>JAVGWX010000005.1:71677046-72877046 GCA_036924085.1 Ariolimax columbianus | reverse complement strand
AAATCATTCGTGTGTCAGGCAGAGAGAGAGGCGCACGAGCGACCTGAACATGAGTGTTTACAACCAACTAGCTATGAGAGTCATCAGTATCTACATCCTTCACCATTTCCTGAAAGGAACTGAATACCTATAGTTTCTCATGGAATGCAGTATAGCCATTTCTTAATAGAGCAAAACAAAAGTGGTTTAATTTGGTTCCTTGTTAGATGATTTGTGTGGCTAGGTAAGCCTTGAGAGTTTATGCTGGGTTTCCTGTTAGCCACTCATTCTTTAACATCAATCAGCTTCCTTGTTTTAGTGTTCATGTAGAGTTCATACTTGGCCAGTATGTTACCGGGGCTAAAAAAAGGAAGCAAATAATGGTTATACTGTAACCTGCCAGGCTTGTCGTAAGAGGCAACTAAGTAGTGGTGGGCGTAGGGTCGTCTACCCTATCACGCATGTGACTCCTATACCCAAAAGAAGACATCTACCACGTTGGTAGTAGGGGAGCGGGGGGGGGGAGAGGGGGGGGGTTGTCAGTAAGAAAAATGGGTTTACTAATAAACAAACAATTTGATTGCTCGATTGTCCCAGATGATGTACTGTGTGCTCCACATGTGTTTGATTGCACGATTGTCCTAGATGATGTACTGTGTGCTCCACCTGTGTTTGATTGCTCGATTGTCCCAGATTATGTACTGTGTGCTCCACCTGTGTTTGATTGCTCGATTGTCCCAGATGATGTACTGTGTGTTCCACCTGTGTTTGATTGCTCGATTGTCCCAGATGATGTACTGTGTGCTCCACCTGTGTTTGATTGCTCGATTGTCCCAGATTATGTACTGTGTGCTCCACCTGTGTTTGATTGCTCGATTGTCCCAGATGATGTACTGTGTGCTCCACCTGTGTTTGATTGCTCGATTGTCCCAGATGATGTACTGTGTGCTCCACCTGTGTTTGATTGCCCGATTGTCCCAGATGATGTACTGTGTGCTCCACCTGTGTTTGATTGCTCGATTGTCCCAGATGATGTACTGTGTGTTCCACCTGTGTTTGATTGCTCGATTGTCCCAGATAATGTACTGTGTGCTCCACCTGTGTTTGATTGCTCGATTGTCCCAGATTATGTACTGTGTGCTCCACCTGTGTTTGATTGCTCGATTGTCCCAGATGATGTACTGTGTGCTCCACCTGTGTTTGATTGCTCGATTGTCCCAGATGATGTACTGTGTGCTCCACCTGTGTTTGATTGCTCGATTGTCCCAGATGATGTACTGTGTGCTCCACCTGTGTTTGATTGCTCGATTGTCCCAGATGATGTACTGTGTGCTCCACCTGTGTTTGATTGCTCGATTGTCCCAGATGATGTACTGTGTGCCCCACCTGTGTTTGATTGCTCGATTGTCCCAGATGATGTACTGTGTGCTCCACCTGTGGCACGACCGACTGTGTGTCCCAATGATCTCACGAGCGATGTGAGTTTTGTGCTACTGACAAATTCAATCAAGCAAACACGTCATGATGGGAGATTCTAGGCAGAAATAACACATGAGACTCCAGTTTGGATAATAGGGTGGGGCTATCAACTCAAATCCGTTTAAAAGAAAAATGATTACAGAACCATTAGTGATTACTACAAAACAACTCATAACACGTGTTCAACACTTGAAGACCTCTCACAGCTAAGTCCCATAACGTGATCTGATGACATGATCCCTTATATAAAGATCCTTAATTCATTATTTTAAGATTCTTAGCAGTTGGGGCCAATAAAGTGATCTGAAAACACTGGTCCATTATTTGAAGATCCCTTACAGTTGAGGCCCATAATGTGATCTGAAAACAGTTGCCCATTATTTGAAGATCCCTCACAGTTGAGGCCCATAATGCTATCTATTAACACTGGTACGTTATTTGAAGGTCCCTAACAGTCGCGGCTCTTCTTTTTCTTCTTCTTCTTCTTCTTCTTCTTCTTCGTCTTCTGTTTTTTCTGCGTTCATTCTCAATTTCCAGCTTCTAATGTCCCTTCAATATGTATCCTCCGAGAGCACCACATCTCAAAAGCTTCAATATCTGTTATCTGATAACACTGGTTCATTATCTGAAGATACCTAACAGTCGATGTCCATAATGTGATACGATAACAGTGGTCCATTATTTGAAGATTCCTAATAGTCGAGACCCATGTTATCTGATTAAACTGGTTCATTATTTGAAGATACCTAACAGTCGATGCCCATAATGTGATACGATAACACTGGTCCATTATTTGAAGATTCCTATCAATTGAGACCCATAATGTTATCTGATAACACTTATTCATTATTTGAAGATCCCTTAAAGTTGAGGCCCATAATGTGATATGATAACACTGGTCCATTATTTGAAGATGTCTCATATCTGAAAGTCATAAGGTGATATGATAACACTGGTCCATTATTTGAAGATATCTCATATCTCAAAGTCATAAGGTGAGATGATCCTTCACAGCCAAAGAACCTTACAACACAAGATAATACTAGCACATCTGTTAATAATCCCTCACAACTGAGGCTCAATGGAGTAACATGGTAAAACTAGCACAGCTGTCACAGATCAATCACTACAAGATCCCAACGGATGCTCTGATGGTCACTTGAGTCAGACAGTTCTCCAACGGTTACATTTAGGATAAGATTTTCCTCTATATTAAATATTAGCTCGAGTGTATTTTTGTCTTTGACAGTTTCTTCCACATGTTGAAACAAACAAATTATAAGTTTTTCACTTATCAAACGGTTTTGACTCTGACATATTCCATTTTTTTTCAGAAAGTTGAAATCCTCCATTAATAATAACTTCTTTACATTTGCCTTTTCCATAGTGTTAAACAGATCCTTATCTTCCCTTTTGTTTTACTCGATGGACATATGCAGCATATTCCAACCTGTTTCCTTTTCACCCCAACTATCAATTTAACTTAACTTAACGTATTCATACTGGTTTAGAAGACACTACAGAGTCGATATACAACCAGTTTCTTGTATGGTGGTTTATACCGATGTTCGAGCCAATCTTATTAGAATCAGCCACTAGAGCTAAGTAGACCCGCAGCCAGTTAGGCACCATCTATAGCTGCTCTTAACAAACCACCTGGGGACAGGTACAAATAACTCGGGTAGATTTTTACTTTGAATTTTTGTGCGGCCAGGGGTCGTTAAGCCTACTCTTTTCGATTTCAAACTGCCAGGAATTTTTAACGTGCTCGACACTGACTCAGGGGTCCGATCTCACTACCCAGACCAGTGAAATTTTGACCAGAAGATCCAAGTGAAAAAACTATGGTAATTCGAACACTTGACCTCCGGCACCCGAGGCAGACACCTAATCTCGAGAACACTGAGTCTACCCATTATTTTTGTTTCCAGATGATATATCTTCTCTGACAGTTATATTAACTGAATTAGTACAGTATAATACAGCTCCACCCTCCCTTTACCATGTCTCCAACAACACTATCTCTACTTAGCATTATACGTCCCTCTATTTCAGGTTCACTATCTGCAATGTCCTCATATGTATATGTTTCTGTTATACTACTATATCTGGTTTTTCTTTCTCTACATTCACTTCAATTTCTTCTGATTTATTCAATATGCTTCTCATATTTGCATAACAACATTTTACATTGTTGCCTGTTGGTTCGAACTCAGTACAAGTCTTGTTATTTTGTTCGGTTTTGTTTCTGAAAGTGGCTTATCCATTTTCACTTTCTCTCCCCAATTTCCTCCTGTGTTTGTTATTGTCATGTGTTTGCCATCATATCTAGCCATCTAAAACGAATGATGCAAAGAAGACACCTGCTGATAAAGGTATGTTGTGTAGTTGTGAAACTCTTAGTCACATGTCTCAGGATCATATAAAACGATCAACTTTACATTTGTGTTGTTGTTGAAGGAATGCCCGCAATGGATAGATTTACCCTTCTGTGCGCCCTAAAAAGGACGTTTAGTGGCGGTTTGTTGCAGCTTTCCTGACATCCCGAGCGTGCTGATGAAGGAAGACTGGGGTCCTCCAGGTTGTTGTGCTGTGTATGGCTTCATCTGCGTGTCGCTCACTACTACGGAGAGCACGTCGATACCTCACCTTGTTAGCCAGCTGCAATAAATAAGAAACCATTACCAGGATGGGCTACGAGGAAGCCAAAGTGAGGGATTTGGCCAGTATATTTTACCTGACCATGACAAACATGTCTGATGAGTATATTTTACCTGATCATGACTAACATGTCTGATGAGTATATTTTACCTGACCATGACTAACATGTCTGATGAGTATATTTTACCTGACCCTGACTAACATGTCTGATAAGTATATTTTACCTGACCCTGACTAACATGCCTGATGAGTATATTTTACCTGACCATGACTAACATGTCTGATGAGTATATTTTACCTGACCATGACTAACATGCCTGATGAGTATATTTTACCTGACCACGATTAACATGTCTGATGAGTATATTTTACCTGACCATGACTAACATGCCTGATGAGTATATTTTACCTGACCACGATTAACATGTCTGATGAGTATATTTTACCTGAACATGACTAACATGTCTGATGAGTATATTTTACCTGACCATGACTAACATGTCGGATGAGTATATTTTACCTGACCCTGACTAACATGCCTGATGAGTATATTTTACCTGACCCTGACTAACATGCCTGATGAGTATATTTTACCTGACCCTGACTAACATGCCTGATGAGTATATTTTACCTGACCACGACTAACATGTCTGATGAGTATATTTTACCTGACCCTGACTAACATGTCTGATGAGTATATTTTACCTGACCATGACTAACATGTCTGATGAGTATATTTTACCTGACCATGACTAACATGCCTGATGAGTATATTTTACCTGACCCTGACTAACATGCCTGATGAGTATATTTTACCTGACCCTGACTAACATGCCTGATGAGTATATTTTACCTGACCATGACTAACATGCCTGATGAGTATATTTTACCTGACCACGACTAACATGTCTGATGAGTATATTTTACCTGACCCCGACTAACATGTCTGATGAGTATATTTTACCTGACCATGACTAACATGTCTGATGAGTATATTTTACCTGACCATGACTAACATGTCTGATGAGTACATTTTACCTGACCACAATTAACATGTCTGATGAGTATATTTTACCTGACCACAATTAACATGTCTGATGAGTATATTTTACCTGACTATGACTAGTCTTCTTTTTCTTTTACCTCCACGAAGAAGGCTACCAAACTCTGTATCGGGACGAAGAGAGCTGAAGGTATAATGTAGCAGGCGTTTGTTGCCAGTTGTCCAATAGGAAACATGTGCTACTAGACTATCGAGCCTTTTCTACTAAAGAAGCTCTCTGTAAGGGACAGAGTATAGTTTGGCTAATCGGTTAAGACTGTTGTCATGGGATGACCACTACTCTCTGTAGCTTTTTGGAGCCATACTTTTGTTTTTTAAGGTGTGTCTAGGATTGGTACAAAGATAGTGCGACCACCATCTCCACTGATATTTCTGATTGAGCAGTGGGCACCTCCATGTGCCCCCGATATAAAGATGGTAGCAAGTGGAATGAAAAATCAACATTAGTATTCGTAAAGAAAGCTAAAGGCAGGATGTTGTATCTCATGGCAGTCATTGATGCACTTGAGGGCGATTTTTTTGTTTGTTTGCGTTCGCCTCATTTCTCTAATTCCCAAGGCGGTGTGCCGTTGCACTGTGGTTTTATTTTGCGCCTGTCGACCCAGTGCATCCGACTTCAGCATTCATTTTATGTAAGAGTCTGGTTCCTAATGCATTTTCTAAAGGTTTGCTTCCCCAGTGTAACGGCCGGTGCTGTGATGGGGATCAAACCCAGCACGTTCTGGTTGTGAGCCGTGTCACTTAACCAATAGCCCACACCGTACCCCACACTTGATGGTGATGATGACCATGAGCTTAAAAGATAAAACCACTCACGTGTCAGCTAAACCACTTGAAAAAATAACACATCCCGATTTTTCATTTGCTCGTCTCATATTCACAAGTGCTATAAGTGTGTAAAACACTGGCTACTTCTTGAATTAGGATTGTTGAAATTTGCTCTTGAATACAGCTTTATGATCTCCTCAGCTTCAGCTTATATGCTGTGTGACCGCCATCATTAACTTAAGTGCAGGTTTATTTCACGGAGAAACTGTTCAAGCTGTGCTTTCCCCACAACATACTTTGGTGTTGATTTGGTTGTTTTGTTCGTGGATATCATGGACAAGCTCAACAGGACTTCTAGCGACAAGTAATATTTGGTTTTGTTTCTTCACAATCTAGATATCAATACATCGAGTAACTTGATAACTAGATGTAAATACAGTAGGTAACTTGACTATATAGATATAAATCAAAAGAGTAACTTGATTTTCTAGATATAAATACATTGAGTAACTTCACTATATATATAAATACATCGAGTAACTTGCTTATCTAGATATAAATTCATTGAGTAAATACACTATATATATTAATGCATCAAGTAACTTGATTATCTAGATATAAATACACTGAGTAACTTGACTATATAGATATAAATACATCGAATAACTTGACTATTTATATATATGTTTTTACTGTATCGCGTAGAAACGTAGACATTGGGTGGCTTTGAATTGCGGATATATGGAAGAATAGGGTGCATCTTCTGAAGAAAAAATAAAACAAAAAAAGGAAGTCTGAGAAATTAGACGAGTCTGGGGTTGACAGTTACGATATTTTGGTCAAATCCAACGCATGTTCCAGACTCTTCTTCATTCTAGGCAAGGCAGAGGTATTGCATATACACTCCCACCTCGCTAAGGAACAAACAAAACATTTTCGACTTGGATTTTTTTTTAACCGAATAGAAAAACAAATTGGAAGTTACAAAACTTGAAACTCATAAATTTTGTTTCATTTGCAAGAATATGTAATACAGCCATTTGTTATCGATTATCTCAGTTACAAAATAAAATATGTTGGCATACACATCATGTTGGACTAGACGGTACTTGCGTCTTAAATTCACCCCAAACAGAGTTCCCTGGGTTCCCATAGTACATAAAGGGACATTCCATCGTGAGTTAAGGGAAAGACAGGTCGATATAATTTTACTTTAAATAAATAAGTAAAGACTTAGATAAAGATAGAAGTACAGAATAAATGGTTATTTTCTGTTTTGCGAAGGGTTATGATTAGATTTAGGGTTAGGATTATGTTTACGGTCAGGATTAGTTTTAGGGTTAGGTTTAGAGCTATGGCTAGGGTTAAGATTATGATTATGTTTACGATCAGGATTAGTTTTAGGGTTAGGTTTAGAGCTATGGCTAGGGTTAAAATTAGGATTATGTTTACGGTCAGGATTAGTTTTAGGGTTAGGTTTAGAGCTATGGCTAGGGTTAAAATTAGGATTATGTTTACGGTCAGGATTAGTTTTAGGGTAAGGTTTAGAGCTATGGCTAGGGTTAAGATTAGGATTATGTTTACATTCAGGATTAGTTTTAGGGCTAGGTTTAGAGCTATGGCTAGGGTTAAGATTAGGATTATGTTTACGGTCAGGATTAGTTTTAGGGTTAGGTTTAGAGCTATGGCTAGGGTTAAGATTAAGATTATGTTTAGGGTTAGATAACATGGCTGTTATTACATCGTCTGACATCATGGATAATGCCGCGCTGATGTAGAACTGGATATTTCTCTACTTATTATGCACCAACGTTGACAGAAACTAGAAATTCATTGCAAAGACGACAGGAACAACTTAACGTCTTTATACTGGTTTAGAAGACGCATCAGAGTCTTCTTCTTCTTCTTCGTTCGTTCGTTCTCAATCTCCCACTACCAAATCCTGAAAGGGCTTAAGTAGCAGAATATAGTCCAGAGAACGGAATGTGTTGTGTCGTAGTTTACAGCTTGGCTGCGATATTTGCACCTTTCGGTCCAACACATCCGACTTCAGCAAGCATTTTTTGAGTTCCGGGTTAGCATTCCCTCTTCGATCCCTTCTCCTTAGCCAGTCTGCCCAGTTGCAGCCTGTTATCCAGGATCACCGCGTGGAGATGTAGAAGGGTCTTGGCAGCTATGGTTCGCTGGCCCTGACGCTAGCAGTCAGCTATGGGTCGTGACCACTGCAGCATCTTGATCCCTCATCAGAGTCTGTATACAACCAGTTACATTTGCATTGCCGTACTCTAAAAGCTATGCGCATCCAATCTATTCTTAAATGCATTAACTGTTCCTGCCTCCACTATCTCCCTGGGCAATGTATTCCAGGCATTCCCCACTCTCTGACTAAAAATATATTTTAATATCAAATCTGGACTTTTCTTTAGTTAATTTGTATATGTGTCCTCTTGTTCTTGTTGATGGTTGTATTTTGAGAAAAAAACAACTTGTTATAATCTAATTTAACCTTTCCTGTGATTATCTTATAAACCTGTTTTACCTCTAATCGAATTCTTCTCTTTTCAAGACACCGTAGACCTGTTTTCCTGAGTCCTTCCTCATAACTGTAATTCTGGAATCTCACTTTCACCTTTGACGCTCTTCTTTGTATCATTTCCAGCATGTTCATCTCCCCTACCATAAGGACTCCACACCTGTACACAGTACCCCAATTTAGGTGTAACCAATGCTTTATACAGTTTGACAATCACTTCCTTACTCCTATGTTTAATATTTCTTTTCATCCTATCTAATATTGCATTTGTTCTTGCTCACTCACTTTACCTGTATGCTCTATTACAACCCCTATGTGCCTTTCCTTATCTATCATTCTAATATTGTTCTCGTCCATTGTGTAATTATGTTCCATATTGGATCTACCCATGTGGATGACTGTACATCTATCTATATTAAAAACCATTTGCCATCCCACAGATCAGTAGCAATAGCAGAAACAGAAATGCTCGTCTATTCTCGCAGAATGCTTGACACCCCTAGCAGTTAAAAAGTGGACTATTATGTGATGTCAGTACCGAAAGTTCGGTGCTTAAAATATATATTTCTTTTGTGTGGGGGAGGGAGGTTAAGAATAGAGTAAGAGACGGATATTTATTATATTCAAACCTATTTAATTTGTATTCGGAGAAAATGATGGAATAAGTCGCCAGAAACTGCAACATAGGGGTCAAAGTAAATGAGGAACAAATATGTGGCATCAAATTTGCGGAT
This sequence comes from Ariolimax columbianus, assembly GCA_036924085.1. NCBI lineage: Eukaryota > Metazoa > Mollusca > Gastropoda > Stylommatophora > Arionidae > Ariolimax > Ariolimax columbianus. The sequence goes on along the minus strand of JAVGWX010000005.1, from coordinate 72,867,829 downwards.
GATAAAGCCATCATAGGAGGGACAGAGAAATCATTATAAAAACTACCCACCTAGAACAACAACACAGTCAAGGTATTTGGTATAGATAAATGCTTGTAAAACAAAAGCGATGGTAATAGCTAAACAAACCCAAATATTAAACATCAGCATCGTAGGACAAACCATTTAATAAATACAGAGGTTTTCATATTTGGGACAAACTATTGCAGAAGATGTTCGCTGGGTGGTTGAAATTAGAACTAAGATCACAGTAGAAATAGAGGTAATCCTTGGGAAACAATAACTTTATAGCAACAATTAACATTAATAGTGAGCATCAGAAAAGAATCATCGCTCAACATTTCTGGCTGTAGCACTGCACGGCTCTGAAGCATGAAACAAAAAGAAAGAAGATACGTTAGAAGCTTTTGAGATGTGGTGCTCTCGGAGGATGCAAAGGATGAGCTGAACAGGAAAAAATGATAAATGAATAAGTGTTTGAAGATACAGGGTCATATAGACAACTAATGACGAATATTCAAAACGATATATTTGTTTTGGCTTGGTCATAGCATGAGACACGTGGTTTACTATTATTTTCAAAAAATGTAAAGATTCAATTTGGGGGAAAGGAAGAAGTGGAAGTTTAAAAAACAATTACATGACACAGACGTGTAATAACATTGGGGTGCAGACGCGCTGAGGAGATCTGCTGGGAACAGAGGACAGCGACATGACATGATCATAAGACTTCATTCTCCGGACTGACTAAACTGGTGACAGGGATGTGGCATACTAAAATCTGAAGTGGACAGAACCATAGAAAGAATGAGACAATGTACAGGTGCAGGTTCTGGTCAGATAGCTACAGAAATGCTAAAAACAGTATCTAACTTTGGCATTGATACTATCACGGATCTATGCAACGACAAATTATCATTTGACCACCACTACTGATGGCATCCTTGAAGGAAGCCTGTATCGACGTATTTAATTGCTCGTGTTACAGTGATGTCTGCAGCTCTTTGTGTTGCAATATAACGTTATAACTCACCCACAACCTTTCTTACTGACCGATTAAAAAAGATATTTCCTCACATAACAGACCCTGGGACCAACACTACAAAAGAGAATCGACAAGAAAATAACAAATTCGTGAAAATTGACATTAAAGAAGCCAATCCATTTCAGATGGTTTCATCCAAAACTCAATGGCCGTGAGGCAGAGAAGCTTTTACTTGAGAAAGGACAAGATGGCAGCTTCCTAGCTCGGCCGAGCAGCACAAAGGGAGCGTATACACTATCTATAAGGTTAGTAAGTTCACACGGTTATTAAGATATGTGTGCGCGCGTGCGTGGGTGCGTTTGGAGGTGAGCGGGAAAAGGTGTGTGTGTGTGTGTTTGTGCGCGCGCGCGGGCGGCACACCAACCAGAACTCTTACAACAGACCAACGGAAACTTGTACACATTATGTACACGTCTCTAAAATAATTAACCAAGTTACACATACGGCAAGTTAATGAGCCACGGTTGGCACACAATTTCGCAAATGGACGACTGGCTATCTGAAGTTAATGGGTCAAGACTGCAGAAATGACGTTAAGTTATTGGACCATCGGTAGTACGCGGTTAAGTTAATGGTCCAAGAGCTGCACGAAGTTAGGTTAATGGACCGTTGGTAGCACGGGGTTTAGTAAATTGACCAAGTACTGCATGAAGTTAAGTGAATGGACCAAGTGCTGCATAAAGTTAAGTTAATGGACCATGTGCTGAATGAAGGTACGTTAATGGACCAAAAGCTGCATGCAGTTAAGTTAATGGATAAAGAGCTGTATGAAGTTAATTTAATGGACCAAGTGCTGTATGAAGTTAAGTTAATGGACCAAGAGCTGCATGAAGTTAGATTAATGGACCGTTGGTAGAACGGGGTTTAGTAAATGGACCAAGTGCTGCATGAAGTTAAGTAAATGGACCAAGTGCTGTATGAAGTTAAGTTAATGGACCAAAAACTGCATGCAGTTAGGTTAATGGACCGTTGGTAGCACGGGGTTTAGTAAATGGACCAAGTGCTGCATGAAGTTAAGTTAATGGACCAAGAGCTGTATGAAGTTAAGTTAATGGACCAAAAACTGCATGCAGTTAGGTTAATGGACCGTTGGTAGCACGGGGTTTAGTAAATGAACCAAGTGCTGCATGAAGTTAAGTTAATGGACCAAAAGCTGCATGAAGGTAAGTTAATGGACCAAAAGCTGCCTGCAGTTAAGTTATTGGACAAATGGTTGCATAAAGTCACGTTAATGGGACTAGGGATGAATGTAGTCACGTTAATGGGCCTAGAAATGTATGAAATAATATTATTGAACCAAGAGCTGCATGAAGTCACGTTAATGGGCATAGGGATGCATGAAGTCACGTTAATGGGCATAGGGATGCATGAAGTCACGTTAATGGGCATAGGGATGCATGAAGTCACGTTAATGGACAAATAATAATAATTCACCCATCGTCGTTGATGAGGACCACTAACATCATCACATGTCAAAATGCAGGACTATGTGTATGCGCTCAAGCCAGTTTGCATGGAGAGGTCTATGACACGACTGGCAAACGTAATTCGCAGATATCTCTGATATTTCTCTGCTCTAGACTCCCTGATGCCACGTCTATCGTGGGCTGTCTGGATACGGAACCCTCGTTGAGTTCAACGCCGTTCGTGACCGCACTCGTCCATGTTGTTCTAATTTGAGCCAGGTTCTCCCAAGTGTAAATGTCTATTTGACAGCACTTAAGTGACTCCTTCAGACCTTCCTTGAAAAGCTTTTTTGGAAGTCTCCTTGTCATCATTACCCTTCACTGAGTTCGATATACAAGAGCTTCTTTGGACGTCTTTCGCTTGTCATTCGGGCAATGTGGCCAGCCCATCTAAATTGGGATTTATCAAAAGTTCATGAATACTTTGTATGTTGGCTATTGACAGCACTTAATTATCTGTGATATGGTCCTGCCAGTGTATATACAGTATGCGCCTCAGACAGTTCATGTGGAAATGATTTAGCCTCCTGCCGTTCCCATCGTAGACAGTCCAGCTCTCACATGCGTAGAGCAGGAGAGGGGGGGGGGGGGCAATGGTAGCACGGTAGACCTTCAGCTTAGTCATTACGCTGGTTCCTCGACGTTCCCATGTTGTTGAATGAATTCGACCAAAAGCTGTGGTGGCCTTTGCTATTCTATTAGACAACACAGCAATAGCCACTGATCTCGACAGTGTGCTTCCGGCGTAGACATATATCAACCGCTTGTAATTTCTGTCCCTTCGCTGTAACTACTGTCTGTTTATACGATGTGCCGTGTACCGGTTGATACATGACCTTCATTTTCTTTGTGTTAATTGTCAAGCCGAAGTTGGCACAGGCATCAAGGAACCGGTCTAAAAACTCCTGCATGTTCCGATCTGAGTTATTGTTCAGAGCACAGTCATCCGCAAATAAGAGTTCGCATAACGTGTAGTGCATCACCTTGGTCTTCGCCTGCAGTCTGCGAAGATTTAACAGACCACCATCCATGCAGTACTTTACTGTTATGCCATACTTGGTATTCTTGAAGGCGTCCGTCAACATCGCTGAATACATCAAACTGAACAATGTTGGGGCAAGTACACATCCCTATTTCACACCGTTGTTGACCTCGAATGGTGGAGCGGTCTCGCCGCTGTCAAGTACACGTACGCGCATGCCTTCGTGTAGCTGTTTCACCACAGTTACAAACTTTCCAGGACAACCGAATTTAGACATGATCTGCCATAGCTCACCCCTGCTGACAGTATGAAATGCATTTGTGAGGTCAATTAGCCTAATATAGAGCTCGCGGTTTTGTTTTCGACATTTCTCCTGTACCTAATGAGCTGCAAATATTATGTCGTTTATCGACCAACACTAAATTCACAACGACTTTCCGAGAAGTGATGGTCTAGCTCAAGGTGTTTGTTCAGGCGATTTAGCAGTACGCACCAGAGGATCTTGCCGGCAATAAATATCACTTTAGTTCCATGCTGATTGTCACACTCCTGGCGATTGCCTCTTCTCTGGCAGATATGTACTATCGACGCATCCTTCATCACTCGTGTAACTACTTCTTCAGCCTACATGGAGCAGACCATTTCATTGAGCCTCTAGGTGAGGTATGTTCAGGCCGCTATATACATCTCTGCCGGTATTGCGTCAGCTTTAGTGGCTTTTCCAGGAGAAAGGGACTTTTCCAGGAAAAATGGGCTTTTACAGGAGAAAGGGATTTGATGGCCTTGTCTATTTCTTCTTCAGAGATGATATCATCCATTACCGTGTTGATTTCTTTCACGGCTCATGCGCTGGATGTCCTCTTCCGTTAAGGATATTGCAGACATATTCTCCCCACCTGTCGAGTATCTGAGCTTTCTCTGTTATCAGCACTCCATCTGCGTTGCGAACCTGGAGAATTAATGGACCAACATATGTATTAAGTCATGTTGCTGGACCAAAGAATGAATGAAGTCATGTTAAATGACCCAGAGCTGCACGCAGTAACCAATGACTGTATGAAGTCACGTTATTGGACGAAGGACTGTATAAACTCACGTTGATGGACCAAGATACACATAAGCTAAGTTAATGGACCAAGGGAAGTCTGAAGCCATGTTAATGGACCAAGGCATGTCTGAAGCCACGGTAATGGACTAAGGACTAGATGAAACCAAGTTAATAGACCACATTTACATGAAATCAAGTTAGTGGACCAAAGGTAGCACCTAGTAAAGTTATTGGACCAAAGGTAGCATCTAGTAAAATTAATGGACAAAAGGTAGCATCTAGTAAAGTTAATGGACCAAAGGTAGCCCTTAGTAAAGTTAATGGACCATAAAGTTTATCTGAACATCTAAAAAAGAGTGCCTTAATAATGACTGTTAATAGAGAAACTTCAAGGGAGTCAGTTGCATACGAAGTCTGTTCGTTAGTTACAACAATCATAAAGACAACATTGCAGATATAGACAATATTTTAAAGCGAACGAAAGAAGAAGAAGAAGAAGAAGAAGAAGAAGAAGACAAGTAATCGTCAGCACTCTGAAAACATATACAACGTACTACAGAAAAAAAGTGAAGTAACCGTCAGCCTAGATTCGAACCATGGGCCTCCAAGTGAAGAAATATATTTGCGACGAGAGAGAGAGAGAGAGAGAGGGAGAGAGAGAGAGAGAGAGAGAGAGAGAGAGAGAGAGAGTTTATGGATTCAGCCAGCCAGACACACCCACAATTAATGCGTTCTTTAACTCATCTCTCTTTTGTTGCAAGGCGCTATTGTTCTCTAGAGGTCCTTGGTTCGAATCCACGTTGCCTAATACTTCCCTTTCTCTTATGTTGTCCGTTATTTATGTATTTTCTGAGTACTGTAATATACTTGTTTTCATGCTAGTTATTGCTAACATATACTAATTATAATCAGCCCCAGAAAAAACACAGGTTTCCTGTAAAGGGACCATCTGCAGTTAAAATATATGCTTCACATTGAAACGAAAAAGGTAAGTCATTGCAAATGCTTAGACGGAGGACCACTTTAAAATGGACCAGTTGCAGTGGTGTCCTGCTCTTTGCATTGGAGCAAAACAGGCCGAACAATGATGATGCTGCTGCTCATGCCAAAGATCACAGAGCAAATCTTTATTGGCCACACATGGCATGTGGTCTGTGGGAGTGGGGCCGGCCACTGATGGTGTGTGGTCTGTGGGAGTAGGGCCAGTCACTCATGGCATGTAGTCTGTGGGAGTTGGGCCGGTCACTGATGGTCTGTGGGAGTGGGGCCAGTCACTGATGGCATGTAGTCTGTGGGAGTTGGGCCGGTCACTGATGGCATGTAGTCTGTGGGAGTTGGGCCGGTCACTGATGGTCTGTGGGAGTGGGGCCGGCCACTGATGGTATGTGGTCTGTGGGAGTTGGGCCGGTCACTGATGGTCTGTGGGAGTTGGGCCAGTCACTGATGGCATGTAGTCTGTGGGAGTTGGGCCGGTCACTGATGGTCTGTGGGAGTGGGGCCGGCCACTGATGGTATGTGGTCTGTGGGAGTTGGGCCGGTCACTGATGGTCTGTGGGAGTGGGGCCGGCCACTGATGGTATGTGGTCTGTGGAAGTAGGGCCAGTCACTCATGGCATGTGGTCCGTTTGAGTGGGGCCAGTCACTCATGGCATGTGGTCTGTGGGAGTGGGGCCGGTCACTGATGGTCTGTGGGAGTGGGGCCGGTCACTGATGGTCTGTGGGAGTGGGGCCGGTCACTGATGGTCTGTGGGAGTGGGGCCGGTCACTGATGGTCTGTGGGAGTGGGGCCAGTCACTGATGGTCTGTGGGAGTGGGGCCAGTCACTCATGGCATGTGGTCTGTGGGAGTGGGGCCAGTCACTCATGGCATGTAGTCTGTGGGAGTGGGGCCAGTCACTGATGGCATGTAGTCTGTGGGAGTGGGGCCAGTCACTCATGGCATGTAGTCTGTGGGAGTGGGGCCAGTCACTGATGGCATGTAGTCTGTGGGAGTGGGGCCAGTCACTGAGGGCATGTAGTCTGTGGGAGTGGGGCCAGTCACTGATGGCATGTAGTCTGTGGGAGTAGGGCCAGTCACTCATGGCATGTAGTCTGTGGGAGTGGGGCCAGTCACTGATGGCATGTAGTCTGTGGGAGTAGGGCCAGTCACTCATGGCATGTAGTCTATGGGAGTGGGGCCAGTCACTGATGGCATGTAGTCTGTGGGAGTGGGGCCAGTCACTGATGGCATGTAGTCTGTGGGAGTGGGGCCAGTCACTGATGGCATGTAGTATGTGGGAGTGGGGCCGGCCACTGATGGTCTGTGGGAGTGGGGCCGGCCACTGATGGTCTGTGGTCTGTGGGAGTGGGGCCGGCCACTGATGGTCTGTGGGAGTGGGGCCGGCCACTGATGGCATGTGGTCTGTGGGAGTGGGGCCGGCCACTGATGGTCTGTGGGAGTGGGGTCGGCCACTGATGGCATGTGGTCTGTGGGAGTGGGGCCGGCTACTGATGGTCTGTGGGAGTGGGGCCGGCCACTGATGGTCTCTTGGAGTGGGGCCGGCCACTGATGGTCTGTGGTTTGTGGGAGTGGGGTCGGCCACTGATGGCATGTGGTCTGTGGGAGTGGGGCCGGCCACTGATGGTCTGTGGGAGTGGGGCCGGCCACTGATGGTCTGGGGGAGTGGGACCGGCCACTGATGGTCTGTTGGAGTGGGGCCGGCCACTGATAGCATGTGGTCTGTGGGAGTGGGGCCGGTCACTGATGGTATGTGGTCTGTGGGAGTGGGGCCACTGATGGTGTGTGGTCTGTGGGAGTGGGGCCACTGATGGTGTGTGGTCTGTGGGAGTGGGGCCACTGATGGTGTGTGGTCTGTGGGAGTGGGGCCACTGATGGTATGTTGGAGTGGGGCCGGCCACTGATAGCATGTGGTCTGTGGGAGTGGGGCCACTGATGGCATGTGGTCTGTGAGAGTGGGGCCGGCCACTGATGGTCTGTGGGAGTGGGGCCGGTCACTGATGGTCTGTGGGAGTGGGGCCACTGAGGGTCTGTGGTCTGTGGGAGTGGGGCCACTGATGGTATGTGGTCTGTGGGAGTGGGGTCACTGATGGTATATGGTCTGTGGGAGTGAGATCAATGATGGTTTGTGGTCTGTGGGAGTGAGACCACTGTTCGCCTTTGATCTCTGTGAGTGAGCACTGGTGGTCTGTAGTCTGTGTGAATGAGACCGCTGATAGTATGGTATGTGTGATTGAGACTCGTTATCTAAACGATAAAGGTGATGATCATTTATAATCTATCAGACGTAACGGAGAGGTGACCCATATCAAGATTCAAAATACAGGGGAGTCGTACGACCTGTTTGGGGGAGAAACGTTTGCCACTCTTTCGGAGCTAGTGCAGTTCTACAGAGATAATCAGGACCAGCTTAAAGAAAAGAATGGGACAGCCGTCAGGCTGAAGTATCCTGTGGCGCCGGTTGAACCGACTCCCGAAAGGTAAGAATTGTATCTTTCACTTGGTGATTCAATCTCTGGTCTGAAAATGGAGATTAGTGTAGTGCATTCAGCTCTCAGACGTATATCTGATGCATCTTAAACGACTGTCGTTGTGTCACTCCCTGTTTTGGAAAGTGCAGGCGTGATGGCTGGCATGTGTTGATAGCACATATATGTTTATCTTCATTTCGATGTAGACCATGGCATCATGTTCAACCTCTCGCCAGCTACCTTTTAGTACCAACTTGGTCCTATTATTTGCTCAGTGATGTCATTGAGGTCAAAAATACTTTCACAATAGTCGTAATTCTTCTTTTTAGATTTTTCGTTAATGACCGGGAATGCGATTTAAGACCATCGTGGCCGATGATCTTTTTAAGGGCAGCAACAAACTCCTGCCAGTTCTTTTATCCTTCGTTAATGACCGTCAACGTGATCTATGGCCATCATACCTGATGTTGCTATTAGAGACTGGAACAAACTCTCTCCACTTCTCAGATCCTTTGCCAGTGATTGTCAAAACGGTCGCAGAAGGAATGCAATGATCAAGGTGGTACTCGACACGATATATGAAGCCTTCTTTGCGAATGTCTTGTGTTCTGAATAAAAGCTCAGAATGGAATATGTAGAAGAGCATGGGCTGGTTCTCTGCTGTTTGTTATAACTTGGCTTGATCATTAGCACAACGAAAACTGAGGTAATGTACCAACCAGCACCAGACACATCGTATAAACAGGCAGTGGTTACAGTGAGTGCACATAAATTGCATATGTCTGCCCCGGAAGAACGCTGTCGAAATCAGTGACTTTTGCTGATGAGCTGGCTAATAGCATAGGAAAGGCCATCATAGTGTTGAAACGTCGAGGATTCAGCATAACGACTACGTTGAAGGTCTATCTTGCCGCAATTATCTCCACTCTATTCTGCTCATGTAAGAGCAGGACTGTCTACGCTGGAGACGCCAGGAAGTTAAATTACTTCCACAAGACTTGTCTTCTACTCATACTGCAAATTCGCCGGCAGGGTCAAATCACAGATAATGAAGTGCCATCCAGAACCAGCATGGCAGGTATTCATGCATTTTGCACACACACAAAACCTAACTGAAATGGGCTAGCCACCTTGCTCGGACGCCAGACGAAAGGCTTCCCAAGTAGACTCCTGTTTGGTAAATTTAGTGAAGGAGAAAGTTCATAGGGGCGTCTAAAAGGGTTTCAGGAACGCCTGAAGGAGTCCCTTAAGTACTTTCAAATAAACATTAACACATGGGAAAACCTAACTGCAAATCGTTCAACCTGGAAGGGTGTTGTCACAAACGGTGTTGCAATCAGCGAGGACCTCCGTGTTCAGGCAGCACAGCATCGACGTGCACTATGTTAGTCTAGAACAGAAGGAATACCTGTGACAGCTGCAGATTATGTTTGCCAGTTGTATCATCGAAGGTTCTCGCTCGTATTGCCTTGATCAGTCACAAGCGCTCTCACTCACATACTCAATGATGCAATGTGACATGGAATGATGTTGCTGGACCAATTTTTTAAATAATGTCAAAGGTAATCACCAAATGGGGACGGCGTGGGCTAGTGGTTAAGTGGCACGGCTCACAACCCCAAGGTGCTGGGTTCGATCCCCATCACAGCACCGGCCGCTACCCCGGAGAAGCAAACTCTTAGAAAATGCACGAGGAAGCAAACCCTTACATAAAATGCATGCTGAAGTCGGATGAACTGGTCCGACAGACGCAAAATAAAAACCACAGTACAAAGCACACCACCTTGGGGATTAGAGAAATAAGGCGAACGCAAATAAAAAAACAAAAAACAACAAGGTGATCTACAAGCTTGTAACAACCACCAAGGTATATCTCTCTACTATCAATCACAAGAAATGTGTTCGCCAGAATCCTTCTGAATGGCCTCACAGCTGGACGAAAGTCTTCTACATGAAGGTCAGTGTGGTTTCCGAATAGAGCGTGGTACTTCTGATATGGTCTTACATCATAAGCTTAATACAGGCTACTTCCAACTTTTGTCCGGTTGCTGTATGATTCCATCTGCTACCATAGCCTGATGTGGATTCCAATTCCTATATTTGTGACGGGCTGCCAATGATGGATCAGATTTGGATAGGTTTTGTGCATCAAATGTTTCATTGTGCTGTGTTTTCACTTTTATGGAATCAAATACATATTTTGTCGAATGGCATCAATAACAGCCATGCAGTCATTAAGTCAATCTCGTTCTTTCATCATGTCTTCAACTCTCGAGCGGGTTCGTACAATATGTTATGTAATAACGTCAATCAATATCGATTTTGGAAATGGAATCAAACATCGGAATCCTCCATTTTGTTCATTATTCAGTGTGATACTTATTTCGTACACTACTTTTATTTCTGTTCTACGTTCTACGTCACCCATTCAAGCTGACTTTTGTGGTCTGCGTCATTGACTGCTGTAAGCTACTGAGACCTAGTCAACTATCGTCTTGTCGTCCCCATTACTAGCATTTTCTCTACACAACCCGTTCTCATGTAGATATCATGAGGGAAATCTATTAAATATATTAAAATCACGTTCCAGCGTCCTAATTAGTACACATTTCAAGGGGCAGCGAATTTCCAGGTAAACAACAGAGAATGGAGGCAGACGGAGTCGTATGCAGCCGGGCGGAACTATTGAAACCATGGTCCCTTATCAGTACTGACCGTCTGATCAGGAAATAGCTGGAAAATTGACAACCCCAGATCCACCAGCCCAAATCCCTTGACATAGGACCAGCGTTGTCAGATTACTATCGAGAACGTAGCTCTGGGATTTGTTATCATACTCAAGCTGCAAACCTACTACGAGGCACAAATTATAGCAGATTGTCAGTATGTTTTATTTTGTAATAAATCAATCAAAGCGTTTCAGCTCTCTGCGGTGCATATATCTTCAACAAATACAAGCCAAGTGCTCCTGTCCTATGGCTTCTCTTTCTTTTATTGTTGTCGTAATCTCTCTTTCCCAGATACATTTTGGCCTACCTCTCTGTCTCTTGTCCTGGATATTTCAGAACAGATGCTGTCTTGTAAGGCTACCAGTCGATCTCTTTAACGCGTGTCCTATCCAGCGCCTTCACTTTACTTTAAGTGCCACTAACATATGTTAAGTCCTTTCCAACAGTTCAACATTATATACTTTATCATACCATTGCAATCCCCCAATTCCAAGCAAGCTTCCATTTATGAATGCCTTAACCAATCTAGTTGCAGTTTTCGTTGCTTCACAAGTTACGGGACCATGCTATAGGTAGGACTTGACATTGGAGTTGAAGGTTTTAATTTTGTGTAATGGGCTTAATTTCTGTTGACTTCCATGTTCCCCTCTGCAATGAAAACCCCTCTCGCCTTTTGTTTTCTAAATTTGCCACGTGTATTTATATTCTAAAACACAAGACAAAAACATGAACTAGTAAGAAACAAACTGACCAAGCAGGAAGAATGAGAGAGTTGATACTTTCCAACAACTCTCTAAGTGAGTCCAAGTGATTATCTTCTGTCTAGAAACAGTGCAGAACAAATTGAGACGTCATCAATTATCGTACATTCAAGATTGGAGCATCGGATCTGTGCACATGTGGCACTGGCTCCATGACAGATTAGCACTTGTCGCTGCATAGTATTCATGGGTGAAAGGGGTAGCGCTTGACAGAAGCCTGCTTCCTTCTACAAGCAACAGTAGGGTCTTATCCTGAACATCGAGCTGACTTTTATCTCAAGACACAAATTCTAAAGACATGTATACATCGCATACATCATTTTATGGTGATAATACTCCTCCCAGATGGTTCCACGGCAGTTTGACAGGTCGAGAGGCTGAGTGTCTTTTGTTAGAGAAGGGGAAGAACTCCAGTTTCTTGGTCAGGGAGAGTCAGAGCAAACCTGGAGATTATGTCATGTCAGGTCGCTGCGAGGACAGGGTGTCTCATGTCAAGATTCGATACCAGGTAATGTATTGGCGATTCTTCGTCGTATTGACGGTAAGTATGCATACCAGATTAATACAGACATGAACCCTTTATGAAAACATATTTGCTGTTCTGTCCTGAGTATGTTGGGTTTTGTGCAAGTGAAAGAGCTAATACTCTGGAGTCAAAGGCACCCATAGCTCGGGACGGCGGGGATAGAAGAGGTGGGGCTTGGGAATTAGAAACTGTTAGGTATGGCACTTTGAAGTGAGGGTAATTACAGCTGCTCAAGAACCGAAAGCGTATGTTCTAATTAAACAAGTCTAAGTATCCCTTAGTCTTAATGGAAGTGAGCTGGTGTGCCCAGTCCATATCGGAGATGGACAATAAACGTACGGAAGTCATGTGTACACGCTGTGCACAAAAAAAGAAATTCTTGGAAGTTGAAAATCGAAAAGATCATGATGTTAACCGCTGATCGACCAATAAATATAAAGATAATGACATTCCTTCCCAATATCGGCCTGCCTGAAGGCAAATAGGAGGCACAAAAACACAACAGATCAATCCATCTTTGTCTGCACAATCAATTGCAACTATGTACAAAAGATCTCCACACCCCCAACATATAGAACCGGGGCGACTAAAAGAGAGGAGGGGAGAGGACACTTTGAAGTTGATCCCCGACCCCTTGTTTGATGATGGCATCGATGAGCCAACAAAGCCCAGAATGCCAAGTTTTGAAATTAAAAATGGGTCCATGGGAATCTGAGAGAGGGCAGAGCAGAAGTGTGTACAACAAACGAATTACGAGAAACCCCAGCAAATACACTCTTTTCCGTTTTTCTGAAATGGAAATAGCGCCACTGTGTCTGCCATTGATGTCAGTTCTTAACGGAAATAAAAGAGCATATAAAATGCTGACATTCAATTTTGAATTTGCATAACCTATATGATCAATCAGTAGAACAGTCTTCAATGGTTACATCTCAAATATCAACATTCGAAATACAATCCATGAGAATGTTGGACCACATAAACACATGCCAGTTAAAATATTGACTTTTTATACGTTTTTATGGAAATTAATGGAAAGTCCGTTTGTTTAATGCCAGAAATCAATAACTGCTGTCAAGAAGTACAATTTGACTATCATGCTACAAAAGATGTAACTAAATTTGCCATTCTCCTGGGCCAGCTAAGCACTAACAAATTTAATTTTCGAAAAAATATAGTTTATGCAAGTATATATACAATCAATTTTTAAGAAAACGTCAGAGATTGAGGAGATATATATCAAAGCTAGTTATATCATTCCTAAAAACATTGACAAAAATGCAAAACCATTTTATGATAGAGAATTTGCGCAAGCGTGTCCCGTAGATACAGCTGAAGTTGTGTACCGAAAAAAAGATGATGTATTAAAAAAAAATTACTTGTCTCTAGTTACTGTTACTAGGAGAGTAGAACAACGGCATTAAAAGTTGAGGAGAAATTGAAAATGTTAGAATACAATTTCCAGTATTTGGTTTTGTGTGAAAAGTACGAATGTAACCGATACAGCACATCTGCCTATTTTTATCGGTGCGGTCGATGGCAAATTTAAAGTCTTTTAGACAAGTTGCCTTATGTCCATTGAAACTACAAACGGAATAGTCGTCATGGAAGCTCTGAATACAACTATTGCTAGATATCACACATAAATTATGGAAGTTCCGACTATTGCTAGATATCACACATAAATTATGGAAGTTCCGAATATTGCTAGATATCACACATAAATTGTAGAAGTTCCGAATATTGCTAGATATCACACATAAATTGTAGAAGTTCCGAATATTGCTAGATATCACACATAAATTGTGAAAGTTCCGAATATTGCTAGATATCACAAATAAATTGTAGAAGTTCCTATTGCTAGATATCACACATAAATTAGGGACATTCAGAATACAACTATTGCTGGATATCGCACATAAATTATGGAAGTTCTTACTATTGCTAGATTTTACACAGACATTAGAGAAGCTCCGAATACAACTATTGCTAGATTTTACACAGACATTAGAGAAGCTCCGAATACAACTATTGCTAGATTTTACACAGACATTAGAGAAGCTCCGAATACAACTATTGCTCGATATCAAACAGAAATTATGGAAGTTCCTACTATTGCTAGAAATCACACAAAAATTATGGAAGCGCCGACTATTGCTAGATAGCACACATAAATTATCGAAGCTGTGACTATTGCTATATATCACATATATATTATGGAAGCCAGATATCAAACAGATATCATGGAATCTCAGAAAACAGCTCTTCCTAGATATCACACGGACATCATCGAATTCACAAAAACAGATTTGATAGATTTTACCTCAGTCTGAAAAACATCGTATGGTTGACGACTGATGTAGCCTCAGGTATGGTTGGACCACAAGCAGAATTGGTGGTACTTTTCAAAATAATAACAAGAAATAGATTCTAGCGAATTTATCATCCACTATTGCCTCATCCACCAGATAACTGTATGTGCTAAATCTCTCGGTTTTGATAATGTCATGAAAGTTATCATAGATTTTGTGAATGATTTCCGAGCAAGGACTTTGCAGGATCGACAATTTCAGATAGATGTTCTACAGACGGAATGGAATGCTGATCATTGCGATGTTCTCATACGTGCCCTGATTATGTTGTTAGAACCAAAGTGATTAACCTCTTCTCAGTGAATTGGAAGGAAACTCCGGGGAATCTACATAGGGAAATCATTGAGCTTCATTTTAAATCTGAACTAAAAATCCGAACGGGTGAACTGTGTCTCCTAGAATGTTACCAAGTTTATCCACAAAAGAACACAATTGTTAATTTCAGAATGTATCCGGCAAGACTCGTTTATTCTTTAGAAACACATACTTATGTAACCAGTCGTTTTTCAGAACAAAGCACTCCAAAATCAGATGATGAAAACAATTATTGATTCTCATATTGGGAACTGCCTCAGAATAGCTACTACATAAATAGTTCCGGATATTGAATTATTAGGAAATGTTTCTCATTAACCGAAACTTTCATTCCCGTCATGCTATTGTATTGTCGAATTAAAATAAAACATCTCTCTAGGGATATATTTTTCAAGTCAAAAAATTAAAAGAATCATATTATTGAAAAGTGCATAGAACAAACCTGCAATTTATTTAAGTTATTTGTACTTAAAAAGATTTCCTTTAGATGTTGTTCCAAAATTCGAGCCTGAAAGCAGTATATAAGACTTGTCCATTGGTTTCACCAAAGACGTCTACTGACGTTCTCAAAATGGCCCACAACTTCCAAACGGTTGAGCACCCTGCCCTATGACACCACAGCCACGTGCATCATGTCAGACTGTATGTGGATTACTATGATCCTATTGTTGTTGACTGGCAACGACGAATAATTTTACTCTTTCGTTCGCCCTGAATAGGGCGTTAAGTAGCTTTCGCACATCTCGAAAGATGATGATGAAGGCGGACCGAGGTCCTCCAGACTGTTGTGCTTTGCTTGGTTTTATCTGCGTGTTGCTCATTACTACAGGAATCATGTCAATCACCCACCTCGTTAGTCAAGAAACAGCCTGTTTCCAAGGAGAGCTACAGGGAAGTGAGGTGGTGTCTTGGTCCGTATGTTTTACCTGACCCTGACTAACGTTGTCTAATTCGTTATGTTTTACCTTTCCATGACTAACGGTATCTAATCCGTTATGTTTTACCTGACCCTGACTAACGTTGTCTAATCCGTTATGTTTTACCTGACCCTGACTAACGTCTGATCCGTTATGTTTTGCCTGACCCTGACAAACGTTGTCTGATCCGTTATGTTTTACCTGACTGTCACAAAACTATATCCCCTATGCCACACAATAAGAGGAAGGAAATTGTCTTACATTACCAGTTTGCCCTCGCGTCTTTCTTTCGCATCAACTTGCCTTACTGTAAATGCAAAATTCAAAAGTAAAATGTTTTCCAAGATGATATGAACATCTCATGCTACGAGGGCCACTCTCGCGTCAGCTTAAGGGCGGAAATAAACTGACTGTTTGACGAGTGGGCATCATTTCAAATATACTACACAACGACTGACCCTGCATGGTCCTACCATTAACTTGGCAGCTACTGAAAACCACTTTCTGAATGGTCGTAGGCGTATATACAAGCTAGCAATACTTGTATGTCCACGCGGTTACAGGATACATGCGCGTTTCTGTAATTATAATTGTTATATTATATATCGTATAGGCGTGCATAGATGATGCAGTTTAACATAGTGAGACAATGGCTTAACAAACAAAAAACATCTTCACTTACAGAACGGCAACTATGACGTTGGTGGTGGCGAAAAGTTTCAGTCTCTGGCAGATTTGGTAGAGCATTACAAGAAAAGCCCAATGGTAGACACATCTGGAACAGTTGTATACATCAAGCATGTAAGACTCTCTCTTCTGTTTTTGATACCTGCAATGGTTAATTAAAACCATTATCTCTCTCTGTGGTATACAAGCCTTCTGCAAATATACACAAGGTCCTCCTGTCTCGATCCTTCCGTCCGAGTTCTCTCTAAGTCTTCTTTACATGTCTGTCTCAAGCTCTCCTCTTGCCATGTGTATTTATCTGCTTCCACCTCTCTTGTACTGACGATTCCAAAACAGAGACAGTCATATAATGCTATCGACTGGTATCTTTGAAGTGGGGTAAATTTTTACACCAAAGGGTAGAAGACAACAAATTGTTGTTGTTGTTAGTAGTGTTGTTGTTCGAAGCTGCTCGTGCTGGGTTGAGTTAGCTCTTTTTGTGACATTTCTTGTGTAGTGGGTTACAGCGGCTCATCTTAAATCCCGAGTTGCATGTGAGAAGGTCGACAGCAGTAATCTTGACTCAGTGCAATGCGAGACTCTTCAGTTAGCATATTACTATGGTGCTTGCAATGTCGATCCTTATCTCGTTGACCAGACTGCTGCGACACTGTTTACCAGAGCATGACAGAGGGTGTGAAGTAGGAGTCTTGATCGGTATTTTTAATCTGACCCTGAGTACACTTCGTTCCCAATAAAGCTGATAGAATAGTTTTGTGTTCTCTCTGACAATCCTCTGCACTTCATGATAGAAGAGAGCTGATAGAACCATCTGGGGTTCTCTCTGACAAACCTCTATTACCCCAGGGTAAAAGACAGCTGATAGAAAGTCTGATATTGTCTCTTACAAACCTCTATACCTCAAGGTAGAAGACAGCTGATAAAACAGTTCTTTCTTATAAACATTTATACCCCGGGTAGAAAAGAAGCGACGGAGTAAGTAGCTATTTGCATTTGCATTGTCTTTGAACCTGACAAAGACCTTTTTACAGTAAAGGATTATTTTTATATAAAGTGAAAGCCCAAGCTTAAATGGATTTATCATCATCATCATGATCAGATCATTCAGTCCTAGGACTGGTCAACAAGCTCATGGATTTTGTCCTTCCCTTTCTATCTATCCTCTGCAGCCGTCTTCAGCTCAGCATACAATATCTCCGCAAGCTTGAGACAAAAAGGTATTTCTAGGTCTTCCCCTCCCTCTCCTTCCATGCATAATGTCCACCAAGACCTTTTTGACTGGGCCCTCTCTCTACAGATTATGTCCCAACCAGCCAAGTCGATTTCTTTTTATCTTCCGTGTCAACTTAATCTCTTATCCCATCTCCGCCAATACCTTTTCATTTAATTTCTTCTCGGTTCAGCTCACTCTTTCCACCTTTCGGTAAGACCACATCTCAAAGGTCTCCAAGTATTTTTCATCTCTTTTATTTATAGTCCATGTTTCAGAGCCATAGATTGCCACAGTCCAAACATATGTGTATAAGATTATTTTCCTTAGAGACATACAAATGTTATTGGATGTAAGGATTCGTTGTTTCTCTCTAAACACTTTCTTTCCCATTACATTTCTAGATCGTATTTCTCTATCCATCGTGCGTCTTCTCTTATGGTTTAACCAAGATATGGGAATTGGAATACCTGCTCTACTTCTTTCCCTTTGATGGTAACTTTTACACTGGTTGGTTCTTTGGCTATGATCATTGTCTTGTTCTTCTCTAAGTTCACTTTTATGTCATAGATATCTGCAGTGTTGCTAATTTCATTGAGCATTTTTTTTGTAGATCCTTCTCCGTGTCTGCTAAAATGGGTTGGTATTCAGCGTATTTTATTGGCTTCAGTTGTTCGCCCTATACCTTTATCCCCATATTGCATTTCTTCATTGTTTCAGCCATAATCATCTCTGAGTACGCATTGAACAGACCAGTGAAAGTGGACATACCTGCCTTAGTTCCATCTGTGGGCCCTTCTCTTAATGATATCATGAAATGGATTAAACAAGTTTATTTATTATGCACACAGAGCGAGAGAGAGAGAGAGAGAGAGAGAGAGAGAGAGAAAGAAAGAGAGAGAGAGAGAAAGAGAGATGTGTTTGTATATATATATATATTTTTACACACACACATAAAACGTTTTAACTTCACGTCCATTGTCAGCCCCTCAACAACAGTCGGATGGTGGCGTCGTTGCTCATGAACAGGATCAAACAGCTGCAAACAGAAGACGATTACAATCAGAAGGTGAACACTTCCGTCCATGATGGATTCTGGGGAGAGTTTCACGTGAGTCCAGCTTGCATTACAATAGATGACCTTCGCATATGATCTTCAAATTTTTCAGCTCTCTGTTGAGGACATGTCTGTCTTCAAGCATTTACGCAAGTCCTGCCATGAGTCATGCATTCTATCTCTGTTCA
Organism: Ariolimax columbianus; assembly: GCA_036924085.1. Classification (NCBI taxonomy): domain Eukaryota; kingdom Metazoa; phylum Mollusca; class Gastropoda; order Stylommatophora; family Arionidae; genus Ariolimax; species Ariolimax columbianus. The sequence goes on along the minus strand of JAVGWX010000005.1, from coordinate 72,849,059 downwards.
TGTCTATCTTCTTCTTCTTCTTTCTCTTCTTCTACTTCTTTTGCTTCTCTAGCCGGAGTTTACGACCACCACTACAGACCTTCAGCAAAGCCATTTAGGTGCTTCTGCAGTTATGTTTGTTTTACGCAGTGAGTTTGCTAGCCCCATGCCCAACTCTCTTGGGCTACCTTTTATTGTTTTATTGTATGAACGAATGTACAGTGGTCCTATTCTTTCTTCATCAATAAAAGACCTCAGAATTCACTCGGAATGTTCAGCTTCAACCGCATCAAACCCAAACTTGAGTGGAGAAGAAACGACAACAACATAGTTATGATATTCCTCATGGCCCTACAACCTAGAGCATCTACTCTCACGTTCACCAATGAGATGGAGAGATGACTTGAGTAAAGCTGTTGGTCCAAAATGGTATTTCAAGACAAAAGACTGAAATTAATTTAAACAAAAATATGTCTACCTTGTATCAGACACTTGATAAGCCTGATGGAAAACCAGGATTGTATATTGATCATCAACGTCACGAGGTATAGCACACGATAATTATTAATTTTATTAGTCCGCTCGTGTGTCACCAAAGCTAGAATAGGGAGTAAGGAATATTAACATTGTAATCAAGTTAGACTGGGAGAAACATAGTTGTTAAGTCCCCTTCATGACTTCCACTGCACATAACGTTGATCAAATACACAAGCTTATTCAAGAGTTATATATAATCATATACTGCACATAACGTTGATCAAATACACAAGCTTATTCAAGAGCTATATATAATCATATACCTCTACTAAAGACTGAGTGTAGTTATATGTTAGTTTTCTTTCCACTTTGACGTTAAGCGACGCGGGGAGCTTAAGTCGTTTGTCCTACGACCAGTGCGTTGCGTCGGTCAATGTGCGTAGTGTCGCTGCACAATCACTATAGCGTCATCTATCCACCTGCCTCGCGGCCGCCTCCTTGCCATGTAGCCACATCTACCAGCGTTGTAAGCCTTCAGTGAAAATTGATAACATTGCATTCGCATGAGATGATCAAACCAACGTATTTTGTGCCTGGAAATGTATTACGCACAAGACGTAGTTCTATGCAAAACAGAAGTGTGTATACCTCTAACTTAATTTAATTACGTGAAACACGAACTACAACCTATTCTACATTGTAAGTTTAAACTTAGTGCTGTGCACAATTGAAACCATTCTTGACTTAATATCTTGCTGTCAGTAAAACAATAATGATATCTAAAAAATGTAGTGATAAAAAACTAGGCATAATAATATAGTTTTCCTAAGTTTTAAGACACTCGATAAAATCATGTTTTTTTAAATATTTAAACAACCAACAAAAAATGAAACTTTTGAAAATTAATGAGACAAAACAATTATGTGACAAAACTTAATAAAGAAATTTAGAAATTTGATCATCCTGTAACCTCACCTTAATGTCATTCTTTGCTTGCACACCCCAAGATAGAAGTGAGAGACTAACTCAAGTCAGTCTATCACCTGACCTTAATGTCATTCTTTGCTTGCACACCCCAAGGTAGAAGTGAGAGGCTAACTCAAGTCAGTCTATCACCTGACCTTAATGTCATTCTTTGCTTGCACATCCTAAGGTAGAAGTGAGAGGCTAACTCAAGTCAGTCTATCACCTGACCTTAATGTCATTCTTTGTTTGCACACCCTAAGGTAGAAGTGAGAGGCTAACTCAAGTCAGTCTATCACCTGACCTTGTCATTCTTTGCTTGCACACCCCAAGGTAGAAGTGAGAGGCTAACTCAAGTCAGTCTATCACCTGACCTTAATGTCATTCTTTGCTTGCACACCCCAAGGTAGAAGTGAGAGGCTAACTCAAGTCAGTCTATCACCTGACCTTAATGTCATTCTTTGCTTGCACACCCCAAGGTAGAAGTGAGAGGCTAACTCAGGTCAGTATATCACCTGACCTTAATGTCATTCTTTGCTTGCACACCCCACGGTAGAAGTGAGAAGCTAACTCAAGTCAGTCTATCACCTGACCTTAATGTCATTGTTTGCTTGCACACCCCAAGGTAGAAGTGAGAGGCTAACTCAAGTCAGTCTATCACCTGACCTTAATGTCATTCTTTGCTTGCACACCCCAAGGTAGAAGTGAGAGGCTAACTCAAGTCAGTCTATCACCTGACCTTAATGTCTTTCTTTGCTTGCACACCCCACGGTAGAAGTGAGAAGCTAACTCAAGTCAGTCTATCACCTGACCTTAATGTCATTCTTTGCTTGCACACCCCAAGGTAGAAGTGAGAGGCTAACTCAAGTCAGTCCATCACCTGACCTTAATGTCATTCTTTGCTTGCACACCCCAAGGTAGAAGTGAGAGGCTAACTCAAGTCAGTCTATCACCTGACCTTAATGTCATTCTTTGCTTGCACACCCCAAGGTAGAAGTGAGAGGCTAACTCAAGTCAGTCTATCACCTGACCTTAATGTCATTCTTCTCTAGCACACCCCAAGGTAGAAGTGAGAGACTAACTCAAGTCAGTCTATCACCTGCCCTTAATGTCATTCTTTGCTTGCACACCCCAAGGTAGAAGTGAGAGGCTAACTCAAGTCAGTCTATCACCTGACCTTAATGTCATTCTTCTCTAGCACATCCCAAGGTAGAAGTGAGAGGCTAACTCAAGTCAGTCTATCACCTGACCTTAATGTCATTCTTTGCTTGCACACCCCAAGGTAGAAGTGAGAGGCTAACTCAAGTCAGTCTATCACCTGCCCTTGATGTCATTCTTTGCTTGCACACCCCAAGGTAGAAGTGAGAGGCTAACTCAAGTCAGTCTATCACCTGACCTTAATGTCATTCTTCTCTAGCACACCCCAAGGTAGAAGTGAGAGACTAACTCAAGTCAGTCTATCACCTGCCCTTAATGTCATTCTTTGCTTGCACACCCCAAGGTAGAAGTGAGAGGCTAACTCAAGTCAGTCTATCACCTGACCTTAATGTCATTCTTCTCTAGCACATCCCAAGGTAGAAGTGAGAGGCTAACTCAAGTCAGTCTATCACCTGCCCTTGATGTCATTCTTTGCTTGCACACCCCAAGGTAGAAGTGAGAGGCTAACTCAAGTCAGTCTATCACCTGACCTTAATGTCATTCTTTGCTTGCACACCCCAAGGTAGAAGTGAGAGGCTAACTCAAGTCAGTCTATCACCTGACCTTGATGTCATTCTTCTCTAGCACATCCCAAGGTAGAAGTGAGAGGCTAACTCAAGTCAGTCTATCACCTGACCTTAATGTCATTCTTTGCTTGCACACCCCAAGGTAGAAGTGAGAGGCTAACTCAAGTCAGTCTATCACCTGACCTTAATGTCATTCTTCTCTAGCACACCCCAAGGTAGAAGTGAAGAACATAACTCAAGTTGGTCTATTATTGACATCATGTATGTTTTGTGCTTGTTGGTTAAAGCTTGATATCGTTTCTTGATGTTATGTTTCTTATACAGCAATTACAACAAGCCGAGTTTACTGGTGTGCGGTACACAAGAGAAAATGGCAGCAAGCCTGAGAACAAGTCTAAAAATAGATATAAGAACATCCTTCCGTGTAAGTTTGATTTGATTGTGTTAGTATCATTTGATAACATGACTGTAAGAACATCCTTTCCGTGTAAGTTTGATTTGATTGTGTTAGTATCATTTGATGACATTACTGTAAGAACATTCTTCCATGTAAATATGACTTGATTGTGTTAGTATAATTTGATGACATTACTAAAGGAAGAACTGGTGGTTGAATGGTTTCGATGTCTGCTTGCTGGCGAGAAGAGCAACTGATCGAATTCCCTGTAAGGCATATGTTGTTTTTCTGTTGGTGAAATAAACTAACTCAGCCAGCACACTACGTGGCGACATAAGTGGTAAAGCGGCATGTAGTCTTCAGCCTTGGAACCCTTCGACGTATCTAACAATGGGAATAAAGTTGTACGGCAGTTTTTGTATTTTTCTATAAAAACTTCCTTTCATGATATTATAGTTTTATTGTAGGAGTATCATTTGAGGATATTACTATCATGATCGTGTAAATGCATCATTACCTTTGTAAAGCTGGACGACACATACATTACCTTCGAAGTTAAAAATTAAATCTTTACTAATTGATTGGTCCTGAACACGAAAAGGACAGTAACATGTGTGGGTTGGCTTTTGTTTCGGACAACAATAGATTTTGATCTTTACACGAGTCAGTTCTCATTTGAGTCCATGGATAACCAATTCGTAATGCTTTATTATTATCTCCATATTGCGTCGCATTTCATCAGCTAAACTTGCTCACACCATCCTCAACGGAATTGTATATTATTTTCTGATGCAATGTAGTTAAGTCACGGCCTAACGATCACTAAACGACACTGATGCAGTAGTTAGTTGTAATGGAAGTCTCGTAGAATCGGCAAGTTATTTGAGTTACTCTCATAGTCTTAGTCTAAGACCTTTATTTCGGATACAAGATAGATTTCGAAACTAGACGTGATCCTCACACGTAAGCTGCAATGTGCGCGCACAAAATCTTGCGAAGTGGCTGAAGAGGAAAATGTGGTGATGCCATTTGCTGTTGCTATGGTACTGAGAGAGCCAAGCAAACAAGCAAATGACGTACTTTTGCATGGTTCCGCCATTGTATGCAGGCATTACCAGAAAAAAGATGTGGACAATAACGTACCCGAAAACACAAAATACTCTGAAAGTTTCGCACGCGAAGGAATTCCTGTTTTTGTACCTCCAAACGAATTTTTAGATTCAGGATCAAGGGGTTATTTTCGGTGTTCGACGTTTATTGATGGTCCATACACATCCTACTATCTAATGTAGGCCATGATCCATACGTCTGCCACGATGCGTCATCTGCACAATACAATCTCATCCACGATGAAGAAACAATACCAGGAAAACTGGTGCTCTTCAATGCTGGCTGATTACTTTTGGACACTTGGCACAGATCGTTCTGAGCAGCTATACAATCGACAGGCAAAGCGACGTCGGACGTAAACACGGACTTTTACCGGTACATGTCTTATGTACGTATTATGGTCAAAGGCAAAGGCCGCCGTCCATCGTAGACGATGATTGCATAATTTATTTTGCTAGCGGTATATTTAGAAAGGATTAACTGCGCTACTTTTAATCCTCACTCTCTCGTCTCGTGCCGCCCGACCCCAGTGGCAAGTCAAGGACAAGACGACTAGGGGGCGACTACGAGATTCAGGGGACTACTCCGCATCAAGCACTCGTGAAAAAGACGGCGGAGTCCGGAGTCGAACCCACACCACCTGATCACGAGGCCGACGGCTTAACGACTTCGCCACGGAATCCCCACGTATTACTCTATATATATATATATATATATATATATATATATATATATATATATATATATATATATATATATATATATATATATATATATATAATTGCTGATTTATCCGAAATACTAATCATTTACTTGGATTACGTCTAATCAGTGATGGGCTTCAACCTGCTACGGCAAACCACAATGAGCAACGCATTCAAGAAGAAATTGAATCAAATCAAAAATTAAACTCTCAGTTATGTATAAGGAGGCAGATGAACTACATGAACATCACGTCTGCAAGATTGATGCCAATATAGAACCTATGGACCTAATGCGTAAACATGCAGTACTTGAGGCTACATAAAAATATAGAAGAATGAAACAAGAACACCCAATTTACAACTCGTCGAAAAATGTTAACCAATTAACATCTTCAGTTCACTTATAGCAGTCGTGGAGAGATGTAATCTCCTTCGTTTCATATTTTTTGACAGATGAAAATCCGCCTATGACTTGCCAGGTCAATCCCAATGGCTGTGGAATGCCTCTGGAATATACAATCGCCTATTTTTGGGACTGGTGGTGGGGTGGTAGTGTAAATTAGGGCACGGTAGACCCGCAGCCTGTCAGGTGCCATCTATGCCACTCTACTAACTACACATACAAGACCTGATGGTATAGCCATACAGTTCCTTTTTTGTTACACATTCTCTGTGGGGCGGGAATCCCTAGAATAATTTGAGTAGATTTTTAACTTGAATCTTGCCTGAACAGTGGCCGTTAAGCCTGCTCTTTTATATTTCCAACTGCCAAGTGATTTTTAATGTGCACGCCACTGATCAACACGGGTGTCTGATCTCACTTCTCAGAAATCAGGGAACATTTTTACTGGATGATCCACATGAAAAAATCCCAGTTTCCACCATGATTTGAACCAGCGACCTCTAACACCCGAGGCGAACACCTTATCTCGAGATCACTGGATCCCACGGGGGCCCCATTACAAGTAGAAATAACTTAGAACAAAATCAGTTCCCCGCAAAACAGGAAATAACACAAAAATGTCAATTCCTTTACCCAGGAAAAAAGTTAAAACCACCTGTAGAAAGAAACCTGCTTTTGGAAACAACAATGACAAAAGAAACCAACCAAATAATACTAGAGACACCAAACTTGGAAACATTAGACGGCTACCCTAACACTATGATACATGCATGTATAGACGGCTATGATTTCTGGCCACTATAAACGCAGGACTTGGTGCTATTAATAAGGTGCCCAAACAGCAACACATTAGAATCGCGTCAACCATATGGAGAATACTGTAATAATCACCAAACAAAAATCACACCAATAAACACCACCATAGAAGTTCCAGCAAGGGGAAAAAAGCCGTTTGACAGTGTATCTTCGCTTCTTCTTCTGTGTTCAGGCTTTTTGGTCATGCTAGATATGTAGTCCTGTCACTAGATAGAAAAAAAAGTGATACAAATACTCTCTGAAAGTATCTCTGAACAGATGTCTTATTGATGTAGGCAGCTCCTTGTACAGACACGCTGAGCCTGGTGCAATATCAGTACACAAGGTGCTCACAGCGCCGAGAAGAGACTCGTTGATGCATCGCAGAAAATGCGAGCTGCATGAAAGAGCGGAATGCATGACTGTCCAATCATAGACGATATCCATGTGTGCTCCTCGTGCGGTAGAGTTTGTCGAGCTAGTATCGAACTATATAGTCATTTGCGATCATGTCTGAAAACACATATCTGCCACTGTCGACACCTTCGCTTACGATGGGCAACTAATAATAATGATCTTTCTGCATCTAACCATCTGCCACATGTTCTATTTCGTGGTCTGTAATCTGATCTTCTTGTCTTATATACGTGCAGTACTAGTTGCTCTGGCTGCATTATATCGAAATGTCGAACTATGCCATTTTCTGTCGCATCATGTATTCATGAGGTGTCGAACCATCCCATTTTCTCAGACAATTCATTTCACCTGACCAATATTTTAAATAGATTATTTCTTGGGTATGTTAGTTAAAGTCACGTGTCAACCTAATATGACAGTAATACATTCTAAAAGTTTCACAAAAGAGTTGTCTTATTCCATATGGTAGTATGTAAGAGTTGTCTTGCCTTAAAGATGATTATACAAGAGTTGTCTTATTGCTTATGCTGTTATATAAGAGTTGTCTTATTCCACATGTTATTATACAAGAGTTGTCTTATTGCATATGCTGTTATATAAGATTTGTCTTATTTCACAATAAAATCTGGCAAAGATGGCGCCGTAACTGGCTGCGAGTCTACATTTCTCTACTCTTTTGGATCATTATGGATGCCGCCAGACCACGGAGTTGCCTGGAATTCACACTAGTCGACGACTTACACTTGTGTTCACGGATACGTGGAGTTGTTTTCCGTCTGGACTTGTTATTTCGTTCTTTTTTTGTGATTTCTTCCATCCGTTTATCCGGGTCTGGACGCCGGCTGAATGGCGCTACGCTAAAGTTATACCTGTGTCGTATCTCACGGGTTAGTTCTGCCGGTTCACCTTCACGAATATGGCGTGTGGGAATTTTAGATGCTACTATGATGAACTGAATACAGCTGGGGAGAAATGCCAGACTCACTCACACGCTGAGTGTTGTCCATACGACCTCTTGTGGTTATCGAAAAGGCACGACAAACTGCGCTAGATGCCTTCCCACCTTTCTACCCTGCGGGTTACATGTTTACGGAAAGGCTTCGGTGGTAACCCTGAGGCAAAATCTGCATCCTATGCTATCTCCAGTCGTCTCGATGAATGTCTTGCCACTGGCAAAAGGTAGCTTAGGCTCTGTGAGTGAGGTTGACAAAAGGCGCAGTTTCTTCCTCACTTTAATCCAAATCTCCGCGCAAGTCACCCATTTCAGCGGACACAGCAAGAGATACGACTGTCCACACGGCTGAACAAAGAGAGTGGTCTTCATCACTTGTGATGGACAAAACTATTATTCCACGTGTTATTATACAAGAGTTGTCTTATCTTACATGTTGTTATACATAAATTGTATTATTTTACATGTTGTTATACAAGAGTTGCCTTATCTTACACGTTGTTATACAATAGTTGTTTTACTTTACAGATGATTATACGAGAGTTGTCTTAGCAGATGGAAATGAAACCCTTGGCACAGATTACATCAACGCTAATCACGTAACATGGGTAAGTAAATAACTTTGCTAGAATAAAATAAAGTAAATCTTCAAATTGTTGTGGTAGCGGATCATGTGTGACCTTATAATATCAGCACATCAAATGTGTATATAATTTAATGAAATCGTCAATTTCCTGGCAACATGTAACGTTCTCGTCAGCAAAATTTATGTTCGTTCTCTTACAAATGTGCAATGAAGAATTTTTAACCAAAAAAAACAAACAATTACACCGTTGAAAAGCACGAATTTTGGTTAACCCAAGGCTCGGTCCTTAGTCGGACGTTGCTTCTATTATAAACTCTGGATTATTCTAATTCAGCTTTTTCTTTTCCCTACAGTTGTAAGACGCTTGATAGTTAGGAATTCCAGGAATTCCTACCCTCTGTACGTTGAATGGCGAACCTCGTTGCAAAAATGTTTCTGATAAAGGTCTGACCTGCTGAATCTCAAATAAACATGGCAGACTTCGTTGAATGGTAAATTTCATGATGAAGAATACACCTGTTAAGAGTCTAGCCTACTGGATTGCACCTATGGTGGAGCTCGTTGAATGGTACATCTCGTGATGGAGAATACTTCTGTTAAGAGTCTAGCCTACTGGATTGTGTGACAGATCTAACTATAATTTATATTCTATCATAGGTCACAGTACTATTTAATCTATTATGTAGCAGGTCTAATATTTATTGTATCACATTTATTTCTATATTTCTTCCTTACCACTATCACTCCTTAACTCACACTTTAATTTAACCCCTAACAATTGTTTTAACAAAAGTAAACCAAAGAATGTTTATTTCACCAACATCATACACATCATATCAAAACACTAGGCTCATAGATCTTTTTCTTCTTCTTCGTACGCTGGCTTATAGATAATATAATATTGTTCATCAATTTATTTATTAATTCTAATGTCTTTCAAGAAGTTTGTTATCATCTCTTCTCAAACTGACTATGATTACTTCTAGAGGTTTATGCAATTAGCACATGACTCACTCTAGCACTAAACTTTACCCAGGGTTCTAATCACGTGGTCGGAATCTAGCAATTGTTCTATTCACCGTATTTCTCTGTGCGTTGATTTAATGCTGTCTTTCTACAATTTCTCAGTCCTCATCTATCTGTCCTCGCTCGTCTGATGGCCACCTCTCAGCTTACACAAAATGGATGTCTACTGAAACTTGTCTCGTCTCAATGTAAGGCAGATGTTTAGTGAACCTCTTGTCTCGTCTCAAAATCAGGAGGTCGGCGACTGCATCTGTGCACTGACTGCACCTGTGCTCCGACTGCAGCTGTGCTCGTGTCTATGACAGACGACAGTGGTTTTGTTACTGTGGTTATCAGGAGGAGGAAACACACAAGTCACGACGGGTCGTCCAGGACGACAGCTTCGTGTTGAAGCAACACGTCATCGTCTGACGAGAACGAAGTCAGGTCACGAGAGCAAGGTTTTAGCGATGACGACTCGAAAAAAACATCACATACAGACAGATTCTTACACGTGTGTGGTTTCTCGTTGCCTTTCAGTGTTGGTCTGCTTTGGTGGCTTCTAATTCTATATCTCTATTCTGGTCACTCACTGGCTAAATTCTGTAGTTTTATCTATCTACTTGTTCTTGTCTAATATGCTACCTACTAAACTGCACGGTAGAATACCTTTCTCTGCTCCTTCTGATCTGTCCCCTTGATCTGTCTCCTCCCGCTTACGTGCTAAGCTCGCTGCTTTGGTCAAGGACTCCTTTCTTGAGTTCATTTCCCTCAAACTTTTTTGAACTGGCGTGTCCCGGAGAAAGGCTGCCTTGTTTTTCAAACTACTAAATGACCATAGGATCATAGGATTCCCAGTTCAAATCGTTGGAACGAGAACCATTTTAGCTGGGCAGCCCCAAACTGCATTGTTTGAGAGATGAGGACAATGCCTCGTTCAATGAACTGAACCTCTCAGGCAGGGTTCTCAAGTTATGTGTGGGTACCACAAACGGTATTTTCAGGGCTTCCCTGGCGTTGGCTCGTTGCACCCTTGTAACTCTGTTACAATTGCACATATGGTGGATCTCATTGAATGGTACATCTCGTGATGAAGAATACTTCTGTTAAGAGTCTAGCCTACTGAATTGCACTTATCACTTCTAACTTTTTTGATAATTTACCTTGCTTACTCTGACTGGTGTGGAATACTGGTTCAATGTCTGGAATTGGGCCGGCAAACGTCTTGTTGGATCAGTCAGCGTGTCGACTTTTTCAATCTCTCTCTTTAGCGCCTCGATGCAAAATGATTTCTCAGAGTCCGCGCTTCCTTAATTTGCTCCACCCTGTCCAAACCCCGTGAGGCATAGGAACGCTGTTTGAAGTCATGTTTCCTTTATGTAGAGTCTATGCCTGTCGCTCGCCAGAAGTTCCCGCGAAACAAGCGTCTATCTCGCAATGTTCTCCCAGGTTGGACTTTTATTGGGAAAAACTGGATCATCCCGCTTTATGTCCCCGCACGTGCTGACATTGTGCTAGTGAAACTTTTTCCAAGCTTTGGTTATTACGCTTCCGCTGGTATTACGTTCAATTGTGTAATTGTCTTCTTGAGCCGGTCCTAGGTAGGTTTAGTTTAACTGTTGAATAGCAAAATACGTACACCTTACGTTTCAAACAAGCTATTTTAGGCTTATCTTAGTTCAGCTGTCCTCATTCAAAGCGCTCACTTTGTTGAATAAACGTCGAAATGGCTTACTACCTCTTCTTACTTCATTTCTACTAAATCCTTAACACTGTATTATGTCTATTTAAATACCGACTACATGGGCTAAGATCTGTTACACTGTGCACGTGATACGACGCCAATGACAGGTGAACTTTGAAAAAAACAGACTGTTAGAGCAAAAACTTTGGAAACTAATTAAAGCCTAACTAAGTGAATCCGAGAAAAAAATAAAAAGCATCATCATGTGCTAGCTACAACAGCGTAGGCTATGCTCATAACGAGATAGTTGATGATAGCGCAACTCTTTGTGACTTGAGTCAAATTAACGCGTCATAGTGTCAGGCGTTAAACGATTGCATTCATTTCTCTATCCCGCTACTGGTAAGTACACAAGCAATTTCAGAGCGGAGGCAGAGGCACTGAGGGCGGCAGTGGAAGAAATGGTGACACACAGTGAAAATGAGAGCCATATAGTCCTGCTGACAGATGCTCTCGCCGTAGTCACAGCGCTAAAAAGCCAGAAAAACACTGAGCTTAATGACTTAAGAGCAGCACTCTGCAAACTGTGCCAGCAGTCCGCACCAAAAAGGGTAGTGGTACAGTGGGTCCCGTCACACTGCAACATCCAAGGCAACGAGGAGGCAGATAGACTGGCAAAAGAAGGTGCAAGACTACCACAAACAGATACCAGTATGACGTACGAAGAGTCAAAACGGCTTATCAAAGCCAGATACATGACCAAATGGGAAACCGAACATACTGGTAACACCAAAAACGATGCCTATTACCAGTTGAACCGAAGAGAGCAGGTCGTTGTCTTCAGACTTCGCACTGGCCACAACAGACTGAGGTACCACCTATTCAACAAATTGAAGATAGGGTGTACCGACGAATGCCCGTGCGGTACTGGTAAAATGACCGCTGAACATCTGCTGCAGAACTGCCCGACATACGAGGATCAGAGAGAGCAGATGTGGCCATCACCAGTGGAACTGCAAGACAAGCTCTATGGCAGTGGCGAGAGCCTCAGGATGACCGCCGCTTTTTTCGAAGAAATAATGGTTACTGTCTGACTGTGTACGCAGAAGAAGAAGAAGAAGAAGATTTCTCTATCCTGACGCTGCCATCATTATCGCATACGATGGACAACAAATTGTATTTTTAATTGCCAACAAAGTCAGAAGAGCTTATGAATCCCAATGACTGCAGCGCCTATGTCGTCACTAACATATCGTTTTAACAAAAACCAGAACGAGCAATTACTGAAGAAATACATTACAAATAGTCTTGTCTTCTTTCTGCAACTCTTACCCCAGACTGATGATGATCAACTGATTGCACAGAACAGGAAATACATCGCCACCCAGGGACCACTTGTCAGCACGATGCAAGATTTTTACCGCATGATGTGGCAAGAAGGATCGCAGGTTGTTATCAACCTTGCCAGGATAACAGAGCGAGGAAAGGTATGTCTCAGATTTGCGTCTGAATCTCAAATATAAGGGTTTTAAAACTTCGCTTCTGTTATTTCTATTTTTGATGTCCTAGAAAATGATTAATTCATACATTGGCTTCTGTCGCACAACTGATTTACAGTAGAGCTGTCATAGAAAGAAGGTATCATAGAAGAGTTGGTTACTCGAAGAGAAGCAACTGTAAAAATGTTTTATGCTATAAGTACATTCTTTTTATTCTTCTGCGCTTGTTCTCAATCTCCCGCTACCAGACCCCGAACAGGGCTTTGCAAGTAGCAGGATGTAGTCCGGAGAACGGAGTGTGTTGTGTCGCTAGTTTAAACTGACTGCGACATTTGCACTTTTCCGTCCAACACATCAGTCTTCGGTAGTATAAATAGATTATTCCTCAGTGAAAGAGAAATGCTTTTTATCTAAAAAAGAAGTAACGATGTCTGTATACCGCTACAACTATATTCCAATTGTAGTTTTGGATGTGTCGTGGGCAGTGACCAAAACCCAGAAAAGTTAAATTTTACAGCGGATGGAAAAGTCGGGTACTCTTTTTGGCAAACCCAAAAACCCAAGAGTTGAAAAGGAGCAACTAAGTAAGTAAGGTAGAAGACTCTACACCCCAGAGTTGAAAAGGAGCAACTAAGTCAGTAAGGTAGAAGACTCTACACCCCAGAGTTGAAAAGGAGCAACTAAGTAAGTAAGGTAGAAGACTCTACACCCCAGAGTTGAAAAGGAGCAACTAAGTAAGTAAAGTAGAAGATCTACACCCCAGAGTTGAAAAGGAGCAACTAAGTAAGTAAGGTAGAAGACTCTACACCCCAGAGTTGAAAGGAGCAACTAAGTAAGTAAGGTAGAAGACTCTACACCCCAGAGTTGAAAAGGAGCAACTAAGTAATTAGGGTAGAAGACTACGCCCCAGATTTGAAAAGGAGCAACTAAGTAAGTAAGGTAGAAGACTACGCCCCAGAGTTGAATAGGAGCAACTAAGTAAGCAAAGTAGAAGACTACGCCCCAGAGTTGAAAAGGAGCAACTAAGTAAGTAAGGTAGAAGACTACGCCCCAGAGTTGAAAAGGAGCAACTAAGTAAGTAAGGTAGAAGACTACGCCCCAGATTTGAATAGGAGCGACTAAGTAAGTAAGGTAGAAGACTACGCCCCAGAGTTGAAAAGGAGCAACTAAGTAAGTAAGGTAGAAGACTCTACACCCCAGAGTTGAATAGGAGCGACTAAGTAATTAGGGTAGAAGACTACGCCCCAGAGTTGAATAGGAGCAACTAAGTAATTAGGGTAGAAGACTACGCCCCAGAGTTGAATAGGAGCGACTAAGTAATTAGGGTAGAAGACTACGCCCCAGAGTTGAATAGGAGCAACTAAGTAATTAGGGTAGAAGACTACGCCCCAGAGTTGAATAGGAGCGACTAAGTAATTAGGGTAGAAGACTACGCCCCAGAGTTGAATAGGAGCGAGTAAGTAATTAGGGTAGAAGACTACGCCACAGAGTTGAATAGGAGCAACTAAGTAATTAGGGTAGAAGACTACGCCCCAGAGTTGAATAGGAGCAACTAAGTAATTAGGGTAGAAGACTACGCCCCAGAGTTGAATAGGAGCAACTAAGTAATTAGGGTAGAAGACTACGCCCCAGATTTGAATAGGAGCAACTAAGTAATTAGGGTAGAAGACTACGCCCCAGATTTGAATAGGAGCAACTAAGTAATTAAGGTAGAAGACAACGCCCCAGAGTTGAATAGGAGCGACTAAGTAATTAGGGTAGAAGACTACGCCCCAGATTTGAATAGGAGCAACTAAGTAATTAGGGTAGAAGACTACGCCCCAGATTTGAATAGGAGCGACTAAGTAAGTAAGGTAGAAGACTACGCCCCAGAGTTGAAAAGGAGCAACTAAGTAAGTAAGGTAGAAGACTCTACACCCCAGAGTTGAATAGGAGCGACTAAGTAATTAGGGTAGAAGACTACGCCCCAGAGTTGAATAGGAGCAACTAAGTAATTAGGGTAGAAGACTACGCCCCAGAGTTGAATAGGAGCGACTAAGTAATTAGGGTAGAAGACTACGCCCCAGAGTTGAATAGGAGCAACTAAGTAATTAGGGTAGAAGACTACGCCCCAGAGTTGAATAGGAGCGACTAAGTAATTAGGGTAGAAGACTACGCCCCAGAGTTGAATAGGAGCGACTAAGTAATTAGGGTAGAAGACTACGCCACAGAGTTGAATAGGAGCAACTAAGTAATTAGGGTAGAAGACTACGCCCCAGAGTTGAATAGGAGCAACTAAGTAATTAGGGTAGAAGACTACGCCCCAGATTTGAATAGGAGCAACTAAGTAATTAGGGTAGAAGACTACGCCCCAGATTTGAATAGGAGCAACTAAGTAATTAAGGTAGAAAACAACGCCCCAGAGTTGAATAGGAGCGACTAAGTAATTAGGGTAGAAGACTACGCCCCAGATTTGAATAGGAGCAACTAAGTAATTAGGGTAGAAGACTACGCCCCAGATTTGAATAGGAGCAACTAAGTAATTAAGGTAGAAGACAACGCCCCAGAGTTGAATAGGAGCGACTAAGTAATTAGGGTAGAAGACTACGCCCCAGATTTGAATAGGAGCAACTAAGTAATTAGGGTAGAAGACTCTACACTCTAGGGTAGACGAGGAGTTACTAGGCAAGTAAAGCAGAAGACTCGTTACCCTAGGGTAGACGAAGAGCGAGTATGAAAGTAATTTAGAAGGGTCTACACTCCAGGGTAGACGAGGCGAGGCATTGCTAAGTAAGTTAGGTAGAAGAATCTTCACCCCGGTGTAGAAGAGACGCGTCTAAGTTCGTTTTCATGTAGCACATTGGTTCACATCCTCGGATCGATAGAGACGTGTGACTGTATCATAACATATATAACTTCTGTATGTGCTCATTATCTGACAACCAATGACAAAAGTTGTGGATACTGATGGTTCTTGTAGTTCGTTAGTTTTACACACTCCTGTTCCGTACTATCAAGTGCACCACTTCGGTCTTAACTAGTATGATTTCCAAGCTATAGAGTCTGTGAATTACTGATTCGACTATTGAGGTGTCATCGTCCAACAGGCGATCATTTAAAGAATTCAAAATGTGACTTCCTTCCATATCAAGTGTGCCCAAAATGGGTGACTATGAAGCCAGGAGGTCAGCTCTTTCGTTGCCTGGAGCCCCATCATGACCAGGACAGTAGACATATACCAACTTTTAGAGGTTTGATTCCTCTATAGCTGCCACCCATTCATACCTTAACTACCCCTGCTGTACTTTGCCAAAAAAAGACTTGGGAGTTGGACTCTACGACTGCCTTTGTTAAAAAGAACTGAGGTCAATTCTTCGATCTCCATTCACCTACTTGGGGTTGTTGTTCTGTACCCCGCACTCTGTTTGGAACTCTTGATCTTTTATAATTTATGAATACAATATACACAAGAAGTCAAGAGTTTGGATTATACATAAACACAAAGAAAACAAAAACTATGATAATTGGGAAAAATGACAAGAAACCATGTATGCAGATAAAAATAAAAGATCAACTACTTGATCAGGTACAGCGTTTATCCTATCTAGGTCATAGAATAACGGAAGATGGCAGCTGTGAAAAAGAAATCACAAAGAGAATTGGTATGGCCAAGATGGTATTCAACAACATGCGACACATACTGACATTCAAACAGATAAATCAGAATTTGAAAATGAGAATTGTCAGGTGTTATGTATACTCGTCACTACTTTACGGCGCAGAAAAATTGACAATGAATAACAAGTTGGAAAAGAGTATTGAAACCTTCGAAATGTGGGTATATTGAAGATTGGGTTACATTTCTTGGAAAGGAAGAAAACAAATTTAGAAGTATTAAAAACGTTGAGAGTAAAAAGAGAATTAATGACCGAAATCAGTATGGACACGTTATTTTGGTCATATAACAAGACATACCTCTTTGTTAAAGACCATACTAGACGGTAGGGTGGAGGGCAGTCGTTCAAGAGGCAGACAACGTTTTAAGTGGGTGGCTAACACCAGGATATGGACTGGAAAAAGCCTCTCAGATTGCACAATTATGGCAAGAGATAAAGTACACTGGAGATTTATTTGCAGCCGACCTTCGATGCGGAGATGGCACTTGAACTGAACTGAATACATATCTTTGTGAACAGTTTTCTTTAGTTTGTTCAATGTTTTCATGTTTGATCCTACACTTTTCATCTGAAATGTTAACATGTTCATCGATTTGTTTGCCACATAGGTTCAAATTAATATATACTGGCCAACAGCGGAAGATAACTTTGAGAAAGTTTTTGTGTTTGAGCAACCGAAGGATGACGGTAGTAAGGAGTTTGTCTGTCAGTACCACGTCCGACGTGTCAGCGAGACTGCAGACCACGTTTGTGTTTGTAGGAAGATGCTGCTGATTAAGGAGGATAGAAATGGAAAGGTAAGACGAGCGATGCTTGATATGTTGATGGCATCGCATCTCATCTCCCATTATCTCATGCCATCTTATTTCAGGCAAATTTATTTTTTGTCATGTTATCTAATGTCATCTCACCTCATGTCATCTCACCTCGTGTCATCTCACCTCATGTCATCTCACCTCGTGTTATCTCACCTCGTGTCATCTCACCTCATGTCATCTCACCTCGTGTCATCTCACCTCGTGTCATCTCACCTCATGTCATCTCACATCATGTCATCTCACCTCGTGTCATCTCACCTCGTGTCATCTCACCTCGTGTCATCTCACCTCATGTCATCTCACCTCGTGTCATCTCACCTCATGTCATCTCACCTCGTGTCATCTCACCTCATGTCATCTCACCTCGTGTCATCTCACCTCATGTCATCTCACATCATGTCATCTCACCTCGTGTCATCTCACCTCATGTCATCTCACATCATGTCATCTCACCTCGTGTCATCTCACCTCATGTCATCTCACCTCATGTCATCTCACCTCGTGTCATCTCACATCATGTCATCTCACCTCGTGTCATCTCACCTCGTGTCATCTCACCTCATGTCATCTCACCTCATGTCATCTCACATCATGTCATCTCACCTCGTGTCATCTCACCTCGTGTCATCTCACCTCATGTCATCTCACATCATGTCATCTCACCTCGTGTCATCTCACCTCATGTCATCTCACATCATGTCATCTCACCTCGTGTCATCTCACCTCGTGTCATCTCACCTCGTGTCATCTCACCTCATGTCATCTCACCTCATGTCATCTCACCTCATGTCATCTCACATCATGTCATCTCACCTCATGTCATCTCACCTCATGTCATCTCACCTCATGTCATCTCACCTCGTGTCATCTCACCTCGTGTCATCTCACCTCATGTCATCTCACATCATGTCATCTCACCTCGTGTCATCTCACCTCGTGTCATCTCACATCATGTCATCTCACCTCATGTCATCTCACCTCATGTCATCTTAGCTCATGTCATCTCACCTCATGTCATCTTAGCTCATGTCATCTCATACATATCGCACATATATGTACACATATACACATACTTATATGCATATATGCATTTAGCGAGATCTGAGCTGTAAGATGGATATGGCAATATCTCCCAGCCAAGTTCCTGCAGATGGCACATAGTGCGGTGAGCTGTATGAGGTCGAGCGTTATCTTGCAGGAGCAGAACACTCTTGTGACCAAACTAGGCCGGTTGTTTTTCCCGCAGACGGTTAAACACATCACTCAAAATGCTTATGTACTGTTCACTGATAATAGTGGCACAACGGGTAGATAATCTACATCCAGCATAAGGCGTTCCACAATCTGGATATTCACAGGAATGATTGTGGTAGATTGAGAGCCACCACGGTCGGGGTCATCAGTCACGGCCTTCTCTAAAACTTTTACACCACTCAAATGTCTTACTGTTTCTGAGTGTTTCATCACTGTATTGTGATTGAAGTCTTTGGTAAATTTCCGAATGTTTCACGCCATCTTTCACAAAAAACATCAACACAACAAGCTGTTCCATGCAAGCACCAACAGTGTTGGCCGCCATTTTTATTATTTGTCACGTGACAGACCCATGCCATGTGGGCCACGTAGCAGTAATAGGACACACGTGCCCTTAATGATAGTAGTTCCAGCACACTATAACCCATTCAGGTAGAACTAGAGCAAAAGTCCCGGTTTGATTTGAACGCCCCTCGTATATACGAGACGTATTCAAATGAAACCGGACCTAACTGCACCACGTAAACATTCGTACAATGCACATGATGATATCACTTCTGATGTAGACAATACATACCAACCGTCAAGTTTGCAAAATTTAATTATCCTCCGACTCATAGTTTCCTCAGTAGACCGTTAAAAACCTAGCGGATGTGAAACGGAATCCGTCCAGAGTTGATCAGCAAGCGGTGTTTTGGTTTCTAACAGCTGAAGGATGTCGACCATGTGATATTCATAGCAGAATGCAGGCAGTGTATGGTGACAAAAAAATGTGTCGAAAACAACAGTGAAGAACTGCACAACGATGTTTAATGAAGGACGTGAATTAATGAAAGATCTTATGAGACAGGGGCAGGCGCATATTGTTGCGTCAGAAGATGCCATCGCCAAAATTGATGCAGTAATTCGAGTGGACCATCGCCAGAGCTTACGTTCGCCACACTTTTGTCACCATACACTGTCTGTATTCTGCGATGAATGTCAACTGATCAACAACCTTCAGCTGTAAGAAACCGAATCACCCCTCGCCTCTGGACGGATTCCGTATCACAGCCGGCATGTTTTCAATGGTCGGAAGGTAATGAATTTTTGTAAACTTGACGGTTGGTATGTGCTATTTGCATCATCATACGTACGTTCACTTGTTGCAGTTAGGTCCGGTTTCATTTGTACTTGCCTCGTATGTATATATATATCATGTCTGACATTGTACCAGTTCTAAACGAATTTGTTCATTTCTCATCTAGTCTCTTCTAATGAACTTGACCACATGAAGTGATCATTCATTCTTGTGGTCAGTGAAGGTGATGGTGTGATGGCTATGGTGATAGCGATAATGATCGTGATGATGATACTAGTGATGGTGATTGTGGTGACACGACTACAGCAGTCCCGTTTACAGGAAGCCTGTATCTGAGCTTATGTAAAGAGTTTCAGTAACAAGGTTTTACATGATTGGGGTGAAAATTTCATGCACAGCCCTCTTTAGTCGCCTCGTACCGCGTGATTGGAAGGTTACAGTGGTTCTATTATTTCCAACCCAAGTGTTACTCAGACGTTATGTATAAACTGTATCAGCTTCTTCTTAGATCCTGGGCAATGACTGGCAAAGTGATCAGTGACCATCATACCGTGTTGCGCCTTTAAAGACAGAAGCAAACTCTCTCCACTTCACTCGGTCTAAGGCCACCATTTGCACAAAGCTCTTCACCGCTGGTTCATTACTTTCTTCTCAGCTTAGATGTAAAGTATAATGTGGAAGATTCTTGTTCAGTCAAATATGCTTGGGTGCAGGAACGGTTGTGGAATCCATAACCCACATGAAATAGAACTGCGTCGCCCGGTCTCGTTAGGTCTGCTGTCCAGCTTATCATTCTGCTGTCCGGCTTATCATTCTGCTGTCCAGCTTATCATACTGCTGTCCAGCTTATCATTCTGCTGTCCGGCTTATCATTCTGCTGTCCAGCTTATCATTCTGCTGTCCAGCTTATCATTCTGCTGTCCAGCTTATCATACTGCTGTCCAGCTTATCATACTGCTGTCCAGCTTATCATTCTACTGTCCAGCTTATCATTCTGCTGTCCAGCTTATCATACTGCTGTCCAGCTTATCATTCTGCTGCCCGGCTTATCATTCTGCTGTCCAGCTTATCATACTGCTGTCCAGCTTATCATTCTGCTATCCAGCTTATCATTCTGCTGTCCGGCTTATCATTCTGCTGTCCGGCCTATCATTCTGCTGTCCAGCTTATCATTCTGCTGTTCGGCCTATCATTCTGCTGTCCAGCTTATCAGACTTCATAAGATGTTTCTGTCATATTTGCCTTTCTTAACCCATGATTGTTCTCAGTCTACCTGCATGGCAGCAGTTGAATGTCTCATTGTGTCTTGTTCCTACCCTTGATATTCGAAGTTTAGAAGACCCTGACGGGAACTGATGTTCGCGTTATCCTGGAGTCATGAGATCACACAGGCTCTACTGATCAAGATCCCAATCTCATTTCCTCGTAGTGCTCCAAAGGACAAGTTGTGTTACAGCAGTCCGGTCACGAATCTAAATAGTGGTGAGTTTATTGAAGAGTCTCGTATTACACTATAGCTAGGGGGACTCCGTTCCACCTTCTAAAGTACTCGCTGGGATGTAAGATGAGCCACAGTTACCCGCCACCAAAGGAACGTCGTCAAGTTAATTAACTCAGTAAGAGTGGTTTACAACAACAACAACAACCACAACAAGGTGGACACAAGAGCCATTTTACCATATTTTAACTCCACGTTTATATGTCTGCCAGGCAATGGAAGAGGCACGTACAATCTACCAGTTTCACTACCTGATTTGGCCAGACTACAACGTGCCCGATGACCCAGGGTCAATGATTGAGTTTATGGAGCGGATCAACAACCTCATTGGAACCTTGCCGAACCCAGGACCTCTAGTTGTGCATTGCAGGTATTTTGACATTTCGTTTTTCAGTTACCATTAACAAAACATGTAACTAAGAGTGCCGCCTCTAGACTATATACAGATAAGGGAAGAAAACCTTTGGTTGTGCTGTATATATAGACTATGGTCTTACTGTAGATCAGATGGAGCATTTGTCCAAGTCGATAGAAAGAAATTAAATGTAATCCTAGAAAACTTTGGAGTTCAAGGACAGTTATTGTACAGTTTAAAAGCAATGTGCAAATGTAGCCAAAGTTCTCTGAGATCACCAAGTGGACTCACTAAATGGTATGGGGTTAAGGCAGGGGTAAGACAAGGATGAGTACTATCACCACTTTTGTTCATTGTAAATAGGAACGGAAATCATCACAGCGAATGAGCTCCTCTTCTGCAGATAATTACAGTATCTTTCATTTAAGGAACATAACCTCATAGAACATCAGTGTCCTTGGAAATGTCTGCGATATATATATCCCTGTAGAAGTACAGGTCGACTAAGACTAAGAACTATGTATATGTGTATATATATATTAATTATAAAACTTGAAGAGTAATGCAGTAAAGACAGAGAAATGAGCAGAATAGAGAAGACACTAAATATTCAAGTAAAGGGTAAAAGCACAGAACAAACAGGTAAAAGGGTTCAAATACTTTGGCAGTATGTTCACGCAAGATGGAACGGTGGAATTCAGAAAACAAATATGGTTTCTAATCAGCTTTCGGCGTCATTAACCATTCCAGTGGAAACAAAGAGACAATTGATAAATAGTATTTTTATACAAATTCTCTGCTTCAAGTGTCATTTGAAGAGAGAGGCTCGTAGATGATGATCTTGGCAACCGCCTTCCATGACCGTGTTAATAAACGACAAGGCTGCCCAACCCGCGCGGCGACTTCTTATCAGTTCATGTTTCAGGTTATTATCCATATTGAGGTTGCTCCTAAGATATATATACTCGCTGACATTCTCTAATCTCACCCCGTCAAGGAACTCTGGGTCACAATTGTCGAAACGATTGCGCAACATTATGGTCTTCGAAACATTCAACTCTAGTCCCGTATTCCGAACCTCACCTTCGAGTAGCTGCATAATTTGGTTGGCTTCTGCTGCTGACTCTGTGATGAAACATATGTCTTCGGCAAATCGAAGATGATTGAGGCGTCTGCTGTCAATATGGATGCCAAAGGTGTCCCATTTGCATCGGATGATGACTGATTTCAAACATGCAGAGAAGAGGTTCGGTGAAATATGATTCCCTTGGTGGAATCGTTCTGAACTGGTACCGCAATTGAACGTTGCAAGGGAATAAATGCTATAGTGCAATTCATATAACTGTTGCCAAGATTTCTGATATAACCAGAGTCGCACCTTGTTCCAATAGTGAACGCCAGACAAAATGAGGTTTAATAGAATCCAAAGGTCATTCTCATACATGAGATTATCTATTCGCATTGCACTGATGAGTCCTTGCCTTTCCACTTTGTGTTGGAAAAGCTGTTCTCTGTAAATGCTAAACGTACGCATCCTTTGGCACACTCCTATTTTTTGTTATCTATACATATGAAAGAAAGCCTGCTAGATCTTACAGTTGCAGTTTTCTCCCAGTACATGTTACTGAGTACTGTGGTGTCATTTCCATCAATACCTAAGTTTTCCAGACCTGAAATTAGTTTTAAATTTGCTGGGCTCTGTCAAAAACCTGTTTGTAGTCTATAAACGCTTTTTTGTGCTTCTAATATTTGTCTGCAAGTGTCCTTCTACAGAAAATTGGTTCTTATGTACGGCTGTTCTGTCAAAATCCAAATTGTTGATCTGGAACTGTGTTGTATACTCTACGCGTAAGTTTATCCTGCATAATTTTTAGCAATTTCTTTATCGTGTGTCTCATCAGGCTGATTATTCTAGAATCTGAATATCCGGTTAGTCCAATTGTAAAATGTTCCTTAAATATTACAGTCCAACTGTAAAACGTGTTACAGGGCTCAGATGTCACAGTCAAACTATCAAATGTGTCGGGCCCAAGGGCTCAGATGTCACAGTCAAACTATCAAATATGTCGGTCCCAAGGGATCAGATGTCACAGTCAAACTGTCAAATGTGTCGAGCCAAAAGGCACAGATGTCACAGTCAAACTGCCAAATGCGACAGAATACATCTTATGTTTTAAAATAAGCGAGAACACAGAAGAAGTAGACATACAGAACAGAGCAAAATATCAACCAATGAACCAATCAATCAATTATTTAATCAATCAATCAAAATGTTTGCCAACCCCTGTGGATCATGACTTCAATAAATACACGCCTTCTTCCTATTATGAGCCATCAGTCCAATCCACCTTTTCTGTCTCCGCTATGAATGAATAGGTATGCCTCTACTTGTCTTGCATCTGGTGATCCAGTACAGAGACAACCTTGTTATACTATCAACTGTTGTCCTTAATGTATAACCTTTCCAACGCTAGCGATTCCTCTTCATGTCATGTTCCATTAATATATGTATAGTTCTGGCCCTCAGGTTCACATTAGTGATCTTATCGAACCATTTTAATCTATGTATTCTGATCCGCATCCATTTATGAAAGTCTCTACCTGTGGTGTTGTTATTGTTGGGGCACTCTAAGTTTCAGAGTAATACAGCAGAACTGATTTTACACTTGCGTTGAAAATGTGTTTCTCGGTGCTGGATATCATGTCTTTTCATTTGCATTTCCTGTGGAGATTAAAGGAGAGGGCTAGGATAACAACAATAATGATCAATCAATCAATGAGATGCCTTACCTAAACAAGGTACCAGGGTTGAGAATAATAGGAACACTGTATCCTGCAAAGCATGTTAAAGACTACAAAAGAAGGCTGTGCATGGGACTAGCAACCTCATCACGTAACGACCCTTGCTACGAAACTGAATTCGAATACATGCTTCCTGTAAAGGGGTTAGCTACAGAAGTGATCGTATGCCTCACTTGGATCGAAAAAATGAATGAATCAATGAATTATTCGATAAGGTTACTAGAGAAAGGAGAATTAATCCATTCATTTTTCGATAAGATGACTGGAGAATATATAAATTAATCCATCCGTTTTTTGATAATATAATTGGAGAAAGGTGAATGAATCCATGAATTGTTAGATGAGGTGATTGGAGAAAATATGAATGAATCCATGAATTGTTAGATGAGGTGATTGGAGAAAAGGTGAATGAATCCATGAATTGTTAGATGAGGTGAGTGGAGACACTACTTGTACATTATTTTATTTTAGTGCCGGCATTGGAAGGACGGGTACCTTGATCGTCATTGACATGATTATTAACCAGATCAAGACATATGGTAAGTGTTCCTGGTTGTTGTATGACAACATGTTACCACCACGATAGGGAGAGAAAATTAATCACGGTTAGGTGAAACTAAATTATCAAGATGAGAGATAACAGTAATCAGGGTAAGGTAAAACATGCTTATCAAATGGGAGAGAAAAGTAATCGGGGTTAGGTTTAACATGCTTATCAAGACCCTATCTCTTTCATACTCCTAGAAACAGACTCTTATATTATTATTATTATTATTATCCTTCTTTTTGTAATCGCATTTTAGCTGTTCACACAGTCATGCGAGATTCGGTGATGAACTCGTCTGGCTCCTCCTAAGCTCTGCACAGCTTTGAATCTAGTGTTAAACCTGTAGGCCATTGTAACTTCCTTAATTGACCATACACAAGAGACATGTGATACACACTCATCAGATTCTTGGTTTAGTTTCCATGCGAGCAGTGATGAAGCAGACGGTCGAAGCTTGTACATGCGTCTGTTCAGTCTGTGTGCCTTGTCCTGATGTGAAGAATGGTGATCTGTCCCTGTCGGTCAAGTAGACTGTCGCTGTTGAGTTGGTTCTGTTCACTTCTGACATCCTGAAAAGCTATCTTTTTTCCTTAAAGGATGTCATGTCAATATCTTCTTGTTCACAATCTTCTCCACTTCTTTGAAAGCATATCTGCAGTCTCGTTCCTCGGTACCAAGCATGGACTGGACCCATGCATACACCGACGGTTCTGTAACAAACACAACACAGAATGGAGAGGGAGGGGTATTCCTGAGCCTAACAAATTGTAGAAAAATAACGCTGTCAGTGGCAACTGGAAAATTCTCAAGCAATTTCAGAGCGGAGGCAGAGGCACTGAATGCTGCAGTAGAAGCAATGCTCACAGGCGAAAGCAATGAAAGCCAGATAGTCCTGTTTACAGATGCACTGGCCGTGGTTACAGCACTACAAAGCCAGAAAAATACTGACCTTAATGATTTAATAGCAGTACTCTGTCAACTATGCCAGCAGTCCGCACCAAAAAGAGTAGTGGTACGGTGGGTTCCATCCCACTGTAACATCCAAGGCAACGAGGAGGCAGACAGACTGGCAAAAGAAGGTACAAGACTACCACAACCAGATTCTAGTGTGACCTACGAAGAGTCCAAAAGGCTTATTAGGGACAGATACATGGCCAAATGGGAAGTTCCTCGGTACGTCACATTGTGATGGTAGACACTGAAGTGAGATTCGTTTTCTGGCAGTTATCTTGATTAGTTCAGTCCTCTGGTGTGAGAGTTTATTTCACATGAGAGTTTACGGTACATCTGTGAACCTGATTGCTGGATAGCAGTTAGAACTGTTGTTTTAAAATTATTCAGTGTATTCAGGTAGCTGAGCCTCAGCTGTATAGTTAGACAACAAATTAAGTAAAGACATCTTGTGAATATTGCAAACATTGACGTTCTACTCTAACATCATCTTCCCAGGATTTCAATGTCTTCTTGTTATCAATCTGAAACAGGCTGAGTCACCGCAGTGTGGCCTACGCGATTGAGATCAGCACTGTAAAACCTTTAATGTTCAGCTTACTGAGGAGTCTCGCACTGCAGTACAGCCAGGGGACTAAAGGCTACGTTCTAAGTACCCCTGGGGATGTAAAACAATTTCACAGGAACCGGCTGACAAAGAAACATCAAGAGTTAACTCAACTCAGCACGTGCAGCTTTTAACTACAACAATAACAACCACGACAGTGCTATGTGTTGTTATTTGCTTACATTTTCTTTTCAATCCTGTAGGGTCACTCGACTTCTTCGGTGCGAGATGGACAAACTATCCATTTGTACAAAACTTGATATTCCCATTTAAAGTGACATAAAAAAAAAAGATAATGGACGTTTACGTCAGACTTAACCGCTTGTCGGGAATGACGTGTTACTTGGATGTACCTATCTAAAAGGCGTAAATCAATCAGTCCAACCGTTACATCTGGCACAAAGGATCTTAGGTTTAAAAGAAGTACACAAAGAATCAAGTCTATGTCTGAGAGACAATTCTGATGATTGTTGTTATTATTAAGTTAACGTTTAACGCCGTTTCTTTGGTAACGGGTTACATTGGCTCTTTTTGCATCCCGAGGCATACTTGAGAAGGTTGACCGGAGTACTTCTGGCTGTAGTGCAATGTGATGCTCCCCAGTAAGCTCAACGTTACAAGTATTACAGCGTTTATTCCTACCTCATAGACAGATAGCGTGGACACAGTCTGGTATCGGGAGCAGAAACGGGAACGTAAGTTGGGAGTCTTGATCAGCATAGTTCTACTGACCCGGACATAAGGTGGAGTCTTGATCAGCATATTTCTACTGGCCCGGACATAAGGTGGAGTCTTGATCAGCATAGTTCTACTGACCCGGACATAAGGTGGAGTCTTGATCAGCATATTTCTACTGGCCCGGACATAAGGTGGAGTCTTGATCAGCATATTTCTACTGGCCAGGACATAAGGTGGAGTCTTGATCAGCATATTTCTACTGACCCGGACATAAGGTGGAGTCTTGATCAGCATATTTCTACTGATCCGGACATAAGGTGGAGTCTTGATCAGCATATTTCTCCTGACCCGGACATGAGGTGCAGTCTTGATCAGCATATGTATCTTGATCCTGGCATGAGGCGGGGTCTTGATCAGTATATTTATCCTGATCCTGACATGAGGTGGGGGTCTTGATCAGTATATTTCACCTGATCCTGACATGAGGTGGGGTCTTGATCAGTATATTTCACCTGATTCTGACATGAGGTGGGATCTTGATCAGTATATTTCACCTGATCCTGACATGAGGTGGGGGTCTTGATCAGTATACTTCTCCTGACCCGGGCTATTCTGTCCATCTCATTACGATGGTGATCGCTTTTTATTTTCATGATTTGATTGCAACATTTATGCCCCATTCCGATAGTGCTTGCTTATAAATTTCAGGATTTGACTGCGACATCGACATCTTCCGGACCATTCTCATGGTGCGAGGTCAAAGATCAGGACTTGTACAAACACAAAGTCAATACCAATTTGTTTACCTGGCCGTACAGAGGTATATCCAGATAGAGAAGCAGCGATACCTCGCTGGTGAGGTGGGTAGACTAACTTATCCTGTTATTGTTCTCAAAACATGTGACCATTTATTGCTTTTATAGTGTTTTTCGTGTTGTGTTATTTAAATAATACAAAGCATTGCGACAGACATGATCCTGTGTTGGTACAATGTGATTTCTGCCAGTAGCTTTGAAAGAAATTCAACAATACGGGTGTAAATAGCAGGAGTAATTATGACTCTCTTAGGGTAGTCATTTGCTTCATCATTGACAACGCACGTCGCATAGAAATAAGAGTGTTTAAATTGTCTAAAAATGGTGGCGGATCTTGGTGGTAGTAGCGAATACATCATCGCCTGAAGGTGTTTGCAAAATTGTGAGATTTAGCCTAGACTATAAGATTTGTTCGCACATTTGACGATCAATATCTTCGCCGTCCGCTCGCGTTGCTGATCGTATTTCAACGGACTCACCTTAACGTCAAAGTGGTTCCCAGTTTAAACATAATAAGACAATGTTTCCTTCTCGTCATGTCGCAAAAAAGGGAATAGCAAAGGTTGTGCATAAAAATCATTCCTACTGAAACCACGCTACAAACAAAACTGGTTAGGATAAACCAAATGCAGTACTGTGCCTATACTTCGACATTTGGAGTAGCAGGTACAAGATGATGATGAATATAACTAATATTCGCTACGTCATCTTATTCCTAATAATTCGATTATTTGTTTTTTGATTCCAGTATCATATTTTTGATAATTGGAAGGTAACGTGGAGGTAAAATAGTATTAAACATAAAGAGAGGCTGTGTTGGTACTGTTCATTAAAATAAAGTGTTAAAAACAAACAAAAAAGTGTGGTTCAGATACCACGCATGAGCAGAGAAAAGAACAAAACATAAGTTACAACCTAAATGCCTTCATCAAAAGGGTTTAGCATGCACTGTTATTTATATCTAAGTACAAGCTCTCAGCGTGGAAGTGATTCTATTATCATCTCTGTCACACGCAGTCTCATCCAGGAGGCTATGTGTAACATATAAAGGTGAGACCCCGTCGCTAATTGCCTGTTACAACATCGGCTCGTTATAACAGTGGAACTATACTCGCATCTGGTAAGACATTGAGTCCTCCTAGAAACCTTCTTGGACAA
Source organism: Ariolimax columbianus (assembly GCA_036924085.1). Lineage (NCBI taxonomy): Eukaryota > Metazoa > Mollusca > Gastropoda > Stylommatophora > Arionidae > Ariolimax > Ariolimax columbianus. The sequence continues at coordinate 72,820,144 of JAVGWX010000005.1, read as the reverse complement.
ACTTTTGGATAAATGGTATTTTCCTATGTATTCATTAGTTCTTTGTCTCCATTTATTCGTCGAGTTTCTCCTGAAACGCAGGACAGCAAAAGATGATCTCTATCTGTTCCTACTTTATACAGTCTTTTTGAGTTCCGTCCACAAGACCCCGACTAAACCTCCTCTTCTATCTTTCTTGAGCAAGTGTATCGAAACCGCTCCAATCTTGAAATGTGGGTTCCAATGCAGGCATGTCTGGTTATACCGTCCGATGTCATTCTGAGAGTGGGTTCTACCCATCTCCACTTTTTTCTCTCAGTTCCCTACTCTGCTCGTTGTTGTCGTGTTCTTTCACGCAGATTTGTGTTCGCCATTACCTCTAGCCATCTAACACGAAGTATGTGACGAAGACACATGTTAATGGAGGCTTGCAGTCTGGATGTGATACTCTTAGTCGCATGTCATGTCTTCTGGCTGTATAACTTTACATTTGTGTTAAATAGCCTAATCTTTTCTCAATGGTGGAGCGTGTAGCCAAGTCGACAGTGATCTGGCTTGACAGTCTAAGATGACCGCGTGTCAAGGTTCGAAATCACGGACGGACAGAAACAAATATCCGGGACGTGATTCGTGCGATCGCTCCTTTAATCGACCCAGCAGTAAATAGGTTTGACGTTTGAGTTGGGAAAGGTAGAAACAGCAAGAAAGAGAACTGTCCACCCCACCTCACATCGGCTGCGGCTTGGTACATGAAACGACTTGAGAAAGAACTGCAGAAGCCAAAGTTAAAATCATAAACCAAAGCTGGGACACCAAGCGAAGAACGGTTGCAGACCAAGTCTAGTGTATGGAGTTGCTGTCATTTGAACTTTGGTCATACCGTGAGAGGGTATATAAATCGCTAAAACCAATTGACTTATTCAGAGTGTTATCGTAAACAAAAGTGGAACTGACGCTGATTTTTCTACACTGAAATAAAATTAAGTGTTGGCCAGAATAGCACAGACAACAGCGGCGCCTGCACGGCTTAACAACATCTGGCAAGATAAACGGTATGCACGAAAATCAGATTAATGCGTACATTGGTCCTGTCAATACTCCTCTATGCTTGTGAGACATGGACAATTACAGCTGACCCACAGAAGAGGATACTGGCCTTGGATATGAGATGTTAAAGAAGACTTCTAAATGTCCCTTACGAAGATCGAGTTACAAATGAGGAAATACGAGAATGAATTACAACAGCAAAAGGGCCTTTTGAAGACCTCTTGGCAACTGTCAAAGAAGGAAACTCGCTTTGTACGGTCACATATCGAGATCAAATGGTCTTGCAAATACGATCCTGCACGATAAAGTGCAAGGCAGACGACGAAGAGGCCGTTCCAAAAAGAGGTTGGAGGACAACATAAAAGAATGGGCCAATCTCCGACCAGAAGAGGCACAGGGAGCGACCGCTGACAGAGAGGGATGCGTGGAGTTGTCAGGATGTCTTCATGTGTGCCCCACTGACCTCAATGGTTGCGGGATAACCTGACCCGACCTGGTGCATGTGTATGTTCAGTATGTTGTTCTTTGTCGTCTTATTCTTAGGCTTAATAATGGTGATCTATCCCTGCCGTTCAAAGGTGTGATAGTTGTGTGATAGCAAGAATGCCTTTTTTTCCAGAAATATGTGATCTCAAAGCCTTCTTGTTCACAATCTCCTCCACATTTGTTTTCAAAGCCTGTCTTCTCGTTCCCCGGAATGTCACAATAGGATGGTTTCATTGAAATGGGGATCGTTTTCTGACATCTACTTTCCGTAGTTCCCTCCTCAGGTGCCGGAGTTTACCCCCCATAAGAGTTTGTAGTACATATGTTAAGGTGACTACCTGGTGGCAGTCAGAACTGGTGTTTGAAATCATATTCGCAACTTATTCAAGTGCATGAACCTTAATTGTACAGTAAGATACACAATGTGAGTAAAGTCATCTTGTGAATTTGTCAACCTTTGACGTCTTTCTCTAACATTATCTTTCCAGGAGTTAGCGGGGTCAGAATATGCCAACATCAAAGCTGTGACAGGAAATCGCCTACAATCTGTGAAAGCATCACCAGCAGTTACAACTGGGAAAAAGAAAGCGCAGGGAAATTCGAATTCTACGGTTCAGTAATTAATTCCCCTGAGAAATACCACGTGCTCGTTTGTTTGTTTGTTTTTCACTCAGTATGTTGTACTGTGTTGTGTTCCTTCCAGCCCAGTTCGTGCGAATTCAGCTCTATTTTTGTTAATTGATTTTCTCCATAAGAGATAAGGCCTTGCTGTTTCATTCAAAAATTCGAAAATAAGCAAGTTTGGATTACGAGCAGAACCATTGACCACTTCGTCTCGCTTTTCTCCCTACCCCTCCCCACTCATCACTACGTCACGCCCAACCCTCCCCGTACCACTAACAGTTTCGTTAGTGAATTAGTTGGTGAAATAAAATAAGAGACATATAAAGTTATTACTATGCTAAAAGGGTGAAAACAAATATTGTATTCAGTGCATACACTACTCGTGCATGATGTCAGCAAAACCAGAAAGAAAAGCACCGAAAAGTGATCAGTGGGATACATATAAATGAGACCAGTTCATATATCGGAGCTGGCGTTTGCCAGTAACGTGGCCTTTATTACTAAAGGAGTGAAACTTCTGCAGACATATTTTCAAATCTGGAAAGAGGAGCTGGAGAAAAGAGGGATGCCAGTTCGAAAACAGAAAGCATGGTGGCCACGACAAAAGAGAAGATACATCACATTATGTTGGGTGAATCGCATCTGGAACAGGTCAAGCAGTTCAAATACATTGGAGCTGTAATAAACTAGAAGAGTTGACTACGCTTAAAGCTGCAACAGACAAAATGTTTCATGCCACAAGCTGAGGATTTCTGAATAAAAGAAAAACAAATAAGAAAACTAAGATGGCTGCACTTTACTTTACCTGTGTACCAGTTTTGACTTGGGGATGTGCGTCATAGACAATGGCCACAACCCAGAAAAGCCAGCCCCCAAGCCTTAGAAATTAGATATCTGGAATGTGGTCCAAATAAGAAGAAGAGACAAGGTCTGCAAATCAGACAATACGACAACATCTCGAAGTCCAGCCCCTACAGACTCAAGTGGAGCAATATTAACTTCGGTGGTTTGGCAATGTCTGCAGAATGGAAGAAGTTCGGATACCACGGCAGCAACGTGATGCAAAGAGTCAAGGATTAAGACCAGTGTAACCTACAGTTCGCTGAGATGGCAACACAAAACAGTCTATAAGAGACTGAGAATGATACTAGAACTCTGCCAAGAGTAAGACACCGTAATAGTCTAGCGTTTCTGTTGACCAACTTCAGCATCTAAATGTAGAAGAAGACAAACTAAGTAAGCGTTTCTGTAAATATATCTATACTAACTATAATAATGTGTTTGTTTGGATGAATTGACAATTGTATTTCAAGTCTGGGCGCAGGGCAGCCGAACGTAACAATGTGGCGTCCGACTTTGAAAGGTTGGACACCCTCAACCTAGAAACATTTATGTCAATGTGTGTTTGCATTAGGGGTATATATACTGGTTTGTATCCAGATGGTGTGTGTTCATAATTATTGTACGATTACACTATATTATCACTGCTGATAATAAATTGTCCACATACATTATATAGGATTGTTTATCAAGAGTACATATTTCTGTGTTTGTATGTCTTCTTCGTCGTCGTCTTCTTCTTCTTATGCTCTTCTTCCTCTTCTTCTGCTTTCAGACTTTTTGTGATGCTAGATAGTAATCCCATCTCTAGGACCAAGTCTACAGTCCTCTCCAGATCCGGGTGACAGTCCCACAGCTTCTGTGTCCACTGGGCTCTCTCTGGCCTAGGTTAGACATCATAGGTCTCTGTATATTAAGCAGTTCTGTAGAATGTGCTATGGGGTCTGGATTACGGTTTCACGTGAACAGTCACTTGTATGTTCTATCTTGAGCCGATGTAGGTGACCCGATAATCTGCAGTGGCCTGTTGTCAGACGAAAGATGGTGGTTTGTTGGTGTATGTGGGGCTGGTGGATTGGGTCAGATCTTTTGTTCACGTCCATATCTTTCTTCCATTTTGAGTTACAATGATTGTCGAGGATAGTTTTTGCCTCTGTTTTAAGACACTGTGTGGATAAGTTGCTCAACATGTTGGGCTCTTCGTTTCTTGAGAGACGAGCACCTTACTTCTCAGGTATGGCGAGTCAAGGTCTACAAAATCTCGAACAGACAACGAACATACCTTGTATAGCCATATTGAGCACCATATATTTACTGTTCTTCTTCTGCGTTCGTTCTAAATCTCCCGCTACCAAGCCCTGAACAGGGCTTTGCAATTAGCAGGATGTAGTTCCGAGAACAGAATGCGATGTGTCGCTAGTTTACAGTTTGACTGCGATATCTGCACCTTTCGGTCCGACACATCTGTCTTCGGCAGCATATTTACTGTGACGTCTGAAAGCATGAGAAAAAGACCCCAACATAATAAGAATAGAGATGGCACATATGGCCTTCAACAGTTTAATTTCTGAACAAACTATAGAAATATCATCATCTCAGGCTGTCTACTGCATTATTTAGAAGCATTCAAAATGATGTATCAAATTCAAAGGAATTTGGCAAAACAATTTGATTATCTGGTCTTGGCAGATTATTTGGATTTTCTTTCCCATAACTGCAAATTGGTTAACGATCGTCCGTCTTCGATAGAATTAGATACTTGACCGTAACTCATCTGACACTCAGATCACTTCGAACTCTTACTATGTTGTGCTTTCTTTCGTTGTTGAGAAGGGCGTGCCTTACCTCTCTGCTATAGCGGTTAAATTCAATATCTGCGATCGTTATCTTATCTCACAAAAGCTGAGACCTTTTGCACACCAAAAAAAACAACAACCCTCCAACACTTCATTTCCTGTTACAGTATCCGGGAGTGTCACTAGGTTTGGTGTTACCTTCTGCGGTAACTCCTTGTGTGGCTTCCTCCAGCTTTCACGTACCTCCTCCCGTACCATACCTTGTTTATTTCTTAGTCATGTTTTTTCATACTAACGTAGATCGCATTTATAAACTAAATTAAAGCCTTCCTTTACTGGCTTTCAAATCTGTGAACTTGTGAACCCTTTTCAAGGAAATAGACGCCTTTCGCCAGTTCTCTTTTAAATGATAATATTTCAAGGTCGGAGAGCCTTTGCTATTCATGTAAGATCGCAAGTAGTTTTTAATAAGTTTGAGCTTTGAAAAGATCCTTTGACGTGAAGCCACATATATACACATAGTTAGAAATAAATGTAGACTGAGTTAAAAGATGTGAGAAATTCTATGAAGTCCCATTGAGTTTTGAATGTTAAAACACATAGTGTTACGCAATGTATCAGGTGTCCTCTCAGGCTTGGTACAAGGGTAGGTAAGTAGGTCACAAACTGATATGGATTAGATGAACATGTAGTTGAGAGTTTTTAAGTGTCATTAGGTGGTAGCATCAGCGTTGTGATTACTGTAGGTAGCAGATGCTAGGTGTCACATGCAGGTGCGCAGCCTAAGCACAAAATGGCATCCGTGAACACAAAACGTACAATATTTAAAAAAACAGTGCAATATTGTGCGTATTTAGTATGGTGGGACGCAAACAGACTTTCTGCAAAGAGTAGTCATAGGAAATTCATCCTGTTCACGGTTAGAAATGTTTGTCGCTTAAAGTGGTACATAACTGAGTCGGTAAATTTTCTCAAGGACGCTTTAAAAAATGTCAAATGAAGCCTGATCTGGTTGTCCTGTTAAGTTTCCGACAGAATTATACGTACGGTGGATGCGGTAGAGGATTCGAACTGCCAGCCGAGTAACGAAAGACAGTAAAGCAAATGCAATTCGGTGTTCACGTGGTTTAGCCTGCAGCCTAATGTATGATTCCACTTTGGCAGGAGGCGTTTCAAAGACTGAACGCAAAGTACAAAAGTGATTGAGACAGTAGACCAAAGATTGCTATGCTGCAGCTTTTGGTGCACTGCAATGCCGTATCCTGGTCCCTGATACAAGATTTTCTGCAATCTTGTAATTTAATACTCTATTATTGTTTTTAAATCAATATTTCTAGAATGACTTTCATGAGTATATGTTCATTTTAATGTCAGGTTAGGTCAGATCAGACCAGGAGAAGTCATCCCAAAACCAATGAGATTGTTGGGGCACACATGAAGACATCCTCACAACCCCACATCATCCATCTCTATCAGCGGTCGCTACATGTGCCTCTTCTGGTCGGATATTTGTTCAATTCTTTTATCTTGTCCTCCCACCTCTTTATGGGGCGATCTCTTCATCACCTGTCTTACACCTTCCCGTGCAGGATCGTATTTGCAAGACCATTTGATCTCGATTTGTGACCAAACCAAGTCAGTTTCCTTCTTTTGACAGTTGCCAAGAGATCTTCAAAAGGACGTTTTACTGTTGTAATTCTTTCTCGTATTTCCTCAATTGTAACTCATTATTTGTACGTAACGTTTAGAAGTCTTCGGAAACGTTTCATCTTCAAGGCCTGTATCCTCCTCTGCAGCTCAACTGTAATTGTCCATGTCTCACAAGCATGTAGTAAAATTGACAGGACCAATGTACGCATTAATCTTATTTTCGTGCATATTGCTAACCGTTTATATTGCCAGATTTCATTAAGACGTGCAACCCCCTTCTGTGCTATTCTGGCCATTACCTGACATTGTTATTCTTCATCACTGACAATCAAACCCAGATATTTAAAATGGTCGACCACTTCGAGTTCTATCACAAAGGTCTATAATTTCTTTGGTAACTCATTGCTTCTTTTTGTTTGGTTGTACCCCAGAACCTCTGTTGGTGTATCTATGAGTGTTGAGTTAAGATACTCTGAAACTGTATCGGTATCCAATCCCTCTCTGAGAGCCAACAGTAGAGCAAATGTCCCTCCTACCCTCAATTGGAACACTTCGATGATTCTTGGATCTTTTAGTTTGTCCAGGTCAAACTTGAGTCTAGTCACTTCTTTCTGTGCGACTATCTTCAATCGCAGACGCATAGTCATCATAACAAGATCGTGGTCGCTTCCTATATCCGCTCCGGGGAAACTTCTCGTTTTGTCAATGTTGGCGCTAGATCTAAACCTCCTCTGGACCAATATATAATCAATTTGGCTGTGCACTTCTTTGTTTGGGTTATGCAATGTCTAACGTCTAGACGGCTTTTTATACCCGAACGTGTTTGCCACCAACAGCTTATTTCATCGTGCAAATTCTAGGAGACTAAGACTCTAGTCATTAGTTTCATTGTTTCCGTATGGGCCACATGTTCCTCTACAGTCGTAGACTGCGTCTTCTCCAATGTTTGCGTTCCAATTCCACTGGACTACCAATATGCCCTTTTTTGGCGTTTCGGTTATCAGACTCTGAAGTTGATCATAGAATGCCTCTATTTCATAATCTTCATAGTCTGCAGTGGGTGCGTAGCACTGTGTTATCGTAATATTAAACGGTGCTGCCTTTAGCCGTAATAATCGGCTAGATATTGGACGGCAACCCAATATGCATCTGGCTGTGTCTTAATGCACCAGTATCCCCACTCCATGTAAATGTTTGTCTTACCTGCTACTGAAGTGATAAACTCAAGTTTTTTTTCCATCATGCCTCGCATATACCAAGGATGTCCCACAGGTAGTTCTTCGTCTAGTGCGTTAGCTCGTTGATTTTACCATATGTGTTCAGTGTTCTGGCATTCCATGTTCCTATTATGAGTGTGTCCTTCCTCATCTTTATGGTTCCACCAGTAGCACACTTATCATCTCCGCTCTGGAGTTTGTACGGCAGCGCCGTCATTGTTAACCCAGGCTGCGGCAGAGCCGGTATAGTTGATTTTGGTTGTTTTCATGGATGAATCTTGGGCGGTTGTCACTTGGCGGAGCCAATCTCCTCTCCAAGCCAGTGCGGGCCAACATCTGCATCTGATCTGGAGGAGCCTATCTCCTCTCCAAGCCGGTGGGGGTCAACATCTGCATCTCACCTGGAGGAGCCCGTCTTCACAGGCGAGCCATTGCCTCGTTTGCCTACAGCCTCGCGGTCATAATTTCCCATTGTGCACTACTTGGAGGTGAGGTTTACTTGTATGTTCACTTTATCGGTAGGCTACTCATGTCACTTTGTATCCCCTCCGAAGAAGAGCTAGCCGACCCCGACATCGCTGGATTGCAATGTCGAGTGCTAACACACCATTGCACAATACATGTCAATGTATTATTACCATTAGTATTACTGTTATTATTATATCTATTAATATTGTTATTATTATTAAACAAAAGCGATTAACATTATAAAGTCTGCCTAATCTTAGTTCTATTTTAAATAAAACGAGTTATAGCCAGGAAAAATACGTCAATCGTAAAATAGATTACGGTATATTTATTGCAGACCTTTTTCCAAATTGGAACACTTTGAATATTTTGTTGTTGCAATTTGCACAAAATGTATTATGTCTAATCAAGCATTATACATGCAAAACTAGCGTCACTAATTAATCTCTTCTTTATTTCATCAAATAAGACATCCCTCAATGCATTTATAATATTATTTTATACAGCAGACGAAGTACTACAAAAAACTGTTCCAGTTTTAGAGTGATTGTCCAGAAGTGGATCATAATTCGAAACAATTGCCTCTGTTTAGAGATGTCTCCGATCCATCATGGTCTCGTGGCAGTTCTTGTTTGGCTAGATAACAAACTGCTTCATTCGATCTTTTTAGAATTGCTTTATTTTCTTTTATGTGCTCAGTGTAAATTACTATTAACTTTGTGTTGAGAATCAACCATAACATTAGTTCTGTGTTTCCCGAACAGTTTAGACTTTACAGAAGAATCTGCATGAGTTTGGGGGCGTTCATGTCTTTGTTGGGAAACAGATTAGCGAATAAGATAAAAAAAAATTCAGTTTTAATCCATACTCCATTTTCATTTGAAAACAGTACACAAGGCCAACATAAAAGTTTGTTTAATTTTTCACAAACAGCGATCCAAGGAATTTTCTGATATTGTGTGCGGGAAAATGGCGAATATATTTTACATTTTTTTTGCCTGTATGTGTTGTAACAATATTTGGTAACTCGGGGCAAGTTTGTCCTATCGTTACTATATGCAATCTGTCTTCAAACGTTTTGAATGAAAATGTATTCGTCAAAAGATCTTCTAATATACAATTGGTTTCTTCAATAAGTCCATCAAATAGAAGAAATGTAGCTTTAAAATAAAATAAAATACATTTGGCTAGGCTTGGCTTGGCTTCGTTCGTTCTCAAAATCCCGTTACCAAACCCTGAAAGGGCTTAAGTAGCAGAATGTAGTCCATAGAATGGAATGCATTGTGTTGTAGTTTACAGCTTGACTGCGATATTTGCACCTTTCGGTCCAACACATCCGACTTCAGCAACCATTTTTTTAGTATCGGTTTAGCATTTCCTCTTCGATCCCTTCTCCTTAGCCAGTCTGCCCTGCAGCAGCCTGTTATCGAGGATCACCGCGTGGAGGTGTAGAAGGGCCTTGGCAGCTCTGGTTCGCTGGCCCTGACGCTAGCAGTCAGCTATGGGTCGCTGACCACTACAGCTCATGCGCTGCTCAGCATCTTGATCCCTAAAATGCATTGCACAATCCTAAATACATTGATATATGCTCACCACAATAGCAAAAATCGATTATTTACACATCTTTTAACCCTAAAACGTCTTTTTAAAAGCAACACTTTTACATAGAAATGAGCTGTTTGCGTGACTATTGGCTCACACAGAGTAATGATGGTTAGTCAAACGCTAGCTTCAGCGTCATGCAGTGACGTCATTCTGCAAACTTTCTCTCTAGCATAGGCAATGGTACAACTCTTCTAGCCGCACGCAAGCAATGACACAGTACTCTTTTATGACTTTTTCTTTCTCTATCTTAAACACTAACCGACAACAACAAAAATTTACGAAAAATTGCAAAATAATGTTTCTTTTAATTAATAAAAAATACTCTCATAACATGCTATTAAAAATACATTTTATAAGTTTTACTTGGGTGTTCGGTGCACACCTAGCACATATTGAATATACGCCACTAGCGAACTGATAAAGCGATGGGAAAAATGTGTCAATAGTTGGTGACAATTATGTTGAGAAATAAGGAACCATTTAAGTGCATGAATAAATGGTTTTCAAGTCTGTATTTAATTTAGTTTCTTTTTTAAATAGCTACATGTAACCTATTTACTGACTTGCTCTCGAATTTCTATTAAAAGCTGAGCTCCATGCACTGGATGAGTTCAAAGTTGGCTTTAATTTTATGTTCAGTATAGTATGTATGTGTATCGTTGATTGATGAAGAGAAAGTATATTGTATTTTTTTAAACTCTGACTAGGGTGCTGTAATATATGCTCCTGGTAATCCATCGGGCATGTCAGGTATGTACACTACATGGCACCATCTATCTGCACTTTCTTAACAGCATATTATATATGACATCATTGAAGAAGATTTGACGTCTGGTGTCTGTGCTGTGAATTTGGCCCGGTAACGACTAGGAAGCACAGTGAAAATCAGAATCTTTTTCTGAATATAAAAAAAAACAAAAAAAAACACGAACCGGAGCTGTCAAGACCCGTCTACGCCTCCACCCGGTGATCCTGGATAACAGTCTGCAGCAGGGCAGACTGGCTAAGGAGAAGGGATCGGAGAGGGAATGCTAACCCGGTACTCAACAAATGATTGCTGAAGTCGGATGTGTTAGACCGAAAGGTGCAAATATCGCAGCCAAGCTGTAAACTACGACACAACGCATTCCGTTCTCTGGACTGCATTCTGCTACTTACCCTTCCAGGGTTTGGTAGTGGGAGATTGAGAACGAACGAACGAAGAAGAAGAAGAAGAAGAAGAAGAAGAAGAAGAAGAAGAAGAAAGCATCCTGATTGTCGAAGAAAACTGGCTGACAAATCACGTTTGTCTCGGAAACTGAGGTTTTTCTGCCACATCAAGCGCCATGACGGACTAGAAAAAGCAGTTCGGGGAAGGAGGGGGGGGGGGCATTGTTCCAGGTCGACCAAGGCGTAGAAGGGCGCAAGACATCAAGGGCACCCTAAACATGAACATGAAGCAGGCGGGTAGATTACTATCCAATGGATGTGATGAGAGCGGCGTTCTGACAAGAACATGCTACATGATGATGATGAACGCCTATGGTCTTCGTTCCATTGTTAACCGCAGCAAAGATGACGCCGTATACCGACTGCGGGTCTAACATTGCCCTCATGTTTTAGTTCATTTTGGATGCCGCTATGCCCCAGATTTGCCTGGAGTTCAAACTAGTCTACAACATACACTTCTGTTCACGCAAACGTGTCGTTGTTTTCCATTTGAACTAGTTGATTCGTTCATTTTTGTGTGTTTTCTTCCCTCCGATTATCCTGGCATGGACATCAGCTATATGAGTTAGTTCTGTGTCGTATTTTCACAGTCTTGTGCACAATGCTGACCGTCACGAGATTGGCGCCTATCGCCATAGCTGCAGACAGTGTCAGTTTTGGTGTGGCTGTGAAATGTAATCATGGACTAGAACACGTCGTCCAGGAGAGATACCCATCACATCACTCATACACTGAGTGATCTTACTTTACTTTTACTGCAGACAAGGGAAGACATGATGCGTCAAGTTGCAGATTACAAACGTTTGTAGCGTAAGGTAGGGCAACAACTGATTGTTCCCTCTCTAGCGTGAAGTCCATTGTCTCTCCAGACTAACAGGATGTCAATCAATCATTGCAGGGAGAACTGCGCTGAAGTGAGGTTATGGTCTTGGTCAGTATATTTTTTCTGACCCTGACTAACATTGTCTATCAGTATGTTTTGCCCGACTAGACGACATTACTTGATTTATTAAAAAAGAGCACGAATGAGAACGAAACACATAAGCATGTGGGGAAGATAGAGTATACAAGTAAATGAAAGTGATACAAAGAGCAAAGAAAAAGAAGGCCCGAGTAAAAGATATAGCAATAAGAAGAAGCATATGACTAAATAATAGAGAGATAAGTAAATAAGAGAGAGAGAGAGAGAGAGAGATGTAGTGAGAAAGCAAAAGAGAGAGTAATAAGTAAAAATGAAAGCGCAAAAATATATGGCTGTTTGAAGAATAGATAAAGATATGACTGTTTGGTGAGGAGAGAGAGCTATTGAGGTATATGATTGTTTGGTGATACGAGATATTGATAGAGATATATATTAATGTTTGTTAATGAGAAAGTATAAATGAGAAGAGAGGAGTAAATAAGAGAGGCAAAGAAGAGTGTAAAGAAGATTTTTAAAAACATCATTTGGGACACGCCCACTAGAGAAAATGTCAACACGGAAGTGACACTCACCAGCGCCCCCTGCACAATCAAACGACGGAAGCCATCAGGATTAGCTCTCACCTGCGACAGGACAGTCGTCGTGAGTCATGGGAGAAATTTGTAGTTATAATGATAGATGCTAGTATTTTGACTAATTTGAAAACAAGGAATTCTAAATAAACCAAGATAGAATACACGTAAGTATCATACTTAGTATGGGACATGTGTCTATTTGGTTTTGGTGCCCTGCCGATTTGTGTTTCGAACAATGTATATTTTTGTGTGAATATCCAGGACCTTGAGTTGGGCCTTGGCGTACACTTGGTCGTATGGATTGGTACTCACTACTCAGTAGTATAGTAGTAGTAGTACTCTATGGTACTGTGTCGTGTATGACGTTACATCACCATGCAATGTCTGCTGCTAACAATTACAATTATTGATATTATCCTCATTGCTTAGAGACTGAGTCGAATCGCATGTCTATTTTACTATTAGTCCATTATCTCGACATGTAGTTAGTGACCGAGAGAGTTGTCTATTCTATTTTCTAGCAGACTACAGTTGACTGAGTTGAGGAAGTGTAAAAAAAAATAGATTGCGGCCGTATGATAGAGTAACAATTAATGAAAATGGTATCACGATGACAGTGAACAATGGCGTACACTTATCCTGGTGCAGACATAAACAAAATTCAAGTCGGTCACAATGACATCCTGTGTCTAGTCATTAATAAAAATAACCATCAGATTGAAAAAATATGGAAATTATATATATACGTTAATATAGAATAGGAATAGGATCCCAAATCAAACAGATGTATCACAGTATTAAAGCACATACAATGATATTAAACAGAAATAGTCCCAATACCCAGAACACTGAGTGACAGCTCCTGTTGTAAATGGGTACCTGACCGACAGCCATGGAAGGGAACTGGCCCACAAAGCTAAGGATTAGCAATAGTACAATGAAGGCTCGAACACTTCATCCCAAACGGCAGTGTTTTGTGCAAGTCAAAAATAAATATGATTTTGGCATTGATAATCTTTAAAAATGTATAATCTACTGTCAGAAAACATGGAACAATACTGCAAAGAAAGCCCAGAAGAGAATATATGCTCTAAGTGGTACTGTCTAAAAACTAGCATACAAGCAGCAAATGAAACTCAACCAAGAAAACTCGCCTCAATCTTATTCTCATATTGGAGGTTGTTGTCATGTGATGTATGCACAGTTCCACTCAACAACGACTTTGCGCCTTAGCCTCTTATCACCAAATGACTATCTTACCACACAGCACACATTTTTTTGGTATATATGCCTGTTAATATGAATACTAACTTAATTAATAAAAGAATATCAATCTTATTCAAGATATCATGATTTGGATCGGTCGCACCGCTTCTACAACAGGGTATAACAATCATTATTTATTGTTTGTGGCTTATGGTTTCTACAGGATAGGATAGTCAGTCCCATGCCTAACCGTCCTTAGTCATTTCTTATGATTGTCTGCAGGTTACACTGTTATTGTTCTTTGATCATCTTTTGTATCCCAGTAAATATATGACACAGGAATAACAGAGCAAATGATGCGTCTTTCTCAAGAAAGAAGAAGAATCTAACAAACAGATTAATCATGTTCATGTTTTCTCATCAAGATTATCACATCTCAAGTGGTACAGCTTGGTAACATTCACAACAGGGAAAACACTTAGGGACTTAGTATGTAGATTTGGAAAGTCTTCTTCAAGTGTCAAATGGCGTAGGTAAACGGAATCGACATTACTCCACTCTTGAGCAGACCCATAGGGACTCAGTCCTTTTCTTTTTCATCGTTCATTTTCAGATGAAGGTCCTGGTTTCTTTTAGATAGGCTGCTGTTGTTTGTAAGGCTGCTTTATCTCTGCAGCTTTTGTCTTTGTGTACTACAAGACCAGAATTGTTCTTTATCTTCCTGTACAAACGTGCAGCTTTGTAGGAAGTGTTTCATGGTGTTCTTCCCACATGGACACCTGTCATCTGTCTCAATCCTCATTTTGTTGTAAAGATGACCTTTGAGTCTATATGTCTTTGAGACATAAGCCTTATTGTTCCTTTGAATTGGTTTAAGTCATGTTCTAAAAAGAAAGCTTTACACGATCATAAGAGTTGTTATCTGATAGGGAAGGTAAGAAGAAAGACGGAACTAAGACAATTTGGCTCAGAGCTGGGGAACCAGATAACTGCAAACCAGACGATGTAGAGGGAATTCGTTGCTGTCACTAAAGGCGCTACCAGACGTGATGATCACCAACCACTTTGCCATTCACTGACCAAGGATTTAAGAAGAAGAACAATGTCCCACATATACATATTTAATGTCCGCACTGTCGTTGCTATAGAATGCAGGATGTCAGCACTTTCATTGCATTACTCCAGTTGTGGTCAGAACAATAGATACACCCAATCACCTCATCTGTGTTACAAGGGCTCAAAAATGAATGAAGAGTAGTAATACCTTAGCTCACAAGATTATTGAAAGAGACCACTAAGAAAGGTTAGGCATGTGTCAGTTACCCCATCCTAAAGAAACTATAAAATAAGTGGTAGAAGAGGAGTGGGCAAAAAATAAAAACACCTGCAGATTGGAGTGCTCTATTTCAACTATACATTCATGCCATAGCCAACCTTTTTGTACATTCTGAAACATTGGTGAGGCTAGCACAATGATTGCTTTGAATATTAAGGCCTCAGGTAATCTGAAGTGGTACAACTTGGTAACATTCACGACAAGGAAAAACATTTATGTAGATTAGAACAAAGGGTTGTTATAGCTGAGAGGCTAGACCCTCGTCTCTTAAAATGAAAACCTTAAATGCATTTTTTTGGTAAATTTATTCTGAAAAAGAGATCTACAGCTGAATCATTTTTCAACATAGTCACAATTGTGTTCAATACAAGTTCCCCAGTGCCTTTAAAGTGCATAGATTCCTGTAGAAAAAAATTATCTTGGTTGTGTGTGTAATCACTCATGCACCACCTGCTGGACCTCTTCATTGGACATGAAAGTCTTTCCTCCCAAGGCCACTTTTAGTCGTCCAAAGATGTGGAAATCACTTGAGACTAGGTCTAGTGAATACAGCGGATGTGTTAGACACTGAAAGTGGTGGTAGGTCCTCGGTGGTTGCAGCCGTTGCACGGGCAGTATGGTGGTTGTGCATTGTCATGTTGCAAAAGGACACCATTACTCAGAAGTCCAGTCCTTGTCTTTTGGATTTGAGTACGGGTTGGAAATGGCTCCTGAGAAGATCTGCATGCATGGCACTGGCAGCAGTGTTCCCCCTGGATACGTAGTGCTCTAATAATAACGTCTCGCTCATCTCAAAAGAGTCAGCATAAGCTTCCCTGTCGATTTCAGGGAGGAGGGATGGTACCATTCCTTGCTTGCTCTCTTCATTTAAGGCTCGTGGTAGTGAACCCAGTTTCCATCTCTAGTAACAATACTTGCTAGGAAACCACCACCTTCTGCTTCAAAGTGCTACAAAAGTTCCTAACAGGCATCAACGCATCATTGTTTCAATTCTGGAATAAGCTGTCGTGACATTTTTTCCTTTACGAGGCCGTCAACGACTGCAATCTACTCTGGGATCACTACACTGTGTGCCTGACCCAGTCTTTGTCACACAACTCTTGCTGTTTTGGAACTTCCTACTTCACACATACACTTGCTGGAGTGAAAGGCATGCATCACAGTACTGGACCTTCATTGTCCAATGAATTTATATAGGTTCAATCCTTCGTTGCTCAAAAAATGGATAATAGAACACTGTTACTCTTTGGTGCATGTCAATAGTGGGGTAGGCATCTTTTAACTACGGTTATGACATCATGTTATTTGTCTGCACTGTGATGGCATGCGCAGGACACTCTTGACATCCTTAGCAACCATATTAACAAGTTATAATACAAAGACGTAGTACAAAGATCATATCTCAAATGTAAGCAAAGGAAATGCAATCCATCAGAATGTCAGACCATATAAAACATCACTTGTAGTCGTTAAAACTAGCAAACACCATTGGTACAGTCAAATGTACAATGGGCTGCATAACATTATACTCAAAGGAATAGTCTTGGAAACAAGAAAGATAGGAATATCCAGGATGTACTAGACATGGGATGCCTCAAAAACCTGCTAGGTTCTAGGAACGTAGAAGATTTTCATAGTTTTCTTCAAGTGTCAACAGACATAAGTCATATCTCTCATAAACTACCTAGTGCTGTGTAACAAGTTGCGCTTAAATGCAGTTTTTTTGTGAGAACAGTTAACAGATGTGTACAGATGCAACAATATGATGATGACAGCGTTATTGACCTAGCTTTGGTGTCTCCCTCATTGGCCCCAACATGCAGGTGGAAAGTTTTGGGGTATTACAGGAGTGATCACCTTCTTTGCAGTATATTCGTAGCGAAAGGGAGATTCATAAATCATAGGCCGAGGCTGTGTGCATTCAAGTATGACATCACAGGTGAGGATACTGTCAGCATAATTAGACGTAGTAAGTGCAGGATGGGCAGGAGTAGTTGTGAGAAACCACCTTGGTGGAATGAGGAGGTACAAAGAGCATGGGCTGTCAAACAACTAGCCCTTGCACAATGACAGAAAGCCAGAAAATTGTGTAGAGCTCAGCTTGAGCCTCTCAATCTACTGAAACAGATTATGAGCCAGTTCAAGATTATCGCAAATGAGCTAAGACTGCGAGGTGGCAGGAATTTTTTGGGATGGTGGCAGCTGAGAAGTCCCTTAAGTTGTTCTAGTGACTGCACAAATCTATGAACGGCTCTGGAAATAAATAACAGAGGTATCGCTAGCTTCCAGGATGTGGATCTCTTCTGAAAAAGAACTAACGAGGATAAAGGCACTGCATTGTTCACAAATTACCTGCAGCAGATAGGTCAGAGGGACCTGGTGGGTGATATCACTGCAAATAAGAGATTGTCGGATTTGTGCAAAACCCAGGAATTTTCTTACACGTCATAGGTGACAGTTGACGAAATTAGGGCGGTACTTGACCGGTGTAAAAACATTGCACCAGGGCCCGACATTATTAGGTATGAGGACATACGTTGGCTGACAGACACGAAGTTGACTAGTCTGGCTGGTGCGTTTAATGACATTGTTAAGTGTACAGAGAGGAGACCTGGTGAAATGAGGGTGTCTTCGCTTAAGATGTTTTTGAAAGTTTCCAATCACGTAAAGAAACATGTACTGTGACCATTGATTTGGAGGATAAGTACAACAGAGTTGCGGCTAACTTCTTGATGGCTCGGCTTGTAGAACTCCGACTTTGTCCCTTCCTGGTTACCTGGATTTCTTGCACTCTTTCTCAAAGGAAAATCGTTCCTAGGTGTGGTTCGCTGGGTGCCATAACCAACAACGATAAGCCCGGGCCTCCCGCAGGGATCTTTTTTTTTGTCTACATTGCTATTCAATGTGTACTCGATTGGGATTTCCGGTGAGCAGATATTTACGGACAGTGGTAGAACTTTGTCTTACGCAGACGATGGCCTGGTATACCGTAAACTGAGTTGGTGGGAGCAGATCGCAGGGGAACTGCAAGCAGATCTCAACCGCGTTGGCGAATGGTGTAGAGAATCTGGGGCATTGATTAATCCGACGAAGTTTGTGGTTACATGGTTCCCTCTGAACAATAATATCATCCACACATCGTTACAACCGTTATGCTTACCCGGGTTACAAGTAGAAAGACCCCACACATGGAAATATTTGGGAGTCATCTTGGACAGAAGTTTATAGTTCAAGAAACTTGTTGATCGCATCATTATCCAAGCCCGTAAAAGTCTGACGGCTGATGGCTGCAGTTCTCTGCAAACAGAGACTCTTGTTGATGTTATTTCAGGGGTTGGTCCTTTCCATAATAGAAATGCCTTGGCAATTCTCACGCTCAGCAAGATGCAGCTTGAAAAGATTCAGAATGAGGCAATGAGAATCACTCTCAATTGTACAAGAGGCACAGCCATAACTGCCATGAGGTTTCTGTTGTACCTACCAACTGTGGGGTTTAGGCAGCAGATGTGTCAGGCTCGAGCTTACCTCAACATCGACGAGAACGAAGAGCATCCTTTGCATGAGGGGTTATGAAAGGCACAAGACTTGTAAGGGAACAATCGTGGATGGGTCAGGCTGAGGCGGTTGTGCAAAGGGTATGTCCGTTGGGAGACATAACGCGTGATTGTCCCACTTGATAGAGCGTGTGTTCAGCTGAATCCGGTTGATGTAGTGTTAACGTTTTGATCAATGAAAATGCAGTGGATGATGATGTCATTATCTACACAGATAGATCCGTCATCCGTGGGTTGAGAAGCGCATGAGCCTTCGTGGCGCAGAGGGGTGGGAGAATTGTAGTCTGGGACTTTTGTGGTGATCACAGGCAGTCTGACCATGGAGATCGTGGCTGTTACGAAGGCGACGGTCTGGCTTGAAACAATGAGTGGCACCTATGTATGTATGCTCAGGAAGGTAGAAAAGGTTGCGCGCAGCACTAGTGGTTGGAGTCGGTAGGGCGGTCACCTTCATACTCGTTTCGGGACATGCAGGTGTCGAAGGGAGCAAGATAGCTGATAGTTTGGCGAGTACAGCTATAGTGGAGGGTGGGACATCAATGGACCGAGCCGATATCTTAAATGCCATTATGGAAATTGGCTGGAAGAAAGATTCGGCAGTTGATCCAGAATCTACATTTTTGGCAGGACTGGTTGAATGGAGTGTGAAACGAGGAAGGAACATCACAAAGGGATCTGAGAACGTGCTAAAATATACTGACAATGAAATCTGAGCGTGTATGGACTTGTCCCGAGTGCGATGAAGATGATTCGACGACTAACTAACTAACAATATGAATATTCAATTTTAAAAATATGCTGTTGAAAGGTTAACCTACACACATTTTGTAATAGTCCAGTCATACATAACAGTACCACACAGCTTGTATGTCCCCTGCTCTGCAGCATAGCTACCAGGGCCTCCCAAGCCAGACAGGTCAAAGGGTAGGGGTAAAACCAAACAGACACAAACTTGTTTCCCAGCACGCGGTCAATGGCTAATGATGGCAAACATCACAGAAATATATGTTGAAATTGGATGCATTCAATCACTGGACCTAATGAAACAATACAAAATTATTTTTTCCAATCTCAGTGCAAGTCTGCTAATATTATGAAGATAGAGGTGGCGTTTTAATTTTCAGTAGCCCATTCTTAGATGGGAAAGAGTTACGGTGGGTTGGGTCAGACCAATTTTTCCCCCTCCGGTTGGACCTAAATCGATTGCGGCTGAAGATTTAAGCATCTCGGTATGGCAGTGTATAATTTGGTTGCTCCTCATGACTAGGCATTAGCTGTGATTCCATGGTGGGGGGTAAGCTATTGAGAGGCAACTGAAGTCTGCTTTTATACACATGTATCGTATGAGTCTGTTCAATGGTTATCGTTGATGCCAAGTGCAATGTACTGACCAAGTACATCCACACCGTGCACCTGGAAAAAGACTGCTTCAGCAACCTCGCCAATGAGCTGGATATTGGCGCTGTGATTCATGTAGGGGCTAGCTTACTAAGAAGCCTCATATTCCATAACAGCTAGGAGGACGCATTCCATCTTCTTCAGTATGTCTTAGGATGTAAGAGAAATGACTACAACATGCCACCAAATAAAATTAGTCTAAAGTGGAAAACTGAGAATGTGTCTGTTACAGATCTGTGTTTGTTATTGTCTCTGGATATTCGGGAGGAGTCCAGTATCACGGTCAGGCGATACATATTGACCGAGACCTCACCTCTTGTTATCATCTTGCTCCTGAAAGCATGCTGTGTCACAGCAGTTCAGCCAAATGAGGCCGTGATCAACACTGTAATCCCGCATACTAGTTATTTACTAAGAAGCCGTGCATTGCACTACAGCTTCAAGGACCCAGGTCGACATTCTTAAATATTCTTCTGGATATAAGGAGAGCCACTCCCTTCTACCAAAGAAACTTCAACAGTGAAAATTAAATTCAGTACAAATAACTTCTAACAACAGCCTCTGCCTATCTAAAATGAAGTATGTGAAGATACTGTAAAGCATGGTGCATTATATCATAAACCAACACAATATTATGTGCAAGTAGCTAAACAAATAAGGACATCTGGCACTTGTTTTTTAAAATAAAACAAGGCTCTGTCAACTTGAACTATGTAGTGACAGCAAGAGGACATTTCCTTAAACTGAACTCCTTCAAGCTTGCCTGGTGAACTACATATCCTGGTTTAGTAGTAACAGCCTGAGTGGTGTCTATGATGGCAGGCTTTGTGTGTCACACAGAGAACATGTTCTTTTCAAAGTTGTAAGATATATTCAGTTCCCTGTGTAGCAGTTTGTAGTGTTGTTTTTGTTTGGGTGTGTCCATTTTTTTTATACATAGTGCTCCCAGTAGACCCTTCTGCCCATTGGTCTTCGAAGTTATTTTGATGTATTGATTTTGCAGTTTACAAATTGCTTGCTCCTAGTTTTGCACATCTGTCAAATTTTGAATTGCCTGATATGTCTATATGTCCTGGAATGCATTGGGGGTGACTTGATGCTGTGTATTGCTTCTATCTTGTCACTTATCTGAATTATCCTTGTTGAAAACAATGCTGCATTGTTATATGAGGCCATCCACTTTTTAACCATTGGGGACATCCACTCCACGTAGCCTTGATCGAACACACAAACTTAAATGTTAGTGTAGTTCTACACAATACAATATTGATATATTTGTTTGTGAAGGAGAGTTGTCACAAATAACAATCCCTGTACGGTCACTTTTACATAGTGCTCCTTTCCCACTCTCTTGTGGATGTCTTTTGTGTAACCTCTATTCCAATTTAAACTAGAAGAATGAAGTCCAATAAGTTAAGTTGTTCCAGGTAGTGAAAAATGCATGCCATTTATACGCAGTCAAGTATAACGAATCCTATACATGTCTGATCTCAGATTCACCTCTACATCTATACAATAATAAAAACATTTAGGGTTTGTCACCCAGTGGAACCAGTTTATAACTGGGCCAAGTTTTTTTGGTAATATTCAAAGCAACACAGGATAAATTATTACTGTCAGTTATGTCATGTGGTATAAACTTATGATAAATCTCTGAACTGTTCTGGTAAAATATGATATATCGTGTTATTTGCTGCTGCACTTTGTATTCAAGAAAGATTTGAAGGGTTTCATTTCAATATGGACAATCGAGGCAGGTATTAATATATTTTTTATTCCTTTATGCGTTTAAAAAACATATTGTTACAGCATTTATTCTTATTGCCTTGGATCCTCTGTCTGTAGGGATTCATAGGACTGAAAATAGAGGCTACTTGCGTCTGCTGTGACCATGCAATGTGCTTGAAAATTTTACCGCGTTTAAGAAAAAAATTCAGTCGTTAATGAGGTTTTTAGCTCTTGGTCTGGAGACAGGTATCCAACTACTCAGCCACCCACTTCCCTCTTTAGGCAAGTATTTGAATATACCTAAGGGTTGTTGGTATCACCATCGAGCATGTCCTTCTTTGTACATTTTAACATGCCAGCTTGAATATATCTGACACCTATTGTCAATTTCTCTATCAAGTCTTTGGTCATCTGTAAAAATGCACTCCAGGTGTCTGAACTCATGGGCCTGCTTAATTTTAATGCTCTTGACTTTGCTGCGTGAACCCAGTGATTTACTAATCTGCATGCTTTCAGTCTTTGGTGTGTTCTTTTTAATATAAAAATAAAAAACATCATTTATTCATGTGGTTCTTCTTGACACATAGGGCCGAACTAGATGCATTCTTTCTGTGCCATCTTCTCAAGTTTTGCTTGTGAGACCCCTACTGACTTTCTGTTTCTTTGCCTTCTCACTTGTCTCTTTCCTTGTGGATTCCAATCCAGTGTCTGGTTAAAGTGTTATTAATTTCCTACTGTATTGGTTGTTGCCTTAAAAAACATACCTAATAGCTTTCTATTAACTTTTTCCGCTGAAGCTGTGGTAAATTAAGATTGATGATGGTCTGGACTTTGTCGCTGGCCTGGCTCTTCTGCCCTATTATCGCAATCAGATGCTAAATAAAATAAAGTATACTTTATGAGAGGTCACAGAATTTGGAACTGAGAATACTGAGAAAAAAAATTAAGATTATTTTATAAGAAAATAAATGCAACTAACGATTATAAGATTGTGTTGTTTGGCACACTGATACAAGATGTTGAGTCATTCATATATCTTGGTAGCGATCTAAGTAAAGTAGGAGATACATATAGCAAAATAATAATACAAAAGGTGAGAGGAGCATTCATTGTGTTGGAGAACTTATGGAAATCAAAATAAATTAAGTACAGTACAAAAATATAAATCTTCCAACTTTAACTTGGTATGTTCTATTGCAGTGGTTCTGAAACAAGAAGAGCAACAAAGAAAAATGTACATATATTTATAAATGGGTGCCTGTCCATCGTTGAGATTAAAATGATATCATAATATCACTAATTTGGAACTGTTGGAAAGAACCTGACAGATATCAGTGGGACATGAGGTGAAGAGAAGTCTCTGGGGTTGGATAGACCACACACAAAAAGGAAGTCAGGTGATAGTATTGCAAGACAGTTGTTGTTCTGAAATACTAAGAACAAGACAAGTAGAGGCAGACCAAGACCAAAACATACATGAAGAAGAGAGCTTGATACAAACATAAAGGAAAGTAGGAAAATGTGGTCTGCGTTGGAACAGATAGCTCAGGTCATGAAAACTTGGTATTTGTGGACGGTCTGTGCTCTACATGTAGCTGAAAAGGTTTTGATTGAAGATTAAATTCTTAAATATAATAAAAGAGAATGAGAGCTGGACTAGAAATTATCTTCAGGATCAAAGTCATGCTCAATTGTTTCGCCTATTATGGCCCATTCATCCTTGATCACGAAAGCTTGGAAGATATGGAATATTGATGTCTTTGGCACCTCCTCAACATTTAGAACAGCCTAGATCGAGAACTAACAAGACATTGCCACACGGGCTAGATAGCCTTCTCTTCCTTCCAGAGAGTTCTGGATGGTTGCCAGAATAGAACTTTATGTACCTCTCTCTTCAACTCAAATGTGTTCTCTGCAATGCACTATGCTGCAGAAACATAGACACTTACAAAAGCAATGGAGAACAAACTGCAAGGCCTCTCTTGGAATGCATGGTCACCTTATTTTCCACAAACAGTGCATGCAGAAAATCTTAACAACTCGATAGTGTTATAAATAAATCCTTGGTGAGTGGTGCAGTTGTTCGCGCAAACAAGGAAAGAAATAAGAAAATACGATGAACATTAGCGTATGGTGACAGCAGTCTAGTCTCTCACACACACACAGCTCAGAATATTGATTATTGGAAACGAATTTGGTACCCTGAGCAGTAAACCCGCAGCTGAGAAATGAGTCATGAAGTAAATATCCTAATAAAAATTATACACTATCTTAATATTAATTTTGTTTACCTCTATATACAACATTCTATAAACATTTATGGGCAATATGAAATGATAAAGCTACTAACAATCATAGATCAAAAAATTATGCCTATTCCCAGTTGAACAGAATAGAGCAGGAGGTAGTCTCCACACAGGTCACAACAAACTGTAAAGTGCTACTGGCGCTGGACATCTGCTGCAAAAGTCTACGTCTGACAGCATACAAAGAAGAAAAAGAATAGGAAGCATAATGCTTTTGTCAGTGATAGACAACAAGATTAACAGTGGTAGATTGAAATAAGCACATTAACTACCATGAGCAACTTACATTACCTGAGAAATGATATATGATTCAAAACAGTTAAGAAAACTGCAGCTTATATCGTGCACTGGGTTCATGATGTAAAATGTTAAGAACAAAATTAATAATACCACATGCTTTTCAGTTCGGTAGTTTGAGCGAAGAGTAATCAGAGTCAAGGGAAAGAGACTGATGAAAACCCCACCTCACATCCTCGCTTATAGTCCTGGAAACAGGCTGTGTGACAGCAGTCTGACCAATGAGATGGGAGTCGGAGCTGTAATCCCCATAGTGGTTAGCTTACCGAAGAGCTTGCATTGCATTACAACCAGGAGGACCCAATTCCTCTTAAAGTTCTCTTTGGGATGTCAAAGTTAACTCAACACATCATCGGTAGCTTCAAACAGCAACAATTTTATATACAGCATAAATATTTATAAGTGAAGCTATTAACAATCATAGATGTATGATAGGCAGCATAAAGCTTGTGTCTGCCATGGACCGAAAATGAACAGAGGTAGCTTGAAACTACTACATTAACTGCCATTATCTGATTATAACCCCAGAGAAGACATTATTCTTCAGCTTGTTCAATTATCTACAAATTGACTTGATTCATACACATTTGTGAACATTTAAGACAACTACTGCTTATTTTGTACACTAGTCCCAGCTTGGAAAATGTGTGTGGGGAAAATTAATATATATAAAAATACCACATCACCTTTTTGAATTCAGTAAATACTCTGTTGAGAAACACATGAAAAAGTCAATAAATTAGGCAAATTTATTTGTAATCCTGGTTTTCAAGCAGGAGGGTGTACGTCAGGTAGCAGAATGCAGTTTATAGTATGTTGTTGTTGTTTTGTAGCAATTTTTACTTCCTATGGCAAGTTAAGTTGCATATTTGGTAGGAATTTCATTACTTTTTTTATTTTTGCCCAGGCTAACAGCTCTTTTTTTTCACTGTCTTTCCTTCCTTGATAGTAAGGCTGGTATCCATTTACAGCTGGGTTGAAGACGGGGACTGAATCTGATATTCTATTCAGATGCTCATAGGCTGTTTAAACCTTCACATGAAGTGAACATTCCCCATCTAAGATCTTTCCCGACTTGCAACGTGCTCCTCGATCACCTTCAAACCAACTGATAGGCCGAATCTTTTCAAACTGGATGGACAGAGAAAGTAGTCTTCATCACACATGATTGATGAACAAAACGAGATAACGTATAAGGTTCATAATTTATCGGAAACAAATTTACTTTAATTATTCATTGCAACTGATAATTTAAATTTTTTATTACTAAGCATTTAACCCTTTGCATCCTAATCCACAAAACAGAAAGTGTATCCCCTGTTCCTAGGCACAAGGAGATAACTTTTCTTCATACTTAAATCATTTTTGAAAATAAAGAATTAAATATCTCTAATGCTTGTGGAGGACATGGTGGAGAGAATCATCATTGGCCTTATGTGGGACATATAATGATGATGGATACTTATGTTGTATCATGTTCACTTAACACCACTAACATATACTTTTTTGTGTGTTGTGATTTTTTTTCCAGATTGTGACTAACCAATCAAGAAATCAAAAACCTGTCTGTCATGCATGGAACTGGATACATTGAATTTCCATTTTACTTACATTCCAACCTAGTTGTACTTCTTGGTTTGTTTGCATGCAATAACAAGGGCGAGTCCTCCTATGTGTGGAATAAATATTTTCACCTTTAAAGTATGAGTGTCTAAAAAAAATAGTCTAGGAGAAAAGAATATTCAACTAAAAGAGACAGCTTAGAAGTTCTTTCATAAAAGAAGCAGAGTCCACTTTAGACTGCCGCCTAGTTTGTTAAAGAAGTGTCTAAAAGATTTAAAAAATAATTACTTCTGGTTTAAATATATTAGCAATATTTAAAATCACACATAGATGAGACAAAATTATTCATTATGGCCTCAAAAAGTGGTGCAGCATCTTCTACAGCTGCATCTGCCACAGGAAGATCAGCAAGAGGCTCCATCCACACGCCCTTAACTCCAGCAAGTGTCCAGGATCTGAAGGCCAAGTTTGATCCAGGCAAGGCCACTGATGGCGGTGGAGGCACAGCCTCGACAATGACCGCTTCCCAAAAAGCTAACAGAGTGAAAACATCCAGTCCCTTATCCGAAAGGAAAGGCTCTGCTGGATCTTCTCTTAGTAAAGATGAATCGTCCAATAAAACAGGCAGTAGATCTTCCTCGAGTGTTAGCCTGTCAGTTGTCAATTCATCCCTTCAAGCTGCTGCACAGAGAAAACTTGGTACTACATCCTCTTCATCATCAAACCTACGCTCAGCATCAAAAACATCAGTAGCACTAACAACAGCACAGCCTTTTTCTCCATCATCGTTGTCATCTTCCAAATCTGGGTCAGCATCAAGTTCTGGTAGAAGCAGTCCTTGTCTGGACAACAGCTCTTCAGCCACAAACAAGTGGGAGCTGAGGTCGACAGCAAAACCCGCCTCAAGCTCCAATACAGCTGCCACAAAACGCACAGGCAGCCAAGCAAATATTTCGATCTCTTCTTCAGAGCTCAGAAACAGTTTCCACACAAACAGGGATCAGTCATTAGAATTACCTGTTATGCAAATTTCAACTTCTGGGTCAGAGGCTACTGTCGAGACAAGGCTTCGAGGTTCAACAATGGATAATAAGTTACGAGGCAGCTGTGAAAAAAGATCAGGGCTGGGATCAAGTCATATAGATAAAAAGGTTACAGAACGGAAGTCGGACTTCGCCTCAAATTCTTCATCTACACGACAAGACAAAAATGTGACCAAAGAAAACAGTCCCCCCATTCAAAGATCAAGTAAATTAGTTGCAAGAGAAATTAAGATAGAAAGATTGGACTCGGGAGTCAGTGTTACCTCATACAAAGACAGTGTAACATCATCTGCAGCTAAACCAGCAGGCAGCTCTGTTGCCATGAGGAATAATACCAAGGAAGCCAAAGCTGCAAAAGTAAGTACTGAACCACCTACTTCAAGCACAAAGAATAACAATACAAAGCTAGAATTTGCTCAAGTAAAGCTGAGAAAGACAAAAATGGAACAGCCCAAAGATGCTTCTAAACTACCATCTAATTTGAAGGTGACTAATTCAGATGCTGAAGAAAAACGGATTTCTTGCAAAATTAACAGCGAAAGATTTGAACGGCTTATGTTCGATTTCCAGCGGGGTGTACCCACAGAGACCATCATCAAACAAGGGTCAGAAACAGACCATATTGAGCTTCAACAGAAAGCCCGTGAACTGTCAAAACCGGCAGTTGAAGATGATGTTCCAGTCATCGCCAAGAAGAAGAAAGAACCGTCAATTTTCACTGAAGGTTTGAAGGTGTCTGACTTTGTGAAACAGGTTAACAAGCTGAACCCAGAGTCTGAAGGGCCACGCAAGTGGAAGGTCCAGAGAGGCATCAGTCAGACAAGCTCTGCAGCGTCCAGCGATGTCGGTGGAGATAACTTCTATCAGGGTATACCAGGCGAGGATACTGGGAATGTCAGCGATGAGCAAGATGACATTTATGAGAAAGTAACCAACAGAGGTAAGTACATTTTCACCTGTACTATAGAGGTCCTTTAAGGATTCACTCCAAAAGATGTACGTCATTAACACTTCAGTATATAAACATTAGGAAATCTATCAACGCATCATCTCGGGGGGGGGGGGGGGGGAGGGGGTGTGTGTCAGTATAACTGGGTAGTAAAAGGACCCCGCCTGTAAGAAATGAAAGTACGAAGATATAGGGTGTTCTAATCCCGCTAATATCAAGCATTTCCTGATCGGTGCCTAGACCTATCAAAGGTGAACAACAAATTATGAGGTCCAGTGTACGCTCTGTGCACGTACATTGCCAGTTGAAAATTGAAAAGAGCAATATGTTAACGGGCTCTCTAAATAAAAATTTAGAAACAAATGAATACTTTATGCATGGCCTACCCAGGTCTAGTAAATCTGAGAGGAAGCCAGGCGTTAAAAAAAATATGCATCCTGGTGCTAGTCTCAACTAACACATCTTGCCACTGGGTCAAGGTAGCCCAGAACGAGATGGTGCGGTTGACAATAGAAAAAAATTCTCCACACTTCTAGTTCAAGCCCAAGTCACAGTGTCATACTATGGAAGGGTTCGCACAAATCATCTTTCTGACACTATCGCCATCGTCGCTTGTGATGGGGCAACAGCTAAGACGATAAGCGCTAGGAGATTTGCAATCTGATTGTTGTGTATATCAACGCCCTTCAACGTATGTCCTTACGTAGCAGTTATAAATATACTTATACTAGTTATCTGTGCCTGTCATGTAGGTTCGTGTTTTTCAAAGGTTAGACATTATGGATATACTGATCAGCAGGCGACCAAATCTCAAGTCCATGTTCGTGCTCCAGGAAACAGGCTGTCAAATTACAGTCTGCCAAACAGGATAAGGATTGTCACTGTAATCCCCATTGGGCGAGCTTACTGATGAGCCTTGCATTGCACTATAGTCAGGATGTCCCTAGTCCACCTTCTCAGCTACTATAACCAGCTAAAAGAGAAACAGCGTCAGAAGTTAATTCAACTCAGGAGTAGTTTCGAGCATCAACTCCCCGCGGTAGAAGAGGAGCGACCAAGTAAGACTGTGGATGGTTCGGCATGAGGCGGGCTAGCATATCATGTAAAAAAAAGTATAGACCACAAGAAAAATGAAAGACCTCTTCACCCCATATTAGAAGCAGAATAAACTAGCGACATAACGCATTCCGTTATCCGGACTACATCCTGTTACTTGCAAAGTCCTGTTCAGGGCTTGGTAGGCGGAGATTGAGAACGTTCAGGCCTTGGTAGGCGGAGATTGAGAACGTTCAGGGCTTGGTAGGCGGAGATTGAGAACGTTCAGGGCTTGGTAGGCGGAGATTGAGAACGTTCAGGGCTTGGTAGGCGGAGATTGAGAACGGAAGAAGAAGACGCAGAATGACTAAACAAGATTGTCCTTGAGTTCAGAAAGTGTCTGAAATTACAACACCCGATATCATCTAGGCCCCGTTGCGTCGAACAACTACCTTGTCCCACTTCTGATGCGTAGTGTGTTGCCCGAAATCCTTGTAGACTCCCCAGGTGGAGCCGAGTACTATGCTGCCTCGGTATGAGGACAGCGAGGAGTGTTTGGTGTTTGACCAATGTTTGTGTCAGGCTTTCTTTGTTCGTGTTTGACTCCGTTTTTTCTTGTTCCGTCCCTGAGGCCTCTGGATTGTGTCCACCTTGGAGTCAGTGTGACTCTTGCTGTGCTGACAGAATACGGGGTTGTGAGAGGTATCGTGTAACCTCCGGGGGCAGGGACGGGGGGGGGGGGGGCAGGAAGAAGGCGTCTTCAGTTCAAGTAGGAAGGTCCTTGAGTAATGATAGCCTGGACTGAATTCTGGGATGCAGTTAACCGGAACGTTGAACACCATCATGGACTGGTTTCCCGCGGCTTAAGCCAGACACAATCGCAGCAAGATGCAGCAGTCTGAAAGTGCACGAAGGGAAAGAAGTTTTGACAACAGTATCGATAATTCACAAATACTTCAGCTTTCAGCGTCTCCTTGTTCCCTCAGCTAGACGCTGCAATTGATGAACATGCAATCCACAGACTGCAGAGTTTTGAAATCAAACGTGGGGCAGGCAGAGAGGATGAGACAAGAATATGTTCAACCAGCAAGCTTTTTAAACCGTCAGTAAATTCACGATTCGCTATTTGGTTAGAGAGACTATAGACAATCTTGGCAGAGATGGACAGACAGAGATCTTCAGACTCAAAATCACGGGACATAGCTAACTCAAGGTCCATCTCTACAAAATGGGTCTTAGAGACACCGTCACACGCGATTACGGAGCACCCAAACAAACACTAGAACATATCCTGCATGACTGCCCCACTTATTCAAACCAAAGATGGTGCGCGACGATTCTCTAAAAGCTGGGGGGGGGGGGGGGGGGCTGTGGAAACCTGAAACGCAGTCTTCTTCGTGAACCTCGCTGGGCTATAAGCAAAGCGCCCGTTGATCGACGAAGAAGATGGTTAGAGAGACCGAGCACCCGTATGTCTGTCCGAAGAGGAGTTGATAGCAACATCAAATAATTATGTCCCAGATACCGTGCTGGAATTGAAGCAAATCGAAACTTGCGTTCCATTGAAATAACCTTCATTAGGGACAAAGAACTAAACAAATGAAAACACCTAACAAATCTCGACAAAGTGTATAAATAAAGACTCTCCGGTGATCTGATGTCCATTTGCTAAGATACAATAGTAGCCAGTAATGTGTGAGAAACAATAGTCGCGTTGGGCTAGTTAACAATAAATAGGCCAAACAAGATATAGCCAGTATGATTAAATGTTTAAAAAACATACATAACAGTTGCTATTTCTGCAACTTCGATTTATTTTTTGCCCCGACCGCAGTGAGGTCGTCTCAGACCCGGTCAGATAAGAAACCAGTAAAATCACATATGAACAGATTATTTCTTATGTTTGTTTAACCAGCTCCACTAAACTTGGCATATCTAATGCTTTATGTGTCATTGGTATTCAAATGTCAAATTTATTCTTCCATCGTTCATTGTTGAAATACCTCTACATAATATATCTTTACACTTCTGTTTAAGCAGTTCTGTCAGTGGAAGTTCCCCCTTCTCTCTTTCCCTCATATGGGTTCTGGTTGCTATTTTTTTTTGTCTGCCATTCTATACACATCCAAACACGCATATTTATTATTGCTATTGTCTGCTGTACTGCACATATACATCGTTCGATATTGCGGCATTGTTTAGTGAAGTTTACTTTGCGGTTGAACACGAATAAGGTATCAGAACGTCGCTCCCATTACAGTTTGTCTGAAAGAAACTCGTTCCCTTGCCAAAACTCCAGCCTCCACCACAGTCATACCCAGGCATTCCTGGATATCTTGGTGCCATCGTCTTCTTGGTCTACCCCTTCCTCTTTTGCCTGGCACCATACCTTCCATCACCGTTCTCTCAAGACCGTTGTGTCTCTTGATGTGACCAAAGTATTTGCATTTTCTAGCCAAAATGGAATTGATAAACCAGTTCTCCTCTATGCTAAACTCTTGCCGAATGTCTACATTTGTTTTTTTTTCTCTGTCCATGGTATTTTGAGGATCTTTCTGTAACATTTTGACTCGAATAATTCGATTCTTTGTCTAGAAGTTTTGGTAATCGTCCATGCTTCACAGCCATAAGCTGCCACAGGAAAAACACAGGCTCTCAAGACTTTTACTGTTATCGTTTTGGTGCCCTGCCATAATTTCTTCAGGCTGTTCAATCTCTGCATTGCCATGGCTAGTCTTCTTCCTATTTCTTTTGAGCAGTCGCCATTTTTGTCAATTCTGGAGCCCAGATATTCAAAATTTGTGACCTGATCTATTTCCTCACCACCCACTGTAAATTTATGCTGACATTGTGTTTTGTCGGTGGTCATTATCTTTGTTTTATTTATGTTTATGGACAGGTTTTGATCTTTACTATGTCCATTAGCTGCTCTAGTCCTTCTGCACTTCTTGATAGTATCACGGTGTCATCTGCGTATCTAACTCTGGAATCTCGTACCACCCCCAACCCAACCCAATCGTAAATCGGTCGAAATTTTCAATGTTCTCGTCTTCTGGAACATTTCTCATTATACATTCTGCATATATGTTGTACAGATAAGGTGAGAGGATACATCCATGTCGGACTCCCTTTCGTACTGCAAACCAATCTGATGTTTGCCCAGATACTCGGATATATATATATATATATATGTATATAGATATTATAAATATATATATATGTATATAGATATTATAAATATATAGATATTATAAATATATATATATGTATATAGATATTATACACATATATATATATATATATATATATATATATATATATATATATATATATATATATATATATATATATATATATATATTCCGCCAGTCTGTACTTTAAGTCTACATGGGGAGCCTAAGTTGCATTCTTTTGCCTAGTTTGTTGTAAGGCTTCTGTTTCGTATATTCACACACACATGGTCTTTCTCGTGGCTTGTAAGCACACATACCTTCGTGTGCTTTGTGCGTGCCATGTGGGGTGATAAGACTGTACTCTCTCGAATTGACCGAACCATCTTATTTTCTGTTTTTCTGTGCATTCAGATGGGAAGGAAGACTAACGTACTGGCCTTCTCGTAGCCTTTCCAGGAAACAGATTGTTTTCATGACATCTTGACTAACAAGATGAGGGATCGACGTGATTCCCCTAGTAGTAACCGACACGTAAATGAAGCCAAGCATAGCACAACCGCCTTGAGGACCTCGGTCCACCTTCATCAGCACGTTCGTGATATGAGGAAAGCTACGACAAACCGCTACTTGGCGTCCTCTGTAGGGAGCACAAAATAGTAATCCTACTCAATGTGGACATACAACAACATGTTTTAAAACCAAGGGCCTAATGTCATTACGTCTCACATGGTCAAACATTTAATTTCACACTAAATTTCTCTCTCATGTGCCTTATATATAGACCAAGTTTGACACTGGTAGCAAAGAGTTGGTATACATTTACTGTTTATTATTTGTTGTTTAGTGACCAAGCGGATACCATGCAGTTTATCCCTCAGATAACCACATACATTTCCCTCATACACTTGGCGGCCGTCTCATATATTTTTATTGTATGTGTTTGCCTCACTAGTTTCTACTGGCTGAGGCTCGCCTATTCCACCCCGGACCGTAGTCAATTAGGCGATATTAAGCCGCATAAACCAGTGCTTGGATGAATGTGTCCGTCTGTATGTACCTATGCTAGGTGTGTGCGCTGTCAGAAGCCAGCCCAGCCAAACTACAATGGAAGCCTCACCCTGAGAGCGCATGTGATTGTTGGACAGAGTAAAATGAGAGTGAGGTGAGAAGAGAGGAAGGAGAGTATCGGTGGCCAGAGTTACCTCTTCTCTTTCTCATCCTGTTTATTCTTCATCCGTGTTTTAGAAGCTCATGCTGACACTCTCGTGGAGTCGATAGACAATGAGAGCATGCTCTACTGTTGGGCTGTAGTCTGTTCTCCACACAAAGGCACACCTTTGTCACCGTACCGTCGTCATGATGTGGTACCGCACTGGTTTTTTTTTTAAGCTCACAATATGATTTTGGCCATCGACGAACTTAAATAACGCACTATATATTGCGTGCAAAAGCACAGCGAACAGCTCTATACACCGTCTGAACAAAAAGATGAGGCGAAGTCAATTGAAAATGTGCGCAGTTTCTGATCGCGGAAGCTTGTGGATAGTTAATGTTGCTAAAACATTTTGGAAATAGGCCGAAAGAGCCAACCACGATTGAAGATACAATGGACAGTCAATAAACAGTCGGACACCTGTACCGGATTTTAAATTTCTTTACCAGTTTATACCTGAGCTTTCATTGACCGGTGCGTGGTCTGAAAAGTGTGATCTTTGACGCGCACAGTTAGACTAAAAAATAGCGTGTAAAGAATATTGCAGAAACTGTTTGGAGATATCCTGATACCACGAAAACGCAGCAGGACTACAACAGGAATAGTACTGATTACAGATCGTCTATATCAGCAATTATCAATAACTTCCATACCGGTTTACCCCCACCCCGTCCTCTTCTGAGTCCAAATTACACCTGCACACGTATCTTTGCAGTGAGAACAGACAATATGTAGAACATTTTCTCCGGGCTTGTCGAGAGCCTCAACCATTAGTGCGGACGGAGAAGTCTGAGACAGACTACCAGTTTATGAGAGAAATAGATATGTTTATTTCACGGACAAATTGCACAATGACGAGAGAAAGGCTGGGGTAGACAGCACAATTTATGAGGGTAGTATAAGCGGTTATTTGAGAGCGAACGAGGAAGAAGAATCCTCATTCGTCACGTCCCACCACGTGAAAAAAAGGCGAAATAAAAAACATACTCAAACATTTCTCGTATTCTACTCATCTCATTTTATATTGATTGATTGTTTCTCATTTCCAGTTTGAGTGGTGCATATAACGACAACCACAGCTGTCCCCTTTACAGGAAATTCTATCCGAGCATTTGCAGATTCAGTTTCCACAACAATGGTTATTCCTGATGAGGTCTGCTGGCCTCGTGCACGTCCCTCTTGGCGACATACTTGGACGGCTACAGTTGTCATATTCTTCTCAAACCGGGTACCACTCAGGTACCATCTCATACAATACTTCTTCTTCTTCTTTGCGTTCGGTTTCGTATGCTCGTTTTATGCCACCAGATGGGCTGCCTCCATGAAGTGACACGTCAGTCGCAGGTCCTCAATGGTTTCCCAAAGTTTGTCTTGTATGTTTCTTTCATCGTGCCAGGTCTTCTCACGGGAGCCTTGGGGCAGTGGACACGTTTGCAGGATGTGTTCTGGAGTCTGGGGTCCTCTCTGACATGTGCATTGTGCAGTCTGTGCTGCTTTCATTGTATGCATGTGTGCATTTAATCTGCAGTGATCTGTTCTGATGCGGAAAATTGTGGTATACTGTTTCCTATTCAGTCTATTGATTGGGTCCTGTGGGTATTTGCTGTTTGTTCTCTTTATCCACTGTTGTTTATATTTTTTTTTTGGATGGGTACCTTGACTTCTGGCAGTGACACTGGGTGGGTGAATTGTTCTCTTTGCCTTCCCTCCCTGGCCAGTCTATCCGCCCATCCATTCCCAGGTATGCCGCAGTGAGCTGGAATCCACTGGATTGTGATTTTATTGTGGTCTGAGAGTTTGTTAAGCTGGCATATCAGTTTCTGTTCCATAATACTTCGTGGTTCTTATTGTGTGGCCTGCAAAATTTCCATCCAGTCACACAAAAACACTATTCTGTTATCCCTTAACCCATTTTCGTCCAATAGTTTGACTGCTTCAATTATTGCCTGTTGCTCTGTTCTTAGATTTGTCGAGGGCTCCCCGGCAGTACTTGCTATTTCTATAGCGGTTCCATGCTGTAGAAGTATGACGAGTCCCGCCCCTCCTTTCCTCAATGCTTCCTCTGATGATCCATCTGTGTAGATGTGCGTCCACATGGGTTGAGGATAGGCGTCTTCAATATGCTTTAGGGTATTTTCTCTCAATGCATGGTCTGATTCTTCCCCCTTTCTATCGATACCTGGTATTTTCGCTTCCACCGTAAAGTTGGGCTGTTGGTCTGTATTTTCATATACTTGTATCATTTCCCATGCCGTTGTACATTTTAATATGATGTCACTGTTCCTGGCTGTAAGGGCTTTTGCTAGATGATTGAAACTTGTTCTTTTTATGCGATATTTTTGTTTGTTTGTTAATTCATTGACTTTTCCTTGCATTGGATGTTTATTCATAGACTTGTATTTTTCTGTCAGGTTTAGTATTTTCATACAATACAATATCCTCGACTTCAGTCAGGCGGGTGTGCCGTATGCGAGGTAGCCAACAATGATGTGCAATCCGATCTTCTGCCGTGTCGTACCTTTCGGACCTAAGTCTCTCAGCAGACCATCTCGACATTGTTTATGTGGGCGGTCGCGTGGTCGTGTATAATCATATCGCCACCAAAACCTCGTTCTGTGTGTCAATATGATGTATGGCATGCGCACCGCGTGGGCTGCCCAGTGGTATTTGTGAGACAACGCAGCCGCCACGATGTCTCGAAATAGAGTGCGTTCTCTTATTTCTGTATTGTGGATTCGATCTCTGATCGAGATCCCAAGGACGCGTCTTTCGATATCATATAAATTTGTAAAATAAAAAGGAGATAAATAATTGTTGATAAAAATGGGCAGTTCTTCCACCTACGAATCCGAGACATACATCACCCTTTTAAAGCTCGTAGGGTCGAAATTGGCAAACAACGAACCACTTATCAGAGCAGAACTGGGAAAACTCAAGAGATCCTCAACAATAGTGCTCCAGTGGCTACCCTCCCATTGCGGAATCATGAGAAACGAGAGAGCTGATGCTCTGGCAAAAGATATCAGCAAAAAGGCACAATTTAATCATCGAGTACCATACAGAGAAATCAAGAACATCATCAGAAATTAGTATATACACCAATGGAGAGAAGACAGAAACATAAGCAGTACACCAGACCCAATTCACCAACTCAAAAGAAATCAACAAACTACCTTATTTCACCTGAGAACTGGACACTGCAGACTACTAGAACATCTTTACCGACTGAAGATCTCACGCACCGATGAGTGCCCATGGGGAACAGGATGCCAGAAACTTGAGCATATTCTACAGGAATGCCCAATCTATAGAGAAATGAGATGCCTGACTTTTTCAGAGGGTGCGGAGCTGAGACAAAAGCTGTGGGGCAGCCGCTCCGACCTGGTGAAGACTACAGACTTCATCATGGCGACTGGCCTGCAGATATAGCATGACCAGAAGATCTTGAACGCAAAGAAGAAGTAGAAGGCATCGAAAACTTACAAACGGCCCTCTGAAACAATCAGCTCCGTATCTACACTTCATGATTTTGTTATTGTCTGAACCCAGCGACTAACTGTACTCTTGCCTACATAACTTCCGTACTCGTTACATAAACGCTTGTGAATGTTCACAACCGGTTCCTTCCCTGCAACAAAAAATTATTTCACAATTCACTGTTTATAACGCAAGTTCCTAACAAGCTACATTTCAACGGCTTAGTGCAGTCGTATTATTTGGCCGATTGCGGTGCAATTTGGTACTCACAATCGGCACATGCCATGTCTGAAGTATTTCTTTATGCCTCTTTTTCGTTATTAGCTGAGAAAAACTATGTGGTGCATTAACTTTCAGAACGCCCCTCGTTTTTACATATTCTTCGTCTATAATGAATGCCCGTATACTTGTACCATTATTGTTTGGGACGATGAGGTTAATGTATGGTCAGGCAAAACATACTGATCAAACAATGTTAGCCAAGGTCAGGAGAAATATACTAGCCAAGACCCTCACCTGACCTCATCGTTGGTCGTCCGGGAAACGGGCTGTTATCTAGGACAACAGTCTGTCTAACAAGGTGAGGTTTGACGAGATCCCTGTAGTAGTGAGCGACACGCAGATGAAGCCAAGTTAGCACAACCGCCTGAAGGACCCCGGTCCACCTTCATCAGCACGCTCGGGATGTGAGGAAAGCTACGACAACCTGCCACTTAACGTTCTTTTTAGGACGCAAAAAAAGAGAAACTCTACTCATAGTGGGCATTCAACAACATATTTCAACATTACCATATTTGTGTACCTACTCCATCACCTGGTTTATGACATGGATTCACTCGTATCATGTGAAAGTTTGTGTAGTCGTATGACGATAGTATTCCAATATCATGATCAGCTGAGGAGATTTTCATTCGTAAGTCTGGCTCAATACTAAATCCCTTACCATGTTTATTTGTAAATATGCACAAGAGCTGAGAAAAGTGTCTTGCTGAGTCACGTGATGTGAAGCACTTTATGGTAAGCGTCGCTCGTGTGTTAACACTGTGACCTGCCAGCTGATAAATGATAACGCTTAAGATAGTGATACCATCATATATATCGATGGATTGGGATCAAGATGCTGATCAGTGCGTGAGCTGAAGCGGTCAGCGACTCATAGATGACTGCTAGCATCAGGGCCAGCGAACTAGAGCTGACAAGACCCTTCTACACCTCCACCCGGTGATCCTGGATAACAGGTTGCAACAGAGCAGACTGACTAATGAGAAGGGATCGAAGAGGGAATGTTAACCCGGTACTCAAAAATGCCTGCTGAAGTTGGATGTGTCTGACCAAAAGGTGCAAGTATCGCAGTCAACCTATAAACTACGACTTACCGCATTCCGTTCTCCGAACAACATCCTGCTACTTGCAAATCCCTTTTCAGGACTTGTAGTGGGAGATTTATAACGAAGGAAGAAGAAGAAGATGATACCAATGTATTAGTGCTATACACCAATTGATATATCTGGTTGGGGGTTTATCTGCTAGATGGTTAGGTTGTTGCAGAGCTGAGTGAGACATACAGAACAGCAACCTCCAGTATGCGAATGGAGAAGGAAGCAGGGACTACAGATTTGAGATGGCTATTTGAAACATCTTTAAAAAGGACAGTCATTGTGTCAGACTCCACATCTGTACTTTGGAAGTACAGAATAGCTGGTTAAGGCATGCGATGATGACAGATGTAGAAGTCCCAAACCTTTATGGGTTGATGTGGATCTACTGTCCTAGTAATGCAGGGATTCAATGTAACAAAAGATTTTTTTTTTTTTTTTGCTTAGATATTTGCCTCACTAGTTTCTACTGGCGGAGGCGCGCCATTTTCCACCCCAGACCGTAGTCCATTGGGCGATATCAGGACGCATGTATGCGTCTATATGTACCTATGCTAGGTTTGTGCGCCCTCAGAAGCTAGCCCAACCAAAGTGCAATGGAAGGGCCTCACCATGAGCGCGCGTGTGAAAGTTGTGCAAGAGTGTGACTGTAGGATAGAGTCAAATGAAACAGAGTGAGGTGAGAGGAGAGAAAGGGAAGAGTGGCCCCCAGGGTGAGCCTCCTACTCCGAAAGAAGGGCATCCTGGCTTAACAAGTACGTGTTATGGGCACACTAGATAAGGAAAGTCATGACATTTTTGCCTATAAAATGACCGCCTGTTGTATGATGGATATGTAATGTGGCCTGGACGTCGAGAAAGCTACCGACAGACTGGCAACGGGCAATCATCGTTCCTATTTGGACAAATAAAGGCGACAAGCGAGAGTGTGAAACGTATAGGGGAATCTCTGTTCTAAGTCACATATGCAAGAGATATGCAAGGATACTAGAAAGAAGAGCAAGACCGACACTGGAACCACAACTAGGAAATAATTAGTTCGGGTTCAGGAGAGGAAAGAGCTGCACAGACGCAATACAAGGGGCTTGCCATAAGTCTTTGCCCTGACCACAATTTACACAACCAAAGAACTACAGGAACCAACATTATCCGCTACCATCGCCATTTACTGAGGATATACCCGAATTGCAGTAAAGTCAATCCTTAGTAAGAGAACAGAACTTTTGGTTATAACTTGTTGAAACATATATACAAGGGGCTTGTCATAAGTCTTTACCCTGACCATGAAGTGTGTAGAAAATTGTACAAGGGGCTTGTCATAAGTCTTTACCCTGACCATGAAGTGTGTAGAAAATTGTCAATCTCACTACGGGACCTTCCTTCTTCTTCTGCGTTCGTTTTCAATCTCCCGCTAGCAAGCTCTGAACAGTGTTTTGCAAGTAGCAGGATGTACTGCGGGACCTTATCTGTAATACCGCTATCAAGAGTCAATGACGAGTCTATCAGGAGTCAGTCAATCTGCTTGACGTTGTAGATGCGGTATTGCTGAGAAAGCCACGTGGTACGTAAAACGTCGACACGGACGTCCACCTTTGAGATGGTTTTCCAAGGCAAAGGACAGATGAATTTAGAGGCCATTTGACTACCTGTCTTAGGTCACATGGTATGCCTAAATGAACATCAGTATTACAGTAAGTGTCTGGTAAGAAGGACATATTCCAAGGAAAGTATTTGATGGGGAAGTTTAGCTGGGCAGCAAGTAACTTTAAAAGATAAAAGGGGCTATTATTCTTGATAGATTTGTATGTGGGTGATAACTGCAACGTGGGCTTTAAATTATATGTCCACTTTCAACTTAAATACCACACTCCCTTCCCACGTCTATATATGTCCACTTTCAACTTAAATACCACACTCCCTTCCCACGTCTATATTTGTCCACTTTCAACTTAAATACCACACTCCCTTCCCACGTCTATATTTTTCCACTTTCAACTTAAATACCACACTCCCTTCCCACGTCTATATTTGTCCACTTTCAACTTAAATACCACACTCTCTTCCCACGTCTATATTTGTCCACTTTCAACTTAAATACCACACTCCCTTCCCACGTCTATATTTGTCCACTTTCAACTTAAATACTACACTCCCTTCCCACGTCTATATTTGTCCACACTCCCTTCCCACGTCTATATTTGTCCACTTTTTCGATACTCCTTTTCCATTCTCATGTGGACGTCTTTAATGGATAGCCTCAATTTAATTTCACTCATTACACAAGATGTACTATTGAGAATTCACAATTAATTGGAACGTCAAATGGCCATGGTCAAATCCACTTTTTTGGGTTTTTTTTCCAGAAAGTAATGACCGGAAATATAATATTTTGGGAATAAATTTATGTTTGGTTAAAAAGTGGTAATTTCACACAATATATGGAGACACAA
This sequence comes from Ariolimax columbianus, assembly GCA_036924085.1. Taxonomy (NCBI): domain Eukaryota; kingdom Metazoa; phylum Mollusca; class Gastropoda; order Stylommatophora; family Arionidae; genus Ariolimax; species Ariolimax columbianus. Next base: position 72,779,622 of record JAVGWX010000005.1, on the reverse strand, counting down.
TGTTGATATAGTTCGCAGGACACCAACAACCCACTCTTCGCGTCGACTTTTCGCGGACCTAACCACAGGACGGCTCTATGACACCACCACCCCGCTTCCGTGACACAGCGCGTGTCGTGGACCCTCCCACATGACCTTTATCGTATCCAGGGCTTAATTGCAGATACCGCGGTGGTATGTTTACTACGCCACATCGCACCAGGCATAAAGACATGGATATGTATAGCTGAGATGCCGGTTCGTATTGGAAACATACCTGTCCATTTTGTATATAAATTATGTTAATCGCCAGTACAGGGAGGAAGACTAACGTCTGGTCGGTTAAAATATTCTGACCAAAACCCTCACCTCTGCTTCCTCGTAGCCCTCCCTGAAAACGGGTTGTTTTCGTGGCAGCCTGGCTAACGAGGTGGGGGATCAACATCATCCCGTAGTAGTGAGCGACACGTAGATGAAGACAAGCATAGCACAACCGCCTGGAGGACCCGGTTCATCTTCTTCAACAATTTCGGGATGTGAGAAAAGCTACTGTAACCCACCACTTAACGTCCTTTTCAGGGCGTACAAAAGAGTAAACACACTCATTGTGGGCATTCGAAACAACAAATCCACAGTACCTTCTCAACCTCGCCTTATTTTTACCCCATACCACAAGATTTTTCATATCACAGCCTTAGGACTTCTCATGGAATCGTGGACATTCCACAAGACTTTTCTTGACCAAACCTCCCACATTACAATATGCGAGACAGCAGCCCCACCCCCTCATCAAGGACGTTTGTGTGTGTAACTCCAGTCTGAGAGCCGCTGGACAAGTGGTTCTACCACACTGAGCCACGATTGCCAGATACAAATTCTGAGAAAAAGCCAAACAGTGTCCAAAAAGGCCAAACAAAGTTTTTTTTAAAATCCAAATAAAAAGGTCAGTCAAATTTAATTGGATTTGTCATTTGATCAGTTTTGTTCTGTTGAAACAGACTATTCAGTTTTTTTCAAATTCCTGTCCATCAGATATCGCAAACACAAAATACAAGTAGTTTTTGTAGTCTGACAACATTTTCTTTAACAATCAGGAACTTCACAATTTTGTATCCAACTTTGTTTGAACTAGCTCAGCAATGCTAAAATAAGCTTTCAGCTCCTCCCAGTTCATCAACATGTATGCACTGCCTTCACTCGCAAAAGCCATCCAGTACATGACAGTTTTTCAAAAGGAAGAGCATGCTCAAGTTATTTAGCTGTGTTAATCACTTTAAGCAAATCTTTGTAAAATTCCCGTCTTTAACTCACTATGTCGAGACCAGTGAGGTATCTTTGACAATAAAATCCTATATTTGATATTGCATGTTGAACGTGCAATGCAAGAGAATGACAGATACATCTAAGCTGCACACAGAGGGGAGAGACATCACACCGGGTTGTTACACCCAACCATGTTTGATGCACCATCCGGTGAAAACCATATGTAGTGTGTAAGACTTTTACAGCATTTTGCAATTTTTTCCTCAATCGAATTGAATATGTTTTCTTTCTTAGCCGCTTATACCGGAATTAAACCTAGAAATCAAGTCGAAATTCCTTTTGTTCTATCACTTAGAGAACGAAGTAAAATACTCGTGTTTTTTTTTTGTGGTTTTTTTTTTTACACACATGTCCGTAGATTTAACTATCATAGATTCATAACATACTCTTTTGTTTTTCAGTCATCAATCAGATCGGTTTTCAGGGAAAGCGCGATAATATTCTTTATTAAGCATGAAGATTTAGTGCTGCGTATTGTATTGTTATTGTACTGATGAAACCTGTTCTCTTTTCGTTCAGCCAGTCCGTTCAGTTAACTATTATGTAAGTCGAGGATGTGTTTTCATCTTGTATTTCACCGTTTGTTCATGATTTGTGAGGTTAAAAACTTTTGGAACAATGGTGTATTGACACAATTCACAATATTCCTCCTTCGGCCAATCAGCAACTTTTTTTAAATAATCCAAACATATGCCTTTTTTTTCCAATTGCTGTTGTACTTAAGTTTGCTATCATAAGAGGATTGCCATACGATGTGTATTAACATATCACAAAATCGAAGACTGATAATTGAACACTTAAATGGTTGAAGATTACAGATAGAACTAACCTATAATGTATAAAATCGAATTTGTTCTTGTCGATTCTCTTGAAACTTAAATACAGTCGTGATCAGATTTTGTTACACACTATAACCACCAGATGGGCACTAGATAGTGCCCAGTAGGGAAAAATAAAGTTAAAGTGTAGCAGCTTCAATTATAAATATGTTTTCTTTGATTTCAATGCAAACGATTTTAGATATTTTAAAAAACTAAGGAAAAAGTCAAAATGTTGAAGCAAATTTGCCGATGCCAAGCGATCTGGGAAAAAAACCGGGAAAAGGGCTAAAAAGCCAAATAAAAAATCTCCGCCAAACGCTCTTTAAAAAGTCCAGATTTGTGGAATTTGACCGCAAAAATGTCAATATGGCAACCCTGCACTGAAGCTCATTGGTTGGGCGGGAGCTATACATGTAATCGGTGTGGTGTTGTCTTTCATTTTGCTTGGAGGCGTGACTGCCGCCAGATGTGAAGATAAAACTGTCGCGTGACTCATTACCGTTCAGTTGGCAATGCTTCGAATGCAAGACAAAAAAAAATTTGAGTCACGGTTAGCCGCAAGCCGGTTAATAACTAATCCAGATATCGATAATTAGTGCTTGTTTACAACATTTTTGGTCCACTACAAAGTAAACAGTTGGTGGGCCTCTGGCCACCTTTTCTGCTTTCCACGCCTTAGAAACAAAATGCTAATGTACGTTGTGTATATTGCTGCAGTGGCGGTTTCTAGATCAGTTTATTTGACGTGGTAAGTCTGCTTTAGAGCGTCTAGACAGTTAACCAGGCCTAAACTCTTGTCACATAAAGATGATGTCGCACCAGACACACATCTGAGTTACCATGAATAAAACAAGTGTACCATCCGTGCATGGCATATATACAAGGCCTGGTCAACAAGTATCCAATCTTAGGCGGAGGAAAACAAAACAAACTTTCCTATCTAGTTCAAAATCTGAACCCCTTCTGAGTTAGTACACTTCTCCCAGCTTTACCGCTGTTGGAATCATTTCTGGAAGTGATGTGTTTTTGTGTTGTTTTAAATCATCTATTAAGCGCTACGTCGCACTTGTCTATTCTTTTTCTATGTTCTGAAATCTCATTTCTTTGAGTGGGACCTTGTGTCTTGAAAAGTCAGAAGTCGCAAGCGGTCATGCCTGGGGCGTACATTGAGTCCCGAACCTGTCCAATGCCGCGTTTCAGTCAAACAAATCCTGAATGAGGATAACCGTCCGGTAATACTCCGTGTATACAGTTTTTCACTGAGGAACGTACTCATCGTGGTCGAAAATAAACTGTCAACATGACCTTCACATTTGTTCGTAGGGGACGTCGTGGTTAAATGGCACGGCTCACACACCGAAGGTGATGGGTTCTTCGATCCCCATCACAGCACTGGCCGTTACCTCGGGGAAGCAAACCCTTAGAAAATGCAGGAGGAAGCAGACCCTTACATAAAAGGCATGCTGAAGTCGGATGCACTGGGCCGACAGGCGCAAAATAAAAACCACAGTGCAACGCACACCGCCTTGGGGATTCGAGAAATAAGGCGAACACAAAAACAAAACCAAAAAAATTCGTTATCGTAGTGCCTTCTTTGGGCCTTTTTGACTGGCGTTTTCCAATGAGACGACTGTACTACTGTCTCAGGGTCGTAACCAAATATCTACGGCTCGTATCTGGTTCTGATTCTTGTTTTTCATGAAATGAAGTTTACACATTTCAGCATGTCAAACGCAACCTGCAGACGGTGTGCACGTGGCTTGATATCCCATCATGTATAAACACTTGAAACCATACAAACTTCATCGTTTTATGAGATGGCATGTAGTTGTTGACAACATATGCTCCACGGGGAGCTGACAACGTTTTTTAATTACCACCTTAAAGTATTAGCTATAGATTGTTTTGAAATTCTGCTATCCGTCCCAAAGCCCCGCCACCTCCTTTTTCCATTTGTGGTTTACTCGGTGAAATGACCTCCGACACCTGTCTGGGAGTAGATTGACGAAAGTGTGCGTGGCCTTCTCTATTCTGGAATCCCAGGGTAAGAGAAATACAGCTCGACACAGAGATAAGGAAGACATAGATGGAGCTGATACGGCTGGTACAGAAAAGAAGGTGTGTTTGCCGTTATGTTGAGTAATGGCTAAGTATGCATATAAAGTAGCAATAATAATAATGTTCACCTAGGCATCGAGGGTCCGTTGCGTCGATCGACCTCTACCATGTCCAAATGGTATCTGTCAAAGCCATGTAAAACGGGGACGGTGGAAGACCGTTGTTACATATAACAGACTTGGAGATTATCTGGTGAGCCGGTACGTCCTGGTCCAGTTGAACCACGTGACCAAACAGAGCACTGAGGACCAGTGTCGGAGCAAAGGTTCAGAATGTTTGTCATGTCCCAAGATTGATATACCCATGTTTCGAGGTACAGTTTCTGGAGAGATTGTTGTGCAGAGCCGCATTGTCTGTGCCGACTAGGACTATGTCATCAGCAAAGCGAGGCCTGTGATGCGTGTTTGATCCATGACAGTGCCCAGATGGTGGGAGTCAAGGTAGTGTAGAATCCACTCGATGGCTCGGCAGAAAAGGTCTGGGGAAAGGACTCAACCCTGCCTGACCACCGAAGATGTTGGGAACCTGTCCGAGAGAGTTCCACCTAGTCGAACTCTGGCATCGGTGTCCGCGTGTAGCTCCCATACCAAGTTCAGCAGTGGGGCAGGAGTGCCTATGCCTTACAGGGCTTTCCAGAGAAAGGACCTATCTACCAAATCGACTGCGGCCTTTAGATCCACATACGCAGCTCGGAAAATGGGGGGGGGGGGGCGGTTGAATGCATGGTGCAGCTCTGCCAGGAGCCGAAGAACAAGAATGGCATCCACAGTTGATCTACCCGGGGTGAAACCAGACTAATGTGGACGGTGTTTTGCGATCAGGAGTGGCTTGAACCGGGCCAGCAGCACATGTGCAAATACCTTGTCTGTGACTGAGAGCATTGTGATTGGTCTATAGTTGTTGCTCGAGTGGTCAGCCGGGGTCTTTGTGTATGACAAGGACAAAAATAGCACCACTGCCCCACGGAGAGCATGTCGTAAAAGGCGACTAACTGTGTGACATGGCATAACACCGGCCATGGTTGGGTGTTTTGTTTGGAGCAGCACAGATAGCGCCTAACAGGCTGCGGGTCAACTTTGCTCTGGTGTTTGACTCTATTAAGATTAACTCGCACATCGGTTAACCACCCTCCGTAAGTGCTTGTCCCAACGCAGTGGAGTATTAAGCTGCTCCAGCCTAGCCCGCTAAGCAGGAAACCCTTCTCCCGGCTACATCCATCCCATACCAGAGTTGGGACCTGTACAGGGGCATCTGCTCCTGTAGAAGTACGGGTCGACTAAGGACTAATAACTATAGTTGTTGCAGTCCTTACGGTTTCCCTAGCCTTTGTATAGAATTCACAAACATTCTTGAGCTTGTGTGGATCTACTGTCGTGGTCCTTTCTTTCTATATATATATATATATAGAAAGAAGAGGCCGTCTCCACATAGTGTGACTCCAGCATGTATCAACCTCCGCCCTGGACGAGACCTGTAACCACACCACAGCTGTGGCCCCAGATGACTAAGCGAACATTGTTATTATTATCATTGTATGTGTGTGTGTATATATATATATATATATATATATATATATATATATATATATATATATATATATATATATATATATATATATATAATTTGGCAACCGATGTCAAAGTCAGGGGTCCTTAAACTTGTTAAGATTGAATACAAAAATCACCCCAACCACGAACTGGATATTATGTACGTCGAAATGACCTTGACGTTATCTACAAGTAGTGCGATTTATTGCCACTATTGTTGAGTAGTCTATGCAAGAACTCGTTGCACAGGTATCGTCAGTGTTGCTGGCATGCCATCTCAAACATCCAGTAGACTATGTGTTGGTGTTCTACTCTACTCGTATTGGGGTCTTCACTATACACGGCGTTTCTTTGATAGCGGATTACAGTGGCTCTTCTGATATTCCGAAGCTGGGCAATGTGTTGCGAGATTTCTCATTATGCTCACACGGGTGGTGATACAACTGAGCAGAGAGTAGGGCGGCATTAGCACTGAAGCTTCGATACATGAGCCTATTCAGCAACACTTAGGACCACAAGACCCAATTCTGTACACAGATGGCTCCGCCAACGAAGATGCAAACAGGTGCGGTTGGGGTTTTGTTGGCTACCAAAATGATTGGTAGGTGGTGGAGAATTCAGCTGCCTACTTCACCACCACATCGGGTATGAGGATGGAGATTGAGGCGGTAACAGTGGCCCTGACTTGGTTGGTGACGCAGCCCGTAACACACGCAGTGATACTGTCAGATTAGCAGGACATGCTTCGTAAGATAGAAAGGTGCATGCTAAGATGGGAGTGGACCTCTCTTCTGAGCAACTCTGATATACAAGGTGTCACATGGATCTACTGCCTGGGACATGTAGGTGTCTGGGGCAACGAAAGAGCTGATGCAGTGGCGGAACGAGCTGGGGTGAACGACTCGGTGATGACGAGACAGGCTTGAATTTGTCAGGGCAGTTATGGATACTCTACAGAATGATGAAGAAACAAGATATGTAAAATGTAATTGGACAAAGGATGACAGATTTGGAAGTGACTATGGGAGAGGGGAGAAAGTGTACCCTGTCTGGAAAGATCAAAAGGACGTACATATAAGCTTGACGCCCTGCTTGAACGAAGAACGGCGCACATAGGAATGTCCTATGTGTGATGATGTTGGTTCCTAGAATCAAGAATCACAGCTTAATTAACCACCGTGTTAACCAGGCTACTGTAACAGCTTATTTCCCTAAACTCGTCCAGTACGTGAGGTAGTGTGTTGGTCAGTATGTTTCACATCAGCCTTTCGTGAGACGGTGTCTTGGTCAATATACGTTTCACCTGTCTCTGACATAAGGAAGGGTGGGGTTCTTTAGTATGTTTCATCCCACTCTGACGGGAGGCAAGGTTTTGGTCAGTATGCTTGACCTGATCCTGTCATGGGGTGTGGATTGGTTGGTATGTTTCACTTATCGTGAGACGAGTCTTAGTATGTTTCACGTAACATAAGGTAGATCAGTATTTTTCAGCTGACCCTGAAGTTAGATGAAGTCTTAGTAATGTTTCACATGACCTTGACATTCGACAGGGTCTTGTCAGAATGTTTCAACTGACCCTGATATAAAGCAGTTTCTTAGTAGCATGTGATACCTGACCCTTCGTGAGTTGAGGTAATAGTGAGTACGTTTCACCTGACTATTACGCCAGACAGGGTCTTGGTCAGTGTGTTTCAACTGTCCACAATGTTTCACCAGACTATTACACCAGACAGGGTTTTGGTCAGTATGTTTCACCTGACACTTGACAGGACTCCTATCAAGTCAAATTCTCCACTTTGATTTCTAATAACTTTAAACAACATATTTTTGTCTAAAACCGAGTCATTACTTGATTTGCACGCCTCATACAGATTCAACGCATTCCGTTCTCTGTACTACATTCTGCTACTTAAGCCCTTTCAGTGTTTGGTAGTGGGAGATTGAGAATGAACGAAGCCAAACCATACAGATACAGATACCAAATTGAGAATAAGAAAGACTAGAATAACTATCATTGCGCTGGATAACTTATGGAAATCAATTGAAATTATGTCAGCTCTATGGCAGTGTCGACAGCCTCAGGATGACAGCTGCTTTCTTTGAACAAATTCAAGTTGACGTCTGACAGCGTACGAAGAAGAAATGAAATTATGTCGAGCACAAAAAATACAAATCTTCAACGGCAATGTAAAGTCCGTCCTATCGTATGGCTCTGTGAGGTAAGGTTCAGGCTTTCATCAGTGAGGGCCTATGTCGAGCATAGTGATTAAGTTAGTGTGGTCCTAAAGTGGAGCTTTAGGATAGGACCGGACAGATATCAGTGGCACTGGACGTGAAGAGAAAGCAGTGGGTAGTACACACATTATCCTCAGAGCAAGAGACGTAGAACTAGACAAAAATACACATGGAAAAGAGTTGCGACAAGAGTTATAAAGGATGACACGGGGCAGCAAGGCTGATTGATACCTCATTCCCATCGATAACGCCCGTTAAGAACCCCTCGTCTAAACATTCCTTCTAACAGCAGAGCAAAACCAACTGCATACTTCAGAATTGCTAGTGATTTTGTTCGTGTAGAGAATTTGTAGAATTTGTGTGGGTTTTGTGAACACGTGTGCTGACTAGATTTGCTTCTTATTATAGCTGCTACATTAATGTTGTTGTATACATGATTGTTATCTTGTGGTAGATGATGTTTGCGTTACGTTAGAGGTTGTTTTTTGTTGTTTCACTATGTCTTAGTCTTGTGTAGTTTGCGTTGTTGTTAGGTGTTTTTGCCTCATTTGTCTTACACGCGGTTGCTAGCCCCATGCACAGCTCTCTATAGTCGCGCTTTACGACATTCTTGTAAAGTTACAGTGGTGTTATTATTTTCAACCCGGATACAACTCGGAATGTTTGTCTGCTATGGCGTCCTTTTTATTTGACAATAGTTGTGTCCCGTTTCTTTGACGCGGTCTAGAATAAGTAGTACCTTTTTACAGTTAGTACCGGAGCGAATAGTAATGAGGATCATGTGAAATATACTGATTAAGATCCAACTTCGTGTTCTCGTTCGTGCTCCTGGGAAGAAGAAGAAAAACAGTTGCCCATGACAAGCGATGATGGCTACATCGTCAGGACTAATGTATGAAACTATGACTTGTGCTTTAATTAGATTTAAGTGAAGAAGCTTTGCTCTATCATCAATCGCGCTCTCTCGCCATCAACTACCTTGGTTCTTCTTCTTCTTCTTCTTCTTCGTTATCAGTGTCCCGCTACTAAGCCACGAAAAGGGTTTTGTAAGTAGCAGGATGTTGTCAAGAGAACGGAATGCGTTGTGTCGTAGTTTATAGCTTGTCTGCGATATTTTCACCTTTCTGTCCGACTTCAGCAGGCTACCCTGGTCCAATATGGATACGTGTTAGTCTTACTTACTTTCTGTGTCCTGCGCACTACGGCAGCCATGCTTCCAATATTCAGCCATGGGGATTGCCTTGCCATGTCCCCTCAAAAGTACTTCCTGCATCGTGCTACACCATTTCGGAGCTATTTAATAACTTCCATGTTGTGTAAGGCAAGTGGTGTCGGGGTGCAAGTTCCTCTCAATGCTCGATCCAGGGAAATTTTCTCAGTTCATTTCGTTTTTCGATGCACCTTATTCCTGAACTAGTCCGTAGGGCCTGTTGACTGTAATAAACGTCGTCTAGATTTTAGTCTTGTGCACTGCGCCTGGTGTCCAAACAAAGGGTGTATTGAGTCACTTGCCCGGTTCTTTCTGTCCATTTCGTATGTGACACTTCTTCGTGTCTCAGGTGGTACTAGGCCGGTTATGGGATATTATTATTTGTCCAGTTGGAGTAGGTTTTAGTTTCCCTCTAGTTATCCGCCCAGTCTCATTTATGACTGTAGCAATCAGTTTGATATGTGCATAATTGTTCCAAACTGATGAGCGTACTCAGCTACGGAGAAGCATAGGACAAGTAGCGACGCTTGGAGGATAACTGACTATGCTCACCGTGTAGTATTAGTTCGCGTCTTAGTCGAGGCAACTAGAGATAGCACATGCTGAAGGATGTTATTATATTCTAAGTTTACTCTTGGCCACGTTAGTGGGATAGGAATTTCAATCATTTTCACATGTTTTATGGACAGAATGTTTAACCAGGGCTTGGCATGGGTTAAGGTCTTGTTCAGAATGTTTAACCAGGGCTTGGCATGGGTTAAGGTCTGGTTCAGAATGTTTAACCAGGGCTTAGCATGGGTTAAGGTCTGGTTCAGAATGTTTCACCTGGCCCTGGCATGAGTTAAGGTGTTGGTGGGAATGTTGTATCTGACTGGTGTGAGATAAGGTCTTGGTCAGAATGTTGTATCTAACCCTGGCATGAGTTAAGGTCTTGGTCAGAATGTTGTATCTAACCCTGACGTGAGTTAACGTCTTGGTCAGAATGTTGTATCTGACCCTGGCATGAGTTAAGGTCTTGGTCAGAATGTTGTATCTGACCCTGGCATGAGTTAAGGTCTTGGTCAGAATGTTGTATCTAACCCTGGCGTGAGTTAAGTTCTTGGTCAGAATGTTGTATCTGACCCTGACATGAGTTAAGGTCTTGGTCAGAATGTTATATCTAACCCTGGCGTGAGTTAAGGTCTTGGTCAGAATGTTGTATCTAACCCTGGTGTGAGTTAAGGTCTTGGTCAGAATGTTGTATCTAACCCTGGCATGAGTTGAGGTCTTGGTCAGAATGTTGAATCTAACCCTGGCGTGAGTTAAGATCTTGGTCAGAATGTTGTATCTAACCCTGGCGTGAGTTAAGATCTTGGTCAGAATGTTGTATCTAACCCTGGCGTGAGTTAAGGTCTTGGTCAGAATGTTGTATCTAACCCTGGCGTGAGTTAAGTTCTTGATCAGCATATTTCACCTGACCCTGGTGTGAGGTCTTGGTAAGAATGTTTTAAATGGTCCTGGTGTGAGGTCTTTCCTCAGAATCATTACCGTTTACTACATAAATCAGCACAATAAAATAATGCTTTGTCACAAGCTTCCATCATGCGATGAGATCATCTTCAGTTCTCTGTCATTCTTTTTGAGCGAATAACAACCTGAAATCCAAGTTGAGTTTAAGGTATGCACTTGTCACCTCCATGTTCCTTTACGCGTGCGAAACTTGGACTTTGACAGTGGTTCTGGAGCGAAGAATTTGTGCGATAGAGATGACATGTTTGGGTCGAATCCTCAGCATTTTGTATCTAGACCACTTCATGAATGAATCAGTTCAGGACATTTTAAAGAAAGAGGTCGCCCAATATAAAGACCTATTGGCTGTGGTAAAAGAGCGCAAGGTGACATGGTATGGACATGTTTCAAGGTCGTCTTGGTTGACCAAGAGGATCCTGCACGGTACTGTGGGAAGCGTAAGATAGGGAGACAGAAAAAGATATGGGAAGACAACACCAGAGAGTGGACGGGAATGTTAATAGCTAGAACAAGTATCCTGACACAGAACCGAGTGAAGTGACGGGAACTGGTCCAAGAATCTGCAGTATTAGTGCCCCAATGACCTTTCAGACTACGTGACTGATGATGATGATGATGATGATGATGAACGACGGAAGTGCGCGAGCGAGTCAACAAGTAATCTGAATATTTCTTTATTAACATAATATTGACTTCTGGGCTTCCCCTCTAGTATTTCATATGTGAATGGCAGTAGTCCAGACTTGACCAGAACGAGCTTGCTTGATTGATCTCATATCATATGTATCGCATCTGTTTTCACTGGTTGTCCTATCCTGTTTCCGGTGATTTTCCTGATTTCTTTCTGTCCTCATTATATCTGTCCTGTTTGCTCTCTTTATTCCTTCCGTCTTTTCTGTTGTTGTTTTTTTTAATCGCTCCTGCCCTTGTGTCAGCTACCACTACCAATGTTTGCATTAGCTTTGAATTATTGTGTCCAGCGTTTATGTTCTTGACAATGGATTGTATTGTTTTAGTCAACGTGGGATATATTGCATGAAGCTGAAAGGTAGAAGGAGTTATGTGGTAAATTATGTCGTCGAGGACTTTATTGTATACGATTTCTTCTCTTGTGACGAATAAGGAAACTTTAAACTGTAGCAGGTACTGTTACCGTTGAGGACTTTAGTGTACGGGGTCTTTTATTTTGTGGTGTTTACAGATAAGGTTGTCTCATTAAGATGCTCTGTCGTTGGAGATGATGTGTTAGAATCTTTATATGGCTTTGCTGTAGACTTACGACACAATGTCACAACGTCTTTTTCAGGATGAATGCAGAAGTAGACAAAGTAATGCTGGGTATAAAACCAAAGGCTTTTATTTACACTTTAATGAAACTTTGAAGCGATTCTTTTGGCAACCATGGGAACATTTACCTTTCTGTCTCTCACCATATAACAGAATTTTTGACAGTCGATGGCCTCGCATGCGGACTACAAGACCCACCCAGCAGATCTGTAACTGTATAAGAGTATTGATGCTGGGGATACCAATTCTGACAAGAGCGGCGACATGTCTTGTCATGTGTTGGTCATCACCCTTCTGTTTGGAAGTGGCTCGGCGTCTTTACATTGCGCGTATATACAGTCCATATTTAACAAGCATACAACAGGACTGAAAGCTCAACAACTGTGCACCTTCAGCTTTGTCATTTCAGTGCCAAATATTGATCAAGAAAGCCCTTCAGGGAATATCTGCTGTTGAGGACAAAGTGTTGGAGACTTCTTTGTATAAAATCACAGATTTTGTTATGGGTTAGGTGAAAGTAGTAACACAGCAGATGCTACTGTCGCTTGGAATGACGTGTTAGAGGCTTGATTGTATGAGGCCTCAGGTATTGAGAAGCATATGGTAAAGGTGGAACCATGGCAGAGTCTGCCATAGGGGATAACAATATCCATCCCCACCTAAATGGCCAGGCTTAGTGCCTGATTAAGGTTTTTGGCTATAGACAACAGTGTTGATCCCCACTTCAGTGACAGATAACGTCTTGGGCTATAGATAACAGTGTTGATTCCCATCTTAGTGACAGATACGGTTTTGAGCTACAGATAACAGTGTTGATGCCCATCTTAGTGACAGATAACGTCTTGGGCTATAGATAATAGTGTTGATTCCCATCTTAGTGACACATAACGTCTTGGGCTATAGATAACAGTGTTGATTCCCACCTCATTGACCAATCTTCGTGTTGGTTTAAGGTTCTGAGCTACAGATAACAGTGTTGATTTCCACCTGATAACAGTGTTGATTTCCACCTCACTGACAGATACGGTCTTGACTGCAAACACTGTACGGTCTTCAGTAATGCGAGGATTTAAAAAAATTAATTTAATTGTTTAAGTGCTTTTCATTGTTTGCTTGTTAGAAAAATATGGTTACTCTTTGACTTTAAATAATAATTTATTGTTTTTTTAAATGTGTTAAACAAATATTTATTTATCTTTGGAAGTCCTCAGCTGATGGAGACCTCTGGGTTGCATCCTTCAAAGCTCATACAGTAATGGCCAGATTACTGTGGCAAACTGTTTCCATGTGTGCAGAGTGGATGTGAGGTGGAGTGTTAGTCTGTATGTTACTCCTGACCATGTGAGATTGATATAATGGGAGTGTATAGCAAAACTTTCTCTGTTCTGAAATCCCCTGGGTAATAGAAAGCAAACCACTCTTGGAGAAGAGAGCTCTAGACAGTAATAAAAGAGATCAATAACACCCAAAGAAAGGTGGAGTTGATAGCACAAGATGAAATTACTTGAATATTTGAGAACTTCTGCTCCACAAGGGACTGAAAGATTTGGCTGGATAATTTTCCTGTATAAATACAGTAACTATCCAACAGACATTTCATTTGTCAAATTCTTTTTATTTTCACAGCAGTCTCTTTAACTGATGGTGAGCCCGAAGGTGAATTTACCAAGACCCCAGGTCGGAGGCTAGGAGTCTATAGGTGAGTGACATTGATAGACAGCAAGAGTAGGTCTTTGTGTCATTAAGTATTGTTACTACAAAGCTGTGCAACTGAAATCTCCAACATTTCATCTCTGATGCCAGTATGTGATACAAAGCTGCTTGAACATTTTTTGGACATGTCTGAAAAAAAAAAAATCCTTTTTCTGGACATGTTATGAGAGGAAGTCCACTCAGCACCAGTGCCAATGATATTGCTCTTCATCAGGTCCATCAGCTCAGGTATCTGGGCAGTATTTATTTAGACTTATAAGGAAATAGAAACTCAGTGTCAGAAGGCATCTCCTGTGTGATCTACCAGACACTGCTTCGACATCCTAGCATCAGCTTGGCGACGAAGCAACAGTTGATAGCCAGTATATCTAGGAGCATGGTGGTTAATGTAAACTGTAACTGGCCTCTCTTAAAGGAAACCTGTTTCCAAGTATTTGCAGTCACTCACCTTTTCACTTCAATGTTAATCAAAGGCCAGCTGGAAGGTAACAGTCATATTATTTTCATTTCTCGTTCTACTATGCGAAGTAAACCAATTTTTAAAAGTGGGCTGAAGTCGGATGCGCTGGGTTGTAAGGGGGCAAGAACACCACAATACAATGCAACTCCGCCTTAGGAAAATGGCAAACAGTGACAAAACCAAAGCATAATGGAGTTCATATCTTTTTAGTTGCTCTGGGTCAGCGGTTCTTGCTTCGGTCAGAATATTCTATGAAACCATTAAGCATCACACATAACCGACAAAAAGATTTATTCTTCATTTCCACTGTTTTAAAAAAATTATGGCAGGTCTTTGGTTTGCATTGTTGTAAGATAACTAAGCTCACCCAAGGAGTAGACAGGAAGAAAAGAATAGCACCATGTCATCTTTAAGCATGTAGTAAATTGAGTCTAAGGAGGGCTGTGCATGGTGCTGGCAACCTCATCATGTAAAGAAAAACCATTGCCATTATAATCAGACACTGGAAGCTCAGATACAGGCTTCCTGTAAAGTGACCAGTTACAGTTACAACCTATGCTTCACATTGGAGTGAACAAGTGCATGATAGCAGAAGCTTGGAAATAGATTTTCTTTATAAGGAGTCAGCTGTAGTGATGGCCTAGGCTTCATATTGGCGCAGAAAGATGGGTGAATGAAGATATATAACATAATTCTTTGTTTGGTTGAGTTAGTAACCTTTGAATGATAGTCATGTCCTAGCCTCTAGCCAGATAATATCCATCCAGATAATATCCATCCAGATATATCCATCCAGCAATCTCAAATCTAAATATTATACCTCATATCCCACAGTGGTCCAAAAATATAACTCAAGTGTGTAGTGAAGGCCTGATCTGTCCTCATTCAACTTGTCACTTCTTGACATGTTACCCTCCCTCCCCTCCCCGTCACATCACTACTACTCACTTGCACATTTTCTCTCCAATCTCCCCCCCCCCTCTCCCCATCCCCTCACTTGAATAAACAGTGTGGACAATGATTATGAATAATTCATGTTTTATTATTGATTTTTGTTAATGCAAATACTAAGTAGGACCACTGTACCTTCGTGCATGTTGTGGAAGGTGAGTAAAGAGAGTTATGCGGGATGGTGGCAACTTTATGGTGGAAAGCACATTGCTAAAGATACCACCACTGTAAAAGCATGCAAAGTGCTTTGTTGTAAGTTTCCAAAAGGAGGCCCACTGTTGTTGTGGTTCTATACTCTGGCTGGAGTGGTAAAGAGACAAGACAAGCAGATTGTACAGTAATTCATATATCTTGGTAGCAATATAAACAAAGTAGGAGGTGCAGATAAAGATGTCAAAATGAGATTATAGGTGAGAGAAGCTATTATTGCATTGGGAACTTGATGGAAATCAAAAGAAACTTAGTCCAACTCTAAAATAAAAATGGAGAAGAACAAATAAACAACAACCGAAAAGGCAAGAGAAGTAGAGGCAGGCCAAAATATGCATGAAGAAGAGAGCTTGAGAGTAACAAAAAGGGAACAGGGAAGATGGAACGGAAATAAAATTTAACCAAGAGATGGTTGTGGGCGTAGATTTGTTAAAGACCTGTGCCCCACAGGGAGCTGAAAGGTTTTGATTGATTTATTATTTATTAAAAAGTTTTAAAAAATATTGATTATTTATTAGTAATAGAATCTATTGTTCACTGTGATGATCTCTGACCCTTGTCAGGGAGAAGGTTGTCA
Organism: Ariolimax columbianus; assembly: GCA_036924085.1. Taxonomy (NCBI): domain Eukaryota; kingdom Metazoa; phylum Mollusca; class Gastropoda; order Stylommatophora; family Arionidae; genus Ariolimax; species Ariolimax columbianus. Next base: position 72,763,682 of record JAVGWX010000005.1, on the reverse strand, counting down.
ACCCCTGGTTTCAATTAGTCTATGGTCAAAATAAGTCCTGAGTGGTCAATCGGGGTCTTTGTGTATGACAAGGACAAGAATAGCACCACTGCCCCACAGAGAGCATGTTGTAAGAGGCGACTAACTGTGTGACATGGCATAACACCGACTATAGTTAGGTGGTTTGTTAAGAGCAGTATAGATAGCACCTAACAGACTGTAGATCTACTTTGTTCTAATGTTTAAGTCTATTAAGGTGGACTCACACATTGGTTAACCACCCTCTGCGGCACTTGTACCAATGCAGCGGGGTAATAAGCTGCTCGAGCCAAACCCGCTAAGCAGAAAATCCTCCTCCCAACTACGTCCAACTCATACCAGACCTGGGACCTGCACAAGGGCTTTCTCCCCTGTAGAAGTACAGATCGTCTATGATCAAAATAATGCATAATATCAATTTCTCTTGTATGAAGGCAATAGAATAATAAAGTTGAAAAGTATGTATACAATTTTTCCATTCATCTTCATTGCATTTTAAAAGTGTCCTAAAATCTCATGCAGTCTAGTCCTCTCAGCAGCTGTGTGACGGGATGTCTTTGTTGGTTGCACATGTATAAAGAAACTAATGTTTATAACAGACAACAGAGGAAGAACAGTTATGTGGGCTGTATAAAAAAATCAGAAAGCTAAAAGTGATACAGCCCACATAACTGTTCTTCCTCTGTTGTCTGTATCACTTTTAGCTTTCTGATTTTTTGTGTGCATTTAAAAACGAGTATTTTGTTTTTAAAGGATGAAATTATTTTTAGTTTTTGTAAATGCTAATATTCTGTACAGTACATTATCATCATCACGTACCTGTCACTCCAGATGTTGGTCAGAGTACAACACTACATTTGGTTTGCTATAACTAGTTTTTAGGGAATTCTCAATCCATTTGCTATTGGTGCAGTTTCAGTAGCAATGGTGTTTACATGGTGAGGTTACTAGCCCCATATGCAACCTTTCCTAATTGCCTCTTATGGCATTCCAGGAAAGAAAACTGTGATCTTATTCTGCTAACCCAGAAACTACCCAGGCGTTGAAAAGAGTCTGTTGAGGTACGACCAGCAGCGCAAGCAAGATTTTTTATATCTGATGTGCGAACTAATTTCGCAGTTCAGGCTGAGACTCAACACCTCACAGCACCCACTCAATTATGAAGTATTCTAGTATTCGCTACTTCGTCCAAGATCCGCACAAAAGTATTGATGCTTTGCTTTGGCTACCATAAGAGAGTCAAAGCTAACTCCTGCTGTTTACCCAAATTTGGTTACATATTTTTCACCTTACAAAAAAGTTGAGTATAGATAGAATGCCATGTTATCAGCTGTCCTCTACTCTGTAAGTTATGCAGAGAGAAATCTCATACTATCCTGTCAACTGTCTTCTATCCTGGGATGTAGAGGTTAGTCAGAGAGAACATCATACTATCCTGTCAGCTGTCTTCTATCCTGGGATGTAGAGGTTAGTCAGAGAGAACATCATACTATCCTGTCAGCTGTCTTCTATCCTGGGATGTAGAGGTTAGTCAGAGAGAACATCATACTATCCTGTCAGCTGTCTTCTATCCTGGTGTGTAGAAACTAGCTAGAGATATCTCAAAACTAATTAATTGCATGAACCATCACTTTTAATATCACATTAACTTAAACCTTCATCCAACACATTACATTTCTTTTGATTTTTTCCCCAGTTACCTCTCTCATTCATCCACCAATACATTGCATCTCTCTTTTTGTTCTTCCCAATTACCTTTCTTCTTCATCCAACATGTGACATCTCTCTTTTATTTTTCCCAGTTACTTCTCTCCTTCATCCAACAGATGCCATCTCTCCTTTATTCTTCCCAATTACCTCTCTCCTTCATCCAACACATGACATCTCTCTTTTGTTCTTCCCAATTACCTCTCTCCTTTGTTCTTCCCAATTACCTCTCTCCTTCATCCAACACATGACATCTCTCTTTTGTTCTTCCCAATTACCTCTCTCCTTCATCCAACACATGACATCTCTCTTTTGTTCTTCCCAATTACCTCTCTCCTTCATCCAACACATTACATCGCTCTTTCTTTTATTCATCACAATAACCTTTTCATTTATTCCACACATTACATCTTTCTTTTGTTCTACACACTAACATTTTAATTTCCCATTTAAATGGTTAACATTCTTTTTTGTTAGACATGCTAACAAACATAATTGATGAATTATGTGTATTTAACAGCCAGATGAAAAATTTAACAAACTATGCCTTTAAGAAACTGTAAGTTGTCTGCACAGTTTTGCCTGATTTATAAAAGGTTCTGCATTGCCTGCACTTCATATCATGCACTAATCCAGTTACATCTGTTCGTCAGTACTGACATATGCAAAAAGGCTTGGGGTTTGAGGCAGCAGTATATTCATTCTTATTGCACACTTTATCAAATAATATTGCCTGTCTGGGTTGGTTAGTTTTGTAAAATCATGCCTGCTGTATGGATCAGATACATGCCATGTAACTAAGAGTATCACATCCAGACTACAGACTGTCACCAAGAGATGTATTGATTATATGTAACTAAGAGTATCACATCCAGACTGTCACCAAGAGATGTATTGATTTATGTAACTAAGAGTATCACATCCAGACTGTCACCAAGAGATGTTTTGATTGTATGTAACTAAGAGTATCACATCCAGACTACAGACTGTCACCAAGAGATGTCTTGATTGAATGTAACTAAGAGTATCACATCCAGACTGTCACCAAGAGATATATTGATTGTATGTAACTAAGAGTATCACATCCAGACTGTCACCAAGAGATGTCTTGATTGTATGTAACTAAGAGCATCACATCCAGACTACAGACTGTCACCAAGAGATATCTTGATTGTATGTAACTAAGAGTATCACATCCAGACTACAGACTGTCACCAAGAGATATATTGATTGTATGTAACTAAGAGTATCACAGCCAGACTGCAGACCTTCTCCAACAAATGTCTCCATTACATGTAGCTAAGAGTACAGTAGTGCCCCACTATACAAATATACACTTTACATCTGCTCGTATGAACATCTTCACTTATAGCCAGAACCCATTCATACAAACGCTGCAAGTTCGCTCTTAGCAACATTTTCCTAGAATGATTTTTAAAACAACCAGTTGGTCCATTTCTGTGGACTATGTTTTCCTTTAGTTTGATTTTGAAAATTGTGCATAAAAGCATTTTGAAATTGCTCATGTGCATCTGTGATATTTGTGTTTATAATATTCATAATGGCTCCTGAGTGTGGTGATAAAGTTAAAATAAACTGTATGTCTCTCAGAATAAAGTAAAAGGATGAATTAGTGACCAAGGCATGGATATGAGTGAAAAAGGCAGCAAGCTAGGCTTATGGAAATCAACAGTTGGTACAATTTGTAAAGTTAAAAGGCTAATTCTTAGAGGAAATTAAAAACACCACACCAATGCATACTAATGTGATTAGAAAGTAGGACAGCCTAATTGCAGATATAAAAAAACTTTAAATATGCGGAGAAGTCTGAATCAGCCACAATATTCCTCAAACCACATACATATTCAAGCTAAAGCGCTAACTCTTTTAAATACTTTGGAGGCTGAAAGGGGTGAGACATCATGAGAAGAAAAGTGTGAGGATTAGTAGAGGTTGGTGTGATAGATGAATTTACGTAATATAAAAGTGAAAGTAGCATGGACAGATGCAGCTGCTGTAGAAACTTACAGTGAAGAACTTGACAAAAGTTATAGAGGTGGTGGCTATTCAAAGCAACAGTTTGCGTATTGAGAAAGCATTGATCACAATTTCTAAAGAAGGTCAAAATTCAATTGAATGCTACAAAGTTCAAAAGCCACAGTCAAATTATTAGAGAAAGGAGACAGACCTTAATGGGGCAGACTACATTGCATTCCTTTTTCAAGAAGCGATCTCCACATCATCACCAGTCACCCCTAACTCCTCATTCAGAGCCGCCATCGTCAGCCACTGACCACAAGTTGTTATGACAATAATTTCAAAAGTTCTTAAACTTTTTGAAGATAAACAAATATACATCATATAACTTACTTTTGTTAGTGTCTGGCTGGCATAATCAATCTAGCCACAATAGCATTCCTGCTCACCTTTCTTAAAAAAATGACAGTATTGTTAGGAGGGCTATTTATAAACCCATAAATCCAAACTATATAACAGGGGTTCTATTATTTCAAACCCAAGTGCTACTCGGACATTATGTATCAACTGTATCTGCTTCTTCTTAGATCCTGGATAATGACTGGCAAGTGGTCAGTGACCATCATACCTGGTGGCGCCTTTAATGACAGAAGCAAACTCCCTCCACTTCACTCGATATAAGGCCACCCTTTGTACAGAGTTAACTTAACTTAACTTAACTTAACATTTTTATACTGGTTTAGAACACTGCAGAATCTGTATACAACCAGTTTCATTTACATTTCCTTGCTGTAAAAGCTATGCGTATCCAATCTATTCCTAAATGCATTAACTGTATCTGCCCCCACTACTTTTTGTGTCAAAGCATTCTAAGCATTCACCACTCTGACTAAAAAAATATTTCCTAATAACTAATCTACACCTTTCTTTAGTTCATTTGTAGCTATACCTTCTTGTTCTTGCAGGTGGTATTATGAAAAACATGTTAGTCTAATTTATCCTTTACTTTTATTAAATATTAAAACCTGTATTAAGTCACCTCTAATTCTTCTCTAATATCAGTCGATCCAGTTACTATGACAAAAGAGATGCTCACTGTTAGAATATTCAAATACTTGTAAACCAGATTTCACAGTTATGGTGAACTGCCCCTTCTCAACTGGAAGACCCCAAATGACACTGCTGAAAATGATTCCTTTCTCTTGATTGGTTGGCATTATACTATTATTTTGTTTCAGTCATGATGTAAATGGTACTGGCTACCCCCTCCTGTAGCCACAATAACTTCAACGGATAAAGACCAGTCAACATTGGATTGCATGTATTTATTCAAGAGCTATACCCCACAGGAAGCTGAAACAGTTGATTGATTGATGCTATGCTATGCTTGAATTTTGCTTGGCTTGGCTGCCTGGCTTTTGGCAAAATATTTAAAAAAACCTGGCACTTGATCATTTTAAATGTAGATAGAACATTGGGCTTGTGTAGTACACAATTATCTATATTGTTAGTATATTGCTGAATGCCTTCCTTGTTTTCTTGTCCTGTAGATATGTATCAATGTTTGTGTAAGGGATGTATTCAGTTGATCCTTATCTGGTACATAGATGCTAACTTGTGTGTTACTCGTCATTTTGTACAGGACTTTCACATATCCTCTTGTGTATCTTGTATATGATTATTGTTAGTGGTAGAGCAATCACTTTCCATGACATAGATATGAGGTCGAACTCCCATTGAAAATATGCGCCAGTCAACCTATATATAAATGGTGACACAGCTTGCAGTTAAGGAAGGAAAGGCAGTGAGTAAGGAAACCGGCCACCTCATCTAGCCAGCAAGCTGTTGCCTCATGCAATGAAGTCTCTGCCACTTCATCATCAACAATAGTGTCTGCTATGGCATCTGCACCATTTTAAACTGATTATTTCCAAAGAGTTTGTGTTATTAAGTTGAAGGTAGTTTTTGTTTCAAATGGTCTATTTTACTGTTGAAAATTAGTTGCCGACACAAGGTTGCCAACTCTGCTTACAAATTTCCACCATATATCCACTGTTAATAGCATGGCATTTGTATGTTTGCATGCTCTATTGTTAGACTAAGTTAACGAGAAAGCAGAGTTAAAGGTTCACTGGTTTATAAATAATAATACTCAGCAGTCATGTGGTCATATGTTCCGATGGGTCTTGTTTGCTAGTGTGAGAGATCAGGTTGTTGCTGAGTGGATCGAGGCATACAAAATAACGATCTCCAATATGAGAATAGAGATGGAAGCAGTGACTATAGCTCTGAGATGGCCATCTGAGACCTCTTTAACAACGGCAGTCATTGTGTCAGACTCCCAATCCTTACTTCAGAAGGTACAGAAAGGCTGGCTAAGGTACCAGTTGATGTCATCTGTATAGGCCTCAACAGGGGTAGGTGTGGATCTACTGTCCTAGTCATGTGGGGTGCAGGGCAATGAAAGATCTGGCATTATAGCTTCACAATCACCCATACTAGACATGTATGTGAGGGACATTTTGAAGTCTACCAATGTTCGCCTATTGGGTGGGGACATTGCAATGGATGAATCAGTAAGTCATAGACTGCAGAGCTTTGAAATCAATCGAGGGTTGATGGAATGGGGTGTGTAAGAGACAGAGCAGGAATATACACAACCAATGAACTACCAAACCATCCGTATCCACTACCTTTGCTATTTACTGAGATAGACTGAAGGTATGCCCGAAGTGCAGTAAAGTCAATCCTTAGTAAGAGAACAGAACTTTTGGTTATAACTTGTTAAAACATATATATTTCTCCCCTTTGTTTCTTACACCACCACCACCAGTTTTGTTAACTTGCTTGTGCTACACATGTCAAGAAATCCTGTTATTACTAAGATTTTCAGAAATGTATATTATTTATAGAGCACCATTCTTCAGCTAGGGACCCAACACATAACACTAAACAATCACCTGGACAGAATCTATCCACAACACACTCCAGAGTGCCACCCATACAATTTTTGTTGTCGTTTGTTTTGTTTTAGGGTTGCCTTATTTCTCTATTCCCTAATGCGGTGTGATTTGCAATATGGTTTTATATTGCGCCTGTTGGCATATATTGTATGTAAGGGTATATTGGGAATATGGTGTTAGGCCCATATTATCTTGAACAACAACACACTAGGGATGATGTGGCCAGCATCACATCTGCTATCTTCACTTCCCAAGTTGTTCTGGTACCAAATTTTTTAGACTGGGTCGACCCTGGGATCTGTCTTTGCAGTCTGGAAAAAATCCTGCTCCAACTAGAAACTGAACCCGGATCACTCGGCTGGAAAGCCAGTGCACTAACCACTACACTACTGTACACACCCATACAAAACCATTAATCAAAATCTCTTTGAGTGTCAAGCTCTTATCAATGTTTGGAAAAGGCTTCTTCTTGCAAGGCAAAATAAATTAATCACTCTGTATGGAACTAAACCAAACATGCAGGGAATGAGATGACAGGAGGCCGTGACTCATATGTGGCTACTTGGGTCAGGGTCAGTGAACCAGAGCTGTCTAAGACACTATTCTAAATCCAAGTGTCAGCCCTGGAAACAGGCTGCATCTGTGCAGCCTAGCTCAGAGAATAGCAATGTGCACCAATGTTGGGTATCAGGGTGCTGGGGCATTCACTTCACACAGCAAAGGAACCTGGCTTTATCCATGTTAATAACACCCTCCAGTTGACCGTTTGTAAATTGCTTCCATTGTATGGTTCCATTCTGTTCCTAAGATTCAACTTCATTGTATACCCATAGGTGCTCAGTCTCTCTCAGAAAATGGTGAAGGTTGGAAATACTGATGGTTCCAGTATCTCGTTGGTTGTACACACTTCTCCATCCTCACATGTTTCACACCCCGTCCAACCCTCATTTTATTTCAAAAGCTGTGCAGTCTAAATTGCAAATTCATCTATTGCACTGTCATCATTCAACAGGTGATCATTGACAGACTTCCAAATAAAGTAAGCAAGTACTGCTTCCATCTCTATTATTGTACTGGTTCTCCATTGCTGTTATGAAAGAAGAGGTAACAAGGAAGTGAACTGTCCACCTCACCTCTAAAAAGCACAGGCCGTGTGCAATTGAAGTCTTAAAACATCATTGTTGACAGTAATGTCTCCTATCAGGCTACCTTGATTTGTTTATATTTGTTTCTTAAGTAATGAGTCACAGACCCACCTTTGTTAAGTCTCAGGTAGTTAAGATGTTACCTTCTGTACTTTCTGGCTATTTCCAGGAAACAAAGGGGAAGTAAGAAAAAGGTGGGCAAGAACAGGGCCAAACTTAACAGTGACTGTGAAGAAAGAGCGGTAAGCCTGGTTTAATCTCTGTATGGTTAAATGTTTGTATGGCATCAGATGTGTTGAGGTAGGTGTGTATGTTAACCACATCACACATACACTTGCTTCTTCTACTCCTTGGTGCCTTGTTTCTGTGTACTAGAATCCTAGCATTCAATCAATCAGGCAGAACAGTTTCTGATGTCAGGCGGCCAAAAGCTATACTATTGTTATGCAAATTCAATTGGTTATCCCTTAGAAGACGTTGCCTGGTGCCTTCCTTGGTTTGCCTTTCAGACTCACATTAGACTATTAGCAGTAAGTTTGTGAGTGGTTTCCTTCTTGTGGCTTACTAGGCCTGAGGAAGGTGCAGCTCTGGGGTGTCCTCAGCCTCCAGACTTTTCCCTGTTGACATTTAGCCTATCTAGCAGTATAGAATCTGCACTGTGCCTTCGGCAGTGCAGGTGACTGTTAATCTGTCATTGTGTGAGATATTGCTACAGGGTGTTTTCCACCATCACCTCTAGGACGTACATCAACATCAATGGAGATTATCTGTATGGTTATATTTTTGTAGAGTATTAGGTGTTCCCAGGTGTGTGCATGTAAATCACAATACACATTTATTTGCGGGAGATACAGACTTCTCAAGAGTGGAGTTAACGTATGGAGGAGAGTAATTACAGGGTTATACTAGTATCAGTATCTCCAACCCTAGATTCGTCTTGAAGTCCAGCATATGGCTCCCAAAAGCTGATGTTAATACTGGTCAAACTATGCTGTGTTCTCTTGTAAGTAGCCCTTCTTAGTCTTATTGGATAGATTTCATAGGATGGATAGGCAACAAACAACTGCTGCCTTGCTGGAAGGTTGAGGACAGCTGAAAGCTAGATAAGCAGTCCTAAACAAATACATGCTGAAGGTGAATGAACTGGATACCAGGTACATAACACAGTGCAATACAACTCGCTTCATGAAGACAGCTACAGATTAGATTCTGTTGGAGTCATTGATGTGGATGTCTGATGGGGAATGAAGAAACTTCAGGTGCTTATAGTGTAACTCAGAGTGTCATATCCAGACTCCAGACCTTCACTAACAGATGTATTCATCGCCTCATCAATCAAGCCATCTAAACTTCAACTCTTTGTACCCCTTCAGCTCTTGAGCATAGGCTTCAACAAATGTTGGCCTGACGTTTTTGTGGCTTATAGTTTCTATAGGACAAGGTATCCTCCCTATGCCCAACTGTCCTTAGTTGTCTTTTATGACATGCCTGGCGGGTTACAGTGTTACTATTCTTTGCTCTAATTTTGGATCCAAGTAACAATATTCATTGCATACTGCATATGAAACAGAGGTAATAGCGAACACGAATATATGGCAGAGAACATGAAGACAACAAATTTAGAGGGAGATTGTCTATACCCTCAAATATGAGCCAGAAAATGTGTCGGATTGGAGCCCACATGGTAAGAAGTGAGGTCTAGGAATAGCTGATGAAGAAGAGTGGAAAATGAGGCCAGTAGTTCATCTGGAGTTTGGTGGGCTGACCTGAAGAAGAAGGCTTGGAACAGGAACATATGAAGATTACACATTACAGCTGTATGTTCCAAGGCAAACTAGATGGATGATGATGATGTTGACTGCTTGAAACCTTGACCGATGACTAACAAAGTAGTCAGTGACCATCATTCCTGATGGCATTTTTCAATGCAGCAATAGAGTAGAATGACATGACTTAGTGACTCCTCTTCTACCATGTGATGTAGAGGTCTATCTTTCTTTTTCTTGTGGCTACAGATAGAAGCAACACTATCTTGTGGCTGGGAAGTTTGTGGCTAGGGACCGTGAATTTGGTTTTCAAACACAATGTACCTGGATCAAAACAGGTCATGTTTTGTTTGACTGGCTAGGCAAGGCACATGTTTTTTCATAGTATGATCGTTACTCCCAATTGGCCCAGCTGTAAATGGGTGCCTGACGGTCAAAGGAAAATTTTGGAGCACTTTCAGAAATTAAAGGGACTGGGCACATTTGGTTCCATGAGCCATTTTCCATTTCTTGTGAAAGTTTATACAGTCTATGACACGACTGGCAAACGTAGTCAGCAGTTATCTCTGTTCTCTGCTCTAGACTTCCTAATTGCACATCTATCCTGGGTTGCCTGGACACAGAGACCCTCGCTGAGTTCAATGCCGTCTGTGACCATACTCTTCCATGTTGAGCGATTGTGAGCCATGTTCTCCCAGGTGTAAATGTCTATTTGACAGCACTTAAGTGACTTCTTCAGACTGTCCTTGAAACACTTTGTTTGGACATCCTTGTGATGTTCTCCTTCACCCAATTTGCCATACAGGTGCCTCTATGGAATCCTTTTGCTTGACATTCGGGCAAAGTGGCCAGCCCATCTCAATTGGTATTTTTGCAAAAGTGCATGAATACTTTGCATGTTGGCTCTGGACAGCACTTCAGTATCTTTGATATGGTCCTGTCAGCATATATGCAGTATGCGTCTCAGACAGTTCCCTACTGTTGGTTCTTATCTCTTCTAACAGCCTCCTTTTTCTCAAAGTATGTGGTTTCATTGTCTTCTGTTCACTTTCTCTCCCATTTTGAAAGCTCGTCTTCCTTTTCATTTGAGGTTACACCACAATTTGGTGGTACTATTGAAGTATGGTTTGTTTGCTGACAGCTACAGATACATGTTTGAAAGATGACAATTTAAGCATTTCTACTCTCCAGAACCTCTGTGCCATACATAAATGACACAAATCTTGTATATTTGTAGTTTGATGTTTGTATTGTACTGCAAAGATTTGCAAATGTTATTTTGGCTGACCGAAGCTGTTCTTTTTGGTTTTTCTTGTGTTAGCTTACTATCTTCTCTCATTGTATACTAGAATAAGGCAGTTTTTGCTTCTCCAAGATGAATTATCACCTATGACTTACCAGCTTCATTTACCTGCACCATCGTATTTTTATTGTGCCAGAGACTTATACCTTGACCTTTCTGTTTCTTGGGCCTGTCCAACCATATGAAGACCAGGACTTTGGCTATCAGAGACTATGTATTTCTTGTGCTTTGGGAAGATTTAGTTATAATTGAGAGCTCGTCATTAATTCCACTCCCAGCTATGATATCATTCAGTCAAAACTTTTCAGCTCCATGTGGAGCACATGTCTTCAACAAATAAATATCAAGTCCTCCTGTCCTGGGCCATCTATTTCAGTTCTGTCCATGTGTCTTGTTTCCTTTATGTTTGTCTTGAGGTCTTTTCTCTAAGTGTGTTTTGGTCTGCCACTGCTTCTCTTACCTTAGGGATTTCAGAACAGAGACTGACTTGTAATGCTGTCAGCTGGTTTCCTTAATGTTTTTCCTATCTAGCGAAGGTCTGGGATCTGACTCAATTTCTGCCGAGATCTACAAAGCTGGAGGACCCAGACTGACTGAGAAGATACTTGCAAGGATTCTACTATACAGACTTTCACATCACCTAGAACAAGGGCTACTTCCAGAGAGTCAATGTGGATTTAGAAAAGGACAAGGCACCACTGATATGATCTTTGCAGCTAGGCAGATACAGGAAAAGAGCAAAATGTCCACCTTCTCACCGCATTTGTGGATTTAACAAAAGCTTTCGATACTGTAAGTGGTGACGGCCTATTGAAGATCATGGCCAAATTTGGATGTAATAATGCATTTATTATAATGGTTTGGCAGTTCCATGATGGTATGTTAGCTCGAGTTCAGGATCATGGGGAATACTCTGAGCATTTGGTGTTACAAATGGAGTGAAGCAAGGATGTCTGGTGTAGTAAAATATCCTCTGGCACGGCACATATGGAGCAAACAAGAATCATGAAAATGAAGACGAAAGGCAAGAGAAGAGTTGCCTCCGCCTGACGGTCAAACAGTGCTTCTCTACCCTCAGTGTGACAGACATTTTCGAGCTCGGATTGGTTTGGTCAGCCACCTTTGAACCCACTCTAGGATTGACAGATGACAATGTGGTCCTCTTCAGAAACGATAGAATTACAACAACCTATCCATCGCCTCCTCACGACATATTCCGCTGATGTGTTTTGTTCTTTCCAACAGTTCCACATTAGTGATCTTATAATACCATTTCAATCTCTCTATTCTGCGCAGGCAACCATTTTTGAAAGTCTGTACCTTGTTGCATTTGTTCTAAATACTTCACAGCCATACAGTAAATTTAATTTTTACATTGGAATTGAAGATTTTTATTTTGGTGTAGAATTTCATTTCTTTTGATTTCCATAATTTCACAATCCATCATGTAGCATGTCCTTTGTAGAACGTCGCTCCCATCACAGTCTGTCTGAAAGAAACTCGTTCCCTTGCCAAAACACCAGCTTCCGCCACTGTTATACTCGGGCATTCCTGGATATCTTGGTGCCATCGTCTTCTTGGTCTACCCCTTCCTCTTTTGCCTGGCACCATACCTTCCATCACCGTTCTCTCAAGACCGTTGTGTCTCTTGATGTGACCAAAGTATTTGCATTTTCTAGTAAAATGGAATTGATAAACCAGTTTTCCTCTATGCTCAGCTCTTGCCGAATGTCTACATTTGTTCTTTTCTCTGTCCAGGGTATTCTGAGGATCTTTCTGTAACATTTTGACTCGAAGGATTCGATTCTTTGTCTAGAAGTTTTGGTAATCGTCCATAATTCACAGCCATAAGCTGCCACAGAAAAAACACAGGCTCTCAAGACTTTTACGTTTATCGTTTTGTTGGTGCCCTGCCATAATTTCTTCAGGCTGTTCAATCTCTGCATTGCCATAGCTAGTCTTCTTCTGATTTCTTTCGAGCAGTCACCATTTTTGTCAATTCTGGAGCCCAGATATTCAAAATGTGTAACCTGATCTATTTCCTCACCACCCACTGTAAATTTATGCTGACAATCTCACCAATGCAATGAAAATTCCTCTTGCCTTTTGTATTATATTAATAACTTTATCTGTAACTCCTACCTGGTCTATATTGCTACCAAGAAATGTGAATAATTTCACATCTTATGGTAGGGTGTCTCCAAACACAATAGTTTATAATTTTCTACTTAATCTTATCACTTTTATTGTTCTTTAGACTCAATCAGACGGTGGTGGATGTGACCAAGGGGAGTGGAGCAGTTCTGGAACGGAGTACGAAGATGTCAGTCCAGATGTCAATGATCTCCCCAAAGAAGGAGAAATGTGCCTCTATGAAGACCTGGAGAACTTCTCCAAGCCGACAAGCGAGGTTGTGAAGAACAAGACAATAACCCACAAGCTCAAGAAGATATTCTACAAGACCGGGTCAAAGAACAAAAAAAACAAATCATTTGTTGACTTGGGTAAGAAGAATTGTTCTATTATTGTCAGTCCCTTAGTTCTTCAATAAAACATAGTTTTTCATTCAATTGTGCCGTTGAGCATCGTGGAGAGTTTAAGTTGTCTGTCCAGTGCTAAATGCTGCTATCCTTAATGAAATCTCATGATTTATTTTGAGATAGTTTGTAATTTCTTGTTCCAGGTAAATGTAGGAATTCATATTTTCGACGTGATAATTTCCTAGCCGCAGTATTCTTATGGGTAAAATGTGTTAAGTGTGTGTTGGGTTTTCTTTCTGTTTATTTTAGGCCAACCGCCTCACTTGCTAAAGTATGTCCTTTAACAAATGAGCAAGTGCTTAAAGATACAGAGGTATATAGACAATTAATTAAAAGTATCCAAAAAGATAGATTGTCTTGGCCTAACCACAGTATGAGACATTGAGGTCATCTATTGAAAATAATGGAAAGCAGAATTCAGGGGAAGAGGGCGCTAAAAGAAACAATTACATCACACTTATGCTGAGCTGAATAGCTTTGCCAAGAACAGAGGACAGGGTAGTCACATGATCATACGACTTCAACAGCAGTCTCTGGACTAACTTTCAAATTACTGTCATAACATATTTTGGTCAATTTTGTGCTTACTTTCACAGGCGTGTCTGCAAGTACCGAATCGGAGGCAGACACTGTCGATGACGTTGATGAAACTGACAATGACCTAACAGAGACTTTTTCTCGCACTAGCAGTCAACGTAGCAGTGGCCGTCGTACTCGTGACAGTGCAGTCTTAAGCAGCATTTCCTTAACCACTTCCACTTCTGCAACAACAGCGTCAAACGTGGATGAAACACCAGCAGCTGGATCTGCTGTGAATCATCCACAGACCTCTATGGGTACATCCAACATACACCCACCTCCTGCCCTGCCTCCAAGAACCACAAAGGCTCTGAGCCAGTCCCTGGAGAATTCTCCCCCTCTCCCACCACGGAACCAATCATCTATCAAAACTACATTAAGTAACCCACAAGACATAGCTACGCCAATCTCCCCGACAGGCAAAAGCTCAGGTCGACGAACTGACAAGTAAGTTGAGATGGTGCATTCTCCTTCTTTCTCTTCTTCTTTTTCCTCATCTTCTTTTTCTTCTTCTTTTATGTTTTTCTTTTGTGCTTCTCTTGTTTCTCTTCTCCATCTTCTTTATTTTTTTCTACTCGTTCATCTCCTTTATAGTCATCATCTTGTTCTTTTTTTTTTCTTCTTCATATTCTTTATTTTTGTCTTCTTCATTTCTTCTATACTTTATTTTCTACTTCAACTTCTTCTCCTTAAATTTGTGCTACCTCTTCAGTAAACAGAATACTGAGTGAAGAAGGTAGACAAACAGAACGTGATCTCCAAAACTGTTGGTTTCATCAGAAAAGCAGCCTGACAGCAAGTCCCTCTCCATCCCAGTATGGTGACAAGAGATACCTGAGACAGACCACCAGTTTATGAGGGAAATAGATATAGTTATTTGAGGATAAACTGTATGACAATAGCGAAGCCTGAGCCATACCACCAGTTTATGATAGAAATAGATAATTTATTTACTTAGTCATTCCTGCATGAGCTGCAGTGGTCACCGACTCATAGCTGACTGATAGTGTCAGGGCCAGCAAAGGAGAAGGGATCGAAGAGGGAATGCTAACCCGGTATTTAAAAAATGCTTGCTGAAGTCGGATGTGTTGGACCGAAAGGTGCAAATATCGCAGTCAAGCTGTAAACTACGACACAACGCATTCCATTCTCTGGACTACATTCTGCTACTTAAGCCCTTTCAGTGTTTGGTAGTGGAAGATTGAGAATGAATGAAGCCAAGCTTCTATAGCTGGATGTTTATGTATTATTTTCTTATCCCTCATAGTTTCTACCTCATAATATCAAGATCACAGCTTGAAAGGCTAGAACACATCCAGAATGAAGAAATGTGACTTGTTATGGGTTGCACTAGGGATACCTTGATTTTGAAGATGAGATATATGCTAGGACTTGTGTTATGTACACTCGCCTTAGACAGCAAAGACTACGATGGCTTGGTCATGTTTGCCGCATGGAAGATGGGTGCTTCCCCAAATATTTTCTCTATAAACAGCTGGCTTATTGCAAAAGAAAAGTCGGCTGACCACAGTTAAGATTCAAAGACGTGTGTAAACGAGACATGAAGGCATTCTGTACACAGTTTTGACTGAAAAGAGCCACTTCTACTTGTGACATGTAGACGTGATTTGTCTCAAACGAAAGCTTATATGTGAGTTACCGCTGACAGGAGGCATCTGCTGTACAGTAACACCTCCAACATCAAAAGAACAAGAATCAAGAGAGGGATGTCATGGATGGCACAGACAGACATAATGATTGAATAATTATGTTGATAGTCAAGGGAGAAGAGTTGGGTCCACATTGGGGATAGAATGACAGATTACCACAGAGTCATCATTGCCCTAGAAGAAATGCAGAGAGTGATGTAACGAGAAAGCAGAGATCGAGGTTAACACGATGACATATGATAACACTCAAGACCGTGATGCCATCATATATACAGATGGATTGATGCTATGCAGTGGGAAATCAGGTTAGGGCTTCTGTTACAGTTAAAGGTCAGCAAGCTGTTTGAACATGGAAGTTTATCACGCAGAATTGTCAAAAGACACATAGATGACCTGACAGTATATGTAAAGAGGGTGCATACAATTTCTTGACATTCATCTTCATTTTGAATGAATCAGCCTCAGGATGACTGCCGCTTTTTTCGAAAAAATAATGGTTACTGTCTGACTGCGTACGAAGAAGAAGAAGAATGAATCAATAAAAATAACAGACACAGCACAGTTAGCTTTCTTTATTAAAGGTATTGAAAAATTCTTCACCATCACAGAGGACATGTTAGCGGTACCACCACTCAATGACACCATTGCAGGGAAGGATAGTTTCAAAGTGCTGGAACTCTTGCTTTTAAAGGTTTTTTTAAAAATTAATTTGGGACAAGCTTTGTGGAATGACAGCGAACAGATACCCAGCTATGATTGGCCAAAATTCTAGCCTGATTTGTCAAATTGAATCCCACCTGTTAGATTTGAATTTAAGTCATCTTGATCTCTCATTCTTACATTGACTAAGGGAATTAGCGTGCCAAAGCATTTAAGGTTGCTGACTTAAAGCTCGTCGTGGTATCCTATCATGTATGAACTTCATAAAATCAAGAAGACTCCAGACTAAACCATCACCAGCAAAATTTCTTTAGGACATCGATACCAAGTATGGAAATCTCTTTACTTCTGTGATGTATGCTGATTAAATCAAGAGAAAATGTTGCAGACTGAAATCAAACTTTTCATGGACATAAAGGGTAGCCGGGTAGCAATTTCAATTATCTTAATTTCAAGTTTAGACACAAGGACAGCTGGTATATGAACTCTGTGGGCACCTCAAGGCATTTCAGAATAAACTGAGACTGGTAGAGTAACCTGGGTGAAGGAAGTACTAATTTCTTAATAGAAATTGTAGAGCAGAAGACATCTCTTGTTAATTTAACAAGCTATGTCAACACCTGTAATGATATTCACAGCCAGTTTATACTGGTATTCAATGATTTTACATCACAACAAATAGGGTTAAAGTGTTTCTCAACACCTTTTGATATTGACCCCAATGCTTCTTAGGTGGCATGCACATGGAAATGATCCAATTGCAAGAGAATGATATTCTAAAATCAAAGTGGAGCCGCTTGAGGATACTGGACTTCTCTACATTTTATTTTCCCCATGAAGAATATCCAATGATCACATTGAATGCCCAAAAAGTGGCCTCACAGTTTAGTGGTACTTATGTCTGTGAACAATTTTTTTCACAAAATAAAGTAGACTAAAACCAGAACAAGAAGTTGACAAACATGGAAAACACATGATACTTTGTAGTTATCGAACATAATCAGATTTGAACAGGCTTGTGCAGGAAGTTCGAGCAAAACCCTCTCATTAAATCTGTAAGGTACTAATCTATCATTTATTCATAATTTCTCTCTCTCCCTACCTACCCTCTACCTCTCTCTTACATTCTCAAATATTTAAAATATTTGAGCAAGCAAAACATAACTCAGAAAGTGATAAAGAAGCAAAAATAGACTTTGAAAAAAAACTTGTTCATAGGATTCAGAACTGATAGTAAGTGCTTCTTTTCTTATGTTAGAATTAAACAAAGAATGAAAGACAAAGTAGGCTCTATCATAGATAGCACAGTAAAAATAATAAGTGAGAATATGGAGGCAGCTAGTTTATTCAATCAGTACTTTGGCACAGTCTACACAAAAGAAGGTTGCTCTAAGATCCAGTAGCCTATAGATATTTTCCAAAGAGACAGGAATGAAGTGGGATTAAGATCAATCTGTATTACCAAGGAAATGGTTTTAACAAAATTGGAGGGTTGGAAGTGGATAAATGTCCAGGTCAAGATGGTATTCATCCAAAATTCCTGTTTGAAATTAGAGACCAACTAGTAAAACTATTGACTATATTATGTTTTCAGTCACTTGCAAAAGGAATTGTCAAAAAATACATTGTAATGTATTTTAAAAAGTTTAATCTAATCAGAAATAGTCAGCATGGGACTAGAAGGAAATCGTGCTTAACAAATCTATTAGAATTGATGGAGGAAGTTACTCAAATGATATATAAAGGAGAGCTAGTGGATGTTATTTATCTAGATTTTACAAAGGCCTTAGATAGAGTACCTCAACAAAGATTATTTGGAAAGTTAAAATCACATGGAATAGGTGGGGAAGTTGCCAAATGGATTAAAAATTGGTTAAAGGGAAGAAGGCAGAGAGTGGGTATAAATAAGGAGTACTCTGAGTGGTGTCAAGTAAAAAGTGGAGTGCCACAGGGCTCAGTTTTGAGACTAATTTTGTTCTTGATTTATATATAAATGATTCGGACATTGAGATAGGATCATTGATTACAAAATTTGTGGATGACACAAAACTATGCAATAGTGTCTTATCTAAAGCAGAAGGGGATATATTTAGGTCAGATTTAGATCAAATTTAAGAATGGTCTGTAAACTGACAAATGGAGTTTAATGTAGATAAATGTACAATCATCCACATGGGTAGATCCAATATGGAACATAGTTACAGAATTGACAAGAACAATATTAGAATGATAGAAAAGGAAAGGGACCTAGAAGTTTAAAAAGACCATATAGGTCCTGCCGAAGACGGATGTGTCGGACCAAAAGGTGCAAATATTGCAGTCAAGCTGTAAACTAGCGACAACACATTCCGTTTTTCGGACTACGTTCTGCTACTTGCAAAGCCCTGTTTAGGGCTTGGTAGCGGGAGATTGAGAACGAACGCAGAAGGTAAAGTGAGTGAGCAAGTCCACATAGAAGTGAAAAAGGAAAATGCCATGTTAAGTTTGGTAAAAAGAAATATTAAACATAGGAGCAAGGAAGTGATTGCCAAACTGTATAAAGCATTAGTTAAACCTAGATCAGAGTACTGTGTACAGGTGTGGAGTCCTTATTGTAGAGGAGATGAGGCGATATAAACATGCTGGAAAGCATACAAAGAAGAGCGACAAAGCTGATAGTAGGATTCCAGAATTAGTTATGAGGAAAGACTCAGAAAAACTGGTCTAGAGATGAATTCGAGGTGACAATACAGGTTTATAAGATAATCAAAGGAAAGGATAATTTTGACTAATAATTTTTTCTAAAATTCAACCACCTACAAGAACAAGAGGGCATAGCTACAAATTAACTAAAGAAAGGTCCAGACTAGATATTAGGAAATCCTTTTTTAGTCAGAGAGTGGTAAATGCTTGGAATGCATTGCCACAGCAAGTAGTGGAAGCAAGAACAATTAATGCATTTAAGAATAGATTGTATGCGCATAGCTTTTAGAGCAAGGAAATGTAAATGAGACTGGTTGTATACAGACTCTGCAGAGTCTTCTAAACGAGTGTAAAGACGTTAAGTTAAGTTAGTCTCTCTCTGTGGCAAAGTGGTTAAGCCGGCGGCCTCGTGATCAAGTGGTGTGGGTTCGACTCCGGACTCTGTCGTCTTTTTCACGGGTGTTTGATGCGGAGTCCCCTGCATCTCGTAGTCGCCACCTAGTCGTCTTGTCCTTGACTTGCCACTGGGGACGGGCGGCACGAGACAAGAGAGTGAGGATAAAAAGTAGCACAGTTAATCCTTACTAAAAATAGCGCTAGCAAAATTAATTATGCCATCATCCTCTACGATGGACGGCGGCCTTTGCCTTTGTCTCTCTCCCTCCCTCTCTGATTGCACTCTCTTTCTTCTCATCTACCACTTTCCCTCAATAATATGATTTCTACATTACACTAGCTTATGCATACAAATTAAGTAATTGATAGAAGACCATGAGTAGGTGTGAGTATCCGATCGTATAGCATCCTCATATTTTTTAGGTCTGGTCCTATAGAGGTTCTATGTTTTTTTAACCTCCTTGTCATGCCATCTTATTTTGCAACATATTCCTGCTGTTTTTACTTTGTGGTCAGTTTCACTTTGTCTCACATCTTTCACAGGACAAAAGACATACTTTCCATTGGAGGTAATAGCCAAGATGGTTGTGACGCAGAGGTTCCAGCATCTGGGAAAGCTGGTGAGTATTCTTCTTCTGCTTCTGCGTTCGTTCTCAATCTCCCGCTACCAAGCCACGACCACAGGACTTTACAAGCAGCAGGATGTAGTCCATAGAAAGGAATGCGTTGTGTCACTAGTTTACAGCTTGACTACAATATTTGCACCTTTCGGCTCGTCACATCCATCTTCGGCAGATGGGGAGTATTATGACAGTAGATGTATATGTCACTTTGTACAGGCTCAACTTCATGTAGCAAAGCAGTTAGTATACTATCATCTTGAACAAGAGGACTTGAGTTCAAATCCTTGGTATTGTAAGACCTAGGTTTTTTTCTATAGAGTGAAATAAAAACCTACCCTGCACACTGCATGGTCTCTTCTTCTACATCGATCAACTGATGCTACGCTTCTAGTCCGTTGAGGTTCATGAAGAAGACTGTGCGATTCATACCTTCGACTTTCACCCACAGCTTTTCAAGCTTGTTGCTCACCCAGGTCTGCACAGGTAAGACATTCTTGCAGAATATGTTGTAGTGTTTGCTTAGGAGCTCCACAATCGCATGTGGCAGTGTCTCAGAGACCCATTCTGTGGAGGTGGGCCTTAAGTCTACAATGACCTGTTTTGAGTCTGAAGATCTTTGTCTGCCCATCTCTGCCAAGTTTGTCTAATGCTGTCATTTTCTAGCTTGTATTCTTTGTGCTGGTCTCTATATTCTGTCCTTATGGATTGTTTGATTGGTGTCTTTGCTTCTTTATAGCTCTGTTGATTGGGAGTCTACTTCCATTTCCGGTTATTGCGAGTTCATCGGCTTTCTCGTTTCTAGGGATCCCACAATGGACGGGAATCCACTGTAGAACTAAATCTGTTTTTTGAGACAGCAATTCTATGTTCTATTTTATTTCATGTGAGAGTCTATCTTGTTTGTGGCTTGAGATGGCTTGGAGTACACTCCTGGAGTCTGTTAGAATGATTGTTTTTCCTTGTAATGTTTTTGGCTGATAAGAATCTTGAGTTGCTGCATGAACAGCTCCTGCTTCAGCACTGAAATTGGTACAAGTCTCTCTTGCTGGTATGGAGTGATTTTTTATGTAGCCATTGGACTGTTTAATGTAGATTCCACTGCCTCCTCTTTTATCGCTCACCGCGGAAGACCCATCTGTGTACATGTGTGCCCAAGAGTTGCTAGGGTACTGTCTCTTGAGCTCCTGTAGAACGTGGATTTTTTGCTCTGTTTCCGGCTGCTCACTTTTTTTCGTAAACCCTGGAACCACCAAGATTATTTATGACCGGCCCTGGCTCTGTGTCCAGGGTTCTGAAATGAGTGCTTCGCATTTTTTGTTTTCAGATTCAAGGATGTCTGCGTGTTTTCTGTAGATTTCTCCGGCCAGATGGTTGGGGCTTTTCCTTAGTAGCCAGTTTTTTGTTCTCTCTTGGAACTTCTGGTGCAAAGAAGGATCAGGTAACCTCTTTAGTTTTTCAAACTGAGTAAGGGATTTATATTTTCTCCTTAATTCAAGGAGATCAATATTTGCTGTTCTTCCAAGCTCTGTAATTGGAGTGCATTTTCAATGCCCCAAGGGTAATTCTGAGATCCATATTTTGAACTCGGTCTAGTTTTCCTGTGTTTGTTTTGCTGCTGTTGACCAAGTGCTAGTGGCATATTCCATGATTGGTCTGATTGAACCAGTGTAGACTTGCTTGAGGATTTTTTCGTTGGCCCACTGATTGGAGGATTTTCAGCTTCAGGCCTTCTCTCCAAAAAGTATCAAAGGCATGAGAGATATCAAAGATGGCTAGCACTTTCTTTTTCTCTTGAAAGGCGTTTTCTATGTCCTGTGTTAGATACACTGCATGGTGATTACTGGGACAAGTGGTCTTTATTATTCAACCCTATAAATCTCTCTGGGTCTAGGGCACACGTACCATTCTCCTCAGGAGCCACATTTCAGTTGCTTCAAATGACTTCTCGTATTGTTTAGTCATTGTCAAGGACTTGCATCCATATAACAATATTGGTTCTATATAACACAACAAAAAATCTGGCAAAGATGGCGCCGTAACTGGCTGCGAGTCTACATTTCTCTACTGTTTTGGATCATTATGGATGCCGCCAGACCACGGATTTGCCTGGAATTCACACTAGTCGACGACTTACACTTGTGTTCACGGATACATGGAGTTGTTTTCCGTCTGGACTTGTTATTTCGTTCTTTTTTTGTGGTTTCTTCCATCCGTTTATCCTGGTCTGGACGCCGGCTGAATGGCGCTACGCTTAAACTAGTTATACCTGTGTCGTATCTCACAGGTTAGTTCTGCCGGTTCACCTTCACGAATTTGGCGTGTGGGAATTTTAGATGCTACTATGATGAACTGAATACAGCTGGGGAGAGATGCCAGACTCACTCACACTCTGAGTGTTGTCCATACGACCTCTTGTGGTTATCGAAAAGGCACGACAAACTGCGTTAGATGCCTTCCCACCTTTCTACCCTGCGGGTTACATGTTTACGGAAAGGCTTCTGTGGTAACCCTGAGGCAAAATCTGCATCCTATGCTATCTCCAGTCGTCTCGATGAATGTCTTGCCACTGGCAAAAGGTAGCTTAGGCTCTGTGAGTGAGGTTGACAAAAGGCGCAGTTTCTTCCTCACTTTAATCCAAATCTCCGCGCAAGTCACCCATTTCAGCGGACACAGCAAGAGATACGACTGTCCACACGGCTGAACAAAGAGAGTGGTCTTCATCACTTGTGATGGACTGATGGACAAACTATCAATAACACAACAAGACTCTCTTTCTCATCTCTCATTCTTTCTCTCTCCCTCTTTTATTGTCCAGGTATCTACTGCCATTGGAAGCTCCTTAACACCTTTATACTTGTTTAGAAGACTCTACAGGGTTCTGTTATACGAAATCTGTTTAAATAGTTCCTGATCTTTTTTTTTTTAAGATAACTTGTTTAGACTTACCTGAAACTTAGGCTTGTCTCCTTTGAAACACTCCCATTTTCTATTAATGTATCACTCCCAGGTCATTTCCACTTCTGTTAGCATGCTACTTATTCTGTAGAAGTCAGCTTGAATTAATTCAGTTGGGAATTGTTTTCCCTCATTGTAAAATTTCCACACCATATCATTAGTTTGCTCGATCTATTTATCTTCAGTAATGTTTATTTAACCTATCACATACAAGCTATTACATACTAAACTATTTACAATTGAATGAAGTATAGAATGGAATAAATATATCGTTGTTGCTAATGCCACTTGCAGTTGAGTTAGGTACAATTAGCGATTTTCTTTGGTGGGGTGGTTACAGTGGTTCTCCTGACATTCTAAGGTGTACTTCTTCTTCTTTGGCGTTTGTCTTTAAAATGACATTGTGACGTAGTTTACAACGATACTGCGCTGCCGAAGATGAATGTGTCGGACCGAAAGGTGCAACTATCACAGCCAATCTGTAAATTAGCGACACAACGCATTTCGTTCTCCGGACTACATCCTGCTACTTGCAAAGCCCTGTTCAGGCGGAGATTGAGAATGAACGCAGAAGAAGAACGAGGCTGCAATATCTGTGCCTTTCAGCCTGACACAACCAATGTCAGCTGGCTTTATTTAGTATCAGGTTTGTCTTCCCACTGCAATTCCTTTTTCCGTGGCCAGACAAAACTAGCATAGGCTGTTTCCAGAGTCGCCAGAATAAGGTCTTGGTCAGCAATGATTTGCTTTCCCTGATGCAAGCAGTCAGCTATGAGTTGCTGGTTGCTGTCAGCTCATGAACTGCTGAATCTTAATCTGGAGGTGCACTTGAGAACCTAGTCAGACTTGTCTGCTTTGAAATTCTCCCCTTCTCTATTAATACATCACTGCCAGGGTCATTTCCATTTCTGGAAGCAGTCCTAGTAAGCATTTTGGGGGACCATGCATAGATACTTCTGTGGAATGAATTGCCTTTAAGTTCTTCAAAGGTCTTAAATCGTCATCCTTTCAAGATTGATTATAATTTAGGAAATAGAAAAATTGTCTGCTGAGGCCAGGTCAGGTGAGTAGGGTGGTTGGAGAAACACACTTTTCTTAATTTTTAACAACATTTTATGAGCAAGCAGAGATGTTTGGGCTGGCATGTTGTCATGTTGGAGAAACCTGGAATTGTTTCTTCACAGCTCATGCCTTTTTATCCTGACTTTTCTCTATTAAAATGTTATGACATGATCATATAGAAATGTTGAGCAATTTAGGCATCATTTCACAACCTTGGGTAACATGAGCATTGCCACATGATGATGTTGGTCAACCCAATCACTAATTATCATCTGTTGACTGCCGACCATCCTTGAGCTATTTGAACCATTCACAACAATGCGCTCGGCTCATGAGCTGATCCCTAAAAACGTATTTTAACATTTCCTGAGACTCAGTGAATGTCATCCTGAACTTGAAGCAGTCACTTGATCTGCATGAACTTAAAGTGTAAAAAAACATAAATAGGTATGGTCAGATACAGCAGTAAGACAAAAAAAACACATACAAAATCTATGATTCGACTAATAGGTCTTCATCAGGGACAATAAACAACAATAAAGGACCAGCAAATCATAGAGGAGGGGAAGAATACACAAATGGAGGATATGAATACATAAATGCGTTAAAAAAACTCCAACAATCAGCTACAAGGCGATAAACAATTACAATGTAAAAATGTGCAAGAAATGGAAAGTTACTTAAGAAAGTCATCATTAAACAGTGACACTGGTCAGAAGTTGCTATGTCGTAGCATTGTCGCTCAATTTCAAAAGTTCTTGAACTTTATGAACATACATTATATGTGGTTAGGGGGACATTCTAAAATCAATCAATGACTGCCTGTTGGATGTTGTCATGCAATGGATCAATCAATCATGAACAGACTGCAGCAATTTTAATTGAGACATTCCACCAGTAGGATGGAAATGGAGTGTGTGCCAACATAAAGCTGTAGTAACCATAGGTATCCGTACCCTTCCACCATTTAAAGAAAAGCTTGATAGCTTGTGAGTCTTCCCAGAGTGCAGTGATGTTGATTCTTCATTGCACAGCGTAACTGTTGAAGTTGGTGCTGCAGATGTGCCTACACCTCATGAGATGTCTTATAGGTTTGGTCAATCAGTTGTTAAATCTCGTGTTCTGGAATTAATAGTTTCTTCTAACTGCAGAACACATTGACCATGAGTCTGGGCCAGCATTACCACTAGACAAGCTGGAAAGATCAGAGTGAGTAACTACAAAAATTAATATTTATGTATCGTATTGTACTTATTCACTTCATCAGAACTATGAGGTGACTACTGCTATTGGCTTCCATCATCAATCACCTTTTCTCTCCAATTTGAAGCATAGGCCACAACAACAGCTGACACCTTTCAAAGCTTTGAATTCATTCACTTTTTTGCTCCAGTGTGAAGGAAAGGCCACAACAACAGCTGACACCTTTCAAAGCTTTGAATTCATTCACTTTTTTGCTCCAGTGTGAAGGAAAGGCCACAACAACAGCTGACACCTTTCAAAGCTTTGAATTCATTCACTTTTTTGCTCCAGTGTGAAGGAAAGGCCACAACAACAGCTGACACCTTTCAAAGCTTTGAATTCATTCACTTTTTTGCTCCAGTGTGAAGGAAAGGCCACAACAACAGCTGACACCTTTCAAAGCTTTGAATTCATTCACTTTTTTGCTCCAGTGTGAAGGAAAGGCCACAACAACAGCTGACACCTTTCAAAGCTTTGAATTCATTCACTTTTTTGCTCCAGTGTGAAGGAAAGGCCACAACAACAGCTGACACCTTTCAAAGCTTTGAATTCATTCACTTTTTTGCTCCAGTGTGAAGGAAAGGCCACAACAACAGCTGACACCTTTCAAAGCTTTGAATTCATTCACTTTTTTGCTCCAGTGTGAAGGAAAGGCCACAACAACAGCTGACACCTTTCAAAGCTTTGAATTCATTCACTTTTTTGCTCCAGTGTGAAGGAAAGGCCACGACTGTAGCAGAATCTTTTGTTGTTGTTCGATCCTACTCATGCTAGGTTTAGTTAACTCTTGATGCTGTTTCTTTGGTGGCAGGTTACAGTGGCTTTTCTTACATCTTGGGGCTTGCTTGGAAAGGTGAACCGTGATCCTCCTGGCTGTAGTGGAATGCAAGGCTCAATGTTGGCCAGACTGCTGTGGTACAGCCTGCTTCTAGAAGCATGAACGAGGACATGAGGTGGGGTCTTGATAAGTAT
Source organism: Ariolimax columbianus (assembly GCA_036924085.1). NCBI lineage: Eukaryota > Metazoa > Mollusca > Gastropoda > Stylommatophora > Arionidae > Ariolimax > Ariolimax columbianus. Next base: position 72,737,422 of record JAVGWX010000005.1, on the reverse strand, counting down.
GTTTCACCTGACCCTTTTACTCTACACCTCCTGCTGGCCCCTTTAAAGGAAATCTGTTTGTTTCTAAACATTTGCAATCATTCATCCTTTCACTTCAACTTGAAGCATAGGTTTCTTCTTCTTCTTCTTCTTTGTACGCAGGAAGCATAGGTTTCAACTGCAGCTAGTTCCTTTACAAGAAGCATATATCCAAACTTTTGCAAAGACTGATTATAATGGCAATGGTTTTTACATGATGAAGTTGCTAGCTGCAATTACAGCCCTCTTTATTCACAATTTACAACTTGCATTGAATTTGACAGTGGTCCTATTCTTTTTGTATTGGGTACCTCTTTGGGGGTTAGTCACCTTGTACAGATTTTTCAAAACTATGATTATGACATTATCACATTGCCAAAGTCTGCATAGGGGATTAGCCAATGTCGTCAACGTTAAAACCTATTTGCGTCCTCTGGGCCACAGGTCCACATCAATAAATATGTGTTTATAGTTTTCCAAAGTTTGATAGCTTAAAGTTTAAAAGGATTACCAGCTATATGCACAGCCCTCTTGTTGTCTCATATTACCTGACAGGTTAGAGTGTTGCTTTTCTTTGCCCCCACTTTGTGCATTAATAGTAAATCAATTAATCAATCAAAACCTTTTAAGCTCCCTATGGAGCATATATCTTCAACAAATACATGTAAAGCTAACAAACATTGACCAGTGTATAGAATACCTGTTAATATCTTTGTGGTTTAAAGTTTATACAGGATAGAGTAGCCATCCCCATGCCAGATCCTTCTTTATCATCTGGTGGTTGGTGTACTATTCTTTGCTCCCCTTTTTGGTCACTTGTATTAATAGTGATGAGGAATAAATATCATTTGCCCCTGCAATAAGTGCAGTTGTTGTTTCCTGTCTAAGATATATGTCCCCGATCGCCAGTCACTTAAATGGTCCTGGACATCAGGAGAAGGCCATGTTAGAGTTGAAGACATTGTCTTTTGCTCCTTGAATGATCAACATCGATTCCAGCTCGAGAATAGATTGATCTCCCTCACGAACTGCCTTCTGCTGCATTGCAAAAAAGTTTAGTACACTCTTCCTTAGGCCCTATCTCCTCTAACCTTCCATTCCCTCCATGCATTTGTCTTTCTTCTCCCTGTCTTTATATTTATGTGTTTTGTGTACATGTATCATCACTAGGTCATTTTCCATTTGGCCTTTATCTGAGTATCTAACCTCTTACTGTTACCAATTTGTATATTCTTCTGGCTAGCCTTTTCACTTCTGCTCAAAATGGTCGGCAGTTCACTTGGATCCTGTAGTTGAGTATCTTTTTTTTAAATATCTTTTTGGTATGTTTATCTCTTATTCCATCATGTGTTGGTGCTTGTGTGTATTGTCCACTGCCCCGATGAAGACCCTTTGGTCCTTACATAGGTTCCATTCTTGTTTCTGTTCCAGCACTGTATCTGAACCACACCTATCCATGTTTTATACATCTGTTTTTCTTGTATCAACCCCCAGGTATCTTTTCGCCATGTGTTCTTTGGCCTTCCTTTACCTCTTTTACCCTGGGGATTCCATGACATTATCTGATGATATTGACTTGATGATTGCACATTATGCATGCTAGGTTTTATTTCCATCTTCTCCTCTTCAAGTAATAAAAAAGCTCATCTCCAGTTGTTTTGGCTTTTGCCATGTTCTTTCCCATAGATCTGAACTTAGTGCTAACTTTCTTGAGGGCTTGTTGCTGTAACGTGGGTTTTATATCTGTCCTGGTGCAGTAACTGAGCCATACATGAATATGTTTTTATCGACTTTTGACCTTCAGTGCTGCTGCAGCTTTGTATTACTTGTAACTTTCTTCAATTATTCTTCCATTAATGATACATAATCCATTTTCCAGTTCCACATCCAGAAAAAGGAGATCATTATTTGGGTAAGGTAGTGTAAAAACAAGAAGATGAAAATAATGGTAGTTGTTGTTTAGCACACAATTTGTACGCATGAACCATCCAAACCCAGCTTATGTAGCATCCACTGAATATATCTACTGTTATCCATGTTTTCATTTGCTGAATGTCCACAATTTGTTAATTTGATCTTTATAAGTTATAAAACTTATATCCATTGTATGTAGCATCTACTTAATACCTTAGTCTTAGTCGACGTGTACTTCTACAGGTGTATAAGCTACTGTGCAGGTCCCATCTCTGATGTGAGCTGGATGTAGCCAGGAGGAGGATTTCCTGCTTAGCGGGCTAGGCTCGAGCAGCTTATAACTCCACTATTAATGGTGGTTAACTCATGTGCAAGTCCATCTTTATAGACTCAAACACTAGAGTAAAGTAGACCAGCAGCCTGTTAGGCGCCACTATGCTGCTCTTAACAAACCACCTAACCATGGTCGGTGTAATGCCATGTCACACAGTTGCCTCTTACGACACGATCTCTGTGGGGCAGTGGAGCTATTCTTGTCCTTGTTATACACACAGTCCACGGCAAACCACTCGGGACTACTGTTCTATATCTACTGTTTATCCATTTTTTATTTTTTTTGCAGAGTGTCATCTTTTCATTTTTGCTCCTTGTGGAGTATAGGGCTACCACTATACTTAGCCCTTTACAAGAAGCTTGTAAAGGTGCACTTTGTCCGTGTCTGTAGTACATTTTGTTATAAGATAAGGTTGCTAGCCACATGCACAGCCCTCATTAGTCACCTTTTACGACATGTTTTAGGTGCAGTGGTTCTAATCTATCCTCAATAAGGCAGGGATATATGTGTATACTGTTTGTTAATTTATTTGAACCCCTAAGCTGTGTAGATAGCCTTAATATGTGAACAAATGTTACCTCCATTTTGCAGAAGTACCTTTTAGGAGTGCTGCCTCTTTTGCCTTAGTATTTGGTTACATATGTCACCTTAAGGTGATTTCTAGTGATTGGCTGAATCCTAAACTTCACTGGCGTCATTTGCACAAATATCCCAGCTAAATATATATCCCTTCGGTTGATTCTAAACTTCATTGACGACATTTACACAAATATCTCTGTTAATTAAATGTCCCTGCTAATTGGACAGAATTCACATCTATCATTCACGTGTTTGTCATCAAAATAGATGGTTTCTTTTGTGTAACTGTGCTAGCCCTTCAATAATGGTGAAAAATAAATTAGATCTAAGTACAAATTGACAGACAACTTTTAGAAGATAATTTATAAAATATTTCCAGTTTTTATTTATATAATTTGGGAAAGTGATATAGAGAGTGTCGAAATATTTACAAGTAGTGATTCAGTTAGAGATGATTTGAGTAGTGCAAATGTTTGTGATTCATGGTCAAATATCAGTAATACAGTTTGAAAACCATTTGACTGTATGAGTAATGGTGTAAAAGGGACATTTGTTTGTTGGAAGGTATTTCACTTTTGCCAACTCTACAGTCATATTTTATTAGAAATTCCATCATAAACACCACAATATTTTATGATGCAATGTTGAAAGATATATTTTTTTTTAATGAAATTTTTGAATTTTTCAAATAGTAAATACAGAAAATAAAAAAATAGGACTCATAATTTTGAATATGCAATAATTTCAATTAATTTTTAAAAAATAATCACACCCAATTTAGGATATGCAATAATTGTAGAAAACAGGATGTTTCTTCTGCAGTTAAGGGGTTCAGATAAAAAAGTCACATCCATTTTTATGTTGCATCCAGTGAATTTATCTGCGTTTTTTTAATTGCTGAATGTCCTCAGTTTGTTAACTTGATCGTAAGGTTAAGTTATGAAACTCACATCCATTGTATGTACCATCAACTGAATGTATCCACCATTCATCCATGTTTATAGAGTGTCTATGGTTTGTTAATATTAAGGCAAAATATTAAACTGGCATCCATGTATGTAGTATCCACTGAATATATGCTCTATTTATCAATTGTATTATTTATCGGGTGTCTACAGTTAATTTGATGGCAAACTATGAAACTTACATTCAGTGTATGCATCAACCTTTGAATATATTCATTATCCATGTTTTTATTTGCTGTGTGTTTATGGTTTTTTAATTTGCAAAATATGAAACTCACATCCAGAGTATGCAGCATCCACATTTATCTATGTTCTTATTTGTTGAATGTCTACACTTTTAATTAATTTGGTGGCACAATATGAAGTTCACATAAGAGTATGCAGCATTCACTGAATATATCCACTATATATCCATGTTTTTAGTTGCTGAATGTCTGTGGTTTGTTCATTTTATAGCAAAATATGAAACTCACATCCAGAGTGTGCAGCATCCACTTCTTCTTCTTCTTCTTTCGTTTGCTTGGAGTATATCTACATCTGCAAAGTTGTATATTGTATGAACCTCACTGTCTTCTGCAGTTCACACATAGGTCTATATAGTTTCCCTTCCAGTGTTGTTTCTGAATATCCACTGAATATATCCACTATCTATCCATATTTTTAGTTGCTGAATGTCTGTGGTTTGTTAATTTGATAACAAAAATATGAAACTCACATCCAGTGTATGTTGCATCCACTGAATATATCCACTATTTATTTATCCATGTTTTTATTTGCTGAGTATCTAGAATTTCTTAATGTTGACACCTGTGAGATGTCATACAATATTTTTTTTTCAGTCATCGTAAGCTCGTGTAGTTCTATGGTCACCGTGAGACCATACATCCATCTGCCACATGCCTGCCTCGAGCTCTGAAACCAGAACCTCTGCACTGTATGTGCGCAGCAGGAGTTGATAAGGTCACATCCACATGAGAGGATGAACAATACCAATTTTTACTCAGAAACGTAGTCAGCACAAAAAGTTATATCCACATTTCTCATTATATCTCACCTAATGACACTATTAACCTTCCAGAGACATTTCATTTCACATGTAGAAATCTAGCCCTCCTGTGCCTTGGTTTGGAACCACGTCTGCAATGGTGCAAAGAGTGAGAATAAATATACTGGTCATCAGTTGTTGCTTTGTAGCCAAGCTAATGTTCACGTTTTTCAGCAGTGGTGACATTTGATAAGTTACAGCAGAGGCCCTCTGATTTCTCTTTCCCGTCTCCATTCATCTGTACAAATACTACACAGGTAGCGGTACTCATGTACCTACTTAATTGTGACATTGATGGCACCAATACTGAGTGAACATAGAGACCTATTCAGGAGATGCACTAATATTATCTGTCTTCCTGTCACTTCAGATGGGGGAGTAAAGGTACAACATTGTGTTTAGTTCACTTAAACCAGTGTTTAGGGAAGCCGGAATTCTCATTTATAGTTTGACTTTTCTTCTTTGCATTCGGTTTTGCATGCTCGTTTTATGCCATCTGATGGGCCGCCTCCATGAAGTGACACGTCAGTTGCAGGTCCTGAATGGTTCCCACAGTTTGTTTTATGTGTTTCTTTCCTCAGGCCAGGTCTTCTTACAGGAGCATTGGTGCAGTGGACATGTTTGCAGTATGTGTTCGGGAGTTTGGGGTCGTATCTGACATTTGCATTGTGCAGTCTGTGCTGCTTTCATTTTATGCATTAGCTTGACTTTAATATCATTGGTTTTATACAGTAAGGTTGCCTGCCCTATACACAACCTCTCTCAGCAACCTCTTATGACATACAGGGAAGAAAATATTGATCCTATTCTGTTTGCCCCAAGAACTACTAACAGTTTTAATCTTGTCCCATTATCAATCCAGCCAGATTATAGGGCCACTACTGCAGTTGGCCTCCTTTAAGAGGCTTGCACTAAATCACATTACAAGCTTTTTACACTGGTAGTTTCTTTAGCAATCTGTGTTTTGTACAATGAGGTCATAAGTCACATGCAAATCAAGTTATAACAGGAGGCATGAAGTCAACGCCAATTGTAGAACTGGAAAAGATTACAAATCTCCAATCCATGACCGATAGAAGAGACAGCAGAGCCCAGCAGCAAGCAGAGAAACTAAGAAGACTGACAGACCATCCAATGCATCAGAGACTAAATAGATTTGGAAAAGGGAAACTAAAGCGGAGAAACTTTGCAGAAATAGCCAAAGCAAAGATGAGCGAAGACCCTATGAACACCATAACAACACCAAAGCCCATCCCTACTGTACGCAAACCCACCTGGAAGCAGCATATCATTCCAGAGGTAGTAGAAAATATATACCAGGTATTGGAAACAAGAACAGCCAGAATGAAAAAGAAAGAAGAGACAAAACCCTGAGGTACATAGCGAAAAACTACCCAAGCATGGACTGGACCCATGCATACACCGACGGTTCTGTAACAAACACAACACAGAATGGAGGGGGAGGAGTATTCCTGAGCCTAACAAACGGTAGAAAAATAACACTGTCAGTGGCAACTGGAAAAATCTCAAGAAATTTCAGAGCGGAGGCAGAGGCACTGAGGGCTGCAGTAGAAGCAATGCTGACAGGTGAAAGCAATGAAAGCCAGATAGTCCTGTTTACAGATGCCCTGTCCATGGTTACAGCACTAAAAAGCCAGAAAAATACAGAACTTAATGATTTAAGAGTAGTGGTACAGTGGGTTCGAACAAACTGGTTACACCAAAAACGATGCCTATTACCAGTTGAACAGAAGAGAGCAGGTCGTTGTCTTCAGACTTCGCACTGGCCACAATAGACTGAGGTACCACCTATTCAACAAATTGAAGATAGGTGGTACCGACGAATGCCCGTGCGGTACTGGTAAAATGACCGCTGAACATCTGCTGCAGAACTGCCAGACATACGAGGACCAGAGAAAGCACATGTGGCCATCACCAGTGGAACTGCAAGACAAGCTGTATGGCAGTGGCGACAGCCTCAGGATGACCGCCGCTTTCGAAAAAATAATGTTTACTGTCTGACTGCGTACGAAGAAGAAGAAGAAGTACAGTGGGTTCCATCCCACTGTAACATTCAAGGCAACGAGGAGGCAGACAGACTGGCAAAAGAAGGTGCAAGATTACCACAACCAGATTCTAGTGTGACCTACGAAGAGTCCAAAAGGTTTATTAGGGCCAGATACATGGCTAAATGGGAAACAGAGCATACTGGCTACACAAAATTTGATGCCTATTACCAGTTGAGCAGAAGAGAGCAGGTCGTGGTCTTCAGACTCCGCACAGGCCATGACAGACTAAGGTACCATCTATTCAATAAACTGAAGATCGGTGACACCAGCGAATGCACCTGTGGTACAGGGAAAATGACCGCTGAACATCTGCTGCAAAATTGCCCGACATACGAGGACCAGAGAAAGCACATGTGGGTATCACCAGTGCCAACACTAGACAAGCTCTATGGCAGTGTCGACAGCCTCAGGATGACAGCTGCTTTCTTCGAACAAATACAAGTTGACGTCTGACAGCGTAAGAAGAAGACATGCAAATCACTGACATTCAATCCATCAATCAACTTAAACTTTTATTGCCTCCTGTGGAGCATATATCTTCAACAAATACACATCAAGTATTCTTGTAGACCTGCCTCTACTTCTCTTACTTCTTGATATCCAGAACAGATACTTCCTTGTAATGCTATTAACTGGTTTCCTTAACATATCCATCCAACACCAACACCTCTGTTTCATGACCTGTTCCATTCTCTCTCCCACAGATCCACATTAGTGATTGTATCTTTTTCTGGTCCCCTGTGTTTAAGAGCCATACAATAGAACACACTTTACATTGGATTGGTATTTTCATGTTAAATTTTTTTTTTTTTATTTCCATAAGGGAGGTGTTGGAAGCTGAGGGGCCTAGGGTTGAAGCATCCGTTTCACAATTTCAACACACCCGGTTCAAGTCGTGTCTAGTTTGGCAGACATGATTTTTTTTTCCGCTCCTCCATGTATGAAAAGTAATGGCAACCTACCGTATTGCACACCTGCCAAGAAACTTATATCCACCTAATAGGTTGGTGCTTGTAAGAAGCTACGTTCTGAAAAAGACATGCTACTTACTTTTTGCTGATTTCTATAAGTTCTCCACTGCAATGAAAGCACACCTCACCTTTTGAATTCATATTCTGTCCGCTAATATTAATAATAAGTTCGTCTAGGTGTTTGAGGTCCATTGCATCGATCAACTGCATCCATGATCTACTGCTGCAGCACAGTTCCAAGCTCCGTCCAGATCAGAGGGGAAGGCAGCTATCTGTCAGAGCCTTGCGAGTCAGGGGAATACCTTTGGCACCGAAGAACGATCTGTGAAGTATCTTCTAGGCCTTGGTTTTCTGGTCCAGATGTATAAAATTACAGAACAAAGAAACTCGGCAGTCCAGTGATTCCGAGATTGGGTTTAGGTCTGTTTAAGCAGAAACCTCCACGTTGCGGATGTATAAATGCCATCGGATGCCCAGAATATGCTGCCGGTTGCGCACGAGGAACACCTCTAATATTTGTCAGTGTAAAATACAAATAGGTCACAAATGGTTATTTTAAAAAACTGAATGAGATGCGAAATTGAAAACTATTTATTGTTGCACTTATATTGTCCCTTATATCTCCAAAAAAAACTTATCAGTGCACCAAAACCTTTGGTTTGCTGTCTTGACCACATTTGTACTTCACATTCAACCTCCTCGTCATTCATGAAACGTCTCCCACCAAGGTAAAATCATGCATTATGCTGTAGACTAAACCATGCAAACTCCCTGGCTATCATTACTCATCTCTTGCAGCTTGAATCATCTCTCCCACCTGTCCCACAGATGCTTTTGTTGCAATCTGAACAAGACAATCAGATCAGGCTTCATCAGATTTTTTGTAAGCATCCTTAGGGAAAATTGATCTACCCAGACTATGTACCACTTTATGCTACAAACATTTCTCATCTTAAACAGGAAACATTTATTTATGAATATCCTTTGCAGAAAGTCCTTTTGCTCCAAAAGAAATGCACAACAACATGATGTTCTTTGATTGTACGCTCATATCTCAGCTGTGTACGAGCATGTGACACCTAGCGTCTGCTACCTACAGTAACTGCAAAGATGGATGTTGCTGACAGCTAATCAGACCTTTAGAAACTACGAGCTCTCACATCAGTTTGTGATCTACTTACTGATATATCCTTCTAATTGCAATTTTAAAATGTATTTAGGTATCCTTTTTTTTTAAAATCTGCATGAAGATATGGAGTTGTTCTCATTTTTTCTTTTTCATTCTCAATCTCCCACTGAAAAGGACTTTGTAAGTAGCAGGATGTAGCCAAGAGAACAAAATGCATTGTGTCGTAGTTTACAGCTTGACTGCGATATTTGCACCTTTTGGTCCGACACATCCAACTTCAGCAGGCATTTTTGCTTTTGAGCCAGTCTGCTCTGTTGCAGCCTGTTATCCAGGATCACTGCGAGGAGTTGTAGAATTGTCTTGGCAGCTCTAGTTTTCTGACCCTGACGTTATCTGTCAGCTATGGGTTGCTAACCACTGCAGCTCATGCGCTGCTCAGCATCTTGATACCAGTGTGATTTTAAGTGGATGTTTCTGTCAGGTTTGTCTTTCTTAGCCTTTGACTGTGCCCAGTCTACCTGCAGGGCTTCAACTATTCAGTATGTCCCAACTTGTGACTACCTACTGGTAGCTAAGCTACTGTCAATACAATTCTTAGGTTCACTTGTACAGACAAACTCCTCTACCATGACATAGCGAAGACACGAGAGATGTGTGGATGATGGGGTGTGAAACTCCAATAGAGTTGAAGATGCAGTAACAAGCTGGCAGCAGCGGTCAAGCACCTAATATCTGACTGTTTGCTTCAGGGTCAGCTAGTCAGAGCCTTCCAATACCCTTTTCCACCTCCAAGTGACACCCCTAGCAGCAGACCTTAGTCTGGGCAGCATGACTGAGAGAATAGGGATTAAAGCGATAAGGCAGACCCAATCCAAAAAATATGCCTTGCTGAAACTGGATGTGTTGGACCAAAAGGCACAGATGTCGCAGTCTCACTGTAAAATGCAACATAGCATAATAAAATATCCTTTTTCAGGATGAACGAAGAAAAAGAAGAAAAATCCATAAGTTGGAGAGTCTTCCTCCATAGATGGGTTAACGTGTAACCACTAACTTCAGTTAACTTTTATATTTTTTCAGTCGTAAGACAGGAGGAGCAGGTCAACCTGTCCCAACAACTTCATCAACGTCGGCAACATCCTACACTTACCCAGATATCAGTGCCTTTCCAGAACTCAAGGGAGACCATGCCAATTTATATGTTGATCTTGTATGTTAAAGTTTAAATAATTCCTCTTTAAACTTATACATATTTGCTTCTTCGTCTTTTCCGTAACCCAAGAGGTTGTAGCACATCACATTTCACTACATTATGAACCAACTGTCACCACCTCAGTCTCTTCACTGCCAGTGTATTGGTCTCTTTAATTAAGGTTCTACCTGTTCCTTTCCGAACACCTGTTCAGCACATCTTAGGGTGACCTCTATTTCTTGTGCAAAGAACTGTTTCCCTGAGTATCATATTTTACAGTCTATTCGATCACATCACATTGCTGTGCCATTGCAGTTTGCATGATTTTACAACTGACTGGAGGTCTTTATATGATCTGATAAATGTGAAATTGTATATTTGTGTGCTGACATTTGTGAAACATGTCCATGTTTCACGAGCATATAAGTATATAGAGAGAATCAGTGTTTGCATTAATCTGATCTTAGTTTTAAGCCATATGTTCTTATCTGTTCACATTTGATAACATAGATGAAAAAAGACTTCTTCTTAGATGTCTAGTTTGGGAAAGAAAATTTTTTTTTTTTACATGTTTTGTTATGGGAGATTGCCTGTGTGTAACCAGGGCCTGAGTGGGGATTAAATACTAGTTACACTGTAATTTATTATGTCTGCAAGGTGGGAACCTGTATGGTACTGCAGCCAACAGCATCACGATAGGATAGCTCTTCGCTATAAGAGTGAAAATTAGTAACCTGCTTATGATCTAGATCAAGCAAGTCATTCTATCCTCCTCGTAGTGCAGACTGGAAACTGGAGTATAAAAACATAGATAGATATGGTTAAAATATCATGATGGAACAGAAACAAGAACTCTACATTGTGGCCAAAAGCCCTTTATCAGCATTTTGAGTGGAAATTGAACGGCTGGTCAAGAAAGTATGTAAAGGGGTAAAGGTAAATGGTTGGACACGTTGATGCAGGCCAAATGAGAAAGGTGCAGATGGTGATATGTGTACATAAAACACATAAAAATTAAGACATGGAGATGAAAGGCAAAATGGGGGGAGCAAGAAAGGGTTAGAGAAGATAAGAGTCTAAGTTAAGTTATGAAAAATGTTGACAATCTGCGGCTGAAATCGATGTCAATCATCCAAGGAGCAGGAGACATGCCAGTGTTTTTAACAATAGCCTGGAATCCATGAGATTTCAGACCAGCAAGGCAATGACAGCTTGGAGAGGGTTGGGATCTACCATGTTAGAAAACTGCCCACAACACATTGTGCTCATATATTCATTGAGATGGGATGTCCCATCGACTTGCTAAGTTTATGGGAAAGGCGAGACAAGAACTTGTTAGTCAGTGTTGTAAAAGGTGACCACGAAGGGTTGGGCATTTCGTCAGCTGCTCTATCTTGTAATCCCTGAGAAGCCTCACATTGCAATACAGCAAGAAGGTCCACCTTCTCAAGTACACCTCAGGATGTTATTGTTGTTGTTGTTGTATGCCGACAATTAGTAGGATTACTCTTTTGTTCACCCTAAAAAGGACCTAAAGTGGCAGGTTGTTGTAGCTTTCCTCACATCCTGATCGTGCTGATGAAGGTGGACCAGGGTCCTCCAGGCAGTTGTGCTATACTTGGCTTCATCTGCGTGACGCTCACTACTACAGGGATTGCCTCAGTATGTAAAATGAGCTAGTCTAACCCACCACCAAAGAAATGTCATCAAGAGGTAACTCAGCAAGAGTAGCTTTGAACAACAACAGGAGAGAGGACATATGGAAGAAAGTTGACCAAGAAAGAACACATGTTGCTTTTATTTAATGAAAATCATCTTAGCCAACAACCAGATGCAAAAAAATCAGTATATTTGATGAATGGTCTTAAAAAAATAGAACAACATTATGTGATTTGGACAATGTGCGGACACCAGAATATACACATAGCACAGATATAGGAGATATTGTACACATACAGTACTGTATTTCAGTCTTGTAGCTGTCATTCAAGCAAATCCTTTAACAGCTTGGATAATTTTGTCTATGTTATGGATCACCGTGACTGTTACGCGCCACATGTCAAAATTTTGTGCTATATCATCCACTGGTTTTCCACTTTTTGGTTTTTTAATTATCTTTTATTTCACTTCCAAATCTATACTTTTCCTTTGCCTCTTGCTATTGCTATCCCTAGAACTGTTTTAGGGGCCATGATTTACTTCATGCTAATTTATTTTGTAAAAATAATTATGCTTAACACGCCGCCGCGTTTATGCTGTTTCATATAATTCGAAGCATACACTGTTATATGACAAAGTATTTATTTGTAAATAGTGAGTTCACATTATAATAACATTAGAAAGTACAGTACAGCATATACATAGACCAGTAACATAAGAATTTATTTTGGCTATCAAAAAATATGTATTGTATTATAGATTATATATGTGATGTACCAATACATGTCTGGCATCACAATAACTTTGTCCTGCATACAAGAGACATGGAATACAGGTGTTGCATGCGGGAAGCTGTTGCTTTTGCTAGATCTGGTTACATTGACTACACCCCGTTCTCTGACGATGATTTTTTAACTCCTTTATGTTTATTGAAAGTGATCCAGGCCTCCCTTTAAAGACTCTTGGTCAGAATCACTCTCCGGAACCAATGCATACAAGGTCTCTACAATTCTGACATAAGACAATTGTCCATGGTGAATAGATGGGCAGGTCACACGTTATGGTGGTTGATGGAGTACAACAGCAGCAGTCTGCTGTCCCTGAGGTAAGAAGAGACCATGGGGACCATGTACTCTGCCTCTAGAGGAGTACTTACCATGCACTGGACTTCCATGGACCAAGACAGGGTTCGCTGGAGGCAAAGTTGGGACCCGCAGCTACGCTGAGGAATGGGTCGTCAAGATTATATTTAACCTTATGGTACCGCGGACGTAAATGTGTTTGAACATTGCCAGAACGGACATATAACTGTACTTGTTTTTGAGATTGTTATCACCTTTTTGCTTATTTTCAAACCTCTTCAGTTTCTGTTTGCTCTGTTACTTATGCAGGAAGATGAGCAGATTTATGGCAAGGCTTCTGATTTCTACATCAGCAAGTTTGAGTCCGAGCCCCTGTATCAGTGGTACAGCAAGGATAAAGTTATCCAGAACATGTGTTCGGATAAGTCTACATCCGACGATCTGTCCTCAGATGATGAGTACTTGGAGGCGAGAAGACGTCCAGGTAATCATAGATAGTGTCTCAAACTCAAACCTGTGGGGGTGTTGTATACAGTGAGATTTATGGAATGAGATTTGAACAATAATATAGCTGGTAGCCCAAAGGTTGTTTGAAGATAAAGATGGAATCAGGATGGTATAAACGTAAAGTGAGGGGAATAAAGGTCACATAAAGATCAAGGAATGAGGGTCACATAAAGATAAAGTTGGTGGAATGAGGGTAACAAAGATAAAGTTGGTGGCATGAGGGCCACATAAAGAAAAAAGTTGGTGGAATGACGGTCACATAAAGATAAAGTTCAAGGAATGAGGGTCACATAAAGATAAAATTTAAGGAATGAGGTCACATAAAGATAAAGTTCAAGGAATGAGGGTCACATAAAGATAAAAGTTGGTGGAATGACGGTCACATAAAGATAAAGTTCAAGGAATGAGGGTCACATAAAGATAAAAGTTGGTGGAATGACGGTCACATAAAGATAAAGTTCAAGGAATGAGGGTCACATAAAGATAAAATTTAAGGAATGAGGTCACATAAAGATAAAGTTCAAGGAATGAGGGTAATATGATAACAATGATGAAATGAGGACCGCATGAAGATAAGAGGTATGTGCCAAGGGCAGCATAAAGATAAGATGGATGGGCAAAATGTTGAATGGCTGTTTGTTGTCTTGTTTGAAAATACTGGGGAGTAAAGGATAGAGTCACTATGTATGCCATGAATAGTGATCATGGATAATTGTGGATGTGGCTCTTCATGTAGAACAATGTGCCACAGATGTGAGACCTATACAGCTGCACATAAAGGCATTAATACAGCTGCCTACTAGGTGGCTAACTTGAGCTAGAGCCCACAAGTTTCTCGTAGAACAATACAAGAAGTGTGATAATTGAAGGGGTACCATTAAAGCAGAGAGGTAAGGCGTTGACACCTCATGAAATGAAAGCCAGTCATTTTCAAGCATCACCTAATCTCAAGGGAGGTGAGATCAGTACCTAGTCCTTTGGAGATGGGTGGTAAACTGGGAGGTCCTGTGTACATGTTGTGCACTTTAAACAAAAGCAACCCTTTATTCAAAGTAATCAAAGCCCATCGCTCCTCTTGGTGCATAGACCTTTGACAACATCCTGCCAGCATACACAGTGCTGAGCTGCTTTTTCTGCATCTCTCCCAGAGAAATGAATGAATGAAAGTGCAAAGCGATGGATGTTCTAGTCCTGCAAGTTTAAAGTGTTCTCTGATGTCAAGTAAGGTAAGATCTACACCTAGTCCTGTCAGAGACAGACGATAAATTCAGATGTCCTGTGTGCACACTGCATGTAAAAAAACCTCTTGGCAGTTGAAAATTGAAAAAAGCTGGCTGTTATTCTCTGTCTGAGTACAAATTCTAAAGGTAACAAAATTCCCACCCAATAGTTTCGAGCATAAAAGCCAAAGGGAGGTGGCCCCTACATCATACAAAGACACAATCTGCTTGTCTGCACACTCGATTGCAGGTATATACAGAAGGAATTTACGCTCCTACGGGAGCAAAAGAGGTCTGACTAAATAGAAAATTATAATTGTACAGTCATAAATTCAGTCATGGCTGGAATTCTTCTTCTTCTTCTTCATTCTCAATCTCCCACTACCAAACCCTGAAAGGGCTTAAGTAGCAGAGTGTAGTCCAGAGAACGGAATGCGCTGTGTTGTAGTTTACAGCTTGGCTGCGATATTTGCACCTTTCGATCCAACACATCCGACTTCAGCAAGCATTTTTTGAGTACCGGGTTAGCATTTCCTGTTCGATCCCTTCTCCTTAGCCAGTCTGCTCTGTTGAAGCCTTTTATCCAGGATCGCCACGTCGAGGTGTAGAAGGGTCTTGGCAGCTATGGTTCGCTGGCCCTGACGCTAGCAGTCAGCTATGGGTCGCTGACCACTGCAGCTCATGCGCTGCTCAGCATCTTGATCAGTCATGGCTGGAATTGTTTCATCATCATTCTTCTCTGTTGTTTCATAAGGAGCATAGAGCAACCACTGCAGTTGGTCTCCTTGGAGGAAGCATTTATATGTTCTTGCAGGGGTGGCTTTTCTAGCATTTTGTTGCATATGATGAGGTTGCTAGCACCAAAGAAGAAAGGCAAACCAGGCCCCAAAAATGTACTGTGCAAAAAATCAGATGTGTCGAACTAAAAAGCGCAGATATTGCAGCATCGCTGTAAACTAGGACATAAAATGACAAAATGTCCTTTTCAGGAAGAATGATGGAGATTTGCACTGTGATCCCCATAGTGGTGTGCCTACTAAGAAGCATCACATCACACTACATCCAGGTGTTCCTATGTGTGCCTTGGGGATGTAAGAAGAGCTACTGTTACAGAAATGTTGAGAGTTAACTCCTCAGCACGAGTAACTTCAGATAACAACAAGAACATATGCCCCTGGCCTGACTCTAGTCTAATCCTCTGTTTCTCAAAGACTGTCCTATGTGGTCATCCGAGCTTCTTTGAGTCAATCTGGGAACTTGGATACAGAATTTGTCTGTCTTTTCATGATTGTTGTAGTAGTGTAGTAGCCAGTCTCCTTTTATTCTGCAGATATGAGACCAAACCACCAATAGTTTGGATTGCTTCGCTAAGGTCTGAAGGGGCTGGGTTTTTGTGGGGCTGATCGTGGCATATTGTGGACATTGTCCCTTCATGTTACTTGGACATCCTTTCTTAAGTACCTTCTTTCTGAGGTTTGGAGCTAGTGTTTGTGTGTGGTGATCATTGCCGTGACTCACATCAGTAAGTCAAGACAGGTACAGAGATGGAGCAGTATACAGCCACCTTTGTTTTTGCTTCTTATCCCTTTGCACTCTAACAGATCTAAAATATTTTTTGGAAAGTGAGACCATTATTCTATTTAATGCAATCTTTCAGTTTTTCTAATTTAAGAATAACACATCAAAATCTACTTTGTAAAGAAAAGGTGTATATGTGCTGGAGAGAAATAGATACCTCCTCGCTTTGATCAATATACATTTCTTATTTCAAGGCTTAGGGTGTAAAGGGTTATTTCTCTTTTGTTGAAGAATCTGTTATTTATGGCATGGAAAAGTCTACCAGTTACTACTCTTTGGGTGGTAAATTTTTCTTTGATAATTCCTTTACTGTCTTTAACAACTCCAAGGTATTTTAACAGGTTGACCTGTTCCAGAAGCTATTTTCCTAGTGTAATCTGATGTCTCTCCTCTCTCCGGATATGTGTATTAGACTCGTATAATATGTGTCTCCTTAGAATCATTGTATGAGGATGTCGAAAAACTCCTAGAGAAATCCAACACCAGCATCAGCATCACCAAACCAACTTCAGGGAGCAAGGACACAGTCAGCCAAGATCCAATTAAACCTCGGCGACGATCGGTCATTGAGGATGTCTTCAGAAATGGTGGAAGTCTTCACCGTGCTCTGTGGTGTCAGATGCCTCAGGTAATGCTTATCTGTAGTTGTTTGGTGTCAACTGTTTGTATCCTGGGAAGCAAAGAGTTATGGTTATACTGAATAGTGATCTTTACTATTATGTACTCTTTCCGTTCTTCTTCACATTTATAACCTTGGGGTGCATAGACCATCAATCCTTTCCAAACAGGTCTGCTGTATGCTCTTTTCTTCAGTTCTTCCCAGTTTTTATCCTGTATTTCTTCTATCTGCCTCTATCCTTTCTCTCTGCATTCTTTATCTTTCTTTCACCTCTTTTTCTCTGGGAGTTCCACAACAGATTGCATGGTGATACTGGATTTATGCTTTCTCAGTATGTGGCCTATCCAACATCACCTTTTTCCTAAGATGTCCAGTTCCAAATGTGAACTGTATGAATGTGGGAAGAGTGGAACCATGTAGAGGAACTCTCTAGGGCTACATTTCATGCCTGGTATAGTGGCCCTATTGAGGACTCCATGTATTTCTACCATGAAATTAAAATAAAACCTTTAAAACACCTTACTAATCACAACAACAGTTAGCATGGACCTTCTTCTTCTTCTTCGTACGCAGTCAGACAGTAACCATTATTTTTTCGAAAAAAGCGGCGGTCATCCTGAGGCTGTCGCCACTGCCATAGAGCTTGTCTTGCAGTTCCACTGGTGATGGCCACATCTGCTCTCTCTGATCCTCGTATGTCGGGCAGTTCTGCAGCAGATGTTCAGCGGTCATTTTACCAGTACCGCACGGGCATTCGTCGGTACCACCTATCTTCAGTTTGTTGAATAGGTGGTACCTCAGTCTATTGTGGCCAGTGCGAAGTCTGAAGACAACGACCTGCTCTCTTCGGTTCAACTGGTAATAGGCATCGTTTTTGGTGTAACCAGTATGTTCGGTTTCCCATTTGGTCATGTATCTGGCTTTGATAAGCCGTTTTGACTCTTCGTACGTCATACTAGTATCTGTTTGTGGTAGTCTTGCACCTTCTTTTGCCAGTCTGTCTGCCTCCTCGTTGCATTGGATGTTGCAGTGTGATGGGACCCACTGTACCACTACCCTTTTTGGTGCGGACTGCTGGCACAGTTTGCAGAGTGCTGCTCTTAAGTCATTAAGCTCAGTGTTTTTCTGGCTTTTTAGCGCTGTGACTACGGCGAGAGCATCTGTAAGCAGGACTATATGGCTTTCATTTTCATTGTGTGTCACCATTTCTTCCACTGCCGCCCTCAGTGCCTCTGCCTCCGCTCTGAAATTGCTTGTGTACTTACCAGTAGCGAATGAGTGTTATTTATCTGCCATTTGGTAGGTTCAGGAATGCTCCTGCCCCTCCGTTCTGTGTAGTGTTTGTTACAGAACCGTCGGTGTATGCATGGGTCCAGTCCATGCTTGGGTAGCTTTTCGATATGAAGCTTAGGGTAGTATCTCTCCTTTCTTTTTCAGTCTGGCAGTTTTTGTTTCCAATACCTGGTATATTTTCTACCACCTCTGGAAATATATCCTGCCTCCAGGTAGGTTTTCGTACAGTAGTGATGGGTTTTGGTGTTGTTAGTGCGTTTATGGGATCTTCGTGCATCTTTGCTTTGGCTATTTCTGCAAAGTTTCTCCGCTTTAGTTTCCCATTTCCAAAATTGTTTAGCTCTGGTGCATTGGATGGTCAGTCAGTCTTCGGAGTTTCTCTGATTGCAGCTGGGCTCTGCAGTCTCTTCTATCGGTCATGGATTGCAGTTTTGTAATCTTTTCAAGTTCTACAATTGGCGTTGACTTCATGCCTCCTGTTATAACTCTCATGGCTTGGTTTTGAAGTTTGCTAACTTTATCGAAGTTCGCCTTTGCTGCTGTTGTCCATGCCATACTCGAGAACTGGTCTCACTCTTCCAGGGAACAGTTTCTTTAGTATGCCTTCGTCTGCTCCCCAGCTTGTGCCAGCAAGTTTCCTCATGATTGCCATTCTTTCTCTGGCTCTCATTCGGTTTCTCTCGATCTGACTTTTCCATGTCATGCGCCGATCAAATGTGACTCCCAGATAGGTTGGGTTGTCGTTTGGCTGCAGGAATTTGCCATTTAGACTTAATTTGGTATTTTGGGGTTTTAATGAAAGCGAGAATATTGTGCATGTGGTTTTCTCCTCGTTTATTTTGACCAGCCATGAGTTCGCCCACTCTTCCAGCGATGTTAGGGCCGTCTGCATCCGATTTCTTGCTATGGTGAGATTCTTTTCAGAGGTCCACATAGCCAGATCGTCTGCAAACATTGAGCTATGGACTCTCCTTGGTATATTCTCTGTAATGTCGTTTATATATACCAGGAAGAGTGTGGGTGACAGTACTCCTCTTTGGGGTACTCCCTGCTCGAGTGTCACCTTTTTGCTCATCTGCCCTTGTACTTGGACTCTGGCCGTTCTTTGTTTGAGGTAGTGGTTGATCCACTTGTACATTTTCCCACAAACGTCACTTCTTCTTAGCTTGACTCTAAGTCCGTCTTTCCAGACTTTGTCAAATGCCTTTTCCAGATCCACCCAAACAGCTACTGTGTGTTTCTGTGCCTGGTAGGCATCTTCTATTTCCTGGGCTATGAGGATGACCTGGTCCTCAGTGGATCTGTGCTGTCTAAAGCCGGCTTGCTGTGGAATTAGTATTCGTTTTTCTTCCAGGTGCCACATCAGTCTGGTGTTTATCATACGTTCCATCAGCTTGCCGACACAGCTCAGTAGGCTGATGGGCCTGTATCCATTTGGATCTGTTTTGTCCTTTCCTGTTTTTGGTACTGGTACCAGTATTGCGTCTTTCCATGCCTGGGGTACAATTCCCCTTTTCCAGCTTTGGTTCAGGACCGATAGCAGTTTCCTCTTCGCTGTTTGGCCCAGCCCCATCAGCATTTCATTTGTTATCCCGTCTTTTCCGGGAGATTTCCTTTTCTTTAATGTTCTCATAGCCTCTTCCATTTCGCTCATTGTTAATTTGGCCATCATGTGCTCTTCAGGTGCCGTATTGATGTTGTCGTGCCCCTTTAGCTCTTCGCTAATGTCTGTATGCTTATCTGCAGGGACCTCGATGTGGTTTGCTCTGGCATAGTGATCGACAAAAGCGTTTGCGGCTTTCTTACCTGTGAGCAAGTTTTCGCCCTGCTTGATGGTAATATGTTTGTTTGACGGGGTTTCGTCGTTAATGGCTCTGACTAGCTTCCATAGCTTGTTCCCGTCTTTGTCCAGGTTTAGGCTTTCCGTTTTGTTTTTCCAGCTTTCTCTTGCTGTTTGCTTGAGAGTGTATTTGTATTTCGCCGTGGCGGCTTTGAGGGCGATGTTTGCCTCCATAGATTGTTCTCGCTCTTAGCATGGACCTGACAGAGAATACAATCAGAGATGGAATAAGATGATGTGGATGTAAAGTGACATCAAAAGTTAGCAGTCGCAGAATGGACTAGATAAAAAATAAATCGAAGCTGCGGCTGTAATACAGCTAACAAGTTTATAACATAAACAGATATGGCTCAGTTACAACACAGAGATAAAGAAAATTAGTTCCACATGGGTATGGATCATTTACCACACTGAGACGGGGAGGAAGACTAACATCTGGTCAGGCACAACATACTGATCAGACATGTTAGTCAGGGTCAGGCAAAATATACTGGCCAAGATCCTCACCTTGGCTTCCTAGTAGCCTTCCCTGGAAATGGGCTGTTCTCATGGTAGCCTGGCTAATGAGGTGAGGGATCGACGTAATTCCTGTAGTAGTGAACGACACACAGATGAAGCCAAGCATAGCACAACCGACTGGAGTAACCCAGTCTACCTTCATCAGCACGCTCGGGGTGTAAGGAAAACTACTGCAACCCTGTATTTATCGTTCTTTTCAGGGCACACAAAAGAGTAAACCTTCTCATTGTGGGCATTTGAAACAACAACCACACTGGGACAGAAAGAAAATTATATCTACATGAGTATTACTCAATTACCACACCAGGACATAACAAAAATTAGATCTACATGGGAATGGCTCATTTACCACACCAGGGATCAAAATGCATGAGCTGCAGCTGTCAGGCAACCCATAGCTGACTTCTAGATTCAGGGCCAGCGAGCCAGAGCTGCCAAGACCCTTCTACACCTCCATGCGGTGATCCTAGATAACAGGCTGCAACAGAGCAGAATGGCTAAGGAGAAGGGAACGAAGAGGGAATGCTAACCCGGTACTCAAAAAATGTTTGCTGAAGTTGGATGTGTTGGACTGAAAGGTGCAAATATCGCAGTCAAGCTGTAAACTATGACATAACACATTCCATTCTCTGGACTACATTCTGCTACTTGAGCCCTATTCAGGGTTTGGTAGTGGGAGATTGAGAACGAACGAAGCCAAGCCATTTACCACACCAAGACAGAAAGAAAATTAGATCTACATAGGTATGGCTCATTTACCACACCAGGACAGAAAGAAAATTAGATCTACATAGGTATGACTTAGTTACAACACTGAGACAAAAAGAAAATTAGATCTACATAGGTATGACTCAGTTACCACACTGAGACAGAAAGAAAATTATATCTACATGGGTATGAATCAGTTACAACACTGAGACAAAAAGAAAATTAGATCTACATGGGTATGACTCAGTTACAACACCATGATTGAAAGAAAATTAGATCTACATGGGTAAGACTCAGTTACCACATCAGGACAGAAACAAAATAAAATATATGTTAACTGATCCATACACCATCATGTTACATATAAGTATTGTGTCACGAACGTAGAAATACAACGAAGAGTGGAAAACGTAATTAGGTCTTTTGTTGACCTGTTCACAGCTATCAAAAGGCGAAAGATGGCTTGGGATGGGCACACCACGAGGTCCAGTGGAATTACAAATTCAATAATGCATGATTAGAAAGAGCAGATAAGAGCGAACAGGGTCGTCCAAGGAAGAGATGGGCAGACAACACCACTGAGTGGTCAAACTCGGTGAGGCACAACTGGCGGCAGTGGACAGAGAAGGATGGAGTGGGAGTGTCTTCAAGTGTGCCCCAACGACCTGATGGGTTATGGGATAAACTGAACTGAACATCATCATCTGATGTTGGAGTATAGGTCCAGCACTACATTTGTTTAATCCTTACCAGCTTTTATGGAATTCTAAATCTATTTGCCTGCAGTGTGGTTTCAGTAGTAATGATTTTTACATGAGGATTATCTTAGCCCCACACACAACCTTCCCTGGTCATGTAATCAACTTCTGGTATGAGGATGTTTCATAGCCCCATACACAACCTTCCTCAGTCATGTAATGAATGACCTTCAAGTTAGAATTAACTTGTTTATGTTATTATCTCTTTTCATTTCACCCCAAATAGAAAACACAAATATGGCCTAGAAACATATTGACTTTGTTGTTTTTTTCTCTCTAATCAAGGTTATTAAAAGTGGAATTCTAACCACTCTAACAGACCAGGAAAAGAAGCTGCAAGAGGTAGGGCTTGGGTAATGTCACTGTGGGATTTTGAGATAAACAACTTGTTACTGATAGGATAAGTTAGTGAATTAAATGTCCATGTCTGTTAACTCTGTGGGAAAAGCAAGATGGTGGCATGGGCATCTCGAACTCAGATGAGGGCTAAGCTGTATGGTGAGGAAAAGAAACCTGAGACAGATTTCCAAATTGATGAGGAAAATAGATGTGGTTGCTGAAGGTATCAACTACAAGGCTTGTCATAAGTCTTTACCCTGACTATGAAAAAGTAGGAATAAGTTGAAATTTGGCACATATGTAGCTCATTCAATTAATACTGGACTTGAGAAGTAAGAATTTCCCTCCTCAGCGGGTTTATCCGGTATGGTACATGGCACAACTCACCTTATTGACCGAATCTGCTATTCTAATGGTTTGTCAGAACAATGGAGAAATCAGAGGCCAGAACTGTGATAAAATTCTTGATGTTGCAGGGAAAAACACCTACAGAAATACACAGGGAGATGGAACCAATGTTTGAGGAATTCTGTCCTTCAAATGCTTCTGTAAAAAAACTGGTTAGGCAGTTTAAGTGTGGCTGTTCGCATGTTGCTGATCTTCCAAGATCAGGAAGACCATCCTCAGAGTGCAACGATGAAAATGCTGCAAGAGTGAAAAAAGTCATTGACCAGGATAGGAAAATGACAATTGCTGAGATATCTAGGTCAGCAAAACTGAATGAAAGTACAGTTTTTAGAATTTTACACAACAGACTGAACATGAGAAAAGTGTGTGCCTGCTGGGTCCAGTGTCTGCTGACATGTGAACAGAAACAAACGAGGGTTGATTGCTGTGGCCAGTTGCTAAAAATGTGTTGGTCGAAACATATGTTGCCGACCATGGCGACAGTAGATGAGACTTGGGTTCACCATTATGACCCAAATTTTATCTTCTCCCAAAACTTAAAAAACAGCTGAAAGGAAATCATTTTGACAGTGAGGAATATGATTGATTAAAAAAAAACAAGAACTACACAGACTCGAAACAGAGAACTAAGTTAAATGAATATTCGAACAAAATGTGTAACAAATACTGGTTTTTTAAATCCTGTAATTCGTATCAGCGACGGTTCTGTGCATAATCCTCAAGAATAATAATGGAGGATGCGATATGGAAAGGAGGAAGAGAATATGGATGGATAAATCTGTTTTCACCAACATGAGTCATATTTTGACATCTACCAACATGAGTCATATTTTGACATCTACCAACATGAGTCATATTTTGACATCTACCAACATGAGTCATATTTTGACATCTACCAACATGAGTCATATTTTGACATCTACCAACATGAGTCATATTTTGACATCCACAAGTCACTCACAAATTAAAAATCAGAGTGTTCAGGTGTTATTTATACTCATCTTTACTGTATGGTGTAGAAACATGGACAATGATTCAATAACATAACTGATGCCTTTTAAATATATAGCATGGTATTTACAACCATGCTTTCTGATGCAATACGTGACTGTGACATTGGCATACAGATCATATACCGGACGGTTGGGCAGCTGTTCACTCTGAGGTACCTAAAGGCCATCACAAAGGTCAAAGAAGCAACTATCTTAGATCTCCTCTTTGCTGACAACTGCGCAATTAACACGTGCTCGGGACATGCAGGCAATCATGAATGAGTTTTCAACTGCACATCTCATGGAAAGAAAATAAAACAAAGGAAATTTTGAGGAATTAGGGGTGCAAATTGAATTGATGAACTAAATCAGTCATGACAATATATTTTAATCACGTCAAAGTTTGTAACACCTTGCAGAAACAATTCTGAAAGGAAAGATGAAGGGCAAATAAGCCTTAGGTAAGCAACACTATTAATGGCAGAAGTGCATCAAAAGATGGGCAGTGAAAAGCGTGGAAGATTGTACCATCATGGCGAGAGACAAGAGGACATTGGAAATCTGTTGCAGCCACACTTCGCTTGAACTGAATTATTTAAAACTATTTATCCTGTGCATTACAAAAACTTGATTGAGTAAGGTGCTTCTTTATTTTGTAGGAGTTGTTCTTTTGGTACAAGAGGTTGACAGATATGCTCTGAATGTTTACAGGCCATGTTTGAAATAATAACATCAGAAGCCTCATACCTGAAGTCTCTGAAAGTCTTGATCTCTGTTTTCTTGATGGCACCAGAGTTTTCTGCCGAAATGTCAGACAAATGTGTCATCAATCGACGGGAAAAACAGATTCTCTTCTCTAACATTGGCCACATTAAGGACGTTAGCGAGGAGTAAGTGGTACCATGTCTTGTTTCTTGTGTGTCAGATTCATAATTAGATTAGAACAGTGGTTAATAATTCTTTGTGTGGATCTTATAGCTCTATACTGGGAAGGAGAGAAAAGAACCAGTGCATCCATATGCATATCATTGATGATTCACACGCTCTGATTTAACCAAAAGGACTATCTGATGTAAAAGGTATGCTCCTTTGCCAGCAGAAGGTTAAACATTAGCATACATTTATATAGCTCATTTTGCTTGGATTCAACATAGAATTGCTGTCTCAAAAAATAGATTTAGTTCTACAGTGGATTTCAGCCCCCTGGAAATGAGAAAGCAGATGAGCTCGCAAAAGCCGGAAGTGGCGGCATTCAGACTCCCATCCACAGAGCTATAAAGAAGCATAGACACTCATGAAACGATCCATGAGGACAGAATAGAGAGACCCCAGCACAAAGAATACAAGCCAGAAAATGACAGCATAGACAAACTTGGCAGAGATGGACAGACAAAGATTTCAGACTCAGAACGGGACATTGTAGACTCAAGGCCCACCTCCACAAAATGGTCTTCAGACATATTGTGCAATTGTAGAACACCCAAGCAAACACCAGAACATTTTTCCGTAGGACTGCCCTATCTGTGCAGACCAAAGAGAGGCAGTCTGGCCTGAGGGAGCGACCATGCTTGAAAAGCTGTGGGGGACCGATGAAGACCTGAAACGCATTCTGCTTCGTGAACCTCATCGGACTAGAAGCCTAGCATCAGTTGATCGTGAACCTCATCGGACTAGAAGCCTAGCATCAGTTGATCGTGAACCTCTCTGAACTAGAAGCTTAGCATCAGTTGATCAATGAAGAAGAATGAAACTTGGTATCGGAAGTAGACATATATAAACGGATTATATATAAATACATATACACTAGCTTTACTGACCGACTTCGCACGGGATTCAGATGTTCTCCACCAGCGTGAATAATAATTGAGGCATACAGTGCAAAAGTGGACACCACAGATAGCTGGATGAGGAAACGTACCATTAAGTACTTTTGTTGTTTTGCTGTTTCAAATACCCACAATTAGTAGGTTTACTCTTTTGTCCACCCTGATAAGGACGTTAAGTGGTGGGTTGCAGTAGCTTTCCTCACATCCCGGGCGTGCTAATGAAGGTGGGCCAGGGTCCATCAGGCGATTGTGTTATGCTTGGCTTCATCTGCGTGTCGCTCTCTACTACGTGGATCACATCAATCCCTCACCTCGTTATCCAGGTTACCCTGAAAATAGCCCATTTCCAGGGAGGGCTACGTAGACGACATGGTGAGAGTCTTGACCAGCAGGATTTGCCTGACCCTAAAATGTCTGATCAGTATGTTGTGCCTTACCAGACGTTAGTCTTCCTACCCGTTGAGTACTTTTGCTCCAGTTTCTCCTTGAGATAGCATGATCGCCACACATTTCATTATTCTGCCATCACAGGCTCAGAAACACAGTAAGCAGAACATAGTGCATTCACTTGAAATTTACCAGAAGAAATGAGATTCACAATTTTCACGTTCGTGTAACTCACTGTTGAAGGGCTTAAATTGTTAAATAACTCAGGAATGGAAAGACGCAGAAAGCTGAAAATAGCTGCGCTGACCTAAGAATCCCAAACAAATGATCTGTGAAAATTTCACGCAGCTAAAGCTTACCGTCGTTGAGATTTTGGCAAGACTGACAAACAAATACATGAATTTTGATTCTTTTATTATAGATAAATATTCGGCAGTTGTTTGTTGAATACCTGTGCTCTGCAGGGAGCTGAAAAGTTTTGATTGATTTATTATTTTCTGCACTTAAATATTCATATATTAGTTTCTTTTATTAATGTTGTGTTCTATCTTCTCTCATGAAATTCATTTAATTTAGGTTCCTTAAAGATCTTGAAGACAGATGGCAAGAATCGTGCTACATAAAAGATATTTGTGACATAATTTACAAGCATGCCTCACAGAAGTTTGAAGCTTATGTCCGCTACTGTGGCAACCAGGCTTTCCAGGATAAGGCATTCAATACATTGAGGTAATCTAAGGGCATTCAGTGTGTTGAGATAATGTAAGGGCATTCAGTATGTTAAGGTAATCTAAGGGTATTCAGTATGTTGAGATAATGTAAGGGCATTCAGTATGTTGAGGTAATCTAAGGGTATTCAGTATGTTGAGATAATGTAAGGGCATTCAGTATGTAAACAATTAATGGCAAATGACTCATAGAACCAACTTTATTGCACCCATGCGGCCCCCATATATACTCAGTCCTTTTCATTGCTGAAAGTGACGATGACAGAGCACCCGCTCTGAAATTGTCCCTGGTCTTCATCAGGTACTCATTTACAGCTGGGTCAACTAGAAGAAGTGTTAGTACTATGAAAAAACCCATGACAAATTGACTAAATGTTATTTGAACCTGGTATGTTGGGTTTGTAAACAAAACAAGATATAAGGGCTAGAATTGGAAAGACGAGGACAGCATTCTGTTACTGAAAATGGAACTCGGGGGAAGTAAAGACTAAAGTTAAGATTGTTTAATTCCAAATGTCAAGTCAGTACTCTTGTACGAAGCAGAAACTTGGAGTACAACAAAAGCAATACAGAGGAAACCCCAGTTGTTCATCAATAAATGTCTTCGGAGTTAATGGGTATAGGCTGGCAAGACACAGTGAGAAATGGAGACCTATGGGAAAGGAGCCAACAACAACCAGTGGAGCAACATATCAACTGTAGGAAATTGGGTTGGATAGAACACACTCTACGGAAGTCACCATCAAATGTGGCCAGACAGGCCCTGTCATGGTATCCACAGGGAAATCCACAGGGAAAGAGAAAGAGAGGTAGACAAAAGAACTCCTGGTGAAGAGACTAAAAATGAACTTTGGTCCCTGGACCTCAACTGGATAGAGGAAAAAAGAACAGCTCAAGACCAAACTTGCTGGAGGAGGGTTGTCAATGGCCTATGCCCTGTAAGTAGTGACAGACGATGATGTTTCAATGTGTTGAAATAATGTAAGGGCATTCAATATGCTGAGGTAACATGAGGGCAGTCAATATGCTGTGGTAACATGAGGACATTCAATAGGCTGTGGTAACATGAAGGCATTCAATATATTGTGGTAACATGAGGGCATTTAATATGTTGTGGTAACATGAGGGCATTCAATATGTTGTGGTAACATGAGGGCATTCAATATGTTGTGGTAACATGAGGGCATTCAATATGTTGTGGTAACATGAGGGCATTCAATAGGCTGTGGTAACATGAGGGCATTCAATATGTTGTGGTAACATGAGGGCATTCAATATGTTGTGGTAACATGAGGACATTCAATATGTTGTGGTAACATGAGGGCATTCAATATGTTGTGGTAACATGAGGGCATTCAATATGTTGTGGTAACATGAGGGCATTCAATATGTTGTGGTAACATGAGGACATTCAATATGTTGTGGTAACATGAGGACATTCAATATGTTGTGGTAACATGAGGACATTCAATATGTTGTGGTAACATGAGGACATTCAATATGTTGTGGTAACATGAGGACATTCAATATGTTGTGGTAACATGAGGACATTCAATAGGCTGTGGTAACATGAGGGCATTCAATATGTTGTGGTAACATGAGGACATTCAATATGTTGTGGTAACATGAGGACATTCAATATGTTGTGGTAACATGAGGACATTCAATATGTTGTGGTAACATGAGGACATTCAATATGTTGTGGTAACATGAGGACATTCAATATGTTGTGGTAACATGAGGACATTCAATATGTTGTGGTAACATGAGGACATTCAATATATTGTGGTAACATGAGGGCATTCAATATGTTGTGGTAACATGAGGGCATTCAATATATTGAGTCAATTTTAAGTTTAGTTAATTTTATCTTGTCTTCTCGTAATGTTTTCTTAGTTCGACCCGTTCTTCGTCAAGGGGTGGTCACCCTTGAGCGGGTTCCAACTCAGGTTTCAGTCATTTCTGTCGTGGACACGTGTCGTTCAGTGGGAAAGTAGTCTGTTTGTTGTGGGGTCGTGTATGTTATGCTTGTCTCGTGAATCTTAACAGCGAGTTGAGGGTCATCCGTGGGGTCTCTTTTTGTTATACGGGTACCACATGGCGGTACTGGTACTCCATCTTTCGTCTTGTAATCTAGCTATATGACCTGCCCAACAGTGTTTTGAGTGATTGACGTACTGTAGGACATCCTTATTGTGTAACATTCTCAAGATGTCGCTAATGTGTAGTCCGTTTTGTCACTGTTGTCTGAGAGTTATGGCCACAGGTGTCTTTCAAGATATGTTATCCTATCTTTTAATTTTATCTTGTCTTGCTAAAATTGTATCTTATCTTTTAATTATATGTTGTCTTTCAATATTTTTTGAAATCTCTTAAATTTTGCCTATCTTTTAAATTGATTTTGTCTTCTCTCAAATGTATCAAATTTTGTAAATTTATGTTGCCTTTCAATATTTTTTGTTTTCTCTAAAATTTTGCCTATCTTTTAAATTGATTTTGTCTTCTCTCAAATGTATCAAATTTTTTAATTTTATATTATCTTCTCTTCAATTTATTCAATCTTTTAATTGTAACTTATCGTTTCTTTTCTTCTTCTTCTTCGTACGCTGTCAGACGTCAACTTGTATTTATTTGAAGAAAGCAGCTGTCATCCTGAGGCTGTCGACACTGCCATAGAGCTTGTCTAGTGTTGGCACTGGTGATGGCCAAATGTGCTTTCTCTGGTCCTCGTATGTCGGGCAATTTTGCAGCAGATGTTCAGCTGTCATTTTCCCTGTACCACAGGTGCATTCGTCAGTGCCACCTTTCTTCAGTTTATTGAATAGGTGGTACCTCAGTCTGTTGTGACCTGTGCGGAGTCTGAAGACCACGACCTGCTCTCTTCTGTTCAACTGGTAATAGGCATCATTTTTTATTTTTTGTGTAGCCAGTATGTTCTGTTTCCCATTTGGCCATGTACCTGGCTCTAATAAACCTTTTGGACTCTTCGTAGGTCGCACTAGAATCTGGTTGTGGTAGTCTTGCACCTTCTTTTGCCAGTCTGTCTGCCTCCTCGTTGCCTTGGATGTTACAGTGGGATGGAACCCACTGTACCACTACTCTTTTTGGTGCGGACTGCTGGCATAGTTGACAGAGTACTGCTCTTAAATCATTGTTCAGTATTTTTCTGGCTTTTTAGTGCTGTAACTACGGCCAAGGCATCTGTAAACAGGACTATCTGGCTTTCATTTCTTTCGCCTGTCAGCATTGCTTTTACTGCAGCCTTCAGTGCCTCTGCCTACGCTCTGAAATTGCTTGAGTATTTTCCAGTTGCCACTGACAGTGTTATCTTTCTACCATTTGTTAGGCTCAGGAATACCCCTCCCCCTCCATTCTGTGTTGTGTTTGTTACAGAACCGTCAGTGTATGCATGGGTCCAGTCCATGCTTGGGTAGTTTTTCGCTATGTACCTCAGGGTTATGTCTCTTCTTTCTTTTTCAGTCTGGCTATTCTTGTTTCCAATACCTGGTATATTTTCTACCACCTCCGTAATATGCTGCTTCCATGTAGAGATGGACTTTGGTGTTGTTACGGCGTTCATAGGGTCTTCGCTCATCTTTGCTTTGGCTATTTCTGCAAAGTTTCTCCGCTTTAGTTTCCCATTACCAAATCTATTTAGTCTCTGATGCATTGGATGGTCTGTCAGTCTTCTGAGTTTCTCTGCTTGCTGCTGGGCTCTGCAGTCTCTTCTATCCGTCATGGATTGCAGATTTGTAATCTTTTCAAGTTCTACAATTGGCGTTGACTTCATGCCTCCTGTTGTAACTCTCATGGCTTGGTTTTGAAGTTTGCTAATTTTATCAAAGTTCGCCTTTGCTGCTGTTGTCCATGCCGCAATGCCATACTCGATAACTGGTCTCACTTTTCCAGTGAACAGTTTCTTTAGTATTCTTTCGTCTGCTCCCCAGCTTGTGCCAGCAAGTTTCTTCATGATTGCCATTCTTTTTCTGGTTCTCATTCGGTTTCTCTTGATCTGACTTTTCCATGTCATGCGCCGATCAAATGTGACTCCCAAGTAGTTTGGGTTGTCGTTTGGCCGCAGATATTTGCCGTTAAGACTTATTTTGGTGTTCTGTGGTTTATTTGAAAGCAAGAATATCGTACATGTTGTTTTTTCCTCATTTATTTTGACCAGCCATGAGTTCGCCCACTCCTCCAACGATGTTAGGGCCTGCTGCATCCGATTGTTTGCTATGGTGAGATTTTTTCAGAGGTCCACATAGCCAG
Organism: Ariolimax columbianus; assembly: GCA_036924085.1. Taxonomy (NCBI): domain Eukaryota; kingdom Metazoa; phylum Mollusca; class Gastropoda; order Stylommatophora; family Arionidae; genus Ariolimax; species Ariolimax columbianus. Next base: position 72,706,477 of record JAVGWX010000005.1, on the reverse strand, counting down.
ATCATCTGCAAACATGAAACTGTGGACTCTTCTTGGTATATTCTCTGTGATGTTGTTTATATACACCAGGAAAAGTGTGGGTGACAGTACTCCCCCTTGGGTACTCCTTGCTCCAGTGTCACCTTTTTGCTCATCTGCCCTTGTACTTGAGCTCTGGCTGTTCTGTTTTCGAGGTAGTGGCTGATCCATCTGTACATTTTTCCAGATACCTCACTTCTTTGTAGCTTGACTTTAAGTCCCTCTTTCCACACCTTGTGAAATGCCTTCTCTAGATCCACCCAAACCACTACTGTATGCTTTTTCTCTTGGTAAGCATCCTCTATTTCCTGTGCTATGAGAGTGAGCTAGTCCTCAGTGGATCTCTGTTCTCTAAATCCTGCTTGCTGTGGAATTAATATGTGTTTTTCTTCCAGGGGCCAGATCAGTCTGGTGTTTATCATACGTTCCATCAGTTTACCTACACAGTAGACTGATGGGCCTGTATCCCTTTGGATCTGTTCTATCTTTTTCTTTCTTTGGTCCTGGTATAAGTACAGCATCTTTCCATGCCTGCGGTACAATTTCCCTTTTCCAGCTTTGGTTCAGGACTGATAGTAACTTCCTCTTTGCTGTTTGGCCCAACCCCATCAGCATTTCGTTTGTTACCCCATCTTTTCCGCGCAATTTCTTTTTCTTTAAAGTTTTCATGGCCTCATCCATTTCATTCATTGTTAGTTTTGCCATCATGTGCTCCTCTAGTGCCATCTTGATGTTGTCGTGGCTCTTTTTGTTCTTCGCTAATGTCTGTATGCCTATCTGTAGGGACATCAATGTGATTTGCTCTGGCATAATGTTCTATAACAAGTCCAGACGGAAAACAACTTCACGTATCCGTGAACACAAGTGTCTGGACGCCGGCTGAATGGCGCTACGCTTAAACTAGTTATACATGTGTCGTATCTCACGGGTTAGTTCTGCCGGTTCACCATCATGAATATGGCGTGTGGGAATTTTAGATGCTACTATGATGAACTGAATACAGCTGGGGAGAGATGCCAGACTCACTCACACGCTGAGTGTTGTCCATACGACCTCTTGTGGTTATCGAAAAGGCACGACAAACTGCGTTAGATGCCTTCCCACCTTTCTACCCTACGGGTTACATGTTTACGGAAAGGCTTCGGTGGTAACCCTGAGGCAAAATCTGCATCCTATGCTATCTCCAGTCGTCTCGATGAATGTCTTGTCACTGGCAAAAGGTAGCTTAGGCTATGTGAGTGAGGTTGACAAAAGGCGCAGTTTCTTCCTCACTTTAATCCAAATCTCAGCGCAAGTCACCCATTTCAGCGGACACAGCAAGAGATACGACTGTCCACACAGCTGAACAAAGAGAGTGGTCTTCATCACTTGTGATGGACAAACTATCAATGTTCTATAAAGGCGTTTGCTACTTTTTTTCCGGTAAGCATGTTGTCGCCCTGCTTGATGTTTATTTGATGAAGTTTCGTCATTCATGGCCCTGACTAAATTCCATAGTTTGTTCCCTTCTTTATCTAAATTGAGGCTTTCTGTTTGTTTTTTCCAGCTGTCTCTTGTTATTTGGTTCAGTGCTCTTTTGTATTTGTAGTGATGGCTTTGAGGGCGGTATTTGCTTCCATAGATTGCTCTCTCTCTCTGCCATGTTTCTGCAGTTCGTAATTCCAATATGGCTTTTAGTTTTTCCTTGCCCCTCTTGGGATGGCTTCGGTGGCTGCTTGCAGTATTGCTTTGCTTAGGCTTTCCACCATAGGTTTCATATTGTTATTTCGTGTGTTGATAGTTTCATCCTCTTTTAATTTTATCTTGCCATTTAATTTTTATCTTGTTTTCTCTCAATTTTATCTCATTTAAAAATGTAATTTTGTCTTTCAATCTTATCTTGTTTTCTCTTAACTTAACTTAACTTAACGTCTTTATACTGGTTTAGAAGACCCTTGCTCTAAAAGCTATGCGCATCCAGTTTATTCTTAAATGCATTAACTGTCCCTGCCTCCACTACCTCCCCTGGCAATGCATTCCAAGCAGACACCACTCTCTGACTAAAAAAATATTTCCTAATATCTAACCTGGACCTCACTTTAGTCAGCTTGTAGCTATGCCTTCGTGTTATTGTAGGTGGCTGTATTTTAAAAAACTTGTTATAGTCTAATTTATCGATTCCTCTGATCATCTTATAAACCTGTATTAAGTCACCACGAATTCTTCTCTCTTCGAGACACTGTAGGCCGGTTTTTCTGAGTCATTCCTCATAACTATAATTCTGGAATCCCACTCTCATCTTTGTCGCTCTTTTTTGTATTCTTTCTAGCATGTTTATGTCCCCTCTATGATAAGGACTCCACACCTGTACACAGTACTCCAATCTAGGTCTAACTAAAGCTTTATACAGTTTGACGATCACTTCCTTGCTCCTATGTTTAATATTTCTTTTTATCATACCTAACATTGCATTTGCCTTTTTCACTGCTATCTTAACTTGCTCATTCACCTTTCCTGTATGATCTATTATAACCCCTAGGTCCCTTTCCTTATCTATCTTTCTAATATTGTTTTCTCCCATTCTGTAATTATGTTCCATATTGGATCTACCCATGTGGATGACTGTACATTTATCTACATTAAACTCCATTTGCCAGCTTACAGACCATTCTCAAATGTTATCTAAATCCGACATCAATATATCCACTTCCGCTTTAGATGAGACACTACTGCATAGTTTTGTGTCATCAGCAAATTTTGCAATCATGGATCTCATATCAATGTCCAAATCATTTATATATATCAAGAACAAAATTGGTCCCAAAACCGAGCCCTGTGGCACACCACTTTTCACTTCACTCCACTCAGAGTACTCCTTATTTATGCCCACCCTCTGCCTTATTCCCGTTAACCAATTTTCAATCCATTTGGCAACTTCCCCACCTATTCCATGTGATTTTAACTTTCGAAATAATCTTTGATGAGGTACTCTATCAAAGGCCTTTGCAAAGTCTAGATAAATAACATCCACTGGCTCCCCTTTATCTATGACTTTAGTAACCTCCTCCATGAATTCTAATAGATTTGTTAAGCATGATCTCCCTCTAGTAAACCCATGCTGACTATTTCTAATTAGATTAAATTTGTCTAAATGCATTACAATGTTTTCTTTGATTATTGACTCTAACAATTTACAGACTATGCTAGTTAAACTCACCGGTCTATAATTTTCCGGATCTGATTTTTTGCCTTTTTTGAATAAGGGGATCACTCCTGCATCTTTCCAATCCCGTGGAACAATCCCTTTTGTAAGTGATTGAGAACATAATATAGCCAATGGTTTTGCTAGTTGGTCTCTAATTTCATACAGCAATTTTGGGTGAATACCATTTTGACCTGGACATTTATTCACCTTCAACCCCTCCATTTTTTAAAAACCATTTCCTCTGTAATACAGATTGATCTTAATCCCGCTGTATCCATGTCTCTTTGAAAAATATCTATAGGCTCTGGGATCTCGGAGCAGTCCTCCTTTGTGAAGACTGTGCCAAAGTACTGATTGAGCAGATTAGCAGCCTCCCTATTCTCACTTATTATTTTCCCTGTACTGTCTATGAGAGAGCCTACTTTGTCTTTCGTTCTTTGTTTATTTCTAACATAAGAAAAGAAGCTTTTACTGTCAGTCTTGATCCTCTGAGCAAGTTTTTTTTCAAAGTCTATTTTTGCTGTTTTATTCGCTTTCTGGGATATGTTCTGCTTGTCCAAATATTTTACATATGTTTCTTTTGATTTACCTGCCTCTATATATTTTTTCCATGCTTTATTTTTTGCTCTTCTACATTTCACTACAAATCTATTTATCCACTTTTTACGCTTGGGGTTTACCTCCCTACATGGAACACATTCCTCTTTTAGCGTTTCTAGAACTGTTTTAAAACTTTCCCACTCCTGTTCAACATCTGTTCCTACAACAATATCTTTCCAGATTATATGGTTCGCTGCCTCTTTCATCCTCTTAACATCTGCCTTAGAGTAGTCGTATGTTCGCGTGTTTATGTTTACTTCTTTCCCTGCAATAAGATCCCAACGGATGATTTGATGGTCACTTGAGCCAAACAGTTCCCCAACGGTAATGTTTTCAATCATATTTTCCTCTGTGGTAAAAACTAGGTCGAGTATGTTTTTGCCTCTGGTGGCTGCTTCTACGTGTTGAATTAAAAAATTGTCAGTTATGCACTTAACAAAAGGTTTTGACTCTAAAAGTGCTTCTGCCATATCCAATTTTATTTCTGGATTGTTGAAATCTCCCATTAATAATAATTTCCCTTTACTTGCCTTTGCTATGCTACTAATCAGCTCCTCATCTTCCTCTTTTTGACTTGATGGACATCTATAGCACACTCCAATCACTGTTTTTTCACCCCCACTTTCTATTTCTCCCCATACACTTTCATTTTTGTTACCACATGATAAATAATCTTTGATCGTTATATTAACAGAATTTATACTGTATAATAAAACGCCACTTCCCTTAGCCTTGTCTTCAACTACCCTATCTTTCCTTAACATTGTATATCCCTCAATTTCAAGTTCACTATCTGCAATCTCCTCATATGTCCATGATTCTGTTAACCCTATTATATCTGGTTTTTCTTCTTCTACATACAGTTCCAATTCTTCTCTTTTATTTACTATGCTTCTCACATTTGCATAAAAACATTTTAGTTTGTAATGTTGTTGGTTTTCCTCTTTTTGCTTCTGCTTTATCATTTTAGTGTTTGCTTTTCTACTATGTATTTCACACTTCCCTGACACCAACTTACCCCTTTGACTACATCCTCTATAGCACCCTATTGTAGGCCTATCTTTAGTCTCTTAATTGTATCCAAGTTTTTAATTTTATCAGGTCTTTTAGATATATCTTGTCTTCTCTTAATTTTATCATCTTTTAATTTTATGTTTTCTCATAAATGTATCTGTGTAATTTTATTTTATGTTATCTGTTCACGTCTTTCTTTGTCATTTTGTTTAATTTTTATTTTCTTTGAAAGTTATCTTCTTTATTTTTTTAAATTATTTTTTCTTTTGGATTATACCTTTTTTCTAGACTTAACCCAGAGTTCACAGAAGCAGTCAAGAGGCTGGAACAGCATCCCGATTGTCAGTTACTGCCATTTGCTTCCTTCCTTCTCCTTCCAATGCAACGGATCACCAGAATGCCGTTGCTGATCGATGCTGTTTGTCACAGACTAGACCTCAACAGCCCTGCTCTGGCTGGTACCAAGAAAGCCATGGATAGTATTACTAAGGTAGGAATTGGTATCGACAATATAGAGAAAGGGAACAAGAACTGCAAGAATTAGTGATTCAAGTAGGGAATAAATGTCAAGTCTATGAATGTTGGACTTTAACACCGAGAAAACAAAAACTATGATAATTGTCAAAAACAGACTCAGAATCTACTCTACAGATACAAATAGATGGTCAAATACTGGAAGAGGCCAAGAGATTCTCCTATCTTGGAAATATAATAAATAAGATGCAAATTGGGAAGAGAATAGAGATGATAAAATCTATTTGAGTCATAAACTAACATCCAAGTCACTCACAAATTAAACTGATCAAGTTTTATATATACTCGTCTTTACTGTATAGCGTAATAACATAACCTTTAGCACGCCCTTGTCCGATCCCTTTGAACCAGCTCGGCCTGCAAAAACGGTGTGCGGAAAAAAAAAATTTTTTTTTGAACGGAGTCACTCCTGACAGCCATTTTTTACTGCTGACTACGCCCTCCATATATACACGATATTTTGCCGGTTAAAGTATCGTGTGTTCGATTACAAATGGCTTTTGAACAGTTTTAATTTTGTATACGCCGTTTGGAGCAAGCCGAAAGGGGAAGTAGGTTGTTGAGAAAGATTTTTATCGCGTAGATCTGTTTATTTTGTTTGTTTAAATGAAAGAACTACGTTTGAATTGAAACTAACAGTTGTGGCGATATTGTAAACACAGTATCGATACGTTGTTGTGGTTTCCATGGTTTTCTATCGAAGCGACTAGGCCTAGTGGTCGAGTCCAAATTTTTCCCTAGATTTTCATAAATTTTCAACTTCATCTTTTTAAATCTCAAAAACTAACAAACATACAACAAAAACAATAACACCCACATGTTCGTTATGCTATTGTGTATCTACACGCCAGAAAATCATATTTATTGACAAACAAACATAAAAGTTACAAATTTTGAAAGACGACTATCACAGCGACTAATTAAGAAAATTAATTAGGTCAAATTTTTTTCAAAAATATATTGGAGTGCTAAAGGATAAACAATGACCAAACGACTGGAGAAGAGAATTTATGCCTTTCAAATGTGGATATATAGAAGAATGGGGGCACATCTCCAGGAAAAAAAAAAAAAAAAATTAGGAAGTCTTGGGGTAACTATGGGTGCAAAGAGAGTTGATGAACAAAGAGTCCCACAATTAAGATATTTTGATATTTTTTCATATCAAAAGATATCAACACCTTGTAGTTAAACAATACTGGAAGAAAAGCGGGAGAACAAACATACCTGAGTCAAACAATGCTATAAGTGAGAGGAAAGATGGTCAGACGAAAGCCTGGCAAATTGGAGCATTATGGCAATCGATAGAAGATGGAGATCCATTGCAGTCGACCTTCAATGTGGAGCTGGCACTTGAACAACTGGACTGAGTAAAGAGAACTTAGTTGAGGTTGACTGTCAAAAAGGAGGCAAAACCTCCATTGAAGACTAATAAATTATAGCTAAAATACAAACAAAACATCAGCTTTACCTGAGAACATTGACAGATACCCAAAAAGCACCCCCCAACAAGCAATGCAATTTAGATACAACGGCCAAAGCGAACCACGAAAAAGGTTACTTACGGAAATATCTCAGGCAGTGAATGACACTGTGTATGGGGAACACAGTCAGGCTCATTCTAGAAATCACTTCATAACCTGACACTGAAAGGCAAAACAGGAAAAGCGAAAATAAGAATTGACATATGTTAACACATTAACTACTATATATATATATATATATATATATATATATATATATATATATATATATATATATATATATATATATATAACAATTTTTAAAAAGAGAGAATCAATTATATCAGACTGGATTGGGGTTCTGAGTACTGAAGTGGTTAAGTGGCATGACTCAAAGCCCAAAAATCTGATTCAGCAAGGTAGTTGTGGCCCTGTTAGAAGTACAATCATTAAAAGAAATAGTGCTGAGGTTAGATGCAATATAAAGTGCAAAACACAATACACTGTAATTATCATAGGAAACGAAGCACACACAAAAAAGGAAGACTGGATATTGTCTGTGCCATTTATTTTTGAGGTTGTTTTTTTTTAATCATAGTTTAATCTCCCATATTTTCATACAGTGAGGGATGTTAAAAGGCTGTCTGAATATGATCTCTTGATCTCTTTCTTGTAAGAAGTGGTATGTGTCTGTTATATCAATCACTGTGTGATAGAAGAATTGTAATTATTGTAATATTTAATAAGCCAGTCACAAGACCTCACACAATCACAGCTTAAGTGTTACCAGCCACGCCAAAAGCAGAGTGAAAACAAGTTAAAGGATCCTGTTTACACACCATGTAATATAGTGTTATGCCCATATTTTTCTGTGACCAAAAAGCACACTAGGGGTGTTGTGGACATCATCACAATAGCTGCCTTTTCCTTCCCAGAACTGCTCTGGTACCCAATTCTTTAGGATGGGTCAACTCCAGAGCTATTTGTTAAAGAGAAAATATCCCATATCGACTACAGATTGAACCTAGATTGCTCGGTCGGCAGCCAGTGCACTAACAACTTTCCTAATGTGGCAGAGTGCAGACCCTATACTGCAGGGTAGACTAAATATCAACAGGGGAACATATGTAGCTTAGAAACCACAGAGTCTAATAGGTTTAATGTAGAAAAACACCCACATTCTGACTATTAGTAGTCTAATGAAAATCCAAAAAGATGTCCAGGGAGGAAACAGAACTGCACATTCTAAGAGCCAACCAGATGGATTTGCAGAATAAAAGGATAACTGGCGGCAGACACTGACTGATCTGCTTGATTGAATACTGGGATTAGAGTAATAAGCTAGTTCTCAAGACTCGTCCGTCTTGCTCAGACAACCTAATTTGTTTAGTGGTGTTTTCACAGGTAGCAAAGCGATGTGATGATGCAGCAAAAAAGATGCAACAGACAGAGCAAATTTGTTTGCTCAAGTCAAATCTGGAGTTCAAGGTCAAGGTAACTAGCTATTTGTAGAAGGGGGGGGGGGGGGATGCAGCAGTGCATGAGCTGACAGCAGCCAGTGACTCATAGCTATTGGCTTGCATCAGGGTCAGTAAATCATAACCCACCAAGACCCTATTCCACCTCCACATGGCAGCCCTGGGAATAGGGATTGTAGTGATAAAGTAAATGCGGTACTCAAAAATGCTAACTGATATCAGATGTATTGGTCCGAAAGGGGCAGATATTGCAGCCTCGCTGTAAACTATAACAAATAGTCACATCATTTTCAGGGCAATTGCCAAAGAAGAAGAAGAATATTTTTTTTTGTTTGAAGCTACTCATTGGAGTTTTTCAGGCTTAGCCATTTTTCAATTGAAGAATGTTACAATTTCTTGTATTCCAAATGGTCCTGAAGAAGGTGAGCCTAAGTCTTCATGGTTGTGGAGCAATGCTAGGCTTTCAGCAGGGTCACAACTGCAGGAGTCACAATGATTATCTCTATGTTATTAGCCAGGCTGTTGTAATGCAACCTGTTTCCCGGTGCATACCGTAGAGATGCAGACTCGGTGCAGGGCATGCACAGAAGCAGCAGGGCCAGACTGACTCTTTAGTTAATGTCTGTGTGTGCAGTGGCCATATTCTTTCCCCTCCAGTAAGGGAAGCCTAAAATCCATATTGGGCTAACATGTACATTACAATAACAAAAATACTCAGCCTTTATTAGAGCTTATCTTGGACAGGCTGCCACACCATCATGATGGTAAATACTGCCTGTTATAATCGAAAGGATTTGGTCTGTGGTTGAAAGTGTCATGTCTCCCCAAAATGAGGTAATATACCTGAATAATGAAGTATTATCAGTTGAAAAAGGTTGAGGCATTCCCACGACAGTAGCTGCTGGTCGGGGAATGTAGTGTTAGAGACATCATTGTATTGAGCCACAGCTTGTTTATGAGGGGAGATAGCAGTTTCTTTCCCTAGCTGTAAGTCAGGTACTCTTTTAGAGTTGGGTTGACTGAAGAATGCTGGTAATGGGAGTTGAATCTTGTGCCTCTGCAGTGGCAAGCTAGTGCTCAACCACTACACTAATCAGATTGCCAGAAATAATAACAACACGGAAATGTGACAAAGAAAACGGCAACAGCCAATTGTTTAGTCTGTCTCCGCTATTCGGCTTCTACTATTCTGGATGCCTCACAGGAGCCTGCATCTTTACAAAGAAATGTGTACCGAGCGGTTCAGTCTTGCACAGCTGCTTCCAATGTGTCGAGTACTATGCCAAAGACCTTTAGTGAAGTCTTCAGCATGTCTTTGAAGTGCTTCCATTGGCCACCATGGACTCTTCCACCGTAAAAAAAAGTGTTTTTGGCAGCTGGTGGTCTGGCAGACTACATAACCTGCCCAGCAAATCTGTTACTGCATCAGAATTGTATTGATGCTAGGGATACCAGCTCTGTCTAGCACAGCAGTATCCTGGATCCTGTCTTGCCATTTGATCTTCATTACCCTTCTGAGACACTGTGTGGAAGTGGTACAGCATCTTTACATGGCACCTGTATATAGCCCATATTTCACACGCATACAACAGTTCTGTATACCTTGAGCTTTGTCTGTAGACTAATGCCACTTTGAACCAGACATACACTTGATTGGAATGCACAGGGAGAAAGAACGAGTAGGGTAACCACTAAACACCTGTCAAGCATTGGTGAGAAAGAAGGCATGTATTCAAGAAGATGGTCCTAAATATGAATATGGGAAGAGTATATTTTGCATTCCTGTACTCTCTTAGGGTAACCATTTTGAGGCCCATGTCTAGCTAAATACTCCCAATATGTGCGCAACAACATAACCTCTGACAGAAAAAGTCTCTTACCTGGCCTTCTGAAGTTGGATTGTTTGATACTAACAGGAGACGAGGAGTGAGTCCCAGGCACCCTAAAACCATGGTTCTCTTGGTAGATGAAGAACATATACCATAGGTAGTAGTTCATCTATAACAAAGATCTTCAATCTTTGTTTTGCCCCACATACCATTTATAAAATGTCATTCCCCCTTTTCTAAGATTGCCTCACTCAAAAGGTACATTTCAAATGTAATATAATATTGAAAATATTTTATGTTTTCTAAATTAGTACATAAACATTTATTTGGTTTAACAAATTTATAAGCAATAGAAAATGTTGATGGAATTTAAAACTTGATTAAAAATAGTTTTTATGAATATTCTGATTATTTAACAGACTAAACTGGTTGAGAACTCCTTATCTAGGAGATGGATAATTGAATTCAAATAACCTGCTGCTGTCATGGTTAATCTGTGGATAGCCAAAGGCTATGGACAGTTGTTAACTTATAAAAAAAGAAACTTGCCGAACATGGATGTGCGGATATAGACGCAGATACTGCAGTCCAACTGTAAAATGGGGCACAGTTATCTTTCACTGTAATACTTTTTTAAAAGAAGATGAAGCTGAAGATGAAGATTGATAATGGGCTGAATTTGTTTTGTTTGTACTTTTCTTCTAGGAATTTCCGCTGATATCTGCCTCTAGATTCTTGGTGAAACAAGGGGAGCTAACCCAGATTAAAGTGGAAGGGACAGTTCGTAAACCATTAAGTAAATTGTTGGGCTCTAACAAGGAACATGTATACCTGTTTCTTTTCAACGATATTCTGCTCGTCACCAAGAAAAAAGGGTCAGTGTTTATTGCCTCTTACAAATATCTATTCATTTGCTGTTCAGTTCAGTGTCACCTCCACATTGAAGTTCTATTGCAATGTATCTCTAATGTCTTCTATCTCTTGCCATGATGGTGAAATCTGTTAGACTTTTCCTTGACCATTTCTTTTTTTACATCATTCTCTCACTTATAGCTCTGTTTACCTTTGGTATATTTGTCCTCTATCTTTCCTTCCGGTATTGTTTTCAGCAATGTTTTGTTTTTTCATGCGACCAAAATATCTTGTCTGACTTTGAATTCATTCATCAATTCTCTTTGCACTTCTAATTTCACCAAGACTTCTTTTTATTTGTTTATTTTCCATAGGATGTGCCTCATTCTTCTATATATTTACATTTCAAAGACATCAATTCTCTTCTTTAACTGTTTGTTTATTGTACATGTTTCTACACTTCGTTCATTGTACATGCTTCTACACCATACAGTAAAGACAAGCATACTAATGCCTGACAACTCTCATGTTTAATTTGTGCTTGGATGTCAATATATGACTCATGTTGGTGAAAAAAGATTTCTTATTCTATTCTTGATTTCCATTTTGCACCTTCTATCTGTATAAGCTTGAACACATTTCAGCCTCAAATGTAATTCAGCCATAAAACATTAAAAGTATTAGACTTATAAAATCAATGAATTTGTTTGTAATACAAAGGCATATGACCAGCAACCTTATCATGTACCATAGAAACCATTTCTACAAGAACATATCAATGATTTGACGCAGGCTTTCAGCAATGAGGACCTCTAGTGGTAACCTCTTGTTTGTTTATACTGGAGTATAAAAGAGCATTGATGCGATGAGGAAAGTAACAAAAATAACCTTAATGTTTTTATGGATAGAATATGCCATTATTATTGGGTTTTTTTTGGTCTCCTACTCATATATTATTCTCACCATGCTGTAATAGTTTTGACTAAAGAGGGTTGTATGTGGTGCTAGCAACTTCATCATTTTGTTGTTTGAAGATACTCGTTCGAAGTTCTACACTTCTGATGAATTTTCTCAGGCAGCAGGTTCCTCTTATATCCTGAGGTGTTCTGAAGAAGGTGGACCTGGGCCTCTTGGTTGTAGTGCAGTGTTATGCTTCCCAGCAGGCTCACTGCCTCAGGGATTGTAATGTTGATTTCCATCTCTTTGGCCAGGCTGCTGTAACACAGCCTGTTTCGAATTGCACAATTGTGAGGTGTGGTCATAGTCAGTATCTGTAACCTCATCCTGATACATGCGACTAAGCACTCAACCTATTGCTATTGAAACTAGGGATGCACCGAATAGGAGCTTTTTACTATTCGGCTGAATATGAATAGAGATCTTCAACTATTTAGTCAGATACGAATAGTGAAATAACGTTTGGCGTACAAAATTGTGTTCACTGTGTCTACAGACATTTCTTATAATTATAAAGAAATCAACAAAAACATATAACATTTGAAAGTGCTTTTCAAGGTTACTCAAACGGGGCAAATATCTTAAAACTTAAATTCAGTACAAAAGTCATTGCTGCATTCAAAAGTCATTTACATGTTTGGTTTTAATCTGCTGTCTAGTCAGCTGATGACACGTGTGATATGATAAAGTACTCATTGCAAGGAGCCATGTATCAACCTTAGTAGGGAATGTAGACTGAAAGTTATCCAACCCTTTTGGTCTAAATTTAATACACCACTCTTTGACCTGTTTGTTTTTTATTGCAGGGTACTATTCTACCAAATCAAATACGAAACAGATATTCAATGCATCCCTAATTGAAACTGCCACAATGAATGATCAGATACAGGACTCCCTCAAATGGGCCAGCTGTAATGATGGCCTTGTTATTCACTATGTGCAGAGATTAAGCTATCAAATCAAATTATCAAATTATGTTACACAATTCTAAAGCTTTGAAGTGCTGATTGTTGCAGAGTCTGAAAGGGGAGCAATGAATAGTAACACTATAAACCTAACAAAGCGTGTCATAAGAGACGATTAAGGAGGGACACCTCATCCTGTAGAAACTCTAAGCTATGAAATTTTAAACAAATATGCAAGTCAACTAATAAGACAAATTCATATCAGTCATCCAAGTCAGAAGCTGGTCCTCTGTCAAGAGGACAAATGACACCATGCAGAGAAAGTCACAAGGAATCTGCATCTTTGACTTGCCTATTTTCTTCTAGGTCAAGACAATCATAAAGGAAATGGGGAAGATGTAGACAAAGCTGAAGTGGATGGTTAAGGACTGGAGGAATTGCCATGTGCTCCACAGTGAGCTGAAAGGTTTTGATTGATTTAACGTTTTTAAGGTGTTTCACATAAGTAGTTTCACATATAATGATTTTATCCCCTTTTTGCTCCAAGTAAAACAATACAGGTGAGGAGTCCTTTTGTACAGGAGATATAAACATGCTGGAAAGGATACAAAAAAGAGTGACAAAGCTGATAGTGGGATTCCATAATTACAGTTATGAGGAAAGACTCAGAAAAACCAGCTTACAATGTCTAGAAAAGAGAAGAATTCGAGGTGACAATACAGGTTTATAAGATAAAAAAAGGAACAGATAAATTAGACTATAACAAGTTTTTCAAAATACAACCAGTTACAAGAACAAGAGGGCATAGCTACAGATTAACTAAAGAACGGTCCGGATTGGATATTAGGAAATATTGTTTTAGTCAGAGAGTGGTGAATGCTTGGAATGCATTGCCACAGGAAGTAGTGGATTCAGGGACAGTTAATGCATTTAAGAATAAATTAGATGCGCATAGCTTTTAGAGCAAAGTAATGTAAATTAAACTGGTTGCATACAGACTCTGCAGAGTCTTCTAAACCAGAATAAAGACGTGAAGTTATGTCTTGGCCTCCATATCTTAGCCACAAGAAGGAAGTGTTCTAACCTCTCTGTTACGCAGATGCTCAAGAAATATAGAGGGAGAACACAATACACATGAGTAGAATGGAGAATCATGATGTGGGGAGAATCAAAATGGATGGCATAGGCAGAAAGATTTGACGTCTGTTTGTTGGATCTGAGATGTTTGGTTGGTAGGTTATTAACATCAAATCTGATTATGTTTGTTCTCTTCACCAGAACAATATTCCAAGTCCGTGACTATTGCCAGCGCAATTCTCTTCACATAGAATCTATTGACAACCCAGATAAGTCACACCATATAGCACCGGGTACAGCTACAGGGATACCCAATATTCTATTTTTAGCCATGCTAGCCAACCATGAAAACCGGCAGGTTGAGATGGTCCTGTCGTGCAAGTCTGAGTAAGTGTATTTGATTGCTTCAAAGATGTTTGTTGTCATTATCATCATTATAATGTCGGTTTTTTAACTTTGATAGCAGCATGAATGGGCCAACTTGAAGATTGCAGCAGTGAATGAGCTGACAGCAGCTGCTTGCATCAGGGTCAGCGAACCAGAACTGACCAATACCCTATTCCGCCTCCAAGTGGCGACTATAGAAACAGGCTGCACTAGCTAAGAGAATATGGATCACAGTGGGAAGGTAAACCCTGTACCCCAAAACAGCCAGCAGAAATTGAATGTGTCGGGTTGAAAGGCACATATATCACAGCCTCACTGTAAAGTTTCAAGGGTTTTAACACAGGGCCGGCACCATTCTTGTCCATTTATAACTGTTAGACGTTTTATGGAGCGTTATTGAGTAAGGTCAATTTGTGCAAATGCCATTAACATTTGATATTTCAGATATAGAAAAAGACATTACAATTTGAAAACATGTGAAGAAAAAAATTAACAAAGAATTTGTATGCTATTAATTTATTGCAAAACAAAATACAAATTTATTATTTATAACACATTTTGCTGTTCAACACTGCCCATGTTATTATTGGGGCGCAAATGGTGAGCTGAGAACAGTAACCTGCAGGCATGTTGTTAGATTCAAATAAGGAGAGTTGGACATCATGTTGCCTACCCCATCCTGTAGACATTATAAGCCACATGAAGAAGAAAAAAGACCTCTACACTCAATGATAGAAGTGACTAATCAATTACATTAGTACGGCGTGGACTAGTGGTTAAGTGACACAGCTCACAAACTGAAGGTGCTGGGTTAGATCCCTATCACAGCCCCGGTCATTACCCTGGGAAAGCAAACCCTTAGAAAATGCACGAGGTCGCAGACCCTTACATAAAATGCATGCTGACAGGCGCAAAATAAATAACCACAGTGCAACTCAAACCGCCTAGGGGATTAGGGAAATAAGGCGAACGCACACCAAAAAAAAAAAAAAAAGAGAGAGAGAGACCTCTACACCCCATGGTAGAAGAATGGTGACAAAGTCAGTAAGACTCATTAGGGTTGTTCATGGAAATGACTGTCCATACTGTAGAAACTATAAACCACATGAAAAAGACAAGAAAACTTCCACACACTATAGTAATGACTAAGTAAAGATAAAGCTGTCAATTACAAGTGTTCATCCCTCTTTAAAACAACGTAGTCAATTCTGATAATTAGAAAAATGTTTAGTTGTGGCTGAAAAATCTCCCATTTGTCTAGGAATATGGGAAATATTTCCAGGTTCAATGTGTAAGGTTAAATGGCTTAATATTTGTGTTTGTGAACATTTGTTTGCTTAGGAGTGAGAGGACTCGTTGGATTGATGCCATTATGCCAACACAAACATCTTCAGAGTCTGAGAGGGTCTACGACTGCTGGGGTAAAATATGTGTTTCATTTGTGCTGCCTTATCATCACCATCAGCGATATCGTTGCCATCTTTGTTATCATCATCATCCTCACCACCACTATAATCGCCACCAACATCATCATCATCAACCTTCTAAACCAATGAGACTCACAAAGAAGGTTTTGTCCAAATACTGTCATTGAGTGAAATCGAGTTCCATCCACATACTGTCAAGGAATGAAAGCATAATGTCCTCTAACAACAAGAGCCCAGATCCTGCTCATACTAATAGTAATGGCTGCTCGTTGTAGACACAGATAGAGACACCATCAGATATGTGTGGCCAGATGTGACCACATATGACTGTTCAGCTCAATCTGAGCACAACACAACTTTACAGCTCGTGGATGGCGTCAGTACTTGGAATGTCTTGGATTCGGTTCTTTCACACATTTTGCACCAGTGTTTCTTCTTTGCTCAGAGATGTGAGCATCATGTGTGATGGCTGTGTGCCAGTCTGAGTTGTCTGGAGCAAGTAGCTCCCAAGAGGTGAAATCGTTGAGGAAACTGTTCAGAGATGCTTTCAGATAGTATTTGTATCATTTCAACATGTCCAGTCCATTTGATTTGTGCTGTCTACTGCAGCATGTGGATGTCCGAGTACTTTGCCCTTTTGAGAGCTTCAGAGTTGGGATCCTATCCTACCAGTTGATCCTGAACAGTTTGTTCTGTGTATAGAAGGGTGATTAACACCAGAACATGATAGACCATAATTTTGGTGACGACGCTGGCTTCTTGCTGGTCCCAAACATTCACTTTCTTCATAAAGTCGCACTTGCCTTGTTAATCCATATTCCATTCATGAGTTCCCATTTTGCAGCATCACTACAGCTGGGCCCCTTCCCACTAGAAGTCTTGCAGCAATGTTTCAATAGCAATGGTTTTGCATGAAAGATTGCTAGCCTCATGTAACTCATAGATGGTAATCTATCTAGAAAAGGGAAAATTTGAACTTCAAACTACCTTCTGCCTTTCAGGCAGTCGAGGAACAGTCAGAAGCTAAAAAAAGTTAACAACACACACACACACAAAAGAAGATTTTCAATAAACTGATGTGTTGCATAAAAAATATCACAGTCTAGCTGTTCTTCTTTTGCATTTGTTCTTAATCTCTCGCTACCAAACCCTGAACAGGGCTTTTAAAGTAGCAGGATGTAGTCCGAAGAGCAGAATGTGTCGTATCGCTAGTTTACAGCTTGACTGCAATATTTGCATCTTTCAGTCCGACATATCCATCTTCTGCAGGTAGTCTAGCTGTAAAACGGGACTATGTATCTTATACTCAAATGCAAATGCTGAAGATGGAGAAGAAAACAGCAGCTGGTTTAAGAAATAACTTTGTTTTATCATGAGTGCAATCATCTGTTCTGTTATTAACATCTTATTGTTCAAAGTTATTCATGTTGAGCTGTAGTGTAATGCAGGGCTGCTCAGTAAGTTCACCTATATGGAAATTTCAATGTTGATGCCCACTTTGTTAACCAGACTGTTGCTACACAGTCTGTTTCCATAGAGCATGACATGGACATTAGATGGAGTCTTGATCAGTATATTTGACCTGACCCTGATGTTACTCTTTGCTTCCTACCTTGCATGTAGGCTATGAACAGCCAAAGCTAGGGGATGTTAACAAAAACATAATTAGGTAATGGTTCAGATGGCCACTTTGTCGATGATGAACACAATTAACAAATCATAACAAAAAGCAAGACATAATGTATTGTTGCTGTTGTTGAATGCCCACAATGAGTATGACATACGAAGAGTCAAAACAGCTTATTAGAGCTAGATACATGACCAAATGGGAAACCGAACATACTGGTTACACCAAAAACTATGCCTATTACCAGTTGAACAGAAGAGAGCAGGTCGTGGTCTTCAGACTTCGCACTGGCCACAATAGGCTGAGGTACCACCTATTCAACAAATTGAAGATAGGTGGCATCTACGAATGCCCGTGTGGTACCGGGAAAATGACCGCTGAGCATTTGCTGCAAAACTGCCCGACATACGAGGATCAGAGAGAGCAGATGGGGCCATCACCTGTGGCAACACTAGACAAGCTCTATGGCAGTGTCGACAGCCTCAGGATGACCGCTGCCTTTTTTGAAAAAATAATGGTAACTGTCTGACTGCGTACAATGAAAAAGAAGAAGGAAAATGCCCACAATGAGTAAGTTTATGCTTTTGTGCGCTCTGAAAAGAATGTTAAGTGTATTAGTTTTTCTCGTATCCCGAGTGTGCTGATGAAGGTGGTCGCCAGTCCTCCAGGTAGTTGTGCTGTGCTCAGCTTCATCTGCATGACACTGACTACCGCAAGGATCCACATCTCGTTAGCCAGACTGCCTTGAAAACAGCCTGTTACCAGGGAATGAATGCTACATGGAAGAGAGATAGTGGTCTTGACCAGAATATTGTGCATGACCCTGGTGCTATGTTCTGGTTAGTCTGTTGTGCCTGACTGGACTTGTGTCTCAGTTCCCAAAGACATGAGGTAAAATGAACAAATATACCTGAAATTTATCAGGTAACAGTACGACACGATATGAAAAATATGGACAACTGTGTACATGAAAGTGAGGTGGCATTAAAGTTAAAAGTGGATGTACATTTCACATACCACACGGCAATTCTCACTCACAAGCAAATCTATCAAGAGTAACAAACCTTATATTTGAAAGGTTCTTTACTGTCCAGCTACCCAAGCAAACGTTCTTCCGATTTTGTCCATACTGCCAGGCCTCCAATTCTTTCTAGACTGAAAATCTCTAATACAGAGAGAATATTTAGTAACTCTGTTTTAAATAATTCAATACAGTTACCTGTATACAAATGATGTATTGTATAGAACTAAACTAAGTTCTAAGTATAGGTAGGTGATTATAATACTCAAACTGATGTGTTTAATTAAACCATCTGCAGTGAATGTCTACAAAGGGGAAAAAGTCAGTCAAAAGTGTACAGAGGTGGACATTGGGGATAGAAGGGTAAAAGATGCTAAAATTTTGTGGACGTCTTTTATGAATCAGCCCAAAGCTGTTTTCACTTCTGCCTATCCATAAATAGTAACACTTCCTCTTCACCAGGTGAAGAAGAAAAGCTTGAAAACACTGCTGAAGGCATTGAATGTGAAGATCAAGTAAAGGGTTCATTTGGTTTTTGGTTTTGTTTTTTTATTGCATGGGAAAGCATCTGTTTTATTGTTTTATTTTCTTTCCCTACTTCTATTTTCTGTTCTAACCATTGATTGAGAATGAGGTTTTGCTTTGTTTGAAATTGATTAAAATATAAATAGGTATGGCTCAGTTACAGCAGAAATAAAATAGAACCCACATTAGGGACAGACTAAGAACAATTGAAAACACAAATCACAACATAAATTGTCTGGGTGTAGCAACTTAGCCATACTTGTATATGTTGTTATTTTCTTTGACCTTCAGTACCACTGCAACTTCGCTTTATTTTTGCTTTGTTAGGGATTGCCGTATTCCAGATAATTTTCTCTCTTCGTGTATACTAAATTTGTATTAATCTGAAAATATTTTTGCTTTGTTAGGGACTGCCGTATTCCAGATAATTTTCTCTCTTCGTGTATACTAAATTTGTATTAATCTGAAAATATTTTTGCTTTGTTAGGGACTGCCGTATTCCAGATAATTTTCTCTCTTCGTGTATACTAAATTTGTATTAATCTGAAAATATTTTTGCTTTGTTAGGGACTGCCGTGTTTCAGATAATTTTCTCTCTTCATGTATACTAAATTTGTGTTAATCTGAAAATATTTTTGCTTTGTTAGGGACTGCCGTGTTTCAGATAATTTTCTCTCTTCGTGTATACTAAATTTGTGTTAATCTGAAAATATTTTTGCTTTGTTAGGGACTGCCGTGTTCCAGATAATTTTCTCTCTTCGTGTATACTAAATTTGTGTTAATCTGAAAATATTTTTGAACTTGTGTAGTATCTAGTCGTCAAGCATAAAATAGCCATTAGTAACTTTCACATTGGATAGAAATGACATTCTCAGGTTGATCAATGACAACCTGTTTTGAAGCCAAGATTAACATCAGGGTCAGGTGAACATACTGACCAGGACCCCACCTAAAGTCCTTGCCCTGCTTCTGGAAACTGGCAGTGATACAGCAGCCTGGCCAATGATGTGGGTATCAAAATAGTGATCCCCATAGGGGTAGACTTACCAAAAAGCCTTGTATTGCACAACAGCTAGGAGTTGCCAGGTCTACCTTCAGTATTCCCTTGTATTTAAGAAGAGGCACTAGAACCCTCATCAAGAAAATTAGTAAAGAGTAAAGAACTCAGTACAAGTACTTTGGAAACAAACACGTCCTCTAGGATAGAAGAGTCTCCGACTCATAGCTTTGCAAGCACTGCCATTCTCCTCCTACTTGTTAGATCCTTGGTCAGTGATTAGCAATGTGGTCAGTGACTGTTAAAACTGTCAGTGACCATCCTGCCTGGTGGTATCATTAAGGGTAGCAACAACTTTCCTCTATTTCACCCAGCCTATAGCTATCTTTCATACGGTGCTTTGCCTAGTTGTCTTAGGTAGGTCTGTCTTTTGTCTTCACTTTGGGGTCCACTCCATGGTGATTCTGCTAATGGTGTCAGGCTGTCTTCTTAGGACATGGCAGATCCAATTTCATCATCAACCAGTTTTGATACCCATCATTCACGCAGACCAATGACTTGCCTCGGTACGAGTAGCATCATAGACAGCGACATACTTAGAAGATGGCAGTGGGCCTATTATTTGCACTTGGGATCCACCCCCTTAATCAGGTCAATCATCGTGTCAGACTCTCCGGTATAGATGGAATGACTACAATGTGAGCTGATTACAGATAGAGGCCTCAAACCTTTAGAGACTTATGTGGACCTACTGTCATGGTCATGCTGGAGTTTGCATACATACAGGTCACTATAGCTGAGAGGTAAGACGCTCACTTCTGAAGAAATGAACAAACGAAAGTGCGAAACAGTAGGTGTTCTAATCCCATAAGTATAAAGTGTCCTCTGATCTCAAGGAAGGTGTCCTCTTCTTCTTCATACGATGTTAGACGTCGACTTGAATTTGTTCAAAGAAAGCAGTGGGCATCCTGAGACTGTCAACACTGCTATAGAGCGAGCTTGTCTAGTGTTGGCACTGGTGATGGTAATATGTGCTTTCTGGTCCTTGTATGTCGGGCAATTTTGCAGCAGATGTTTAGGGGTAATTTTTCCAGTACCACAGGTGCATTCATCAGTAACACCTATCTTCAGTTTATTGAATAGATGGTACCTCAATCTGTTGTGGCCTGTGCGGAATCTGAAGACGACCACCTGCTCTCTTCTGTTCAACTGGTTGTTGTTGTTACGGATCCAGCAGCATCCGGGCTCTCGCCCTTCTACTCAATGCTATGTAATGGTATCTGCACGTGTTTATCAGCTGTTGTCTAGGACCATACAAAGTGTTTCATGTATGTGGCCACGGAGGACGAAGCATTTTCCTAAAATCATTTAATGCCGAGCACTCAAAGAGATGATGACCAACGCTTTAATATGAGTGTGTACACAGTTGGTACTCAGGAGTATGTTGTGGTTGGATTATGTTCAGGTGTTTGTTTAGTAGGATGTGTTGGGTTCTCAGTCGGAAAATGGTGCTCTGATCCTTCCTTGTGAGTTGATTTACACTGTCATTTGGACTGGGGCTTGCCATATGTCCATAGACCTCCCTTCCTGTGTTTTCCATGGCCCATCTTTTCAGCCAAATTTCTTTGTTTGCTGATCTTATGAGCTGTTTGACTGTTTGTAAAGTTGTCGCTGTTCTTGTCTTGATCCCTCCTTTGCTAGTCTGTCTGCCTTGTCATTGCCAGGTGTGCTTGAGTGTCCAGGGATCCACTGCAGAACTATTTTAACAGCACTGGAAGTGATAATGTGGTCCATGTTTAGAGATATTTGGATAAGGTCAGGACTACTATGACCAGCAACTTCTAATGCTTGAAGAGCTGCTATTGAATCTCTGAAAATAAGTGTTTTGGGCCTTTGAAGGAAAGGCATCAAAAATGGTCCTAAGATGGTACAAAGCAGCTTCAAATGCAGTAATCTCAGCTTCATAGTTGGAGCAAACCTTCCCGCAAGCATTAGACAGTTTATCAGAGGATCCGTCCGGGTATTTTATATAAACACCACAACCTGATTTGATGGTAGCTTTAAACGCAGATCCAGGGGATGATGAGGCTAACGCCTGGTCAAGCAACACACACTGATCAGACAATGTTAGCCAGAGTCAGGAGAAATATACTGAACAAGACCCTCACCTGACCTCCTCGTTGGTGGTCTTGGAAACGGGCTGTTGTCGAGGACAACAGTCTGGCTAACAAGGTGAGGTTCGACGTGATCTCCATAGTAGTGAGGCGACACGCAGATGAAGCCAGGCATAGCACAACCGCCTGGAGAATCCCAGTCCACCTTCATCAGCACACTTTGGATGTGAGGAAAGCTACTGCCACCCGTCACTTTACACCCTTTTCAGGGTGCACATAAGAGTAACCTACTCATTGTGGGCAATCGAGACAACAACAGCAACAACAAACGCAGATCCATCAGTATATACATGTATCCATTCATCAGGATAGGCATCAAAATTTCTTTGAGCTGCTCGAATGAGAGTACTTGGATCTGAACTTTTGGTTGTATCATCTATTAATTTTACCTGTATTTCTGGTGTTTTAAGGAAAGCTTGTGGAGATATATCTTTTACTACTGTTCAACTGGTAATAAGCATCATTTTTTGTGTAGCCAGTATGCTGTTTCCAATTTGTCCATGTACCTGGCCCTGAAAAACTTTTTGGACTCTTTGTTGATTACATTTGAATCTGGTTGTGGTAGCCTTCCTCCTTTTGCCAGTCTGTCTGCCTCCTCGTTGCCTTGAATGTTAGAGTGGGATGGGACCCACTGTACTACGACTCTTTTGGGTTTGGATAGTTGACAGAGTACTGATCTTAGGTCATTTAGGTCTGTATTTTTCTGGCACTTTAGCGCAGAAACCAAGACTAACTGGCTTTTATTGTTTTCGCTTGTCAGCAAAGCTTCTAAAGTGATTTGCGTCTAGTCCTATCAGAGACAACTATAAATTAAGAGGTCCTGTGTGCACACTGTGCATTTTAAATAACCTTTGGCAAGTTGAAAATCTAAAATAGCAGACTGCAAGTCGTTGCTCAATTAAAAATTGTAAAGGTAACTAAATTTCTGTATGAAGACCAAAAGGAGGTGGCCCTTAATCATATAAAAACACAAAAGGCAAATCACCTCTTTGTCTGCACAACAATTGCAAGTATATACAAAAAAGGATCTCTACACTCTCATAAGAAGAAGAGGAGCAACAAAGTAGTTCGCAAACATTACTTAGTCGCTCCTCTTCTACCGTGAGGTGTAGAGGTGTTCGCAAACATAGAGGACTTAAACCTTCTAAGGCTTGTGTAGATCTACTGCCCTGATCATGCTGGGGTAAGGCAGGCAGGCTATCAGTTAGTTAGTATTTTTTAATGTTATTCACTGAAATTTTACTAATGCTTCCAGAATATACACCCAGTTTGAGAGTCCATCACTCATTTTCAGGATTTGTTACCCAGAATATAACCACCAAGTTTGAGAATAAGTTACCCAGTTTGAAAACCTACTACCTGAATATTACTTAAGTTTGAGAATATATCATCCAGTTTCAGAATCTGCTACAAGTATATATCTGTTACTCAGAATAGATTGTCTATTTTGAGAATCCATCACCAAGTTTAAAGATATATCACTCTGTTAGAGAATCTGTTACCCAGCAAACATTACACAGTTGGAATATCTATTACCCAGAATCTATCACCCAGTTTAAGAATTTGTTCCCAATAATATATCACAGAATTTAATCATTTTTGACAGTTTAAAAATATTGTACCCAGTTTGAGAATCTTGTCTTCTTGTGAATATATTACTCTGTTTAATAATCATTGACCCAGTTTAAGAATGTATTTTCCAGTTTGAGAATGTTGCTCAGAATATATCACCCAGTTTGAGAATGTTGCCCAGAATATATCAAACAGTTTTAGGTAGTTGGCATGAATAAATTATGCAATTTGAGACTCTATAACTCATTTTGAGAATATATAACCCTGTTTATCTATTACTCATTTTGAATGTATCAACCTTAATTTTTTTATTTTTCTTGTGAGAGAGCATCCTATCTAAGAATTAATTTGTTGTTACATAATCTCGACATTTATTAGAAATAATATCACCATTTTTTAGCTGTAAATAGACATGGACAGTAAAGATATGAGGTCCTCAGGTCTGGAGGGACAACAATGCTATATGGACAAAATGAGATATTTCCAGTGAAAGTTTGATGTGGGATAACATACTATAACATCTATTCAATTGAAAGTTGTTTCAATAGGTGAACTTCATTTACCGATTTTTTTATGTTTTATTTTTCATTTGCGTTTTCCTTATTTCTCTATTCTCCAAGGCGGTGTGTGTTGCACTATGTATTTATTTTGTACCAGTCTGCCCAGCACATCCAACTTTGGCATGCATTTTATGTAAGGGTCTGCTTCCTCCTATATTTTCAAAGGGTTTACTTCCGCGGAATAACAACTGGTGCTGTGATGGGGAGCGAACCCAGCACCTTCGGATGTCACGTAACCACTAGCTCATGCCGTCCCTAATTTTGTATATTTGAAGAACACAGTGATTTAGACATGAGCAGATTTTGTGGTGCTTTAGGACAGACATTATGTACACTATTTTCTAAATGCATAGAACACGAGGCTCACACATAGTATTATTACCATTTTACTAATACCTAGTGTAGACCTAATTGTTTACTTTGCGATAAACGATTGGCTAACACAATGTGCTTTACTAATTCAATAGTGGCTGTTACTTTAACCTTATCACAGTGACCCCTCCAGCCTGAATCCCTTTCTAAATCCCTCTGCATACACAAAGAAGTAAAAAAGTAACCTTGATATATTTTTATTAACAGAATATCCATATTACGGTTATTTGTTTACTCTCCCTTGCAGTTTGCAGTGTGTTGTAAATACATCTAACAAAATGCCCAAGCTTTTTCCAGGGCAAAGAGAATAACACCACTGTTTCCTTTCTAGCATGCCATAAGAGGTGACAGGGCATGAAGATGAAGATTTTAACAATATGAGCCAGCTAGCTTCACTGTGATGAGCGTCTCTGCTGTTGTTGTTGTTGTTGAAGGAATGACCACAATGGGTAGATTTATCCTTTTGTGCACCCTAAAAAGGATGTTTAGTGGCGGGTTACAGTAGCTTTCCTCACATACCAAGTGTGCGGATCAAGGTGGACTGGGGTTCTCAGGCGGTTGTGCTATGCTTGGCTTCACCTGCATTTTGCTCACTACTATGGGGATCACATCGATACCTCACCTCGTTAGCCAGGCTGCCATGAGACCAGCCCGTTTCCGGGAAGGGCTATGGGGAAGCCGAGGTGACGGTCTTGACCAGTATATTTTGCCTGACCCTGACTAAGATGTCTGATCGGTATGTTGTGCCTGACCAGACGTTAGTCTTCCTTCCCAGTGACTCTGCTTGAAGAGAGGATTAGTTATTATTTGAATATTTAATGAACCAATTTTTTGACTCAGGATGGATTTGTCCTTCTCGTTTGGAAGACCTCATCTGAGAATATGTTACAAGAAATAGAAAAGATCAGAAAATTATCTCAAGAAAAGATAAATATTTACAGATAACTTTTGGAAAAATGACCATAAATGCGCCATGAATGTTGTAACAGGCATTTAATGAGGATTGTGGGTGGGGCTAGCAACCTCATCATCTAAAGAAAATTTATACAGATACCAATAACACAAAAAGCATTCAGAAGCTTCCTGTGAGGATTTATCTAGTCGCTATGCTTTGTAAGTAGCATAGAACATGAGATGGAACAAATATACTTACTCTAGGCCCTAGTTAAAAACTGTCACTGTTCATTGGCATTGTTGAGGTTCGCCAGGAGAATTTACAGTCACCATGCGCTGTACAGACTAGGATTTTATTTTATCTCAGATAGAAAAAAATCTATGCCGTACCAAGGATTTGAACGCATGTCCTCATAATCAAAGACCAAGATATTTTTCAAAGAGTCATGGATACAGCAGGATTAAGATCAATCTGTATTACAGAGGAAATGGTTTTTTTTAAATTGAATGGGTTGAAAGTGGATAAATGTCCAGGACAAGATGGTATTTATCCAAAATTACTGTTTGAAATTATAGACCAACTAGCAAAACCATTGGCTATATTATGTCCCCAATCACTTGCAAAAGGGATTGTTCCACGGGATTTGAAAGATGCAGGAGTGATCCCCTTATTCAAAAAGGGAAGTAACTCATATTTGCGTTTCATTTTGTAAAAGCAGCGACGTGCTTTCTGTGGAAATTCAAAGTTGGAAAACATCTGTCATCTTTCAAGTAAGCCAAGTTTTTGTTATGTTTATCACAAAAATGTGTAGTGAACCTAGCACTTCAAGATTCTCTAACAGTAGGTCGTTTTTATTTGTAGAAAAGGCTAGGGAGTATACGCTAGATGAATTTAGTGATGAGGATTGACCTTTTTCTGATGTTGAATCAGAGTCAGACATAGAATATAATATTATTTAATCTACTCAGCGACATATCTCAACTCCATTTGACTGCTATAGAAAATTATTTTCTTGTAGATATTATTCATATGTTGATTACTGTTATTCTGAAGTACACTAGACCAATCTGTATTACAATTCAGTGGTGTTTCATGTTTTGGTGACATTTTTGTGTGTGAAAAATAGTTTTTAATTACAAAAAATAGCGATTAATTATTAATAATTACTTGCAATATTTTATTAAATTCTACAATTCATATTGTTACTACACATTCATTTTCCTTTAATTTTATATATAACATGTTTGTTTTCCTCGTGAAATAATTAAGAAAAGTCAAGTTTTATGAAGAGACTGATTTTATAGACAAAATAATTATGGCAGAACTAGTTACAAAATTATGACCTTTACGAGTTAAATAGTTCTGTAACCCTCCATGGCACCAAATCATAATATAGAAATCAGGCTACCAAATATCTTAAATGATGTTGTAAGTATTGCATTGTTAAGAAAGTTCAGATCGGCAGGACATGTTATGTATATGGCTGAGAACAGATGGACACGAAAAATGGAGTCCTGGTGGCTCTAAAGCATTAAACACCTTCGTGGGCGTCCACAAATGAGGTGGAGAGATGACCCCCAGTAAGTCCCTTTATCCAATATGGTACTCCAAGGCAAAAAGACTGTATGAGTTTCAACATTTGACTACCTGGCACTTGTGAGTTGAGTGTACAAATTAAGCTTTGGTAAATTCAAAACTTGAACTCGGTTGTAATGTGTTTTGGTAAACATTTTATTGTTTAATCACTACTATTGTTGATGCTGGGACTGGCTATGTGCCACAGTGAATAAACATTTGGGGCGCTGTGAGCGGATCTTGTTAGTTAATGTGGTAAAAGTGTGGCAGATAACAAAACAGCGGAAAATGAGCAATAAGTTTGCATATTATAATGATGTGTTTATGGAAACTCTTGACTCTATGTATTAGTTTTTCTGGGAAAGAAATATAGTAAAGATGATTTTTAATTCAACAATGAATGTAACTAACCCATTTTGAGCAAAAATGAATTGGACCATTCTCTAATATTTAACTATGTAAGATACTAATAATCTTGTAACATACATTATTGTTTTTTTTTTATCTGCTGTAATTGCTGTTATTATTGTAGATAATATTCAGTGTTCGTTTTTAATATCAGTTTTTAGTTTCCAGCTTCATCTACATCAAAAATTTCTTCTTTTTTGTTTTTGTTATCAGAGGGAGGACTATGCTTCACTTTTGCATCTAGTTTGGGTTCACAAAGATCAGCTCTGAGTTTGTTATAAAACTAAAGTAAAGAAAATGAAATTGGTAAAGTACTCTCACTGGGGATGTTACCTGTAGACAGAAAATGTTGATACAAAGGAAATGACTTTTCAGTTGAAATTAAATGTAGTCTGAATCAATCTTTTCTGGCATCTAGCGTCAGGGTTTCTTGTTTAGATTTGAAAAATTAATAAAGTAAAGAGAATGCACTTTTTTTCTGACTCAGACCTAATGAGTACTCATGTTTTCTAGTATCCTGAAGAAGAAGAAGAGTTGGTCTGTTGTATGGGTTTTGGTTGGTGTATAGGTTTCAGTTGATCTGATGTATGTGTTGTTGCTGGTCTGATGACTGAGTTTTCACTGGTTTTCGACATGGATTTTTGCTGGTCTGCTGCGTGAGTTTTCATAAGGTTAAGTTTACATGCATGAATCAATGTACATCTCACTGTTTATCTCTCTACCAACAGACTGCCCTCAGTTCCACGCAGTAAGGAAGTACATTGCCCAGCAGCCTGACGAACTTAATCTTGAGGAATCAGATGTCATCAATGTCACTCGTAAGATGGCTGATGGTGAGTGTCATCATTATCATCATCAAGGTGTTTGCCACAGGACATTGATAATCAATTCTTTTCAGTACCATCTATTCTTTAAACATCTCAGCACTTCCAACTCTTTGTGATTTCCCATCCAATTTGTCATACCATCACAGAATTCTTGTCTTCTGTTCATCTTTCTCGCTGTCACAAGGTGTTCCAGACTCTCCTGTCTGAATATGTAACCAACGTGCCTGGCATGATGTCTTTCTATTTCAAGGGGTCACTATAGCTGAGAAGTAAGGTGCTTGCCTCTCTAGAAATGAAAGCACAAAACAGCAAGGCATTTTAATTTTGCATATTTCTAGCATCCCATGGTGTCAACGGAAAGTAAAACCTAATACCTGAGAAAAGTAGCTCATGACAAGAGAGTGTGGTTGATTATAGCGTAAATCTTTCTCACTTACATCTAATTAAAGCACAAGTCACAGATGTCAAACCTTAGACAATTACACTAAAATCTCTATCTTGACGCTGTTGCCGTCATTGCTGGCTATGTTTGTATTTTACCAACGATAATTAAAAAACCCAGACCATACCAAAAGTCAAGGGACCAATATTCAAGCTGGCCTCCTTCTCCAACAATCTTTACCGTATGCCTCACAACATGTCCAAACTTCATCCCCAACTACATCAATGGGACCAATGTTACATTTTCTCTCTACAGGCTGGTATGAAGGAGAAAGAATCCGGGACGGAGAAAAAGGCTGGTTTCTAGCAAGTCACACTGAAGAAATCAACAACAGTCATGTGCGGGCACGAAACCTGCGCTTAAGATACAGGCTTATGATGGCATCTCAGGAGTACTCACAGATGGAGCTTCATAAAAAATAACGTTATAGCTCATTCACTTTGAAATAAATACTTACTGCAATAGGGAGCAGTTAGCCAAGCGGTTTGGATGTCTTTCTTCTAACCACAGACACCTGTGTTCAGTAAGCAAAGGTGCTTTTTTCTTCTTTCAGAAGAAAATAGAAACCTAACTGCAGAGGCAAGAGGCCTTTATTCTTCAGCCCTCTAAATCCGTAAAGTGTACATCAGCAATGTAGATAAACATCACAATGAAGTTTTTTTTACTTCTACACTTACGTTCTCTTTATGTCAATGAGGGGATGAAAGTAACAAATGTCCATATGAGAAATCAGTACATTTTTGTCATTCTTGCAAAATTCAGAAAACGTGTTTACATTGTCATATATTAAGTTAGCAATAGTGCCAGCACTATCAGAACTACAAGAAAGTAAAATGAATGTATTATTACCTTGTTCTAATTGATGAAGTTCACAATTATACTAACTTGCTGACAAGCCTTGCATACTTTATGACCTAGGTCTAGCTAAGCCATAGCCAAGACAGTGCTCAGCCGTAGTCAAGACCTGACTCAACTAAAGCCTACACCTGGCTTAGCCATAGACAAGACCTGAGTCAGCCATAGTCCAGACCTGGCTCAGCCATTGCCAAGCTTAGGTCAGCCATAGGCACCACCTGGCTCAGCTATAGCCTAGATATTAGGAAATATTTTTTTAGTCGGAGAGTGGCGAATGCGTGGAATGCATTGCCACAGGAAGTAGTGGAGGTAGGGACAATTAACCCATTCAATCCCAGACCGGCCAGCGACGGCCGCTATCGACTCGCTCCCAGACCGGCTGGTGACGGCCGCCGTGGATATACTGATTTAAATTATTTTTTATTACGTTTTACCTGCGAATAGACATGCTAAATTTAGCCTTCACGTGACTACCGGCAATGGTGGCTTCCATTGCAGTTTACAGATCATTTCTATCCTTTATGGTGTTCGAGCCGTGATTTTTTTTAAATGACCTTCAATTTTCTTCAAAACTTGGTGCGGACTGAAGATACTTATGAGTCAGACGATAGTGGTTGCAAATTTGTTGATGGAGTTGAAGAGAATGAGAACGAATCGGATGTTGATGAGGAATAAGTTCAGGACTTAGAAGATGAAAGTAGCGACACTGGCCTCGGTAGTGATGACGAATTATCGGTAGAAGACAGTGACAAAGTGACCTGCCCCACAGGCAGGCCCTAGTGGTGATAGAGAATGGTCAAAGCAACATATTTACCCTTTTTGTTTGTCTATTTCTCATACAAATTTATTCCCATTTCTGGGGTAGTTGAGGGATTTTTAAGCTGAGAACTACAGGCCGTTTCAACACTGCTATCGCCACGTTGGTGTACTGGCTGTGTTTGTTTATTTCACCCCAACAGAAAAACAACATATGCCTTACCAGGGATTTGATCCGCTGCCCTTTATGTCAGCAGGCAGGCATCAAAACCATTCAGCCATGTGTTCCTGTAATCCTGCTATTCAATCAGGCATAACAAGTGTCTAATGACAGGTAGTCAAATGCTGTTTAAGCTCATTTAAATCTTTTGCCTTGGAGTACTATGTTGGGCCAAGGACTTTACTCGGGCATATTTACATCACATCTGTTGACTGCTGACCATCATTAAATCACTTAAACCATTCGTTTTAACACGTACGCCTGAAACACTAATTTACACTTGTTTTAACATTTCATGAATCTGTGTGAACGTCTTCTCGGGCTTGAAGCAAAACTTGATGTAAATTTGCTGCTTGTGGAATTCAGATATCTCGAGAAATGGAAAACACAATCTACATGCACATAAACAATCAACTATATGATGACAATAAACAATCACCACATAAAAATGTGGGAAATTGAAGATCACTTAAGAAAGCATTCACTTGACAGCACCAATGATGAAGTTGCTATGATATTGCATTTGGCGTACAATTTCAAATGTTGTGGAACAGATTTAACATAACTAGTATATTGAAATCTCAAACACTTCATCCCCAAAGGCATTATCTTATATCCAATAACTTGTAAGTATCAATGCCAGTTCTTACAAAGCCAGATAACCATTTGTTATATCCGTGTATTAATCCTTTCGTGTTCATTTCTATTTATTTGTGCATTTGATTTTTGTTAGAAATTGAGCAAAGTCCTTTTTTAATTTCAGCTTATAATACAATGTATTTGTACTTCATTCGTTCATTCGCCTTTTCACTCCAGTGTGAAACATAGGTCACCACTGCAGCTTTTAAAGGAGGTCTGTTTCCAAGCATTTATAATCAATCACCTTTTCGCTGCATAGATTTTCACTGCAACTTGTCCCTTTACGGGAATCCTGTATAGGAGCTTTTGCTGTGGTTGATTATAATAGCAATTTTGTTTTACATCACGCAGTTGCCAACCCCAAGCACAACCCTGTTTAGTTGCCTTTTGCCACACGCTTCTAAGGTAACAGTGGTCATCCTATTCTTTTAATCCCAGTACTACTCAGGTCATATTCATACTTACATCTGTGATTATAATGTTCAGATTGGCACCTAAGTGCAGTTGTAAAGCTGAATCTCAATTTTCCAGAAAGGCTAGAAATAATAAAACTTAGTGAACAAGGCATGTCTGTGGCTGTACAATTGTTCAGAATAAAAGCAAGTGTTAGAGGAAATTAACTCTTACAGGCGCAAATTTTTTAACCATTTTTTTTCCAACCAAATATATTTGTAAGATATTGTTTCATCATTCAAAAATTTTCGTCAAGTGCCAGTGGTTTTGTCCCTAATCTGATCAATAGGTTGGGATCTGTTGTACTTATTGTGATTAAAAGATATCTGATAGGTAAGATGAAGGGTGGAAAGAGGGTTATGTAAAAGGTGTACATTGTATGGAGGTTGTATTTAATTAAGTTGAAAGTGGACATCCACATGCAATGCTCACATACAAATCTATCAAGACTAACAATCCCTCTTATTTTTCAAAGATTTTACTGTCCCACTAAACCAAAATAAACCTATGCATTTTGTCCCTCTTGTCAGTTCTTCTAATCTTTTTAGACTCAAAATCTTTATTACAAAGATGTTTAAAACTGTTATGCTCCTGTTTTCTACAACAAACAACCTTAATAGCATATAAACTCTCTGAGTCCAGCGTCAAGATCTACCACACATTAGGCAAGAAGATCTGGAAGAGCACAATATGGCCAACCGCATGGTCAAGGCCTGTGTTTATTCCACTCACAAAGATCTGAAGTGATGCAATCACTCTAGTTAGTCATCCTAGAAAAATCCTCCTTAACTTAACGTCTTTATACTGGTTTAGAAGACTGCAGAGTCTGTATGCAACCAGTTTTATTTACATTTCCTTGCTCTAAAAACTATGTGCATCCAATATAACCTAGTATGAATTAATTGTCCCTGCCTCCAACACTTCCTGTGACAATGCATTCCAAGCATTCACCACTCTCTGACTAAAAAAATATTTCCTAATATAAAATCTGGACCTTTCTTTAGTTACCGTAATTTGTAACTGTACCCTCTTGTTCTTGTAGGTAGTTGTATTTTGAAAAACTTGTTATAGTCAAGTGCATTCAGTTTTATTGTATGGAGTAGAAACCTGAACCTTGACAAAGAAAATGGAGAAGCGTATTGAAGTCTTTGAAATGTGGGTATTCAGAAGACTGGGACGAGTTTCTTGGAAAGACAGGAAAACCAATAATGAGGTTCTCGAATAACTCCAGGTGGAACAGACACTTCTAAACGAAATAAAAATCAGAAAAATTAAATATTTTGGTTATGTCAAGTGTAATGACAGTCTGCTAAAGGTTATTTTGGTGGGCAGAGTACAGGGCAAGAGAGCCAAAGGGTGACAGATGGACAGACAACATCAGTTTGACTGCGAGTATCAGCCTGGCATGAGACAGAGACAGATGTAGATCCATTACCATCAACAGCCGTTGCGGAGACAGCACTTGATGATGATGATGTTATAGTCTAATTTATCCTTCCCGTTGATTATCTTATAAACCTGCATTAAGTCACCTCGAATTCTTCTCTGTAGACCAGTTTTTCTTTCCTCAACTGTAATTCTGGAATCCCACTATCAGTTTTGTCGCTTTTCTGTGTATTGCTACCTAAAGATTAGTACCTCTCCAGATCATCATGAAAAGTTTGAAAACAAAATCAGCGCGTAAGTACATATAGCTCAGACAGATTTTTGATAGGGCAGAGGCACAAGGGATCACATCCTTAACATGCAAAATATTATTGAAAAGAAAGTTCTGAGAGTTCAATGTCAACTTACACACCTGTTTCATAGACTATATGAAGGCTTTTGACTGTGTACGACATAAATGATAAACATGGGGTTCACGACAACAAGTAAGTCAGAATAGAGAGACATCATACTGGTTGGAGGTGCACAAGTGTGTACAAAAAGGATACATTCTCTCCCCTTATCTGTTCAATATATTTATGTACCAAACAATGGGAAATATCAAGAATGACAAAGAGTAAGAACAATTTTACCAGTTTACAATCGGCAGGAATGAAATATCAGAACTAAGGTATACAGATGATGCAGTTGTCCTCTCAAAGATAGCTGCAGGGCTGGAACAGATGATTTTGTCATCATACAACACAGCCATGAACAAAATGTATTCATAAGTTTCATCAAGACTAAGACAAAGAGCACTGACAAGACAAAAACCAGACCTAAAGTTGTCCTAGATAAGCAAACAGTTCAGAACATTATGAGTTTTCAATATCTTGGCTTGACTATAATCAACAACAGAAATTGCCAAAAAGAAATAAAGAGAAGAATGGCATGGCAATATTAACTAAAATGAAAAACATGGCAGAACATTAGCAAAATGACATAAATAAAGATACTGAGGACTTGCATCTTCCCAGTCGTAAGGTACGGATGTGAGACATGCTTAACCACAGAAACCATATGATAGAAGATTGAATCCTTCGAGTTCAAATGCTACAGAACGGTGCTCAAAATAGCATGGATGGTGGAAAAAAGAACAGCAAAAATCTTACAGGAGCTCGATAAAGAAAAACATTATGCTTAGGCCATATCAAATTCAACAGTGGCCTAGAAAGAACAATACTAGATGGTATGGTACCTGTCAAAAGAGCAAAAGAAACGAGCAGACCGAAGAGAAGATGGACATATGACATTAAGGAGACTCTAAGTTTGATAGCGGGAGAGTTGACCAGGGATCAATTGTCTTAAAGGTCGGCTGTTACGAGAGCGACATTCTGCAAAGGGCAGGCTACATCATGATGATGGGGACAACCATCACAGCTGTTACGATTTCATGTTTTTGTAAAACTATTACAGCATTTATTCTCATTGCTGAGAAAGGAACTAAGTCTTAAGTATAGGGGGCTAATTATAACATGTTAAACTTGTGTGGAGTGGACATCTACAAGAAGAGAATGGTCAATCAATAGTGGACACGAAGTAAGAGATGGTAACACAATGCCAGAAATTGGTGAAAATCTTTTATTGATGACCCCTTAACTAAAATGTTGGACCAGATTAAAAGTGTTAGGTACATATTTATTTCGCTGTATTTCTACCTAAAGATTAGTGCTGGTAAGGGTCTCTTGAGCTGTAAGATGCTCATAATAGGTAATGTGTTCAATTAATAAAATAAAGGTAGTGCTATAGCTGAAACTGTTGGGGATGAAGTGTTAGAGACTTGATTGGATGAGGTCACGTCTTGTTTA
Organism: Ariolimax columbianus; assembly: GCA_036924085.1. Classification (NCBI taxonomy): domain Eukaryota; kingdom Metazoa; phylum Mollusca; class Gastropoda; order Stylommatophora; family Arionidae; genus Ariolimax; species Ariolimax columbianus. Next base: position 72,671,604 of record JAVGWX010000005.1, on the reverse strand, counting down.
AGAGGTGAGGGTCACCAGTTACCTTCCTCACTTCCTTTCCTTTCCTAACAGTAAGCTAGGTTTCCATTTACAGCTGAATCAACTGGAGCATGCTGATAATGGGAGTTCAACCCCATACCTTTGCCATTATTTGATAGATCAAATTTATGTTGCAACATCACAGTGACACAAATTGATGTGAAGTTTTATGATGTTTGTGTCGCGAAAGTCTCTCAGCATAAGATGACAAGCTGGACCAAGCCAGGTACAGGACGTCATCTATATGGGCATCTCAGTCAGCAGAGTTTTAACTTGTTTTTTGTGTATTTTAATTTTTTTAATGAGTTGCTTGCACAAATAAGAACTTCAGAAGATTGATGCCATTTTTATTGAGTGACATACTAAGTGTATATAAATCTCATACTCAATAAGATATTCCTGTAGAACTGCAAATTCAATATTTTGTACTGCTGGGTACTGTCCGTTGCACTGTGGTTTCAACTACAGACAATGTCTGTTTGGTTATAAGATGGCAGGTTGCCTTCTTCCAAATGTTCATGTTAATACATATATACCATCAGTAAAATGCTTCAACAATAATTGTTATTTTACCAGATGTTGTACATTACTCATTCCATCATACTTACTTCTTTGGGCATAATTGTATTTGATTTTAAACTGTTTGTTGTTAATAAAAACAAAGGAACAGAGGTAAGACGCTCGCCTCTCAAGAAACAAATAAAAAACACAATACTGTGGACGTTCGAAATCCGCAAATTTCAAGCAATCCTTAGTCTCAAAGCAGGTGATATCTGATGCCTAGTCCTATTGGAGATGGACGATAAACTCTGAGGTCCTGTATGCATGTGCATGTAAAGAATTCTTGGCAGTTGAAAATTGGAAAGAGCTAGCTGCTGTCTAGGCAAACATTTTGAAAATCCTACCCAATACTGCCTTCCACCAGGTCTTGTAATCCACATGAAGTTAAATAGCAAAAAGAATGTACTTCATGTAGTCTTTGCTACCTTGCAGCACCCCTGCCTCTTTGATTACCAGGATTCCAAGTAAAGGTGCAGTGACTGAGCAAACAAGATGCCGGCCTTGTTATCGGAAGGACACCGGTTCTATTTATTTTTTTATTTTTGTTCTCCTTTACAGTTGGACATAATTTCAGCCAATCACATTCACTTTCAGCAAATCTTTCTATTCCAGTACATCTTCTTGTATTCTCTCATTGATTATTTTACACATCAGATGAGTAACCTTTGTCTGAACCTCCTCCATACAACTTTAAGTTTAGTGGTAAGTCATTTAGTGGTAATTATTCCTCAGGACAGTCCTGAAAACATGCTCTGCGGTTTTTTGCTCAATGCACATGTGCACAGTGGTGAAGTAGACAGACGAAGCCTGTTGTACATGTGTTTATTTAATCAGATATTCCCTGTCCTGAAGTGAAGAATGGCGATCTGTCTCTGCCAGTCAAAAGTGGGGTAGTTGTTGTTGGCTTGGTTCTTCTAACAGCCTAGACAGGTCTCTTTTTCTCAAATTATGTTTTCATCCTGCTCACATACATCTTTTGGGAACGGCGTGGGCTAGTGGTTAAGTAACACAGCTCACAACTCCGAAGATGCTGGGTTCTCTCCCCAATCACAGAACCGGCCCATACACTGGAGAAGCAAATTCTTAGAAAATGCAGGAGGAAGCAGACCCTTACATAAAATGCATGTCGAAGTCGAATGCACTGGGCCGACAGGCGCAAAATAAAAACATGGTGCAACGCATACCACCTTGGGGAATATAGAAATAAGGCGAACATTAAGAAAAAAAACGCATACCGGTACTCCTTTCTTTTTTTGCAGGCCTGTCTGCCTTTTCATTCCCATGTACATCATAATGGGATGGTAGCCACTGAAGTACGGTTCATTTACTGGCAGCGACCCTACTTAGTTCATTCATCAAATGTGGGAGTCTACCACCCTTGAAGGCTTGCAGTATAAATAATGTGTCTGTGAAGACAACTACCTGGATATGTCAGAATCGATGTTGTACATCATATCAGCAGAATATTCTAGAGATTGAACCTCAGCTGTATAATTGAATTAGAATTTACCAGTGGGAATACTTTTTTTGTCTCACAATAGTTTTCTGGATACGAGACAAAGATGCTGCCGTCTTCATTCTTAACAGCATTTGTTGTTGGTTATTTGGGTCAACTTTCCCAATTCTTTAACTGTGAGTCTGATTAGTGTAGTGGTAAAGCACTCGCTTTTTGCAGCAAAGGTACGGGGTCAATGAAGTCTCCAACACTTCATACCCAACATCAGTCTCTGCAATGGAACTACCTTTACCAATTTTTATTCTGGTTAACTCTCCCTAGTCTTTGACTGTCACCAGTCAAACATAAACATGGTTTGAAGTCACATGAGTTTTCCTTCTAGATGAATCACATACCTATAGCTTACAGGCTTCATTGTTCTTACCACCCTCCCCTATGCTTGCGAGACCTGCACTGTGCACTGCAGTCATGCCTTACAGCTGAACCACTTCTGCGTCAGCTGCTCAAGATCAACTGGCAGGAAGGGTACTCAATGATGAAGTTCTCCAAAGGGCCAAACTTCCTAACATCTACACTCTGTTGCAGAGTGCTCAGATTCGGTGGGCTGGACATGTTGTTCGTATGCCTGACCACCTCCTGCCTAAGTAACTCCTTTATAATGCACTCTAAAAAGGCAAATATTCATAGAGCGGGCTGAAAAAAAGATACAACAAAGATTCTCAAAAGGCTCCTTGAAAGGTCTCCAATTAATGTTGTCTCTTGGGGGTCACGTGCGTCGGATCACTCAGCCTGGTATCCTGCAATCACACAAGGTACTTGCCTGGTTGAGCAGACAATCTCCAATGCAGCGAGGGAGAAATGAACTGCCTAAAAGGTTGCCACGAAGGGCGTCTCAGCTACCAATGCCGTCCACATGTACCCCTGTGAGGTAAGGTGTGCAGATCCTGGAAAGGACTACACAGCCATATACGGACGCATTTGAAGCCATGTCTGCCCACACAATGAGAAACAACTACTACTACCTGAAACATTCTAGTTTTAGACCACCAAAGGCTCTCACCCCACCACTTTTGCATTGAGTAGTAACATTCTTGCAGCAGGAATTTGAATTTTACTGTCAATGGCTATGGGAGCATCGAGTTCAGTTACCCTTACAGTGTTACTAATCTTTGATTCCCTTTTTTACACCGGTAATACACAGGTGTCCAAAAATGTCGAATGTAAAGCAGTAATCTGCTACCTGCGGTCATCTGAAACAGTTTCATCTGAGATGGTCAACTATTTTTCTTTTCTTTTTTTCATCATCATTCATGTTCTATCTTATGGCTGAATGTGTTGTACTATGTTTTGCACCTAATGGGCCAGTTCATCCAACTTCAGTACTAATGTTTGTCCATGGGTTTACTGCCTGTAGTGGTACTGCCTTCCTGTTTCATGAATCCAAACACAAGCACGTTTGGGTTGTTGTACTTCTGCTGTGTTCATCCTAAAAAGGAGATTTTGTAATGTTTTCATAGTTTACAACTAGGTCACGATATCTGCATTTTTCAGCAAAACACATCCGGTTTCAACACAGTATTTTTGGGGACGGTTTGCCTTCCCTCTTCGATCCATCTTTCAGCCAAGCTGCTTAGATGCAGCCGGTTTCCAGGGACACCTGCTTGAAAGTGAGGTTGGCGGCTTAGTCAATATATTTTACCTGACTTCTAGCTGACTGACTAGCATGTCCGATCAGTTGGTTTTGTCTGACCAGACCTTAGTCTTCTCTTCCCCCTGGATAACAAGAAATAATTGGGGAGTGTTGGGGAGCTACAACATTAGTCCGTTATCCAGGATCACTGCGTGGAGGTGTAGAAGGGTCTTTGCAGCTCTGGTTGGCTGGCCCTGACGCTAGCAGTCAGCTATGAGTCGCTGATCACTGCTGCTCAGCGTCTTGATTCCCTATGGAGTATAGAGGTGTTCTTGTTTTTTTCTCATGGCTTATAGTTTCTACACTATGGGGTAGCTGGGCTCATGCTCAACCCTCCTTAGCTACCTGTTACAACATGTCTGCCAGGTTACAGCACTGCTATTATATATATATACTCACACAGAGAAGTTAAATGTAACCTTTTATTAGCGGAATATATCATATTAAGGTTATTTTTATATTCCCTTTATATTTATAAAAGGAGCCCTAGGATGTACACCAGAATATACAGTCCTTTTGATTATATAAAGACATGAGGTACAGGATCTTGTGTTCATGTTTACAAAATTATACAACAAATTAATTTGCCACAAATAATTATCCATGTTACCAAATGATGTATGTTGTATGTTGCTGATTCCACCATACTGATTCTTGGCATAATTGTATTTTATTTTCAACTGTTTATTATTAATTATGTTTTTTGTTTCTTTTTTCAAATCGACGCCTGGCCCTATTCTGATATATAAATAAATAAATATATATATGTAATCTTCTTAATCTCTGCAAGTTATTCACTATTATTCTTTGTGTTATGTGGTCTTCCAGATTCTTCCACTTCCTCCTTGATTGATTAAAAACTCTTCTTCTTCTTCTGCGTTTGTTCTCAATCTCCCACTACCAAGCCTTGAACAGGATTTTGCAAGTAGCAGGATGTAGTCCAGAGCATGGGAGGTGTTGTGTCACTAGTTTACAGCTTGCCAGCAATATTTGCACCTTGCGATCTGACAGATCCGTCTTCGGCAGATTAAAAACTCTAACAGAGTCACCTTAATGACCTGATTGGAAAGTTACAATGATCCTATTCTTTCCCCTCACGGTACCACACAGTATGGGTATACCAGACGCCGCAGTTGGCTTCATGGCAATGAAAGAACCCATAGTGGGATATGAATAAGAGGACATCAGCTGACATCAATCTTCTTCGCCTTTTTCTTTTCGTTTGCCATAATTTTATGTACACGTAAAGTACTATTTTACGTACACGTAAAGTACATGTGGTGTGTGTGTTTTCTTCTTGATGAGTATGTTTTATCTTACCTTGACTGTTAGTCTTTACTCCCCCTTACTATCTAGCTAAACCCAAGTAAACTTTCCGATTTTGTGATTGTATCCCTATTGCCAGGCCTTCAAGTCATATATTGACATACCAAACAAGTTGTACAGTCGATGGCTCACTTTAAGGGAACCAGCCGATTATGTTACTTACCAGACAGCTAGAAGACATAACAAGCAAATAATCAAGAGGGCTAAAGAGGAAGCATGGGCCCAGTATAGCGAGCACTTACTTCCACAACCTTCTAAACCCAAGTAGTACAGTGACGGAAATGCACTTCGGGCCTCGCCACGAGAGCCAGTTAGAGCCGTAGATACTGATTCAACGAGTACTCAAAAACAGTCCAAAGAACAAGTCAACGTGTGAAGACGACATTCCTACCGAGGTAATCCAACGTGTGGGCAGACTGGAGCGCTCTGGCTAAAGAGAATATTCACAACGGCGTGGAGGGAACGAAGAGTTCCAGACGACTTTCAGCGGCCTACAGTAGCACCCATATGGAAAGGAAATGCTCGAAGTGAAACAGTGACACCTATAAAGCTATTTCGCTGGGAATATGTATGCAAAATTTCTTCACCAGAGAACGCGACCGATTGCTGAACCCAATCTCAACAAAGCCCAGTTCAGTTTTGGCAAGGACAAGGCGTGTACCGATGCTTTATTGACCTTAAGGTAGATGTGTTAGAAAACCATAAGCATGAATACGGTGAGCATATCAACATAGCTTTTATTGGCCAAGAGAAATCTTTCGACAGAGTTTACAAAAATAGACTCTAGACGATGATGGAAGAGTTTGTGATACGAGGCCAGCTGCTTGACAATGGGAGAGCTCTGTACCGAGGGGACGAGGGTGGGGTACATACGAATGACGGCAGTAACATGTGCTTCCAATTACCAAGGGTATGCGCCAGGGATGTGTGATGTCTCCGCTGCTTTTTAAAATTTATTTGGGCAAAATTGTGTCAGAGGCCTATCAGGTTGCGACACACGACCAAGATCATAATTCCATTTACGAATTGTTATTCACAGATGACCAATACCTCGCATATGCGGGCGAAGAGAAACTCCAAAATCACTTGGCTGCTTTGTGCTCAACCAGTGATATATATGGTATGTATATCCCCATGTATAAGACGATAACTCTTAACGATGGGCAGAACTCAGAGGCTGCCTAACGTGAGCATTCAGAATGTGGCTTGGACATCAGATTCAGGGGGTCAGGTATCTGGGCAACATTTTCTCAGAAGACGGCATGTGCGACAGAGAGACTGAGACCAGATGCCAGAAAGCAGCGGGAGGGACTTATCAACTGGCGCCACTGCTAAAACATCCTCACATTAGTCTGGCAGCAATACAGTAACGGATCAACAGCATCTTCCTACCAGGCCTGTGCTACTAGAGTCAAACATGTCCAAGACACGAGAGAGTCAAATCTCCCCTGCGAGATGAGATATGAATGGTCGCAGATGTATTCAGGAGGGACAGATTGAGGAACGAGGGCATTCAAAAAAGAGTCGGTGCCGAATACATATCCAGACAAAAAAGGTGCGCAGTTTCGGTCATTTCATGAGAATGTCGCCTGTTCAGCTTCACCTGCGAGCTTACAGTCCCCGATGGTCTCCGAGCAAGAGAGCTACCGAGGTGAAGGTGGATAGACACATAGACGATACTCCAACGACACGCTCAGGACGTCTTATATGGCACATCTGGCACATGAGAGGTGACTGGAGTTTCCCCATGACTTCCATCAAGGTACAAGTGAACCGATAACTATGGTAGTAGCACGTTAGGAGCACATACTTTAGGAGAGATCTTCTGACAAAAATTATATCCAACTAACGCCAATGTTTTGATCGTGGGAGCAACCACAATAAATTATGTTGGAGTTTGGCTTGAAAACAGGAGTTAGGTACATAAAGTTCTTGGTAGACGCAGAACTGTAAGAGCCGTTGGCCATTTTCATTAATGTTTCTAACTCCAAGCTTGCTAAGACGTGAAGGCCAAGGGTCGTGATCAACGCCCACTCTAGCATTGAAGTCACCTAGTAGAACAAGCTGTTCTTGACTATGCATATTTCCAATGACTACTGACAAATCATCATATATCTCATATATGGCTGCAGGTTTGGAGCACAAGGTAGGTTTCATATGCACTGACAAGGGTGACGGGACCTACTTTGGTAGAGTTTGTCACACTCAGATCGGACTGCACAGTCATATGTGGTCACATCTGAAATATCATGTGTGACACTGTCGCCATCTTAGCTTGCGATGTGCAACTGTTATTACTAGTGCATATACTCATGTATTATGGATAATTTTATTTATGTATATGTATGAACGCATGTTCTTATTAATGAGTACATATTTTATCAAATTTGTGCTTGTGTATAACTAAAGGATACTTGAGGCTATTTTGAACAGATTGCAACCAAGGGCAGTAAACGCTATTATAGAAGAATAAGCCGGTTTTCGAACTGGTTGCATCACAATTGAATGCATGTTTGGGATCAAGATGCTGCAGCGGTCAGCGACCCATAGCTGACTGCTAGCATCAGGGCCAGCGAACCATAGCTGCCAAGACCCTTCTACACCTCCAGGTGGTGATCCTGGATAATAGGCTGCAACAGGGCAGACTGGCTAAGGAGAAGGGATCGAAGAGGGAATGCTAACCCGGTACTCAAAAAATTCTTTGCTGAAGTCGGATGTGTTGGACCGAAAGGTGCAAATATCGCAGCCAAGCTGTAAACTACGACACAACGCATTCCGTTCTCTGGACTACATTCTGCTACTTAAGCCCTTTCAGGGTTTGGTAGTGGGAGATTGAGAACGAACGAAGAAGAAGAAGAATACATGTTTAATCTGCGTCTGCTCAACGAAAAATACCTTCCGTATAATTAAAAGCTATACCAAGTTTTTGTTGACTTTAAAAAAAGTTTTCGACATGATCTGGCATAAAGCCCTGTGGACAACTATACGAAAATATAAGATGGGGTGTCGGCTTACCTACGTCTTTGAGAAACTTTATTCCCAAGCCACCAGTGCAGTCTTCTTTATCGGGATAACTGGGGAATTGTTCCCAACGTCAATCGATGTAAGACAAGGATATATTCTTTCACCGACCCTATTCAACGTTTTTTTTTAAACGTATCATGTCCGAAGCTCTGGAAGGTCACGTGGGTGCTATCAGCATAGGTCGCACACTCACCAATCTCCAGTTTGCTGATGACATTACCGGGCTGGCTGGAACAGAGCTAGAACTTGCGAGTCTAATATCAAACCTTGACATTACCGGGCTGGCTGGAACAGAGCTAGAACTTGCCAGTCTAATATCAAACCTTGACATTACCGGGCTGGCTGGAACAGAGCTAGAACTTGCCAGTCTAATATCAAACTTTGACATTACCGGGCTGGCTGGAACAGAGCTAGAACTTGCCAGTCTAATATCAAACCTTGACAATGTCGTCCAAATGTTTGGAATGGAAATTGGTGCAGAGAAGAATAAAAACATCGTCAACTTCCCAGAGGGCTTAAAAGGCACGATTGGGATCAAAGGCGAACCATTGCAAATTGTTAAATCGTTTAAATACCTGATAGCAGAGATGGCTGCGGAAGGTTCCAGAACTGAGATTCAGGCAAGAACAGCGATGACCAAACTGAAATCGCTATAAAGGGACAAACGTGTCAACCTGAAATCCAAGTTGAGTTTTAATGTATGCACTTGTCACTTCCGTGTACCTTTATGCGTGCGAAACTTGGACTTTGACAGAAGCTCTAGAGCGAAGAATGTGTACAATGGAGATGAGATTCCTGTGTCCATTCCTCGGCATTTCGTATCTAGACCACGTCACGAATATGACGGTTTGGGAACACTGTTAAGAGAGAGGTCGGCCAATATAAAGACCTATTGACTATGGTAAAAGCATGCAAGCTCACATAGTATGGCATGTTTTAAGATCGTCTGGGTTCACAAAGACGGTCCTGCAAAGTACACTGCCTGGGAAGCAAAAGCGAGGGAGACGGAAAAAGAGATAGGAAGACAACATCTGGGAGTGAACGGGAAGCTCCACAGCTAGAGCAAATATCCTGGCACAAAAACCGAGCGCAGAGGCGGGAACTGGTCCAACAATCTGCAGTATTGGTGCCTAGAGTGGCGGGAACTGGTCTAACAATCTGCAGTATTGGTGCCCCCAACTGGTCCAACAATCTGCAGTATTGTTGCCTAGAGTGGCGGGAACTGGTCCAACAATCTGCAGTATTGGTGCCCCAATGGAGTGGCGGGAACTGGTCCAACAATCTGCAGTATTGGTGTCTGGAGTGGCGGGACCTGGTCCAACAATCTGCAGTATTGGTGCCTGGAGTGGCGGGACCTGGTCCAACAATCTGCAGTATTGGTGCCTGGAGTGGCGGGAACTGGTCCAACAATCTGCAGTATTGGTGCCTGGAGTGGCGGGAACTGGTCCAACAATCTGTAGTATTGGTGCCTGGAGTGGCGGGAACTGGTCCAACAATCTGCAGTATTGGTGCCTGGAGTGGCGGGAACTGGTCCAACAATCTAGCAGTATTGGTGTCTGGAGTGGCGGGACCTGGTCCAACAATCTGTAGTATTGGTGCCTGGAGTGGCGGGAACTGGTCCAACAATCTGCAGTATTGGTGCCCCAATGGAGTGGCGGGAACTGGTCCAACAATCTGCAGTATTGGTGCCTGGAGTGGCGGGACCTGGTCCAACAATCTGTAGTATTGGTGCCTGGAGTGGCGGGACCTGGTCCAACAATCCGCAGTATTGGTGCCCCAATGGAGTGGCGGGACCTGGTCCAACAATCTGCAGTATTGGTGCCTGGAGTGGCGGGACCTGGTCCAACAATCTGCAGTATTGGTGCCTGGAGTGGCGGGACCTGGTCCAACAATCTGCAGTATTGGTGCCTGGAGTGGCGGGACCTGGTCCAACAATCTGTAGTATTGGTGCCTGGAGTGGCGGGACCTGGTCCAACAATCTGTAGTATTGGTGCCTGGAGTGGCGGGAACTGGTCCAACAATCTGCAGTATTGGTGCCCCAATGGAGTGGCGGGAACTGGTCCAACAATCTGCAGTATTGGTGCCCTAATGGAGTGGCGGGACCTGGTCCAACAATCTGCAGTATTGGTGCCTGGAGTGGCGGGACCTGGTCCAACAATCTGCAGTATTGGTGCCCCAATGGAGTGGCGGGAACTGGTCCAACAATCTGCAGTATTGGTGCCCCAATGGGCCAACAAAACAAAATCATCAAGCAAGTCTTCACTGATGCAATCAAACCAATCATGGAATATGCCTCTAGCACTTGTTCAACAGCGGCCAAAACAAACATAGGAAAACTAGACCGAGTTGAAAATATTGGTCTCAGAATTACACTTGGGGCATTGAAAGGCACTCCAATTACAGAGCTTGGAAAGCAGCAAATATTGATCTCCTTGAATTATGGAGAAAATAAAAATCAATTACTCAGTTTGAAAAACTAAAGAGGTTAGCTGATCATATTCTGTACCAGAAGTTCCTAGAGAGAACAAAAAACAGACTAAAGGAAAAGCCCCAACTATCTGACCAGAGAAATCCACAGAAAACACGCAGACATCCTTGAAGCTGAAACCAAAAAGTGCGAAGCACTCATTCCAGAACCATGGGCACGGAGCCAGGACCGGTCCAAAATAATCTTAGAGGTTCCAGGGTTAACGAAGAAGAGTGAGCAGACGGCAACAGAGCAAATAATCCACGTTCTACAGGAGCTCAAGAGACTGTACCCTAGCAACTCTTGGATACATGTGTAAGCTGATGGATCTGCCTCGGTGAGCGATAAAAGGGGAGGTAATGGAATCTACATTGAACATTCCAATGGCGACATAGAAAATCACTCCATACCAGTAGGAGACACTTGTACCAATTTCAGAGCTGAAGCAATAGCTTTTCATGCAGCAACTCGGATTCTTATTAGCCAAAACATAAATACAAGAAAAACGGTAATTCTAACAGACTCCAGGAGTGTACTTCAAGCTATCTCAAGTCACAAACAAGATAGACTCTCACATGAAATAAAATACAACATAGGATTGCTGTCTCAAAAACAAAAAAAACAACAGATTTAGTCCTACAATGGATTCCGGCCCACTGTGGGATCCCTGGAAACGAGAAAGCATATGAGCTCACAAAATCCGGAAGTGGCGACAAGCAGATTCCCCATCCACAGAGCTATAAAGAAGAAAAGACACTCATCAAACGATCCCCCAGGACAGAGTGGTGAGAACAGCACAAAGAATACAAGCTAGAAAATGACAGTATAGACAAACTTGGCAGAGATGGGCAGACAAAGATCTTCAGACTCAGAACGGGACACTGTAGACTTAAGGCTCACCTCCACAGAATAGGTCTCAGAGATACTGCCAATTGCGATTGTGGAGCCAGACTTATTCTGCAAGAATGTCCTACCTATGCAGACCAAAGAGAGGCAGTCAGAGGCAAAGAGAGGTGGAGCGACCATGCTCGAAAAGCTGTGGGGGACCGTCGAAGACCTGAAACGCACAGTCTCCTTCGTGAACCTCACCGGACTAGAAACACATCATCAGTTTATCGATGAAAAAGAAAGGTGCCGCAATGACCTTTCTGGTTACTGGGCTGATGATGATCTAGTGATTTTGACCATTTCTTGTTTGGGCTACTTTGGCATGCCATGATTCAGTAGATTCACACATTCCTGGCTACTCTCCGCCACTTGAAGATGTATTGTAGCTGTTGTAACATTCATTCTCATCGATGCTGCGATTCGTTAGTTGTTTTCGTTTGTTCTTTGTCCTTTTACGAACGCCTGGCTGTCCTAATATGGGTTATGTTTTGTTGTTGTCCCCGTGCGGTCATTGAGCCATATCTATGTTCGTTTATATCGACTTTTGAACTGACCTGACGGAAATAATTTATGTATGCTAATTAGCAGTTAATAACGAAAGCGCATGCGCATTATTCCAATTAACTCTTTTCCGCTTTTGCTCGCAAAAAATATCTTTCAACGTGGAATTAATTTTTACATCTTTAATTAATACCCATAAATAGAATAATATTTATAAATTTATGACTAATAGTTGTGTGTTTTATTAGTTTGTTTACATTTTTATTCCTTGTATTTGTTTTCCCATGATCCTTAGCTTAGCGCTACGGGCAGCCATTTTGTTACTCTGAACCCGCGGAGCTAGGCGGGCAATTTATTTCCTCAAGTAGGAATCTTTCTTGAGGGGCTGGCGTTCCTGTCAATCGGGAGCCATGAGCCAGTATATTCATGTATCGGAGAATGAGGGCGACGAGCCAATGGAAGTACCATGTGAGGACGACGGAACTCTTTTGTTGACGACTTTGTCGGCTCAGTTCCCCGGGGCCTGTGGTCTGAAGTACAGAAACCAAGAAACGGGAACCCTTCGAGGAATTCGTTTGTCAGACGGGCGTCTGTACCCACCTGACACTGACTGGTTAGACCAGGTCTATATCGTCGTATTTCCGAAAGGTATACATCTGTTAAGTTCAAAATTTGGTATCACTTTATCGGTTTTCTTTCCCCTCTTCGAAGACTACACCTGGTCAAGCCCACTCTAACCACTTGTTTAGTTTGCATAATCACAAGTATTATTAATATTAGTACTAATCCTACACTACAATTCTACATTCAGTGATTTACGCAAGACACTCACACTGCTAAATCCACAATACTAAGCCACTCTATTTCTATCATGGGTTGTAGATGTCTTTTTTTTCTTGGGGGCTTATAATTTAATTTGTAAATAGGGATACCTCATACCCAACCTTCCAGCCTTCCTTACTGTTACTCGCCTGTGTTGCTATTGTTTGCTCCCTTGCTAGGTACCTACTTAGTAGCACTACATCCGCCCATCATATATATATATATATAATAAATAGTTATTCAATCTTGTTCCTTTTCAAGTCCATTGTAACTGCATACCAATGCAGCAGTAGGTAGCTTTTTCACTCCACCTGAAAAATATAGCCGCTGCTCGTTTACCTTTTGCCGAAGAATGCACCAAAGCACATTACATGCTTTTGCAATACTCCAATAGTGATTACTGTAGAAATTTGTTTTACATGATGTCACTAGCTCCATGTACAACTCTCTTATGGTCGCATTTTACGACATTCATAGAGGTGTAATGACCCTATTCATTCCTTCCAAGTACAGGACCTGGAATCCACTTTAAGGATTCCTTCATTCATAACCACGCTAACCCATACATGTGCTACAGTGGCGGGGGGGGGGGGGGAGGAGGCGTGTGTGGCAGCAAAGAATAGTAACACTAACCTGCCAGGCATATTGTAAAAGTTGACTAAAGAGGGTTAGCCATAGGACTGACTATCCAATTCTGTTTAAAACTTCTTAGTCGCTCCTTTTCTACACCTGGTATGTAGAGGTTCTTTTTTTTTTTGCAGATACTTGCAATTGAGTGTGCAGGCAAACAAATGATTAGCCTGTTGTCTTTGCATGATGGGTTGACTTTATGCATGCCACTATTTGGAATTTTGTTTCCTTTAGAATTATTGCACGGACAGCAGCTTCACAGCCTAACGATTTTTGATTTTCAACTGTCAAGGTTTTTTTTATGTGCGCAACATGTGTATGGTATCTCAGAGTTTATAACCATTCGATAGGACTTTGCCGCATAGTATGCGCGATCTCACCTCCCTTGAGATCAGGTGGGCCCTTGAAACATAATACAGAATTCAAATGACACACTGTTTCACGTTTTCTTTTGTTCGTTTCTTGTGAGGCCTTGCCTCCCATCTACAGTGGACATCCCGCCAAACCTTCCCTGAATAAACTATGTTACAAAAACAAAGAAAAGACCTCTACATACCACAGTTGAAGAAATGCAACTATATCAAGATTTTAATGTCTTTTTGACTAGCTGGGGTATGGGATTACCACTTCGGTTGGTTTACGGTGCAGAAAATCTGTAACAACGGATGTACCTGTTGAAATAGTTTCTGTAGCACATTGTTTTACAAAACATTGTGGTTAGCCTTTTACAGCATGCATATTAGAGACAAGATAAGGTCCTCTATCAAGAGAACTAATGATGCAGTGCAGAGAAAGCTGTAAGAAATCTGTGTAGAGTGCTTGAGAAAAACACGAAACAAGAATTCAGGTGTAGAGAGCTGGAATGGATGGCCATAGAAATGGACTTGGCATGTATTTATTGAAAACCTGTGCTCAACAGGGAGCTGAATAGGCTGTGATAGTCCTGCTGAAGACGAATGCGTCAGACCAAAAGGTGCAAATATCGCAGTCAAGCTGCAAACTAGCGACACAATGCATTCTGCTCTCCGGACTACAACCTGCTATTTGCAAAGCTCTGTTCAGGGCTTGGTAGCGGGCGATTGAGAATGAACGCAGAAGAATAAAAAGTGTGATAGTGAGCCTTGGTGATCCATTCGAGAAATAACCAATTACATTTGTAATCCATTTATTCAATCTGGCATAATGTGTCTGATGCTAGGTAGTCAACTCATTTCTATCTTTTACCTTGGAGTAGCAAAGGCTTTACTCAAACATCTCTTCCAGGGGACGGCGTGGCCTAGTGGTTAAGTGACACGGCTCACAAACCGAAGGTGCTGGGTTCGATCCCCATCACAGCACTGGCCGTTACCCTGGGGAGGCAAACCCTTAGAAAATGCAGGAGGAAGCAGACCCTTACATAAAATGCATGCTGAAGTCGGATGCACTGGGCCGACAGGTGCAAAATAAAAACACAGTGCAACGCACACCGCTTTGGGGATTAGAAAAATAAGATGAACGCCAAAAAAAACATCTCTGTATCTCATTGGGAGACATCCAAGTGGATGTTTAAAGTTGTAGGGCCACCAGAAAGTCACATTTCATGTTCATCAGTTGTCAGGCATGCTCACTACATGCGACCCATCCATATTTTCTTAACACATTACCTACATCGCCATCGAAGGTGGTTTGGCACCTGATTTCTGTGTTGTGAATTAGGTCCCACAGAGAGACTTGATGTTCTTCGCTTCATTGACCTTTAGGAAGCTCGAAACCTCTCTGCAACTGCTTTTCAAATGTTCCATACCTTTCAGTCATATGCAATGACTTGAATAACCACACTGTTGAAGATGTGAGCTCTTGCCTTGTCACAAAGTCAAGCCAAAAAGGAAAATATTTCAGCGACAGTGCTGTGAACACCTCAGCGATATTTCTTCAACAGTATGTTACTCTTTATATGAGACTGTAGATTGAGACAGTTACTGTAGATCTGAGGTGGTTGAGACAGCTTTAATTAGGACAGTCATTGTACTTCTTCCTCATTTGCCACCAGATAGCCACATATAAACTGGAACCCCGGTATTCAATCAGACATCTCATCATTCGATGTTAGGTAGCCAAAAACTATCCTTTTGTCCTGTGATTCTATCTGGTTTACCTTTGGAAGGTGTTATCACATGTCTTCCCTTATTTGCCTTTCACACTTTCTTGTGGCTGTTGGTGGTAAGTTTGTGTGTCGTTTCCTTCTTGCAGCTTACTAGGCCTGGCAAGGGTATAGCTCTGGAGAGCCAGGTTTTTTCGTATTGACAATTTAGCCTGCCTGCACTCTGCCTTTAGCTGTGGTGATAATCATTAAGCTGTAATTGTCTGAGACGTGCATGTCTTTAGCATAATCATGTCTGTGGATATATTTATGAGGCGAGTAGCTTTGTACTGTCTTCTGCACCTGTGGACTATCTGCATCTGTGGACTCTCTGCATTCATCTTTAGCTTACATTTGTTTGGGCCTGGTCCTTTTGACTGTCCATTTCTAATAACTCCGGCTCTCCAGTCGCCAACCATTTCAATAGTCCTGAATACCAGGGTAAAGTTATAATCAGAATCACTGGCATTGACTCCTGCTTCACTGATGATCAACATCAATTTGAGCTTGAGAATCGTTAATAAAGTTCCTTATGGGATGGCTTATACACGATAATTTGAATACTTTCCATACTTTTATGTAGGCTCCCTTATACATTACTCTTTTCCATGTCTCTTTCTTTAGATCACTCTCTTATTATTATAATGTTATACATTCATTTCAGTGTCCTTATATATGACTGTGCATACATGTTTATAATATATAGATATATATATTTAGGTGTTTTTGTCTTTGTCCCTGGCAAAGGCCTTGTGTCCGTAACAGAGCCATGTTTATATGGTTTTATAGACTTTCTGTGTTTGAAAGAAAGCAGAGAAACAATACCACCTGATCAGCAAATAACCTACTCCCTTGGATATAAGTAAAAGTGCATAAGGTATGACTACACAACACAAGTGGATAGCAGGGGACCAAAGACGAAGTGAACTTGATAACAGTTAGCATACGTCGTCTTGCATCAGGGTCAGCGCACCAGAGTTGTCCAAGACCTTCGAAATAGGTTGTATCGGTGCATACTCAAGAGAATTTTGGTAATCGAAAAGGGAAGGCAAGCTAGGTCACAGATGTGCTGAATTAGGGTGTGTTGGACTGAATGGCACAGCTATTGGAGCCTCACTGTAAACTGCAACACAACTTAATGGAACATGCTTCTCAGGATGAGCTACAAATAAGTAGATATCAGAAATAGAAGTCTCTAACCTTCAGGGACTTGTGTGGATTTGCTGTCTTAGTCATGGTGGGGTTCACAGCAGTGTAAGAGTTGATATAAACGACTTTGAAAGCACCCATAGTAGAGACATTAGATATTGATACAGAATTACTGAAATTAGTCAATGTCCCTGCAATTAAGCCTTTCCGATCCTGGATCATTTGACAGTCTTACAGTCCATGGCTCTGTATGTCAAATGATGTTTGTTGTTTTTTTTCAAAATAAAATTGAAATTAAACAAATTCAGCTAAAATTGAAAAATAAAGATCTTTGAAACATAAACAAACTATCTATGACATGAAGTATTCAAAATAAAAATATATATTAGTGAAGCAGTAGATGCCATTAATACGGATGGGAAAATACAGCGGACACATTTTTTTTAACATACTACTTAGGTTTATTTCTGCATGAGTCCCTCAATTTAGCATTACCATAGTCATTTTGTTCTGTATCACAGTCAAAGTCTGAATTGGACATGTTAAATATCCATGTGAAATCCAGATGCATGATCATTTGCCTAATCAAATTTCATTCTTGGGTCTTGAAGTCCAAATTTGATTGCGCAGAATGGGACACATTTGAAAACTCATCACTTCATGCTGCCTGTCCAAGACCACTGTTGATGGCAGAGCCCCCAGGTAGCATGCAAAGGCAGATAAGAGTTGAGGCAATGTGTCTCAGCCAGGTTTTGTGCTGCAGCCCCTGGAACAACTCCATGAGGGGTGCAGTCTTTTCTCATCCCTGATTTCCAAAAACGGGTGTAGAGGCTGTCGAGCCTGGACGTCATGAGAAAGATGAGCAACGTGACAGAAGAAAAAGAAGCTACGCTGATCCAGTGTTGAGGAATACTCTCAAGTTGTGTCTGTCGTGAGACCTTGATGTTTTAATGACTAGCAAACTCCAAGGCAACAATGTTGGTTGGGCATGTAAAAGATTTCAAGCTGGTTCCCGCCTCCCTGTAAGGCCACCCAGGTTTCTGAGCCATACAAGGGGATTGGAATGGCATAAGATCTAAGATGCAGTTTGGTTTTGATGGAGATCCTCTGCTGGAACTAGACTTCAGAAAGTTCCTGGAGGATGCCGCAAGGTCTATTCTCTGTGATTTCTAGACCAATGTGTGCATCAGAAGTCAGTCTGCTGCCCAGGTAGATCAGGCACTCTGTGAAATTGATGGGATTGTCATTAACAGCGATTCCTGTTTCATACGGACAACTGCCAGACTCTGAATCTTGGTCCTCGTCCAAAAAATGTGCAGCCCTAAATAGGAAGCTGACTGTTCTAAGTGCTTTCGTGGGCCTGTTAAGACCAGAGAATCTCAACTTGGTATCTGTACAATCTGTACAATATAGGTCAGTCAAGTGCAAATAAGTAAATGTAGTCTTAAACTAACCTCCTCATGAGGCCATTACCTTGTAGTGGTGAGAGATGCTCCAATGAGGCACTGAACTATGATAGTGGAAATGTATGTTCATAGCAGGATCACCCAGACCAGACAGATCACTAAGGAAGGGATGGACTAAACGTGACCTTCTGGTCCTCTAGGTCAGGAGTTGGTCACAACACTAACTATTCTGCACCATTAAAAAAACTAAATTGTTATAGAAGCTCATACAGGAAATAAGTGCTCTAGATGTTTAGTGACCTTGAGACGGAGTCCCTCTGTCACTATGAACAGTATGTGCCAGAGCAAGAGGAAGCTCTTGTTGTAAAATCAAGTACAACGGACATAAAAATTAAGATTAAAATGGGTTTTCAAATGTGTGAACTATGCTTGAGACAACCAAAATCTCATAGGTAATACAGGAAATGAAAAACTATAAATTGCATATTTTAGGCATCAGCGAAAGCAGATGGACAAATTGTAACGGGAATAACAATACTATATTCAGGAAGAGACGATAACAAACACTCAGCAGGACTCGTACTCATATTAATCCTACAACTGTCAAGTACATTTGTTCCGTGGTGCCAAGGCATTTTTGAGGATTTTACCGTGTTCCAATAAAATACCAGAATCACATAGAAAATGAAATCAGAGGTCCATATAAGTATACATTTTCTGAAAGCATATTGAACCTATTCCCTTCAATATCCAACTTTTCCCAACCAAATTGGTCAGTGGCAACACTAGATCCAGAGCTAAGCATGATATCCCTTTCTCAATCTGATTCATCTTCACCACAAATCACTCATGTCCTCAAAAATTACTTCCGTTCATTGGAAGAACTTCAAATAATGAAGATCTAGATTTATTAGCTAGTCCAGATGTACCCTTTCCAGCGTCAGACATGATGCAGGCAGAAAACATTTGGAAAAAAATCTCGCTCAGATCAAATGTAAAACAACCATGGAATGTTACAGTTAGTCAACTCTCTAAGAAATAAACCGGAATAAAAACCAATCATTTATAGATATCTCCCCTTTGCTAGCGGAAAAAAAATCATTCGTAAAAAGTAAGATTTTTCTGTTGGCCGATTTTTATGGCCGTAGCACCACGGGAAGAGCCATGACGGCCGACCATCGGCCCTTATGACAGTTGGAGGGTTAAGAAAGGGATTGAACAAACATCTTCTAGAATGGCAACCAGTGAATGAAGAATTATGATGGCAAGATTTAATGGGAGATATTAAAAACTCTATTATTCAATGTTATGTCTCGACAAATGAAGCAGAGGAAGAAGTTAAAAAGGAGCATTCTATAGACACAAAGAAGCAATAGACAAGGTACCAGCTAACGATATACTTTGTATTATAAGAAATTTAAACGCCAAGGTGGGCAATAAAGATAAAGAAGCAACAACAGAAATAGAAGGCTGTGGCAACATGAACAAAAATGGTGAAATGGAAATAGATTTTTGCTTAAAAACCGACTTGTATTGGTAGGCACAATCTTCCCTCATAAAATAAATACATAAACTTATATATATATATATACTTACATTGCAATAAATCTAGCATCGCCAACTAATCAAGAAGTTGTAAAAGCTATCAGTCTACTGAAAAGAAATAAAGCACCAGGGAAGGGTGAAATCATCATGGTAGATCTAAACATAGCTGCTAATGCATTAGAACCACTGTTTGCAAATTAATGGGAAAAATAACAATTACCCATGAACTGGATGCAGGGAGAAAGTAAGAATTATCAAGAAAGCAAATCTTTCTGACTAACAATTAGAGAGAAGTTACATTACTCTCATTTCCAGGAAAAATATTAGCGAAATTAAAATAATTCAAGATAAAATAGACCAACATAGAGCAGACTGGATTTAGAAAAGAAAGAGGAACCCTCCGCAACATCTTAAAACAATGCAGGGAAGGGCAGAGAGACATACATCAACTTTATTGATTTTGAAAAGGCATTGGACAGTGTGTACATAGACAGCTTGTAGAGGATACTAAGACATAGCATACCACAGATCTTTAACATCAAAGCTCTCTTCTATAAAGATTTTTCCTGCAGCATGAAGAACTCCTGCAGAACATTC
This sequence comes from Ariolimax columbianus, assembly GCA_036924085.1. Lineage (NCBI taxonomy): Eukaryota > Metazoa > Mollusca > Gastropoda > Stylommatophora > Arionidae > Ariolimax > Ariolimax columbianus. The sequence goes on along the minus strand of JAVGWX010000005.1, from coordinate 72,651,405 downwards.
CCAGTGAAGTCCAGGCGTAAGTCAGGGATGTGTAATGTCAGCCTTGCTATTCCCCCTTGCAATTGACTGAGTGCTAAAGAACACTATTGACAAAAAGCAGAGAGGTATAAGATTGACACCATTCATCAAATTAGAAGATCTTGATTTTGCAGTTTACTTATCTCGGAAGTGTTGTATCACTCCAAGGAGGGACAGAAGAGTACATCAAATCCCACGTAAATAAGACCAGGACTGCCTTTGCCATGATGAAACCAATTTGGAAATTGTGCTCATCTCTGGCATGGGCCACTGCACGAAAGATTGTCTAAGACAGAAAGACGTAGAAAGTCCTTGCGGAAGCCGAATGTGCCACAAGGCATAAAGAGAATAATACCCTGTAGCATTAAACTAAACTGCAAAATATCTGTGAAGTTTACAGATTGTCACTGATTCTGCTTGTAATTGGTTTGCCCATGGGTGCATACGTATGTAAGCAAACAGGATGACCGGTAAGGGGGTACATCAAGGAGTGTACAACTAGCAACCATAAAAAAATCACCATTAGCCATACCCTGTCTCATCTGCTGAATGAGACCGAGCATATTCTTTTTACAAACCCTTGGAAAACACTTTATGAATTCCTTTATTTGTGTATTATGTATTAGTTTTAGAATAAGAATCTTCAACCCTTTTCACCATATGTCAGGATGTCATTTGTCCCTTTCCAAGATTATATAACTCAAAAGGTACATTCCAAATAATACGCATAATGTATTGAAAATCTGTTATTGTTTCTAAATGAGTACATATACATTTACTTGGATTATTTTTAAATAGCGTTTTACCAATTAAATAGCGATAGAAAATATTGATGGATTTTAAAACATTCTACAATTCAAAATTCTACAAACTCTTTGAAAACACATGAAATCTATTTACGTAGCACATGGCATATTCATACTAGAGCTTTCTTTCAGGCCCACAAGGTTTGTTCACACTCTTCAATGCCATGAGTTCGAGAGTCTTCTATCCTAGAAAAGATTGTTACTGGCCATCTATCTGTCTCTGTGCGAGTGTCATAATACCATTTATGATTAACAGAGCAGCACATATGTGTAGTTTCTGTAGCAAGCAGCTCATGCTTATTGTAGCTTATGAGTATGATAAATGTTGGATTTTTTTCTTCCTCAGTTTCTGAAGTCTTTGCTGTCAATAAAAAAAACTTAGTAATATTTTGATAATTTCATCATGAAACAAAAGGGAGGAAATGTTGGATAATTCATCATCATAGCATTGAAGAAGGTCATTACATATCACCATCATTAAAACCCCTATGCTGTGGACCTAAGAAGAAAGTATAAAGATAAGTTGCTGAAAAAAGGAGCTGGGCACCATACAAAGAATGGCTGAACACCGTCAGGGGAAGAGAGAGGAGTTTGTTGCTGTCATTAAATGGTCATTCTAATAGACTCCAGAAGTGTACTCCAAGTCATCTCAGGCACCAAACAAGATAGACTCTCACATGAAATAAAATACAACATATAAGTTGCTATCTCAAAAAACAGATTTAGTCCTACAGTGGATTCCGGCTGCTGTGGTATCCCTGGAAGTGAGAAAGCAGATGAACTCGCAAAAGCTGGAAGTGGTGGCACGCAGACTCCCCATTCACAGAGCTATAAAGAAGCAAAGACACTCATTAAACAATCCATGAGGACTGAATGGAGAGACCAGCACAAAGAATACAAGCCAGAAAATGACAGCATAGACAAATTTGACAGAAATGGACTGACAAAGATCTTCAGACTCAGAACAGGACATTGTAGACTCAAGGTCCAACTCCACAGAGCGGGTCTCAGAGATACCGCCACATGCGATTGTGGAGCACCCAAGCAAACATCAGAACATATTCTGCAGGACTGCCCTACCTATGCAGACCAAAGAGAGGTAGTCTGGCCTATGGAAATGACCATGCTCGAAAACTTGTGGGGACCGGCGAAGACCTGAAATGCACAGTCTCTTATATGAATCTCACCGGACTAGAAGCATAGCACCAGTTGATTGAAGAAGCTGCTGCTGCTGTCATTAAAGACGTTGTCAGTTGTCATAGTCACTGACCACTTTTCTAGTCCTTAAGAGGATACAAGAAAATCTGAAACAACTTCGGGAAAACATTTAATTTTTGTCAGACTATACATGGGTCTGAATCTTTACAGATTATGACAAATTGATGCTAAGTTGGAGAGCGGTTTGGATGTTGGTCTTCTGCCCATGAGGACATGCATTCAAAACCTCTGTACGGCATCTGTTTTTATTTTCCATCATAGGTCAAATAAACCTATCCTGTCCAGTGTGTGGCGATATTGAGAAGCAAACAGCCTTTTTTCTTCAGCCCTATAAGTCCTCCCAGATTTGGAAGAACCACAATGATGATAGTTTCTGGAAGAAATTAATTTCCACCCTTAATGATGACTAGGGTGTGAAGATCCTGTGGACAAAATCACTTCTGATGTTGACTTGACATAAACAAAATAGAATTGGAAGTCCAGCCTGAATATATAAGAGAAATTGATTGACCCACACATAGAGCTCTTAACAGATGAATATTTTTTTCAGATTGATGAGCAAAGTTGCTTATTGGAAAGGAATCTCATCCTGAAGATATGGCTCAATCTAGGCTGATGGGTACTAAAGAAATACAGGGAGTCATAACCATAATAGCTTAGGTAATTGCGCACATTGGGAAAGCATCAATCCCAATTTTGAAAAAAAGAGCTGAAGTCAATTCACTGCTACAAACCTCAATAACCTGTTTCAGCGAAAGGCTTAACAAAAAAATGAGACATCTAGACACCTAATTCACCATTATTTCATACATTCATCTTGCAATTTTGCAAAAGAATCAAAATATGTAAAGGTAAGATAGTGTTTATTAATTTTTGTTCTTGTTTATTTATCTTCCGCAAGCATTTTTAAATGATAGAGTGCATTACTTACATTTTTGGGGGACCAAAATGCATATTAAAGTAAAAATTAAAAAAGGAAATTCCACTTTGCAAACTAGACTGCTTTATGGACATCATCTGTTCGTATAAGGAGAATACTACTGTATATCATTTTTCACTGGTGACATTCTATAAACAAAAACCTAATAATAGTGAATAGTGCCTGTACTTTAAAATCTACCATGTCTTGCTTCACAGGTGAGAAACCAAAGGAAAATTTGACACACAGCTCAGAATCATCCTACACTCTCAAATCCCATAAACGACTCAAATGCAGTGACCTCATCGTACTAGGTCTTCCTTGGAAAAGCAGTGAAGATGACCTCAAGAAGTACTTCCAGCAGTTTGGAGAGCTGCTTATGGTTCAGGTATGTGGACCTAAAACTGTTTTCTCAAAATTTTATGATATGAATGTAAATATACAAAACCCGACTTCTGTTTGCATAGTAGCATTTGATTATCATTATTACTGCTTTATTATTATTTTATAATAGTTGTCCATGGCAAGTGAATATATAGACGGCATCGTATGTAAGTGCATATGACAGTACAGTTGGATCTGTGAGCGTCAAACTTTACGGCATATGGGGCACACATGGACAGTGCGACTAATTGGGCTGTGTTGCACTTTATCTGTTTGGACAATTTGCTTTTTTTCTTTGTGCCACAGTGCTGATTTTCTGCTTGGTGATGCAAGCGCAACAAGCGGACTGAAGTAATTAGCTTTCAGGAGACACCATTGAGGAAACAGAGTTAAATCATTTCTTCTGTTCCCTCAAGCGCTTGCCTTTGTTATGGTCACCATACAACGTCAGCTTAGAGAGACGCTTGTCAGGAATGTAAACATATTACCTGGGCTCTGCAGTAGAGTGGATGCTCGACAGCCTTGTTATTTGAGGTTCAGAGCTGGGCACTATCCTGCCGGCTGATCCTGAGCAGCTTGTGGAAACAGCTCGTGGAAATGGATTGAGTGTTCTGACATTTCTGCTACAACTGTCCTTGTTTTTCAGGCATTTAGAAAAATGTTAGTACCACATCACGATATACTTTGACCTTAGTGGCAATACTGTAGTCTTAAAAAAGCATTACTTGCCTATGCAGTCCTGTTGTTTACCTGTCGATATTCGTTTCTCTGGTGATAAGTGAAGCTGTCTACTGCTTGTAGATGTTAGCCTCGGGGTAAGGCTTCCAGGAGCAGATAGAAGCTGATGTATACTTCAAGCTGCAAAATAAATTAGCCCCAAGGATTCTGACACAACCATACTGGTCCGCCATACTCCAAGAGCGCCAGGAAACTATGGAAAGAGCCAGAAAGGATACAGAGTTTCAGAGAGCCAAGATAGAGAAAAAATGTAAAAGCTGTATAAATGAAACTGCAGCACTGAATCTTTAATAAGAAGGCAAGAAAATTTGTAGATTAGCAAAATCTATACACAAAGAGTGTTCTTCGCCTTGATAGACCATTGTATTGGACAAGGGTGACAAAATTCTTAGAGGGAAACATGCTGCAAACCTTTTTTCTCAAAGATGCAGTTCAGAAATTAACCTGACCATTAACGTAGACCATCAGAGAGAAATGCTGAAAGAAATTAGAGCAAGTAAGGGACAGGCAGACAATCCTGCGTCAGTGTGGGAGTACAATAGAACTACAGGTAACTATTTCCAAGCTTAAATTTTTCTTTTAAAGTTGCATGGTCCAGATAATTACCAATGGAATGCTTATAAGTCTGAACCCAGCAGCAAAGACAAAACTGCTTGAAATATTCAACCTCGGCTGAGAAAAATGAGCAGTACCCAACAATCATGGAGAGAAGTCATCACAATTCCGAAACCATAGAAAGGGAAATGTAAGACTAAGACTTCAAGTTACCAGCTAATCAGTCTTACAAGTTGTGTGTGGAAAACTATAGAGCGTATAATTAGCTGCAAGTTAAAATGGTAGTTAGAGAGTCCGAAGATTCTGATGCTGGAAGAACCTGAATTAGATAATGTTATAGTATAGATGACCAAGTTACTTGTCTCAAGCAGTAGAAGATGCCTTCCATGAGAGAGAGAAAAGCGTGAACTTCAAGCAAGTCTTTGACAATGTGTGGAAAGATGGCCTTACTGTTAAACTAAGAAGTGGAATTCAGTACAACATTATAGATCCAGTCTGACAAGGGGCTTGTCATAAGTCTTTACCCTGACTATGAAGGAGTAGGAGGAGAAAGTTGAAATTTGGCACATATTTAGCTCATTCAATTAGTATATGAGAAGAATGAATTTCCCTCCTTGATGGGTTTACTCGGTATGGTGCATGGCACAACACACCTTATTGACAGGATCTGCTACTCTAACGGTTTGTCAGAACAATGGAGAAATCAGAGGACAGAACTGTGATAAAATTCTTGATGTTGCAGGGAATAACACCTACATAAATACAGTGCAGCGATGAAAATACTGCAAGAGTGAAGAAAATCATTGACCAGCTGATAGAAAAATTACAATTGCAGAGATATCTAGGTCAGCAAAACTGAATGAAAGTATATTTTTTAGAATTTTACACAACAGACTGAACATGAGAAAAGTGTGTGCGCGCTGGGTCCCGCGTCTGCTGACATATGAACAGAAACAAACGAGGGTTGATTGTTGTGGCCAGTTGCTCAAAATGTGCAGGTCGAAAAACATGTTGCCGACCATGGTGACAGTAGATGAGACTTGGGTTCACCAATATGACCCGAAATCCAAAATTTCCATCATGCAGTGGAAAACTCCGGGCTCACCAACACATGTCAAGCCAAGAGCACAGAAATCTGCAAGAAAAGGGATGCTGTATGTTTTTTTGGGACGTCAAAGGTGTCATATTGAAAGATTAACTGCCTCATGGTAACACGGTTAATGGGCAATATTATGCAGATCTCCTTACCAAACTAAGAAAGCCTGTGATCAGAAAACAAGGGATAGCTTCCACACCCACCATATTCTCCGGATTTAGCTCCATCAGACTCTTTTCTTTTCCCAAAACTTAAAATCAGCTGAAAGGAAATCATTTTAAGTGACAAAGATGTCATACTGGCTTGTGATAACGGGTTTAGTTAGAAAAATAGGTTACTTTATTCTGAAGGTCTTTTCAAGGTCATGCAGAGATTCCAGAAATGTATAAATTCAGGTGGTGGCTACATTGAGAAGGAATAACACTCTACCAAATTTCAACTTTCTCCTTTCTTCATGGTCAGGGTAAAGACTTATGACAGGCCTCTTGTATCTGCATAATATGAGAACAAGCATCACAACAGATGATCTTCAGAGTATAAAAGTGCTGCCCTATCAGGGAGTACCTCAGGGTGGAATAATTTCTTCAACACTCTCCCTTCCTTGGCTTACATCAATTTCCTAGCCTCAGATCTCCCCGCTGGAGTGAAAGCTAATCTATTTGCAGATAACCTAGTACTCTGGTGCGCAAATGAAAATCGTCACTACAGTAAATTACAGAATGTAACGTGGAGCAGACGCCATAACGGCATGGACATATTGTCACGTAACAATAAGCACAGACCAAACCTCCACAATGTTGTTCTTCCTCTCCCCCAAACAACAGGCAGCTAGTATATATTGAAGGAAGCCCTAATAAATGAAGAAAACTACTATCTTGGCAGGACATTTTGTAAAATGGTCACTTGGAAAACGGGTCACTTGGAAAACGGGTCACTTGGAAAAAGCATATTGCAAACAGAGGGAAAGACCTGAATACAGCTAAGCCTAAGAAAACTGACAGGTACCAGCTGGGAAGCTAATAACGGACATTTCAGAAGATTTGCAATGGAGGAATATGTTTGCACCTGGAGCTAGGGTTAACAGCTGCTAACACACATTTGCATTCATTGAATAAGGTGCATAATCATGCCCTCAGACTCATTACAGGAGCCCTCGCACCCAAACAAGCCAAGACTAGACGATTTGGCATTGGGACATCTAAAACATTGCAGCTTTCTACATTAAGGAAAAAGATGATATCAAGTCGATTTACCCATAAAGACATATCACTGAAGATCACAGTCCACCCTATATCCTTTATTATGGGAACAAGGCAATATCATACAAAATTACTACACTAATCAGAATAAACAAACACATATACAGGCTTTGTTTTGTCAGTCTGTTTCACCACTGTACATGTGTGAACTGAGCTAACAAACTGCAGAGTAAGTTTTACAGGACTGGTCAAACTCTAAACTCAAAGTTATACAAAGATAACGAGGAACTCCAGGTAGCATTTGAGTTTATCACAGGAATCTGTCCAACGGGGTTAAGTCAATAGGTGAAAAACACAATAAAAAAGTAAGCCTCCACCAAAACACTTTACATACTTTTGCAGATGTGGTTTTTATAGCAATTTGTTTTGCACAATGATGTTGCTAGCCACATGCTCAACTCTCGTTAGTAGCCTTTTACCTGACGAAGACTGATGTGTCGGACAGAAAGGTGCAAATATTGCAGTCAAACTAAACTAGCGACACAACGTATTCCGTTCTCCGTACTACATCCTGCTTCTTGCAAAGCCTTTTTCAGGACTTGTTAGCGGGAGATTGAGAACAAACACAGATGAAGAAGTAGTAGCCTTTTACAACATGCATGGAAGTGCAATAATTTTATTTGTTCTTCCCAGCAAGGAGCCCCAATCCACTGTTGGAATATAGTAGCATTGCACATTCAAGCTGTAAACTAGCGACACAATGCATTCCGTTCTCCTGACTCCATCCTGCTACTTGCAATGCCCTGTTCAGGGCTTAGTAGCAGGCGATTGAGAATGAACGCAGAAGAAGTAGTAGCTGCATTGGGCAACACCATTATAGTTGTAAAATCACATCTCTGTGGTCTCCAACAATCTTTCCGTTTTTTTATTGATTGCCCACAATTGTTATCTACATTCTCATTTTAACAGGTTAAAAAGGACCCCAAGTCAGGACAATCAAAAGGTTTTGGATTTGTTCGGTTCGCTGAACACGAGTCGCAAGTGAAGTGTATGTCCCAGAGACATATGATTGATGGGAGGTGGTGTGATGTCCGGATACCCAACTCAAAGGTATGTGTCTGTTATTGTGAATCATTCTGTAATGATGTAAAGTTGCTCTCGTCATCATCATGTATCTCATACTTCTTTGTTCGCTCTCAAATAACCACATCTATGGAGCAAAGCGTAATCAGGGTCAGGTGAAACATACTGATCAAGACACTACTTCACATTCTCGTTTGTACTCCTGGGACCAGACTGTGTCACAGCAGTCAGGCCAACGAGGTCAGGATCAACACTAATCCCCATAGTGATAAGCTTACTGGGGTGTCCTGCATTGCACAACAACTGGGATTTTTTTTTTTTTTTTTTTTTTTTTTTTTTTTGCGTTCGCCTTATTTCTCTAATCCCCAAGGCGGTGTGCGTCGCACTGTGGTTTTTATTTTGCGCCTGTCGGCCCAATGCATCCGACTTCAGCATGCATTTTATGTAAGGGTCTGCTTCCTCCTGCATTTTCTAAGGGTTTGCTTCCCCGGGGTAACGGCCGGTGCTGTGATGGGGATCGAACCCAGCACCTTCGGATTGTGAGCCGTGCCACTTATCCACTAGGCCACGCCGTCCCCTTAAACAACAACTGGGATGACCTCTGTCCACCTTCTAAAGTATGACTCGGATGTAAGAAGAGCTACTGTAACACGCTAGAAAAGAAACGAGTGTTAACTCAACCCAGCACAAGTGGTTTTTAATATTTCTATCATAAACATGGTGGTCTGTACCAGGTGTTTGTGCTTCAAATAATCACATCTATTTCTCTTATAAACGTGACACTCTTCAGGTTTCTCTAGCCTCCATAAATCCTATCCCTTAACCCATTCAATCCCAGCAGATCAGATAAACTCCGCAACTGAATTCCCGGGCCAAGGGGAATAACTCCGCAAAAATTATACATTCTTGTGCAATAAAATGAATAAAAAATACAATTTTTAAATTTATTTGTGATTCAAACTCCAGTTTACAGATAAATGAAAGAGTTACTCTTCTGTGCACATGTTTTTTGTGAGTGTCATGTATGTTGGATGCGAAAAATTAAACAAGTGAATGAAAAAAAATGTCAATATAAAATATAAATTTCACTCTTGTCAAATTTGCTGATAAATGTCCAAGTAAGAAGCTGCAAAGCAATCTCCCTTGGTTCATTGCAACTAGTCCATCTTTCATCTTGTCTGACTTTCCAGTATACACCTCAAAGTTATAGAGGTATCTAGTATGATAATCTGTGGCACACCAAATTTTAATTCCTCAAGTACAGGGTTTTAAAAAAAAAATATTGCTTGAACTGCAGTTTTCTTGTAAAAGCAACCACAGCTCATCAATACTAATATCCTATTCAGGTCTCATTATTTCTCTGGACTTGGCTAGAATAAGATCAAATAGAGGTCTAATCTTAAAAATTGCGTCATTTCCATCTTGTTCTTTGTGGAATGAATTTGGAATTATCATTAAGGTGCAAATATTTGCTGATACTTTCAAATCTATTTCTTGACATTACAATGGACACTGCAGGCACATTCAACAGTTCATCAGTAGACCAAAACATTCTGTAGGAGGGTAACTGATGAACCCCAAACATAAAGTTAACATAAAAAAAGCCCTTCATATTATCAGAAGAAACAGGTTTCCAGGAAGTATCATTTTTCCCCTAAAATTCTTATGCAGGCATATGCATTGATTTGCTCCCAGCACTCAAAAAATGTCTGAGGTAGAAATAATGAAAGGTAATCAAAAGCAGAGTAATCTTGATCTGGATTTATGTCATCTGCAGGACCTGTTTTCTCACTAAATCCTTCAATACTGATATACTCAGTTGCTTTGACCATTCTCCATCACCACTGTGGCCTGGCTGTGTGGTGGGGTGGGTCACGTCACCGTCTTCTACCGATAATTCGTCATCACTAGTGAGGCCAGTGGCGCTACGTTTATCTTCTAAATCCTGAACTTATTCCTCATAAAATTTTGATTCGTTCTCATTCTCTGCAACTCCATTAACAAATTCTTCACCACCATTGTTTGACTCATAAGTATCTTCAGTCCGTACAAAGTTTTGAAGAAAATTGAAGGCTATATTTAAAAAATCACGGCTCGAACACCACACCTCATAGAAACGTTCTGTAAACTGCAATGGGAGCCGCCATTACCGGTAGTCACATGGCGGCTAAATTTAGCGTGTCTCTTCGCAAGTAAAGCGTAAGGAAAAATAATTTAAATCAGTATATCTACTGCGGCCATGCTGGGAGTTAATTGATAGCGACCATCGCCGGCCGGGCTGGTATTGAATTGGTTAATTGGCTCATTGAGGGCTACACTGTCGCTCTGTTCATCTCATGAAGTCGACAGGCTTGAAGAACTGTTTGTTTTCACTTCACTAGCATGCACCTGTCTGCATATCTGTCTGCAGTGGAAGGTTCACTATCTTAACCAAATCACTTGATCTTTTCTTAATAAAAGTGCTTCAACATATTCAACCAAAATTCCACCTCATGTTCGCAACGTTCACCTCTGATTCCCATAGTTTTGTACAACAGCCAGGAAGGGTCCAGCCCACCTTCTTCACAATATAAATAGAGCCACTACAATCCGCTAAAAAGAGACAATCTATCAAGAGTGAAGATTAACCTGGGATATCATGGAACCATTTTAAAGACATTGAATGTTTGGTAAATATTTAAATATATGTGAGTTACAGATAGAACAGGCACACCAAACAGAATCTCCTACCAAGGCATGCAGAAAATGCAACAAATAAATATGGCCAACAATACAGCTATCAAACTGAGATGAACACCATTGGATAATGTAGAGAGCTTCACATATCTAGGAAATATGAAAATGGCAGACAGTGTAGAGGAGGATGTAAAAACCAGAATACAACAGGGAAGAGTGGCCTTTGTCATATTGAAAACCATGGGAAACTCTAAGATGATCAAAATGCATATCAGGCTAAGGATCTTTAACTCTATTTTGAAGATGATCCTTCTATATAGAGCGAACACATATTGAATGGCCAAACTTAATATTCAAAGATTACATGGCTTAATCAACAAACCCTAAAGCTTCTAGGGTTCGACACAGTTACAAAAGAAAGCTTATGGGAAAGAACAGGACATCTTGAGAAGAATGTGGCGCTGGATAGACCAAGCTCCCAAGTCAGTATTAGCAGACAATCTGTCATGGAACCCCAGGGAAAAAATTGGCAAGGAAAGTCAAAGAACACATAAAGAAGAGACCTAGGGACCAATACAAGAAAAACGGCGAGCATCTGGGGAAAAAATACTGGAGAAATTAGCACAGGACAGAGTTGGTTGATGGCCTATTCACCTCAAGGTGATAAGGATGAAGCAGCAGCTATAGATACACATGGACGCAATGGACCAAGGTGATGACGAAAACGCAGCTATAGATACACATGGACGCAATGGTCCAAGGTGATGACGAAAACGCAGCTATAGATACACATGGACGCAATGGTCCAAGGTGATAAAGGACGAAAAAGCAGCTATATATATATATGGACCAAGGTGATAAGGACGAAGAAGCAGCTATAGATACACATGGACGCAATGGTCCAATTTGATAAAGGATGAAAAAGCAGCTATAGATATACATGGACGCAATGGTCCAAGGTGATAAAGGACGAAAAAGCAGCTATAGATACACATGGACGCAATGGTCCAAGGTGATAAAGGACGAAAAAGCAGCTATAGATATACATGGACGCAATGGTCCAAGGTGATAAAGGACGAAAAAGCAGCTATAGATAGATACACATGGACGCAATGGTCCAAGGTGATAAAGGACGAAAAAGCAGCTATAGATATACATGGACGCAATGGTCCAAGGTGATAAGGACGAAGAAGCAGCTACATATGCACATGGACGCAATGTCATCTTCCCAGAATTAAATGATGTACAGGAAATCCTATTTTCATTGACTTGTGGAACATTCTTAAATCGCTCCATAGCTGAGACAGAGACACAATGAACACCTGCTAATTACTTTGCTTTCTTTTCTGTTGTCCAATGAGTATGCTTTTAGATTACTTAACATATACTTGTCTTTCTGATTGTTGCTACTGGTTGTTTTATGGCAATGGTAGAAGTCTAAGACATGCAGACTGCCAAAATTTATGAGGGAAGTAGATGGGATTATTTCAGGGCTTTTTCTTCCACCTTTCTTCATCACATGTTTCTTGACCTTCCCACTCATCCATTTCTCTGTGTGTTCCAATCCAGCAAGTGTTTGGTTATACTCTTTTTTTTTCTTAAAGTGGCTTCTATCCATCTCTTTCAATCCCCAATCTCATGCTGTATTATCTCTTGCTGTATTTTTTTCAGCAAATTGTGTGACTTTTTACAGTAAATTATTTATTCCAAACGGTAAATCCTTTATGTCCCAAGTGGTCCACCGGGGTCTTTGTGTATGATAAGGACAAGAATAGGTCCACTGCCCGACAGAGAGCATGTCATGAGAGGGGACTGACTGTATCACATGGCATAACACCCGGCCATGCTTGGGTCGTTTGTTTAGAGCAGCATAGATGGTGCCTAACAGGCTGCTGGTCTACTTTGCTCTAGTGTTTTAGCCTATTAAGATGGATTCACACATCGGTTAACCACCCTCCGCGATATTTGTCTCATCGCAGCAGAGTAATAAGCTGCTCAAGCCTAGCCCACTAAGCAGGAAATCCTCCTCCCGGCTACATCTAGATAATACCAGAGCTGGGACCTGCACAGGGGGATTATGGAGCTATCTTTACAAAATTTGTAAGGAAGTATTCATTTATTTTTGCTCCAAGTGGAGAATAGGGTTACCACTACAGCTAACCCTTGTACAGGTATCTGTATTTGAGTATTTGTAGTGATGGTTTTGATACCAATGGTTTTACATCATGAACCATGAACAACCCTCTTTAGTCACTTTTTACGACCTCTTTGAAAGATTCTTTTCAACTCAGGTACCAGTCAGGTGAAACTTGGACCTTATAACTCACAAATGCTGAGACATTATACAACTTCAACCCAGACAGAAGTGTCTGGTAAGGGGCTACCATAGCCTTTTTTAAATCTGTTACATTATTATGGAGTAGTAACATAAACCCCACCCATGGTTACCACATTCAAAGAATGCAGCATGCAGGCAATTTACCCACTCCAAACACAGCGTTGTAGTGATGAAAAATAACAATACTGGACTTTTTCGAGGTCACATGAGTTGCACCTGGTGTTGATGAAATGTGATTTCTGTCTAGTGCTCTGAATGTCAAAGTGAAGAAATTCAACCACTCATTCGTAAATGTCGGGAATAACTATGACTTAAGGTAGCCAAATGCCTTGACGTCTAGTTAGTGACGCGCATGAATAACAGGTCTGTGATGTCCTGAGATTTTCTCACACTGCAGACGAGCATTTCTGTCATCCGTCCAGGCTGAAGCATTTGTGCATGAGTGTATTAATGAAGTTCTGACTGTCCCTATTGTGAATGCCTTAAATTATTGTTCAAGGTGTCAATACCTATGTGGGGTAATAGGTGGTAATAGCAAATGTCTTATCAAATGTCGCTGTGAACTATTGATTCAGCCTGGACTGAAATTTTAATGCACAGACTATTAAAATCTCTGTCTTCTGCTCGCGCTGCTGATTGTCCCTCAGCAAACACGCCTGGACTTCCAAGGGGTTCCCGGGTAAACATATTAGGGCCATGTTTGATTCCAGGCATTTTGTAACATTCAACACTTTCTGAGGAATGCAAGTGCGAACTGCCTTTGTTGTTTCTTAGCCCTATAAATCATCTAGGCAAATTCTAGCAATGAGAAACATTGGTGAAAGTTTTTTAAAAACATTGTTTTCTTCACAGGAAGGTGCACAGCAAATGATGAACCGTAAAGTGTTTGTTGGACGATGTACAGAAGAAATGACGCCAGACGACCTCAGAAATTACTTTAACAAGTTTGGGGAAGTGGTTGATGTGTTTATACCCAAACCTTTCCGAGCGTTTGCCTTTGTTAGCTTTGCTGATTCTGAGACTGCCCAGACACTTTGTGGAGAAGACCACATTATCAAGGGAGCTAGCGTGCATATAAGTAACGCCGCACCCAAAGCTAATGAGAAGTAAGTTATACTTATAATATACTTAACCATTTTCAGTCCGGGGTAATTGGCCAAATTCTGTATGACAAATTGACAAATAGTTATTTTCAAAATAAAATTAATATTAAACAAATTGAGCTAAAATTGTAATATAAGGATTTTAAGACGCACAATTAAACTATCTATGACATGAAGTATTCATATTTAAATTATATATTAAAGTTAAGCTAGAAATGTCATTACCGTGGAAGGAAATAATACTGAAATAGTTTCTCTGGTATTGAAGTCCAACTTTCCTCGTACTAAATATATCAACTTTGAAACCTTACCACGTTCTTAAATGTCTACATATAGAAAATAACTCTATGGCAAACCACAGCTTGCACATACACAATCGTCAGCCATCTTGTAGTTGCAAAATTCCTCAAACTAAATTAAAACGTGTTCAAAAGTTGGAATCGGACGGAAATGGGATGTCCTTTGGACATTACAAGCTGTAAAGGATTACTGACTGTTTTCTTCAATCTCTGGACAATAGTTTTTGCTCTTCTCATCTCTGTGTCATTGAAATATAGGTGGCCACACTAAATTTCCTTGTACCTTCATTCTACCAAAGGAGCCCAACAGCCACCCTCTCATAATTTTAATCTTTACCACACACCACATTCGAAATTGAACGCAATTTAATCTGCGACGACATTATTTTTAGCACGTCACAGTTTACTATGGTTGTTGACTGAGAGCCTGTAATCTTTTTATTTGTTGGTCTATAGATAGCATTTTGTTGTGTGTAGTGACGTAAATTAATAAAGAACTTGTTATTGTTTTTGTTGAATGTGTGTTAGTTTCTGAGATAAATTAAAGTGATAGTGTGGAAAAACAGCACAAACATATAGACTTGGGGGATGGATAATCAATGTTTACAAGATGGGCACATCTGTTATGTTCCTCTGCAAACATATTTATTAGATCTACATAAACAAACTAAACAAATCTACCTCAGATAAATCAGTTGCAAAAACTTCCCCATTCTCAATAATGGATGAATCTTCAAATTAAAGTTAAATACTTCTTCTTCTTCGTTCATCCTCAGATCAAGGTTCCGGTTTCTCTTATAAAGGACACTGTTGTTTGTAAGGCTGTTTCATCTCCATACAGCTTTTGTCTTAAATGTCTCACGAGGCCAGTATTGTTCTCTCTTTTCCTGCGTGAGTTTGCAGGATGTGTTCCACTGTCATGATATGCTCCCCACATGGGCACCTGTCATCTGTCCCAATCCTCATTTTGTTGTAAAGATGACCCTTGAGTCTGTTATGCCCAGTTCTCAGTCTAAAGATGATGACTTGCTCTTCTCTAGTTAAGTTATAGTAGCTGTCTTCTGTTCGGAAGTCGGGGTGTTGATCAGCCCATTTTAAGTTAAATACAGAAGAAATAATTTCTAAATGTCTAAAACGAATTTCAAAATCACATTTCCAAGTATCTGTACAAGATGGAGGTTGAAAATAGATATTTAACATAGTAGTAAGGAAGTGATCGTCAAACTTTATAAAGCATTAGTTAGACCTAGATTGAAGTACTGTGTACAGGTGTGGAGTCCTTTCGTAGAAGAGATATAAACATGCTGGAAAGGATATAAAAAAGAGCAGCAATGCTGAAAGTGGGATTCCAGAATGAGTGTTATGAGGAAAGACTCAGGCAAACCGGCCTACAATGTCTAGAAAAGAGAAGAATTTGAGGTGACAACCCTTTAGTGCCCAGCTTTATTTATGCAATTTGTACCCGATGTCCAGGACATGGGAAGTCTCTATACCAAATCCAAGAGCAGTCTTCGACTTGTTCTTGGAACCATCAAAACATGTTTTCTTGCGTCCCAGCATTCGGACTAGACCATGTTTGATGTTGCTTTTGGATGATTGGGTTATCTCTAGCAACCCTCTTTCTATGAGACACTCCATTCAAGCCATTGAGTCCAGAACCAGAGCTCCAAGATGAAATTGCAAATGGCTGGGTGTCTCACTTCTGCGTTGTAATGTGCAAGATGACTTCATCAGGATGGAGGAGTTGATAGTTGTCATCTGCATCAGAAACTACAAACAATAGCATCACAATTTCCTATAGGTCCTACCAAGTGGGTAGAATGATCTGTGTTGATCTGCATTGTCAACACCACCCATATATTGGTTATAGGAATGGATTGGCAGAGGTATGCTGTGGTCTGTTCTGCCTTCCTTTGCATGATGCGAAACAGAACACATTTCTGCACAACAATTGGTTGACAAAGCAGATGGTCTACTTGGCACTTGTCAATACTGTTTTAAAAACAGTCTTTCACTGAAGCCAATCAATGAAACATTGCCTTGTCGATGCTGAGCTCTCTCCCAGGATAATAGTTTTTCTAACTATCTCCTTCATCAGTCCCAACTTTATGGAGTGGTGCGCAACCTGATTTGCACTTCGAGGAACAGCCTTCTCCAAGTCATTAATTTTTAAAAATCTATTCTTTGACATCACATCAGTAGATTGTCTAACCGTTTCCATCTTGATAGGAATGAAATCGGGCGCAGGCAGAAAATTAAGATGCGCTCGATCGGCAGTAAACCGGGTTTTTAACACTACCATCGGCCATTGTTGCATAGCAACGAACTCTCTTTGGTTAGGGGACCTAAATTTTGACCAGACACCTGGGACATGCTGCACTACAAAATTCTTAAATCAACGTTGAATTTGGTTGAGTTTTATCATTTCTGTGAATTGTTTTAAACGATTGGGAATTTTGGCAAATATGGTCTTCGAAATGATGGATTCTTTGCTTCAGGTAATGAGAGATGGTTTCGTAGTTAGCTAAGATGACGATTATGGTGAATCAAAGATGGATATTGAATTAAATACTGATTCAGGCGAACGTGTGGACTCTGCCGATAAAACCAGTAGTAACGAAGATAGGTCTAATGTTGCAGATAGACCGGTAAAAGTCTGGTCGACCCAACTTACTCCTGTTAAAGTTTCTGACTTCGCTAGATGTCCTGCACCTAAACATGGTTTGGGTACTGATGCTATCATGTATGATTACTTCACTTTATTTATAAATGAAGAATTTTACCACACGTTCAGTACAACAAATTTGTATGCTGAGCAAAGACAAAGAAAGAAAATGCAAGTCGACCAATATTGGAAGCCATGCACGCCTGAAGAAATTAAAACTTCTTTTTGAATTGTTTTTGGCATTCACATACTGCCTGAAATAGACCTTTACTGGTCATCTGATGTGCTAAAAGTATCTGCTACTGGCTAATTGAATATCATATGATGTATAAAATATTAAAAATTAAGTCAGTATTTCCACATTATTAAATGACTCTGAGAAGGCTATTCCTTGAGGTCTGTCAGGTTATGATACACTCCATAAAGTGAGACAACGGATAACTCATCAGTGAAGATGGCATGAACAATTATCTTGGTAGAGAGCTCAGTATTGATGAGGTGATGATTGTTTTCAATGGAAGAGTGCTTTTCAAGCAATATATACAACTAAAAGCTAAGCCATCACCTTGGGGCATAAAGGTTTGGTGCTGTTTTGTCCACAAAATGGATGTGTGCAGTTCTGACTTTTACACTGGGAATGTTAGAGATTCAATCCCTTATGGAAAAGACCATCATGTGGTACTAGGTGTTGCTTGCCCATATCTGGGAAATTGTAAATATTTTTACTTTGACAATTACTTTTTGAGTGGTTTCTGATGCAGATGGCAACAACAAATTCCTTCATCCTCATGAATTCATCTATGATGACACAGGGCAGAAGTGAGACATGCAGTCACGTGCAGATCTGCCTTGGTGTTTTAAAAGGCATGAAAGGAGACATTCACTGAGATAAGAATGCAAAAGAAATGCCCCAATCAGGAAAAGGCAGCAACAGACAGGAATTGATGCGAATGTAAGAAAGCGGAAAAGTCTGTTTTGTTTGTTCAAGGAACAAGTTGAAAACTCCACGCGGATATGGCATAGAGACTTCATGGTTGCCCAGTGTCAAATTCATCTGTGCAAAGAACTGTGTTATTCGTTGTTCCATAAACAGTTGTAGTATATTGCATTAATGTGAGATATATATGCATACTTTTAAATTTTGTGGTTGACAGTTGACTTTTAAAAAAAAATGTCCTTCGTAATAATGGTTGCTTTTATTGTATTTTACAATTTTAATTATACAAATGAATGCTTTACCTCATACATAATTCAATTACCTGTGCTTAGTATCAAACATAATTATAGCAGTAGCAGTATTTTTTATATCAATTTTTTTCTGAAGTTAGTATGTCAAAAGACGGAGCTACTTCCCATGTCCTGGACTGAATGGTACAAATTATGTAAATATGACTGGACTGTAAAGGGCTAATATCAGATGACCAGTAATCTGGGGTAGTTGTCTCGCCGCCGCGATTCAATTTCAACCAGTGTTCGTAAAGCGATCTCAGTCCCGCCAGGCGGAGCGATAGCGCGGGCTTGCGGAAAACGCTTGCTCGCCTTTCCCCGTTGAGGTATTGGCATGCGGTTTTTTTTTTGCGTCTCCTCCGCCGAGGTGCGCTGCTCTGGTCCGTATCAAGAAACGTTGTCAGTCGGTGGTGATTTATCTAAGGCTTATAGCAGAGCTCGACAGTTCGTCTCGCTGGTGGTCAGACTCTCGCAAAGAGCTTGTGACCGGCAAATGGAAAGCAGGAATCGTGCCTGAAGGCCCTGTGAGCTCCCGGGGGGGACCAACCCTCGGGAGAAGGGCAGGCAAAATTGTCTCTAGTCCCAGTGAAATTCATCGCCGGGGTCGTTGGGATCCGTTCTGCACAGAGTGCTGCCATCCCTCCTCGAGCGAGCCCGGTCGGTCGGTCGTCTGG
This sequence comes from Ariolimax columbianus, assembly GCA_036924085.1. Lineage (NCBI taxonomy): Eukaryota > Metazoa > Mollusca > Gastropoda > Stylommatophora > Arionidae > Ariolimax > Ariolimax columbianus. The sequence goes on along the minus strand of JAVGWX010000005.1, from coordinate 72,632,407 downwards.
TGTGTGTAGGGGCCCCTGTCAGGCGGTCCTAGGTCGACGAAGTGAGGGACGGGGGGAACAACCGTCCGTTCGTCAGTCGGTCCCTGCGGCCGTCCCAGTGAGGCTTTTTACACACCCGTCCTCTGCCGACCGGTGTGTGCGGTACGTACGTCTCCGACAGATATCTGGTTGATCCTGCCAGTAGTCATATGCTTGTCTCAAAGATTAAGCCATGCATGTCTAAGTTCACACTGTCTCACGGTGAAACCGCGAATGGCTCATTAAATCAGTCGAGGTTCCTTAGATGACACGATCCTACTTGGATAACTGTGGCAATTCTAGAGCTAATACATGCTTACCAAGCTCCGACCCTCGCGGAAAGAGCGCTTTTATTAGTTCAAAACCAATCGTCGTTTCTCCTCGCAGGGTTGCGGCGTCCCCACTGGTGACTGGATAACTTTGTGCTGATCGCATGGCCTCATGTGCCGGCGACGCATCTTTCAAATGTCTGCACTATCAAATGTCGATGGTACGTGACATGCCTACCATGTTTGTAACGGGTAACGGGGAATCAGGGTTCGATTCCGGAGAGGGAGCATGAGAAACGGCTACCACATCCAAGGAAGGCAGCAGGCGCGCAACTTACCCACTCCCGGCACGGGGAGGTAGTGACGAAAAATAACAATACGGGACTCTTTCGAGGCCCCGTAATTGGAATGAGTACACTTTAAACCCTTTAACGAGGATCTATTGGAGGGCAAGTCTGGTGCCAGCAGCCGCGGTAATTCCAGCTCCAATAGCGTATATTAAAGTTGTTGCAGTTAAAAAGCTCGTAGTTGGATCTCAGGCGGGCGGTCCGGCTCGCGCCGGTTCACTGCCCGTTGTCTCCTGCCCTACCGTCTGCCGGCTCTCTCCCGCGGGTGCTCTTCGCTGAGCGTCCTGGGTGGCCGGCGCGTTTACTTTTAAAAAATTAGAGTGTTCAAAGCAGGCCTCGGCTGCCTAAATAATGGTGCATGGAATAGGACCTCGGTTCTATTTTGTTGGTTTTCGGAACTGGAGGTAATGATTAACAGGGACAAACGGGGGCATTCGTATTGCGGCGTTAGAGGTGAAATTCTTGGATCGCCGCAAGACGAGCTACTGCGAAACATTTGTCAAGAATGTTTTCATTAATCAAGAACGAAAGTCAGAGGCGCGAAGACGATCAGATACCGTCGTAGTTCTGATCATAAACGATGCCGACTAGCGATCCGCAGGAGTTGCTTCGATGACTCTGCGGGCAGCTTCCGGTAAACCAAAGTGTTTGGGTTCCGGGGGAAGTATGGTTGCAAAGCTGAAACTTAAAGGAATTGACGGAAGGGCACCACCAGGAGTGGAGCCTGCGGCTTAATTTGACTCAACACGGCCAACACTGAAATGACTGACATGCCGAGACCACTTTCCTTGGGTCTAATATGGAACGGATGCTGGATTTAGACCCTCATAAATCTGAGGTTATGCCATCTGTGGCTCGGTTGGTCTGCATTCAGTGTATGATAACGGAATTGACGGAAGAGCACTACCAGGAGTGGAGCCTGCAGCTTAAATTGACTTAACAAGCCAATACTGTAGAATGACTGTCAAATTGAAAGCACTTCCGTTGGGTCTAATAGTGAACGTGTGCTGGTATTAGACCCATGGAAGACAGGACAGTCTCTTAACCCCCTAATGAAAGAGCGTCTGCTATGGTAATCTGGTCTTAACCCTGCAGAAATCACAGGTTCCAGAAACTTGGCCGTGGACAAAACTAAAAAGCCCTCTATTGATACGTCCGGTCTAATATTGAACGGGTGCTGGAAATAGACCCTCGGAAGACAGGTCAGTTTTACCTTACTAATGACAGGGCATTGCTACGGTAATCGTGCTTAACTCGAGAGGAGCCGCAGACATTTGGTTCACGTACTAGGCTGATAAGCCAACGGTGCGAGACTACAAGGTGAGGGATTACGGCCGAACGCCTCTAAGCCACAATCCCGCCCAAAAGCTCAGCACGATTGCAAAGGGAGGCTTCGACGTGGTGGGGACCTGGGGCTCCAGCCCCGCCCGGTCGAGCCGCAGAATGAGGTCTCTGCCGTCCGCCGATCAAAGCGGGCGGGAAGCTGCTCGATATTCACCCCATACGGCGATGAGGTATGAAACCATTTGTAGAAGACTTAGTTCTCGGTCGGGGTGCCCTAAGCAGTAGATCAGCTACCTCACTGCGAACTGCTGAGACTCAACCCTTGACCATGAGATATGTCCGCACCAGGCGAACAACATCTCCGTGCAATGACCAGGCTTGTCCCCTGGTCAAATGCACTATTTCGAGAGGAATCACAGGTCGCTGACATTTGGTCCACGTGCTTGGCTGATAAGCTACCACCTGAGGGACTACGGCCGAACGCTTCTAAGCCAGAATCCCGCCCTTAATCTCAGCACCGCTGTGATGGGAGGCTACGACATGGCTGGGGCTTGCGTCTCAGCCCGGCCCGGTCGAGCCGCAGGAATGCACCTGGTAAAATGCACTCCTTCCTCGCTCTTTACCTCTGTCTGCTATCAGTCATTCCAATGGACGCAGAAGAGATGCAGTCCAGCGGACATTGCACCTCCTGCCCTATTGTGACAACCTCCCGGGTGGCGGGGAATGCTAGGCGTACCATCACTGCAGATGAGCCGAGAAAATAAAGGGAGCAAAAAGATACCTCACTCACATGCATATGCTACGTTTCTGCCAGGACGTGACGATCCTGGGACAAAGTCACACTGGACTGCCTCTCTTCCGGGATAGTACAAACTAGTACATAGTCCATCATATAATTGCCAAACCCTATAGACACGAGTAGGGAAGACTCGATAGTCCTGCAAGACAACTTCCTAAGAGAGACAACTCTGACCAAAAACAACTGCTGCCTTGCAGTTAGGCTGGGGACAGCCAAAGGCTAAGGAGGGCAACCCTACAGAAACGTCTGTTGAAATCGGATGCACTGAGCCACAGGCTAACAAATTAAAACAGTGCAACGTAAATATCGCTGTAAACAGCGTACGATGAAGAAGAAGAAGAAGATGACCAGTATATAGCATTAGTCTATAGGTTTGTTTCACAGGCAGTTCAATTATGCCAAACATAAAATTTATGTAGAAAAAACATTTCTTCTGTTGTGCATGGCTTCCACCAAAAAATTGTTGTCATTGCTTAGTATATAAATTAGTTTGCTCTGCACACAATTCGTAAAACTGTTCATTTATAAATAAACTGAAGTAGTAGTTGTATGGGGCAGCGTCTGCATTTAAATTGTGTTTAGGCCCAGAACATTCCACAAAGTCTGAAATTCCTACAGCAATATGCTGTGTTGACCAGACTTCATCTGTCATCACTTCTAGGCCCAACCTAAGTAAAGTCGCTATTAATTAATGGAAACATTCGTCGATTTCGATATTCACAACCTCACTCAACTCATCTAGGCCTAGTGTTTTCTAAATCGCTGCATTCAATATCCACGTCGAATTCAGCCGAATCTTCCTAACACCCGTCAAGGGCGTTGTCATCTCTCATCGACTGAAGAAAAGATTTCAATCGCTTCAAATGGCTTAGTTTTAAAAAAATCACAGAAATGAGAAATATTGACCGATTTTTAAATGGTTTTCTATACTAGTCACGCACATTTATATAACAGAAGTACGTCATTAGTTCAGATCTCGCGTGATGTGAGATTACGTTGCTATGTAATGGTGAGAGAAGTCACTATCTAACGGGGTAGTTGAACCTGGTGGCATGTTGTTTTTTTTTTGCTGGGTAGAACAGGGTAGTTGAACTTTAAATTGTTGATACAGGTCTATAAGAGAATTAAAGGAACGGATAAATTAGACTATAACAAGTTTTTCAAAATACAACCACCTACAAGAACAAGAGGACAAAGCTGCAAATTAACTAAAGAAGATCCAGATTAGATATTAAGAAATATTTTGCTAGCCAGAGAGAGGTGAATGCTTGGAATGCATTCCCACAGGAAGTAGTGTAGGCAGGGACAGTTAATGCATTTAAGAATCGATTGGATGCGCATAGCTTTTAGAGCAAGGAAATGTAAATGAAACTGGTTGTATACAGACTCTGCAGAGTCGTCTAAACCAGCATATAGACATTGAGTTCAGTTACGTTAAGAAACAGTCAATGACTAAGGCAAGGCAACCCTACAGAAACCTGTTAAAATTGGAAGCACTCAACCACTGGCTTAACAGAAATGCATCGTAATTGTTCATGCCTTCAAACGGTTATTGGTCAAGCTAATCCTTTTCATATGAAGAATGCTGCCAAGTTCCATACTCAGTGAATACACTTAAAAGTAAATCTAGCGTTGTTGATCCTAGCATTACCATCTTGGTTTGTTTTACCGTTTCAGTTGTAATCTTCTTTTAGTCTGGAAAATAACATTTAGTTGGTTTTGTTAATGTTTACATATCAGAGCTGACATTTCAGATGATGGGATACTGGTCACGTAAACCTCTATTCCAACCCCTGCAGATCTGGAAAGGAGAGCTGCAGAAGTGAGGAATGACAGTTCCAAAACAAAAACCATAGTGGTTTTGAGAACGAGAAGAGAGATCAGACAATACATCTAAATCTTGAAACCCAGTCACTTCAGACTCAAGTGGAGCAATCACAACTCTGGTGATGTGGTCATGTCTGCAGAATAAAAGAAGACTGACTACCATTGCAATCACGGAATTACAAGAACCAGGACTCCAGGATTACAACTCCACAGGGTTAAAACATAGGACAGTCTCAGAAGGACTAGATTTGAGAAAGGCAGTAGATAGAACAGTCTCATGATCTCTCTCTGCACCCTAGACTAGATGCACACCAGACTAAAAAAAGTGGGACTAAATCAATTTAGATGATTACAGTAAAAACATTTATTATTTAAATATAACTTTTTTTTAAAAATATTACTTTTTTTATGTACAGGTATGATAGACGGATGGTCCAGAACCCAGGCCATATAGCTTACCAAGGATCCTGGGGTCCTGGTCGGGGAGGAAACCCCGGCCATACCAATAGCAACATGGGAGTGGCCCCTGCTTTGGGCAACATTGGTATCGGCAACTTAGGACTTGGGGCCTTGCAGGTACTTTTGCTGGTTAATTTGACTTGTATTTAATGTGTGTTACTAAGGCTGAAAGAGAGGGCAAAGAGTGGGAATGCTAATCTGTCAGGTATGTCATAAAAGATGTTCCATGACATAGAAACTATAAAATTTAAAGAATGCATCTACACCTCATGAAGAAGAGAGACTAAGTCAGGTGTCATCACGATGAAAGATCACAGACTGACAGTACAGAGACAAAAGGTAAGATTAGGAGAATAAACGCTCCTATAAGATATGGAATCATTTATACATCTTGGTAGCAATATAGAAAAAGTCAGAGGCACAGATTAAGATATCAAAATAAGAATACAAAGGGTGAGAGCAGCTTTCATTGCATTATGGAAATAAATAGAAATAAGTTCAACACAAAAATTACAATCTTAAATTCAACGATAGTTCTTTATATTATATGACTCTGAAATAGAGAGAACAACAAACACAATGAAAAAGGTACAAACTTTCATAAATGGGATTTTGCACAGAATAGACTGAAATTGTATGATAAGATCACTAATATGGAACTGTTGGAAAGAACCAGGCAGATGTCAGTGGAACATGACATGAGGAGTAAGCGCTAGTGTTGGATAGGATATGCATCAAGGAAACCAGCTGATGACATTACATACAGTCTCTGTTCTGGAATCCTCAAAACAAGAGAAGTAGAGACAGAGAGTAAGACATGAACAGTACTGAAATGGATGATCCAGAACAGGAGGACATGACATTTGCTGAATACTTAATGCTTCACATTGAGCTGAAAGGTTTTGACTGATTGATTAAAGAAAGGTTGGGCATGGGGCCATCTACTCTATTATGTAGACACTAAACCATCAGAAAAATATAAGATCTACATCTCTCATGATAGAACTGAAAGGTTTTGATTGACTATTGGCAAATCTCTTAAGTGAAACTAATGCATAGAAAGAGGTAGGTATAACACAAGCTTGGGGACATTTTGACCAACTACATAAGTTAACTGCTACCTCCAACTTGGGAATCAAGACAAGCAGTTAGGTGAAACATTGGTCCTTGTCATGCTCTAGGAAACAGACTGTGTTACATCAGCCAACAAGGTTGGGCATTGACACTTTAAGTGGTGAGAGGCCTCCAACTTTGGAGGCGACACTTGATGGTTAGGTGAAACATACCCCCATTTCACATCCTCCTTGTGTTCCTGGAAACATTGTTTTACACCAGCCTGACCAACAAGGTAGGGATCAACACTTTGGTGATCGATAGAGGGGAGCGACTGAGAAACCTTGCATTGCAATACAGCCCTGAGGACCCAGGCCCACTTTCTCCAAAACACTTCTGGATGTATATAAAAAGAGCCACTGTTGCCAGCTACCAAAGATACACAGAGAGTCCCAACTCAGCATGAGTAGCTTCAAACAGCCACCTCTTTCAACTTCATCTCCAACAACATGTATGAAAACACAGAACAACTGAATAAAACATGTACATTCCACTACCTCGCACGGGGAAAGGAAGAGTGGCGACTCATTTCTCTGAGATCAGAAGAGTCAAAAGTCTATGCAGTTTTCTAAACATGTCCACAGGTTACTAGTAGCTGCCCTCTGTTTGACCGCTAGAGGTTTTACAGGACAGACAAATATATTATTCTTTGGTGGTGAAATTGACCTTGTAATATTTATAGACGTTTGGTTTTAGACTTCAAAATGATTTGTAAATAGTATAGAGCAACTGCTGAAGAGCTTCATATTGCGTTACATCCAGTAATTTTTGTTTGATAGAGCATGGGGGCAACCTTCTTGCCTGGAAGCTACTCCAAATCACTGTACATGCTCTTTCATTTGTGGTTTGTGTATTTATTTGTTTGAAGTAGGATAGCTAAGCCCAGGCCCAACCCTAGTTAGTGTCCTTTTGCTGCATGCTTGGTTGGGTGCATTAATCCTGTTACACTGAGCAACACCCAAATTGTATTTGAAATGAAAAAAAGTTAATCTTTACTAATTATTGATCCTGAACACGAAAATGACAATAACATACATTTTGGGGGGGAAAAAAATAGATTTTCATGTATAAATGACTGCATGGGAACAGGAAACATTTCACAATGCATTTTGGGGGGAAAAAAAATAGATTTTCATGTATAAATGACTGCATGGGAACAGGAAACATTTCACAATGCTGTATTTCTATCTCCATATTACTTCGTATTGCATCAGCCTCCTGCAATATTGCACCATTTTCTGATGCAATGCAGATAGTCATGACATCTTATCAGAGATTTGATTGCTAACAACAGTGAAGCTGTTGTTATTTGTAAGTGACGTCTCCTACAGTTAACAAGTCATTTCTTCTTCTGTGTTTGTCCTGAAAAGGGCATCGTATCGTGGCTTACAGTAAGGCTGTGATATCTGTACCTTTCAGCCCGATACTTCCATTTTCAGCTGGCTCTTTTGAGTACTGGGTTTGCCTTTCCACTACAATCCCTATCCCTTGGCCAGACTACACTAGTGACTAGTACAGCCTGATTCCAGAGTCGCCACGTGCAGGCGAAATAGGGTCTTGGCCAGATATGGCAATATATATGCATTTTAAAGCCAGCAACATTGATGCCTCATAACTGTTAATAGTGTAGAAAACTTTTGTTACACTCGCTGGGAATCTATATTTGCAAGTCAAAAGAGAGTCATCACTCCATTAATGGAAACAGCCAATGCCCTTTATTTCTTGTGCAACATTGACGGCCAGGACAAGTCATGTGCAAAAAATTTGTTTCAAAGTGGCTGAAAGATAAAAACAAGGTGAAACTGACTTTTACCCGCATGGTTCCACCCGTTTCTGCAGGCATTTCTATAAAAAAAGAAGTGGACAACAGAGCACCCGAATATACAATCTACTCTCCAGCTAGTTCAGCATGGCAAAGTACTTCCTGTTCTTGAACCGACAAATGAATTTTCCAGTGATTCAGACGAGGATTGGGGTGATTCGGCGTCGGGTTGTCCGTAGCCTTCTGCTTCTTTGATGTTCCATACGCCTGCCACAGTGCATCATGTGCGCCACACATTCTCACCCAAGAAGAACTGAATGATATTGTTCATGATCTGGAGCTGTCCTAGGCCAAAGCAGAGTTACTTGGGTCAAGACTTCAAAATGAAGTTTTCTCAGGGAAAATGTTCCAAGTTACTTTCTTTAATAGTCGTCATGAACAGTTTACTCCTTGCATCAAAAGGGTCTTGTGTTCTGCTCCAATGTAGATGACCTGTTGAATGCTCTAGAAATCAAACATGACCCACAAGAATGGTGACTATTCATAGTTTCGCATTCACAGACTTAGAGTAGTTAACACTGCGGCACAATACTTTTACCTTGGTGACGACACTAATGCCTTTTTGGTTCCAGATGTTCGCTTGTAATATACAGCAAGTATGGCTGGCATCTCTACTGTGACCTGAAGGTTGTGGGTCAGTATCTGGGAAGTCATATATGAAGTACTGTTTCTTATGTGAATGGGACATCCGCGCAAACACTTTGCACCATGTAAAGAGAGACCGGCATCAGAAAATCTTTTAAGAACGGAGAGAAACACTGGCAAAAATGCTCAAAGTCCTGCTAACCTGCCCTGCATATCAAATTGGCGGGATGAAAAACATAATTAAAACCATAGAACATACTGTACCAGCTTTCAAGTACTTGGCTGACAAATTCCCTATAATAATTCCTCTTTAATAATAATATATATGTGTTATTATTAATTTAGGATTTATCAGAAATAGTAGCCAATTTGGCATTTTCATTGCCATATTCGTGTTCAGCACCTTAATATCTACTTTTATCTCAGAGGAATGACTTTTATCAATATTTGTTCAGTGTTATTTGGTTCCCAATATCATATATTTTTTCTTCATGGCATGTTGTATGATGGGACTAGGGAAGGTTGTGCTGTGGCTAGCAACCTCACCATTCCAAAACCATTGCTTGTGAAACTTTACCGCAAACAATTGGATTCAGGATTCCCTAAAAACTGGTTTCTGACCTATGCCCTGGCATCTGGAGTAAATGATAATAATGAATATCAGTCTCTACTGGAGAAGGGAGTAAAGAATAAAAACTCTTCTAACCTGCCAGCCACGTCATACGAGGCTACTAATAGTTAGGCGTGGTATCATTTATCACATCCTGTAGAGACTAGCCCAGAAGAAAAAGAAAATATCTTTATTCCCGTGGTAGAAGGACAACAGCTAATTCAAGTCATTAGGCTTAACTTACTTAGTTTTATCCTGATCAATAAATGTTACTATTCTATTGTTCTTTTGCTTAATTATCTTGAAGTGAATAATACTTCAGTGCACAATTCCACTCCCTTATGGAATCCAAATTTAGTTTTGCTGAGCTGGGGTTTACTAATTGGTCTAGTACTTTTGCATACATTTTTTCCTGTATAATGTAGTAGTTATATGCTTCATAATGTGACAGTTTCTTTTATTACATTTTTTTCTTTCAGATTTGTACTATTGTAGTTTGTTGCAACATCTGGTACTTTTCTTTCTTTCCATGCAAAGATTCTCACTAGCCACTTCAATCCTGTCTTCCTATCAGCTTGAATTATTTCAGTTGTTATGCCATCCATACCAGGTGACTAATTTTTGGGCCTATTCTTTATAACTGTTTCTGTTTCTTGAATCAATATTTTTGTTTCAGACGATACTTAATTGTTAGGATAAATACTGATTTCCGGTTGGGTTAAAAAGTACTTGGGAGTACTCCTTCTATTGCTGTTGTCTTACGTGCTCGTTAAAAAACATTGATTATCCGTTTGTGTCGTTAATGATTCAGAAATAGGATTGAAACTCTCATTTCTAAACTCATTGCTTTGATACTTTATAAAAAATCTCTTGTGTGATTTTTTCATATGGATGTTAGTTTTGTTCCATATTTTTTCCTTGGCTCTTTTTTAACGATTTTGATTACTTGTTTGTTATTTCACCCTGCTGTTTCGTAAGTAATATAATCTGGTTGCATCTTGGATGTTAACCATGTCTTATAGAATTTTTTTTTTAATCTATTGATTCTTTAATTTCAGCATTCCATCCATCAAGCTGTTTTTCTTTATTATTTTCCCCCAATGTCTTACTGTGTCTTTTTTTTCTCACATTTTTTATTGTGTGTATCATTCATGGCTATTTTAAATATGGTTCTCTCACTGTTTGTATCTTCAGTTTATTTATTGGCATTTAATGGATTTCCCCGCTGGTTGAGGACCCTTGATCTAGGACGCAGAAATGAATTAATTCAGACCACCACTGCCTAGTAGTCTGGTGACAGTCAGAAATCTGTTGAGTGTAGAGTAGCCTTCTGGGTTTGAAAAAAGCTTTAGAAACAATATCCTAAATTTTGTACAGGTATAAAGGAGTGAGAGTAGCAGACAGTCAAGCAGTTAGGCTATCAGTCTCTTGACCAATTAGACATGGATTCAAAACCTCAGTAAGGTCTGTGCTTTGTTTCTTGTACACTTTGCGGTGACTGCAGGGACAAGTTGCCTTGTTTTCTCAGTCCTATAAATCTTCTTGTGACCCTAATGATGGGAGTATAAAAAATAGTTAAATCAGTTGCCCATCACAAGTGATAAGGAAGAACTGAAGCTCATTCAGCATATGCTCTATGTGGTATGTGATATGTGTTCAAGATATGACAGTTTTCTGGTTGTCTTTAGCCATTGATGATTTCTTTCACAGCTCAACCATGCTATGCTGGCTGCAGCACAGGCGGTTCTCAGCAGTCAGACTGGGTGGGGGCCTCTTGGTCTGACTCATCAAACTGGTGGAGCCACTACCAATGGGGACCCCATGGTAGTTGTCACTACCACCGCTGCCCCCCATAGCATCAGCACGTCATATGCCCCGGCAACCATGGGCACCTCCAATGGGGCAGTGGTGGCAGGAGGAAGCGGGGCCAACAACAACTTCCTTGGCTGGGGCAGTCAGACTGCTGAGATGCCTCCTGTTCCACCTGCCGTGGCCACTAGCCAGGTTCCTAACTGGAGTTCGGTACCAGCCAAGACCGGATCAGGGTGGAACTGACGCACGCACTCAAATAGTGATATGTATTCAGTGTGTGCGCTTGGGTGGCTGTTTTGCAGCAGTTTGCTAGATTGATTGATTGATTTCATATGTGGTGTGCTCTGGGTTAAATATCTGTATGATCTATATGTTTATGTAAATGAACAAAAAGTCTAGAAAATTGCTTTGCAGCTTAACTCATTCAGTTCATAGAGCCGATACATTGACTTGGGAAATAATCACTGATCATATTGGCGATTTTTGTACGAAAATACACTACTTTTTAAATTTCAAGTTAAAAAAAATTGTGCTCCTTTCAGAAGTGGTGACATTGAGCTCTCTAGTTAAGAAAAGAGTAGGTATCTACTATGTGTGTTCTTTGTTAAATTATATTGAAACATGATTCTGTAGACAAAAAAAAAAATAGAAGGCATTTTTCAACTTCACATGACATCAGTAATAATGTAGATAGATATAGCGACAATTATTTCATCTAATTAAACTTTTTAAAGAGTATCTTTCCACACGGATTATCTTTGATAGAAAAACATAGGCGTTACTACTATATAGGTGAGTTGTGCATACAAATATGTTGTTTTGTTTTTTTTAGATAGCAAAAACTATGTCATTGTAATCTTTTTTTTTTTTTTTTCACTTATCAGTATCCTCACATATCAGATTACTTTATTCCATTCTATTTGGTTTTCAATTGTGAATAGTTTAGTATATAATATGTGACATGTTAATGAAACATTACTAAAGATAAACAGGTCAAACGAGTGATATTATATGAGAGTTTTATTGTGTGGGAAAAAATTGTGTACTGAATCTCCGGAATATCCTGGTTTTTGTATGTTGAACTTATGTTATTGAAAGTGAAGATGACGACAGCGTCAGACCTATGATGTGTCTGAAGTTATGACTCGCGCTATACTTGAATTTAAGTTAGAAAGATATTTTCAACCTCAGCCTCTCATCATGAGCTAGAATCCAGTAGCAAAACATAAACATTGTTAGAGAGATATAACAAGATGCAGTGGGTAACCATGACATTCTAGTGTGTCACCATACTTTGTGTTCCAAATTGCTGGGAATCACGTTCCTATCTATTAAACCAGTTAATGGTTTGATTCATACAGTATTCTGAGTCCAGTCTTCACACATTTAGGTAGACAAGCCCTACCTTACCAAGTGTTCAGATGTCCCCCCTCCACCTTATCCCTGGCTACTCTCACCTGCTAGTCAAAATGCAGTATCCCACAATGTGGCTGCTGTGCATACTACGATTACTTGGAGTCACAGATGAGAGCGTGGAGACTAGGATGGATTAACCACTCTCAGTGAAGTTATGACATGTTATTCCCACCTAAGGACCTTCTCGAGCTCCCTATATACTGCTCAATATCGCTTACGTGAGACCTATTTCTCTAAAGTACAGTTTCAAGTATATATTCCATATTTGATGCATATACGAAACTGTTCAGAATTTAATGCAGAACACAAGAAAATTATGACATTGTCCCTTACAGAGCATAGGGCTACTACTGCAGTTAGCACCTTGCGGAAGTCTGCACTTTGAGTGCTCTTGCAATAGTTTGTTTTACATGATGAGATTGCTAGCCATGCACAACCATCTTTTGCAACAAGCTTAGCAGGTTGCAGTGGTGCTATTTCTTTCCTCCCTATGATTCACATGAGTGATGTGAGCACATAGGTTTGTGTAACAGGAATTTTGGTGATATGAACAAAATTAAAGGAGAAAAAAGTATTTGTACTCACAAGTCAACTATTTCATTGAAGATAATCCATGAAGGAAGAAAGATGAAAATTGTTTTGTCTAGAACCATATATAACATGACCAAATGTTTTCATAAAGAAAACACAGACAAAATCTTGGAAGGATTGACTTCTTGTAGAAAGTAAATTTATTACAACTTGGTATGGACAAAGTTTTGTATTTGTGTACAAAAATTGTTAAAGCCAAACAGTATTTCTCCTGCATTTTGAGAAAGTGCGTGAGCTAATTTTGATTCAACAGAGTGAATACGTAAGCTGTGTAACTTTTTCTTTATGTTTCAGATATTTTGACTAGGTGAAGGAATTTTATATCCAAAATGAGATAAATCTATAGGAGATCAATTACATTTTTACAGAAATTGCAAATTAAAACTAGGGGTCTCAAACTCAAATCACCTCATGACATGTTCAATGACATTTAGTTGTTTGTATGTTGCCCAGCTCAGAATGTGGCCTCAGCCTTCCTCTGGATGGCCTCAGCCTTCCTCTGGATGGCCTCAGCTAATCTGCATCAGCTGACATTCAACAGCCAACTTAGAAGTGCTACGGACCAGGAAAATCCGGCAATCTAATTAAAACAAGGCATTACATCTCCATTATTCATTCGCACAGACTTTCATCGGACAGAATGACTTTCGAGAGGGGCAATTGTTTCCTTCCCAGAAGGTCATGATAAGCAACTAGGAAAGGTTGTGCTAGGCCTAGTAACCTCACGATGTAAATACCATTGCCTGTAGAACTGCACTGCAAACAAATGAATTTTCGATAAAGAGCTGGTTAGGGTAAACCAAATGCTGCGTTAAACCTATACTCCGCCAACAGGAGCGACAGGTAAATGCGGATGATGTATCCCCTCCTCCCTCCCTGAAAGTCTTTTTAGCATGCGAGACAATGTTCCTTATTTCTCTTATTCATACATCTTTTGTTATTAGGGTTTTAGGGTACTAGATATTTTACTTTTTGTTTTGGCATCATTCTAACTACCTATTTTCACATTTAATCGGTTTTTAATCTTTCTTTTATTATCATTGTTTTTGTTTTGCATATATGTAGATTAGCTGGTGATATTCTCCTCTTTATTTCTGTTATGCATCCAATGTTAATGTTTCACTTTTCCTGACTTTTTCTAGTTTTAACAGCATTTTCTTCTAGACATTAGCTACCACCAGCACGCTGACAATACCAGAGAAGGTTATCATTCTTTAGTTTGGTAAACAGCACATTCAGTTATCTTCAATGTGACTCATTATTTGTAAAAGACTGAACCCTTTCGAGTCTGGTGTTATTTTTTAGATGTGTGTTTTACAGTGCAAGACAGGTGTGATGCTCTATATGTTTTTTTCCTTCAAAATAAAATAAAATAAATTAATATTGAGTTTAATATATGATCTAAAGACACATAATTAAATTATCTATAACATGAAATATTGATAATAAAAATATAAATTAATGTGAAGTGAATGGCATGAATGTGGAGGGGAAAATCCCACTTCTTTAAAATTGTTTTTTTTCTCACCACATATTACATTTTTGTGTTACCACAGTCACTTTCTTCGGTGTTTGAATCAGACTTGTATTGATTTTATCACGCTAAGAAGTCACGTGTGATTTTATCACGCTAAGAAGTCACGTGTTTAAAACTCTACTACAGGGTTAAATACTGATAAAACAGAAAAAACTCTTCACTAAATGAAAGCTGTGGTCACACTGGAAATTGTCATACTTCAGGTTACTCAGAAACTTGAAACGCTATATCTAAGTAACAGAGCAGATATTTTCTATTGAATCAGACTTCAACAGATGTTTTGTGCGACATCGATCCCAATTGAATGGGACTGAAAATGGTTAGACAATTATCTTCAGTATGACATGCATCAAAATCTATTAACAATTAAAACTACAGCTTTATTTGTATACTCTCCTCTGGGTGAACAGAAAAACAAAATTAATTATGCAATAGTGTGTTTTTCAATTCAGCAGATAATGAATGTGTTAATCTCACATTAAATTGATGTTTATCTTTTAATGACGTTATTCTTGTTAGGCAAATATTTAAATTAGCTTGTGATATTTTCTTCTGTATTTCTGTTGTACATCTGTTATGAGGGTGGCATTTGTGTTTTAGCATGAATTATTTCTATGTAATTCTCACATTTAATCGGCATTTATGTTTTAATTATAATTTTTTTGTTATGTAGGCAAATATTTAGATTGGCTTGCGATATGTTGTTCTCAATTTCTGTTTTAGTATTTTACTGGGCCTGATTTTTTTCATTTGTTCTGACTTCTTCATACCATAATCTCATATTTAATCAACGTTAATCTTTTGTTATGACTGTTTTTACATTTGTTTGGCAAATATATAGATTTAATCACTTATATGTTCTTGTTGCATCCTGTTAAAGGCTTCTGGAATATGTAGTCTAGCCCACCACGAAATCTTGTAGGATCCTTGGCTGAAGACTCCAGGGTTATGTAGCCGGACCCACCACGAGATCTTGAATGTTTGGCTGAACATTGCTGGAGTATTTAGCCAGGCCCAGCATAAAATTTTGGGTATTTGAATGTTTCAGGTCTGATCCACCATATAATCTTGTTGGATTTTTGCCTGAAGTGCAGGAGTATCTAGCCCGACCTAACACAAAATCGGGTTGGATCCTCGATTAAATGGGTCATAGAACCGACTTCATTGCACCAGGGTGTCACCATAAGTACATGGCCCCTATCATTGCTGAAAGTGCAGGCAACGGAGCATAAACTCTAGCTTCTGCTACGTCTCAAAAATTTGTGCCTGACTTTGTCAGGTATCATTTACATCTGGGTGAGCTGGGAGAAGTGTTCCACAAAATCTTGTTGGATTCCTGGTTACGGATTCCAGGAATATGTAGTCTGGATGAAAACTAGCTTTGAATCACTGCTCAAACACTTCAATTTCTTCCAGCAGTGCCTGCTATGTGGACTTCCTTTATCCTGTTTTGCTTATATCCTTTGCCAATGACTGGCAAGGCAGTCAGTGACCATCATTCCTGATGACCCCGTTCACGGTAGCAGCAAACTCCTTCCACTTTGCTGAGGCTGGTAAGCAGACATATGCCCTTGTGGTGAGGACAGACAAATAATAGAATATGTACTCCATGCATGTCAACTCCATGGTGCAGACACACAAATATTTAAACCTATTGTAGGATGCTGTCACATAATAACCTATATTCATGTTTATCCACCAGTTTCTCATATCTCCAAGTTCGTGATTGTTAATACTATTTCTGGACACAGGATGTGACGAGTTTGAGACTTCCCTATTTTTAACAAAAATTTGTTTGTTAAATGACCTGCACATTTAAAGTTTATATTTTGCTGCATTTCTTTTCAATACAGTTTATCATTTCCCCCCCCTCCCTGAAAATATTAAGTTAGTTACGAGGGAGAACTGTTTAACTTCTTCTGTTATTGGTGTTAACGATTTTAAGTAATATTAAATTTGAATTTTTTTGGTTGTTGCAGTTTGCAAGACTTAAAGAATATCTTTGTAACTACAAAAGATCCCTGCTTTGTGGTGGAATATGTAAAGGAAGCTGCTTGTACTGTACTGTTGATTTTTCTCTGGTAGCAGGTTACAATGGCTCTTCTTATATCCCAAAGTGAACATGAGAAGGTGGGTCAGGGCCCTCCCAGCTGTTGTGCAATAAGGCTAAGCTTCTCAATTCTGATGTCAAACCCAATGATATGAAACCCCTAGTTAAATACAAACGAAGATCAAAGAACATATGGAGAAAAGACTTAGATACCAATACAAGAAAAACTTGGAGAATCTGGAAAGATCAAGTGAAAAGCAAGGTTTGCTTGAATAGAGTTGGTTGATGGCTGTAGCACAGCCTGTTTCCAGATGAATAGCATGAACGTGAGGTAGAATCGTGTTAATTATGTTGCGCCGGAGACTAACATAGCACCTTAGAGCGACTGTAGTCGAACTCAAAACCATTAATAGCTGTCATTGACAATAAGAATATTTTCAAGTAACTTCAGAGTAGAGGCCTTGAGAATTGCAGATATATGAAAGCACAGAGACACAAGGGGTCAGTGGTTGTGGTACTAATGAGCCAAAAAAATACATACCTGAAGGAACTAATACTCTATCAACTGTAACACTGGTTCAAGAGCGTTGTCATACAGTGGATTCAGTCTCATTGTAACATTAGTGGCAAATGATATGCTGGCAGACTATCAAGAGAAGGTGGGAAACTATCTTAACCTGATATAGATATTGTGAAGATGCCAAGAAGTTTACCTGGTGTAGATAAAGGAACAAGTTGGAAGCAGAGCACACAGGTTAACCAAATAATGCATGTTACTAGCTCAACAGAGGTGAGCAGGTAGTAATATTTAGACTCCACACTGACTGCAACAGATTGAGATATTATCTGTTCAACAAACAGAATAGGAAGTACTGATTAATGTGTCAGCGACACTGATAAAATGACTGCTTTACAACTGTGCCCAGAATACAAGGAACAGAAAGCACATATGGCCATCACCAATGCCACACCTGGACAACCTCTGTGGGAGATACCAATAGCCTCAGGATGACCACTGTTTTCTGTATTCAAGTTGACGTCTGAATGTATGAAGAAAAAGAATAGCTGAAATAGAAACAATGCTAAAATACAGACTTACCTATGAACAGACGAATCTTAACGTGTCATGATCTCTATCTTAGACTGGACAAACAGTTCCAATCCTCGCTGCGTTTCCTTTCCTAACCGTAAGTCAGGTTAGCTGTGTACGTGGCATTTAGTCCTGGGGTTTTCATGTGGTTTCTCTGAGGTAGTCAAGAGTTCCATCCTTCCGTTCAGACATTCCATCCTGTCGGCATGTCAGAATATCTCTGGTCTTAGACTCGCTGAAGTGGAAAAGATTGGCAAATAGTGAATTCTCCACTGTCAAAGTGGGTTCTCCAAATATGCAGGGCTAAATCACTGTGCTCTGAATGGGCTGTCCAGAGGAATCATCACATTCTGTGCACAGGCAGATGTCCAAGTTATGATTGGAGCCCAAACTCATTTCCCAGACTTAGTGTGCAATTCTGGATACTCAGTATGTATCCAGACCACATTAGGGTAATCATCATACTAGACATCGAATGACTATCCTCAGCCTACCTGTAAGGCAGCTTGTCGTTTTAGTCAGTTTTCCATCTCATAGATAAATTGTTGCCTATGTCTCATGTGCTTCATCTGTCCAGATCAATCTGGTTTTAGGGCACCATAGACTTGCACTTCACTTCATTCTCCTGTTAGTGAGAACAACAGATCCTTCTATTTGTAGACCAGGAGTTGGGTTTTTGCTGTCAGCGGCTATGTGTTGCATTTGTTATGAGAGCATTTGGACTAAATTAATAGTTGATCCAGAAATTCTCCTGGCAATACATGATAGGGATGTCTCTTGTCACCATTTCTCTTTCTGCTAGCTATTGACTGGATTATAAATACATCATCATTAACCAATAAGAATTGGATTCAGTGAAACTTAACAAAACAACTTGATGCACTGGACTTTGCAGATGACGACTCTTGTAGTCTATAACTATAATCAGATGCAAAATAAAATAAATGTGCTTGACGAGAGACCACAAAAATTGAACTGAGAATATCCAGGAAAAAAAAAGCAAAGATGTGAATAAATGCAAATAACAACAGTTGGATTATTTTGACAGACACACTCTTACAAGATGTAGTATCATCATTTATATATCATAGTAGCAATATAAACATAGAAGGGGGTACAGATAAAGATATCAAAATAAGAATACAAAAGGCAAAAAGAGCTTTCATTCGATTGGGGAAAATATGATCTGCATCGGCATTTGCCCAGAAAAGGACATTGTTTCTTCGTTTACATCGAGGCTGTGATATCTGCGCCTTTTGACCTGATATCCAATTTCAGCTGGGTTTGCCTTCCCACTGCTATCCCTATCCCTTGGCCAGACTACACTAGTGACTAGTGCAACCTGTTTCTAGGGCCCACCACATGGAGGCAAAATAGGATCTTGGTCAACTGTGGTTCGCTAACCCTGATGCAAGCAGCCAGATATGAGTCGCTGGCCGCTGTCGGCTCAAGCTGTCAAAGACAGATGTGTTGGACCGAAAAGTGCAAATATCGCAGTCAAACTGTAAACTAGCTACACAGCGCATTCCGTTCTCCAGACTACATCCTGCTACTTGCAAAGCCCTGTTTAGGACTTGGTAGTGGAAGATTGAGAACGAACGCAGAAATCCAACACAAAAATCAAAATCTTCAATTCCAATGTAGTCTTTAATTGTATGGTACTGAAATATGGAGGACAAGAATAACAGCAATGAAAATATGTACATATTTTTAAAAATGGGTGCCTGCACAGAATAGAGAGATAGAAGTGTTAAGATAGGTCACTGGTGTAGAACTGTTGGACATAACCACGACAGACATCAGTAGAACATGTGAGGCACAGGCGTTGGATAGGTTGCACATTGATAACATTACAAGACAGTCTGCTCTGGAATCCTCAAGGCAAGAGAAGTAGAGGCAGACCAAAATACATGTGTAGAAAAGAGCTAAAGTCAAACAAAAAGGTATCGGAAGTCGGACAGAGTTTGAATGGATGGTCCAGGACAGAAATAATTGGTGCGTGTTTATTGTAGGTGTCTGCTCCACAGGGAACTGTAAGGTGTTGATGATTTGTTGTAACAATATTTTGTACCCAGCCAAATGGACATGAACCATGTATATTGGAGACAGGTCAAATAGGATCTGGATGTTGGCTAGAAAAAAAAACCCATACAAAATAGCATGTGGGATCCGGTAGGAAACAGAATGTGACCACCATTACCGTCTTAGCATGTTGTAAGAGTACTAAAGATAGTTGTGCTTGGGGCTGGCAACCACATATAAAAACTTGCTTCAAAACTGCACTGCAAAAAACAGAAACAAGCTGGCATGGGTTAACTAAATGCAGTGTTGAAGCTATGCCTCAATCCATGTATGAACAAGGCATGAAAAAGAAGTCACAGGCGCTATGTTCTTATGTTTCTTAGACCATTGGTCACAAAGTGATCAGTGATCATCACACTTGACATCTTTAAGGGCAGCAAGAGACTCCCTACACTTCTTAGATACCAAATCAATGACGGACAAAACATTCAGTGACCATCACACTTTGACATCTTTAAGGGCAGCAAGAGACTCCCTACACTTCTTAGATACCAAATCAATGACGGACAAAACATTCAGTGACCATCACAATTTGACATCTTTAAGGGCAGCAACAAACTCACTTCAATTGACCTGACCCACAGTTCTGATTCATGATCATTATTTCAGCTTCAATGGTTCTTCTCCAAGTTGTCTTAGGTTGGCCTCCCTTTCATCTTCCCTCTGATCACCAAGCATTATCTGTTCTGGGGAATGTCAGGTTCTCTCCTTAAGACGACTTACCGGATTCAGAACCAGCATAGGTGGTTTGTATATCGTCTTGATTTCTCTAGACAGCAGCTCTTGGTTGGTGTTGGTGTTTGGCCAGAAAAATCTATGAATCTTCTTTAGACAGTTTACACTTTCTTGTTTGTGTGTGTGTTACTCTCCAACACCCTGCACTGTACAGTAGCACAGAAATAAACAACTTTTGTATACTCCTAACTAGGTGTGTGTCATATATCTCTTATCACTCCAGTCAGAGCATGGGGCCTCATTGAAGGAAGCCTGCATCCCAGCATACATGGTCTTATATAGAGGTAGTGGCTCATTTCCCTTGACATTCTGGAGGTTTAGGTTTTGGTAATTCATTGCCTTTCTTTTAACCATTCAGTACACCTTAATATGCGAATGGTACATCATAACGAGATGTAGTCGTATATTGGGGTGTGTTGTAAAGTGATTTAATTGTATTGTGTGTGGTACCATTCTTAGTAATTTGATTGTATTGTGGTCCCATTACTAAATTTTTTGATCGTATTGTGGTCCTGTCACAAAGTGATTATATTGTATTGTGGGCCCATCTTAAAGTGCTATCATTGTATTGTGGACCCATCTTTAAGTATTTTTATTGTATTGTGGTCCCATCGTAAAGCGAAGGTTCAATGTTTTTTCATTTCAAGTCTGTTCCTTTTAAAACAAATAACACATTAACATTTTTGGCATAATTTGTCTGTTATGATAAAATGTGTTCCCTTGAGTGGATCTTGGGACTGGGGAGCAAAGAAGAGGATCCACTGCACCTCTAATGTCGTAAAAGATGACTCAAAGAGGGTTGTGCATGGGGATAGCAACCTCATCAAATAAAACAAATTGCTGCAGAAACCACCACTGCAAAAGCAATCAATGTGCTTTGACGCAGGCTTCCTGGAGGATGCCAACTGTAGTGGTAGCACTATACTCCATCTGGAGTTTAAAAAATAAGAATGAGATAATTTCAGATGTATTGATGTTTGCTGAAATAGAGACTGGATTACGTTCATGAAGCTTTACAATTGTGTAAAGATGAGGAGTATAGAAGTACAACCGACTGCATATGTATGCGACTAGAGAACATTGAATGGTATGATAAGTATAGAAGTACAACCGACTGCATTTGTATGCAACTAGAGAATGTTGAAAGGGTTGATGAGTATAGAAGTCAAACCGATTGCATTTGTATGCAACTAGAGAACATTGAAAGGGTTGATGAGTATAGAAGTACAACCGACTGCATATGTATGCAACAATGAAATTGTAAGGGTCATGTGTTTCATTTCATTCCCAGATAAAAGCTACTAGCTAAATCATACATGTCAGCTTGTACAAGATGATAACCAGTACATAAACCAATATCAACCGTACATGATTTGTTGTTTTTAAAAATTAAAAAAAATTTTTAATAACCGCCAGAAATTGATAGGTTGTGATAAGTTGGCCTAGGAGCAGGTACTCGTACGGATTCCTATCTGATCTATTTGCTAAGTGGACAATCTTACAAAACCTTGTTTAGACATAGGTTATTTTATATTAACCTGGACACTGCAGGGGCAAGCTACCTTTAATCCTCAGCCCAATAAATCTCCATGGTGGATACCAGGATGGGTTAGCCAGGCCCGATGCTCAACTATCGTTATTCTTAATTAGTCATATTTCTACTATAGTATGTATTCTTCTGCTGTTCTTTTCTTGTGGCTTACTATTTCAACAGGATGTAGTAGCTGACCCAATGCCCAACCCTCATCTGCCTCTTTTGACATACCTGGCATGTTATTGTGTTACTATTCCTTGCTCTTCTATCAGGCCCTGTTAACACGAGGGATCACTTAGTAAGCCAAACTATAAAGCATATTCCTAACAATATCTGCGATTATCAGTTCATTTCTGCAAGTCTGGAACAGTCCAGTTTAGGTACCATCTCTACAACGAAGGTCAGTTGTGATGGGCCTCCAGCATACTCTATCTCTTGCTCTGATGGTGCAATCTGACTTACTCTTTCCAGTCCATTTTCTGTTATCCTGCAACTTATAACGTTGTTTGCCTCTGGAGCGACTGCATTCTACCTTATCAACTAATATAGACTTTAGCAATGTGGTATGCCTTGTTATATGGCCAAAATATCTGGGCTGTCTAGATTAACAGGAAACACATTTGGATTAACTTGATCCAATGTTTTAAGAGCCCAATGGCTCACACCCAACATCTGTAATCTTAATCGGACATAACAAGTGTTTGATGCCAGTTAGCCAAATGTTATTGTGTCAATAATTTGGCCTTTTAAATTCCCAATTCCTCAGCATTTTCTTAATCTACGACTTTATTGACAGTGGTTCGCCACCTGATTTGGATGTTATGAATTCAGTCTCATAGAGATATTGTCAGTACTCTTCTCTCTTTTCAGTAAGGTCTTTTTATGTGATCAAAATATCTTCAGCCTTTGATTTCTAATTTTTCCAAGACTTGTTTCTTTTCTTTCCAGGAGATGGTGTCCATTCTTTTATATATCCACATTTCAAAGTCATAAATTCTCTTCTATAACTGTTTGTTCATCGTCCATATTTCTGCTCCATACAGTAAAGACGAGTATTGATAACGCCTGATCACACTCAATTTGTGAGCAATTTGTTTGGATGTCATTATATGACTCATGTTGGTGAAAACAGATTTGGTTATCCCTTTTCTCGTTTTGGTTTTCATTTCACATTTTCCATTTTTATATTTCCAAGATAGGAAAAGCTATTGAACATCTATTTTTTATCTAAGTAGATTTCAAATCTGCTTTGCTAATTATAATCGTTTTTGTTTTCTCTCTGTCTTCATGTCCATGTGTTCATATCCAATCTGTACACCTGACTTTTATTACTTACTTAAATCACCAATTCCTGTCATTCGTGTTCACCACTTTCAGCCAACATAATTTTGTCATCTGCTTATCTGAGATTATTATTTATTTGTACTCCACCCATAATGTCCTGGCATCTGTCAAGAAACCCATGCAAAGCAGTATTTCTATCAAGTGGAATTGTAAAAGAAAAAAACAAACAAATTCTGGTTAATCTGTACCAGTTGACATCTATGCTACATTGTACAATTTCATGAATGCACTATTTTCAACAAATGATTACCTCAATAAATAAATTGTGGAGTGGAATAGTGAGTGATTTATTTTGAGAATTAGTCTTGTGGCAAACTTGCAACCCCCCAAAAATTGAATAAATTTTAATCATGATCTTGTGATATATTTTTTTGTTGCATTGTGTAAATTGATTTAAAGCAATCTATGTTTATGTTCATTGAAGTCAGCATATTGAATAGAAAACTTATAATGATGGATTAATTTGGCTTTTTGCTCCAAGTGAAGCATAATACCATTACAACAGCTGGTCACTTTACATGAAGCCAATATCTGAACATCATAGCAATTGTGTAACATGATGAGATTGCTAACCTCATGCAGAGCCCTATTTAGTCACCTTCTAGGACATGCTTGAAAAGTTTTACCATTTGAAAAATGTGCTGCTGTGTCATTCCTATTGACCTGTTAGCTCTGAGGTGAGTATATGAAGCTGTGATCAATTCAAATCTCTTGCTGTGTCATTCCTATTGACCTGTTAGCTCTGAGGTGAGTATATGAAGCTGTGATCAATTCAAATCTCTTGCTGTGTCATTTCTATTGACCTGTTAGCTCTGAGGTGAGTATATGAAGCTGTGATCAATTCAAATCTCTTGCTGTGTCATTTCTATTGACCTGTTAGCTCTGAGGTGAGTATATGCAGCTGTGATCAATTCAAATCTTTTGCTGTCATTTCTATTGACCTGTTAGCTCTGAGGTGAGTATATGAAGCTGTGATTAATTCAAATCTCTTGCTGTGTCATTCCTATTGACCTGTTAGCTCTGAGGTGAGTATATGAAGCTGTGATCAATTCAAATTTTCTGATGAAGTCGGATGTGTCGGACCAAAAGGTGCAAATATCAGTCAAGCTGTAAACTATGACACAACACATTCCGTTCTCCGGACAACATCCTGCTACTGGTAAAGCCTCTTTCCAGGACTTTTAGCGAAAGTTTGAAAATGAAGCAGGAATTAAAATATGTGATTAGATCGACATGTATCTCAAATGAAAACACATTTTTTTTCTTGAAAATTTATTGAGAAAAGGGGCTCTTTTAAGCAGCTTTTAGGAAAGTAATTTTCAGTATGGGTTTATAGCAATGGTGAGCTTGTCAGCCACATGCATAATCCACCTTAGTTGTATTGAATAACATGTGGGATCAAGATGCTGAGCAGTGCATAAACTGCAGCGAACCAGCACTGCCAAGACCCTTCTACACCTCCACACGGTGATCCTGGATAACAGGCTGCAGCAGGGCAGACTGGCTAAGTATAAGGGATCGAAGAGGGAGGGCAACCCGGTACTAAAAAATGCGTGCAGAAGTCGGATGTGTTGGACCAAAAGATCCAAATATCGCAGTTAAACTGTAAACCACAACATAACGCATTCCATTCTCTGGACTACATTCTGCTACTTGCAAAGCTTTTTTCAGGGCTTGATAGCGGGAGATTGAGAGCGAACAAAGAAGAAGAAGAAGTATAACATGCATAGTAGGGTAAAAGAGGTCTGTCTGTGTGGCACAAACCAGAATAAGACTGCTACCACACTGAGAACATATCGTACTAGTAGTTGTTCCTTTCAGTCATGACTGATTGTAGGCTAATTCACCATTGAAGTGGTAACTCTGTGCTGAGTTTTCTTTAATTTCCTTTTCCTTGCGGTGTTGTCTTTTCACTTCTCCATGTTGTAAGAACTTCTTTTCATCCAGTCTGAGGTGGGGACGGCATGGTTAAGTGGCACGGCTCACAACCAGAAGGTGCTGGGTTCAATCCCCATCACAGCACCGGCGGTTACCCCGGGGACGCAAACCCTTAGAAAATGCAGGAGGAAGCAGACCCTTACATAAAATGCATGCTGAAGTTGGATGCACTGGGCCGACAGGTGTAAAATAAAAACCACAGTGTAACGTACACCCGCCTTGGGGAATAGAGAAATAAGGCGAACGCAAAAAAAAAAATTACAGTCTGAGGCGACTCTTAAGGGTACATCTCCACTTGGATCAGTCTGCAGCCTCGTTTTCCCAGGATGTTAGAGCCATGTCAAGTGCCCTTGTGTCCCATTTCCACACATTTCTCTATCTCATGTGTGATCGACCAACTGTTCTTTGCAATCAATCAACTGTCCATAAAAAGTATCTTTAAGATGCTACCATACTCTTCCTGATGAACATCACCCAAGTCATCGTAGTCTTTGTTGAATGAGTAGAGTGTACATGATTGGGAGACGGGTGCGAGAATACCCTATTGCATTTGTCATCCTGTCCATCGATGAAATATCGGTCATGAATAGCAGGCACCGTAGTTGAAAGATATTAATCCTTTACTTTTGTTTGAAATAGCTTGCACAAGTTTTACTTCCATAGAGGATCGGACTGACGACACATATCGTAAGAGAAAACAAGGTTGTCTAACCATTCTTTTGTAGGTGTTGTTCATGCAGCAACTTCGATTTTTATCAGCCAAAACATAACTACAAGGAAAACGGTCATTTTAACAGACTCCAGGAGTGTACTCCAAGCCATCTCAAGCCACAAACAAGATAGACTCATATGAAATAAAATACAACATAGATCCTTCTATGGGATCACTGGAAACGAGAAAGGAGATGAACTCGCAAAAGCCAGAAATGGAGGCACGCGGACTTCCCATCCACAGAGCTATAAATAAGCACAGACACTCATCAAACGATCTATGAGGACAGAATGGAGAGACCAACACAAAGAATACAAGCCAGAAAATGACAGCATAGACAAACTTGGCAGAGATGGGCAGACAAAGATCTTCAGACTCAGAACGGGACATTGTAGACTCAAGGCCCACCTCCACAAAATGGGTCTCGGAGACACTGCCATGTGCGATTGTGGAGCACCCAAGCAAACACCAGAACGTATTCAGCAAGAATGCCCTACTTATGCAAACCAAAGAGAGGCAGTCTGGCCTGGGGGAGCGATCATGCTCGAAAAGCTGTAATGCACAGTCTCCTTTGTGAACCTCACCGGACTAGAAGCATAGCATCAGGTGATCGATGAAGAAGAAGAATTGTAGACGTGGTCTCTGTGCGTGCTCTATGTTTAATAGAGACGAGGATATGATATGACCACACTGGTAGTATGCCGTTAGAGGTGAAGCACATTGCAGTCTAACCTCTCCAGGGTAGAAGACTTTACAATACATGCTGTATATACTCCGTCATTCTAACAGGCCAAAATCCAGGGTTTAAAAGAATGCTCTAGAAAATATACCCCAGCTAAGATTCAGGAATAGAAGAGTAATAAACTCTCATTCTTTGATTGCAGAATAGAAAGTAATCTTTTTGATAATCTTAAGATAGTGTGAGCGTATTCTAGACTCTAAAATAAAGTTACATCTGATCCAGATAATGAATGCCAAAATAACCTTTGTCGACGTGAACATCTAGAAGTCTTTGCATTACAGCACAAACATCAAATTAAAATATACACGAGTTAATGTAGTTTCTGTGCATTTTGTGTGTTGGGGCAGAAAACTGATGGACAACAGAAAAATAAATGTCAAACTGTCAGCTTTCCACACAATCTGTCTAAGAACAACAAAAACATTGTTTGATCGAACATTGCCATCGAAGAACTGTTTTCCCAGAACAACCAAGAAGATTTACACGTCATCAAAATAAGTTGACGCTGGAATTGGGTCAGCCCATGCCATAAGAAATTAACCTGACACTATCACCAAAACCGCCACAGTATCGACAAATGCAAGGCAGGAAAGCTACGGACCTAAAACAACCTAAGAACCATAGAAGCTGACATTATGAACGAGAACTGGGACACTGAATGAAGGATGACCGTAGACCAAATGAAACTGATCGAATTTGTTTGAGCCCTTAAAGATGCCATGAGTCGTGTGATAGTGTAGAAGAGCTAAAAATAAATAAAGCATGGAAAAAATATATAGAGGCAGGTAAATCAAAAGAAACATATTTAAAATATTTGGACAAGCAATACATAAATATAGACTTCGAAAAGAAACTTGCTCAAATGATCAAGACTGATAGTAAAAGCTTCTTCTCTTATATTAGAAATAAACAAAGGACAAAGTAGGCCCTCTCATAGACAGCACAGGAAAAAAATTAGTGAAAATAGGGAGGCAGCAAATCTACTCAATCACTACTTTGGCTCAGTGTACACAAAAGAGGACTGCTCCAAGATCCCAGAGCCTGTAGATATTTTTCAAAGAGACATGGATACAGCAGGATTAGGATCAATCTGGATTACAGAGGAAATGGTTTTAAAAAAATTGGAGGAGTTGAAAGTGGATAAATGTCCAGGTCAAGATGGTATTCATCCAAAATTGCTGTTTGAAATTAGAGACCAATTAGCAAAACCATTGGCTATATTATGTTCTCAATCACTTGCACAAGGGATTGTTCCATGGGATTGGAAAGATGCGGGAGTGATCCCCTTATTAAAAAAGCAGATCCAGCAAACTATAGACATGTGAGCTTAACGAGCATAGTCTGTAAATTGTTAGTCAATAATCAAAGAAAACATTGTAATGCATATATATAAATTTAATCTAATTAGAAATAGTCAGCATGGGTTTACCAGAGGGAGATCATGCTTAACAAATCTATTAGAATTCATGGAGGAGGTTACTAAAATCATAGATAAAGGGAAGCCAGTGGACGTTATTTATCTGGATTTTGCAAAGGCCTTTGATAGAGTACCTTATCAAAGATTATTTCGAAAGTTAAAATCACATGGAATAGGTGGGGAAGTTGCCAAATGGATTGAAAATTGGTTAACGGGAAGAAGATAAAGGGTGGGTATAAATAAGGAGTACTCTTGAGTGGTGTGAAGTGAAAAGTGGAGTGCCACAGGGCTCGGTTTTGGGACCATTTTATTCTTGATATATATAAATGATTTGGACATAGGTATGGGATCCATTATTGCAACATTTGCTGATGACACAAAACTATGCAGTAGTGTCTCATCTAAAGCAGAAGTGGATATATTGAGGTCGGATTTAGAAAAAATTTGAGAATGGTCTGTAATCTGGCAAATGGAGTTTAATGTAGATAAATGTACAGTCATGCACATGGGTAGATCCAATATGGAACATAATTACAGAATGGGAGAGAACAATATTAGAAAGATAGATAAAGAAAGGGACTTAGGGGTTATAATAGATCATACATGTATGGTGAGGGAGCAAGTTCAGGCAGCAGTAAAAAAAAGGCAAATGTAATGTTAAGGATGATAAAAAGAAATATTAAACATAGGAGCAAGGAGGTGATAGTCAAACTGTATAAAGCATTAGTTAGACCTAGATTGGAGTACTGTGTACAGGTGTGGAGTCCTTATCAGAGAGGGGATATAGACATGCTGGAGAGAATACAAAAAAGAGCGATAAAGCTGATAATGGGATTACAGTTATGAGCAAAGATTAAAAAGAACCGGCCTACAGTGTCTAGAAGAGAGAAGAATTCGTGGTGACTTAATACAGGTGTATAAAATGATCAGAGGAATGGATAAGGTAGACTATGACAAGTTTTTTAAAATACAACAAGAACAAGAGGGCACAGCTACAAGTTGACTAAGGAAAGGTCCAGATTAGATATTAGGAAGTATTTCTTTAGCCAGAGAGTAGTGAATGCTTGGAATGCATTGCCAAGTGATGTGGTGGAGGCTGGGACGGTTAATGCATTTAAGAATAGATTGGATGCGTACAGCTTCTAGAGCAAGATTATGTAATTGGAACTGGTTGTATACAGACTCTGCAGAGTCTTCTAAACCAGTATAAAGACGTTAACTTAAGTTGAGTTACTGATTACTTTGTTCGTCACTGACCGAGGGACTAATAAAAACAATCTAGACATGAAGTCATTGACTAGCACCATTTAACTCAAACTCATCTCGAATAGTTGACAAGAGGCCTGCTTATGTGTGACACTGACTAGACTTAACATGTCAATCAATTAAACTCCGTTTGGAGTATAGATCTTCAATAAATAGTGGCAAGCATGTCTATAACATGCCACCTTTGTCTAAGGATACATCATTGTTTGAATGGAGTCATTCATATAAACTAGTTTAAATTTATCCTGATTTTGTGTGTGCCTTTGCAGCAGGACTCTATGTATCCTTGTTTGAAATTGCGCCAATTCACATTTACTATTTTGAACAAAGACGTTTAATTATAATGGATAATTTGATTTTTTGGGGGTCAAATTATTCGTTAGATCTCACGGGAAGGTGCAATCTTCTTCTGTGTATCGTCTGTCAAACAAAACCTTTCATCTCCATATGGAGCGCAGGTTTTCAACAAATACACATCTTATCTGATTGTCCCGAAACATCTGTTCCAGCTCTATCCACGCCTTTCCTGTTTCCTTTGTGTTTTTCTTTAATACGAGACGTGTTCAAATGAAACCGGACCAAACTGCAACAAGTGAACATACGTACGATGCGCATGATGACGTCACTTCTGGTGTAAACAGCCCATATCAACCGTCAAGTTTGCAAAATTTTATTATCCTTCGACTCAAATTTTCCTTAGCAGACCGTTGAAAACAATGCGGGTGGGATACAGAATCCGTCCAGAGTTGATCAGTGAGCGGTGATTCGGTTTCTGACGACTGGAGGATGTCGACCAGTTGGCATTTATCGCAGAATGCAAAGCAGTGTTTGGTGACAATATGGGCCTGACCTGGTCTCGGAAGATCATACGTTAACTCACATCCTTCTTTAAACACTGTTGTCCAGTTCTTCACGGTTGACTTCGCCACACTTTTGTCACCATACAACTGCCTGCATTCTTCGATGAATGTCAACTGGTCGAGATCCTTCAGAGAGGGGATATAAACATGCTGGAAAAAATACAAAAAAGAGCGACAAAGCTGATCGTGAGATTCCAGAATTACAGTTATGAGGAAAGACTAAAAAAAAAACCGGCCTACCGTGTCTAGAAGAGAGATAATTCGTGGTGACAATACAGGTTTATAAGATGGTCAGAGGAATGGATACTTCTTCTTTTTCGTACGCTATCAGAAGTCAACTTGAATTTGTTCGAAGAAAGCAGCTGTCATCCTGAGGCTGTCGACACTGCCATAGAGCTTGTCTAGTGTTGGCACTGGTGATGGCCACATGTGCTTTCTCTGGTCCTCGTATGTCAGGCAATTTTGAGGCAGATGTTCAGCGGTCATTTTCCCTGTAACACATGTGCAGTCGTCAGTGCCACCTATCTTCAGTTTATTGAATAGGTGGTACCTCAGTCTGTTGTGGCCTGTGCGGAGTCTGAAGACCACGACCTGCTCTCTTCTGTAAAACTGGTAATAGTCATCATTTTTTGTGTAGCCAGTATGCTCTGTTTCCCATTTGGCCATGTATCTGGCCCTAATAAACCTTTTGGACTCTTCGTAGGTCACACTAGAATCTGGTTGTGGTAAGCTTGCACCTTCTTTTGCCAGTCTGCCTGCCTCCTCGTTGCATTGAATGTTACAGTGGGATGGAACCCACTGTACCACTACTCTTGTTTGGTGCGGACTGCTGGCATAGTTTACTGAGTACTGCTCTTAAATCATTATGTTCTGTATTTTTCTGACTTTTTAGTGCTGTAACCACGGACAGTGCATCTGTAAACATGACTATATGGCTTTCATTGCTTTCGCCTGTCAGCATTGCTTCTACTGCAGCCTTCAGTGCCTCTGCCTCCGCTCTGAAATTGCTCGAGAATTTTCCAGTTGCCACTGATAGTGTTATTTTTCTACCGTTTGTTAGGCTCGGGAATACCCCTCCCCCTCCATTCTGTGTTGTGTTTGTTACAGAACCATCGGTGTATGCATGGGTCCAGTCTATGCTTGGGTAGTTTTTCGCTATGCACCTCAGAGTTATGTCTCTTCTTTCTTTTTCAGTCTGGCTGTTCTTGTTTCCAATACCTGGTATATTTTCTACCACCTCTGGAATGATATGCTGCTTCCAGGTGGGTTTGCGTACAGTAGGGATGGGCTTTTGTGTTGTTATGGTGTCCATAGGGTCTTCGCTCATCTTTGCTTTGTCTATTCCTGCAAAGTTTCTCCGCTTTAGTTTCCCTTTTCCAAATCTATTTAGTCTCTGATGCATTGGATGGTCTGTCAGTCTTCTTAGTTTCTCTGCTTGCTGCTGGGCTCTGCAGTCTCTTCTGTCGGTCATGGATTGCAGATTTGTAATCTCTTCAAGTTCTACAATTGGCGTTGACTTCATGCCTCTTTTTATAACTCTCATGGCTTGGTTTTGAAGTTTGCTAATTTTATCAAAGTTCACCTTTGCTGCTGTTGTCCATGCCGCAATCCAATACTCGAGAACTGGTCTCACTATTCCAGTGTACAGTTTCTTCAGTATTCTTTCGTCTGCTCCCCAGCTTGTGCCAGTAAGTTTCCTCATGATTGCCATTCTTTGTCTTGCTCTCATTCGGTTTCTCTCGATCTGACTTTTCCATATCATGCGCCGATCAAATGTGACGCCCAAGTAGTTTGGGTTGTCGTTTTGCCGCAGATATTTGCCATTAAGACTTATGGAATGGATACATTAGACTATAACAAGTTTTTTTTTTAAATACAGCCACCCACAAGAACAAGAGGGCACATCTACAATTTTACTAAGAAGAGGTCCAAATTAAATATTAGGAAGTATTTTTTTAGTCAGAGAGTGGTGAATGCTTGGAGTGCACTGCCAAGAGAGGTGGTGGAGGCAGGGACAGTTAATGCATTTAAGAATAAATTAGATGCGCATAGCTTTTAGAGCAAGGTGATGTAAAT
Source organism: Ariolimax columbianus (assembly GCA_036924085.1). Lineage (NCBI taxonomy): Eukaryota > Metazoa > Mollusca > Gastropoda > Stylommatophora > Arionidae > Ariolimax > Ariolimax columbianus. Next base: position 72,600,072 of record JAVGWX010000005.1, on the reverse strand, counting down.
GGAACTGCTTGTATGCAGAGTCTTCTAAACCATTATAAAGACGTTAAGTTAAGTTAAGAGCTAATGCGAAGGGATCGAAAAGGGAAGGCTAACCCAGTACCCAAAAATGCCTGCTGAAGTCGGATGTGTCAGGCCAAAAGGTGCAAATATCGCAGGCAAGCTGTAAACTACTACACAACACATTCCTTTTTCAACAACATTCTGCTTACTTGCAAAGCCCTTTTTAGGGCTTGGTAGCGGAGTTTGAGAACGAAGAAGATGAAGAATACCCTTGATCAGTATCTGACAAAGCGGTCAGCGACCACCACGCCTGATAGCGTTAGTAATGGCAGCAACAAACTCCTCTTTCTAACACCCCCTCTCCCTCCCCACACACTTCACTCAGTCTGCAACCATTCTTCTTTCGTTGGTCCAGTTCTGATTCATGATTTCCATTTCTTCTATTATTCTTTGCCAAGTTGTCTTAGGCCAACCTCTCTTTCGCTGTCCTTCTGGGGTACATACCATGGCGGTTCTGGTGATGGGCTTCCTTCTTGGGATATGGCTGATTCCGTTCAAGCATCTACTGGTTATGTTGGTGTGCATGTCAAGACGACTGGAGGTGACTGAGGATGAATGTACTCTGGTCACACCTCTCGTGAGACCAGGAGTCATACAGTTCCAGCGTCTACTGGTTATTTTGGTGTGCATGTCAAGACAACTTGAGGTGACTGAGGATGCATGTACTCTGGCCACACCTCCCGTGAGACCAGGGATCACTTGAAGATTTGTGGGATTCAATCGCCCACCGTTTCTGCTCATATCTGTGGGCCGTACTCCGAAGACTTTCAAACGTTTTTTTAAGCTAGTAAAGACTATTTTGACCTGTGTTCATTCTGCTTTTGAGGACAAGCCGTATGGAGATACCAATGACCTCAGCCTGGCCACTGCTTTCTTTACATATATTCATTTTGACGTCGAAAAGCACGAAAAGAAAAAGACAAAGAAGAATGCGATTATTTTATTGAAACAAAATTGTGATGTTCAGTTCAGTTGAGAATCGGCGTCACTGAACTACAGACATACCTATAAATGGTCTGTCTCTTTCAGCAAATGGTGTAGGTGAGGATATTTATTTTGTATGTAGCTCACTGGCCGCACACACTCTCGCTTCATCTTTTCAATTGTCCCTACCTCTCCCTCACCTCACATCATCCAATTCCTTATCTTTTATTTAAAAATTGTGGAATGCCGGTTCATCATTTCAGTACCACTATCCAAGAATTGGTAGTTGATCGACTTCACAATATTACTCCTGTCTATATTCAATGCCCCTGCTACGTGTGCCTTCCAGACCAAAAGTGTCTACTCTGACCACTCATGCCATAGCCAGTCCTTCTGTACCTTCCGAATCTTCTTCTTTTCCGTTGTTCGTTCTCAATCTCCCCCTACCTAGTCACGAAAAGAGCTTTGCGGGTAGCAGAATGTAGTCCGGAGAACGGAATGCGTTGTGTTATAGTTTACAGCTTGCCTGTTATATTTGCACCATTTGGCCCGACACATCCGACTTCAACATGTAATTGTTTTTGGGTACCGGGTTAGCCTTCCTTCTTCGATCCCTTCTCCTTAGCCAGTGGAGGTGTAGAATGGTATTGACAGTTCTGGTTTGCTGGTCCTGACGCCAGCATTCAGGTTTGGGCCCTACGCACTGCTTAATAATTTGATCCCGCCTTCCGAATGAAGTATTGAGAGTTCGACACGATGCTGGTCCTCATTAAAGATATCTCAATTAGCCACATCAGAGCTGGTCCTTGCCTCAATCTACATTCACATACTCGAGGTTGTTATCATGTAGACCTACGCTTCGCTCCTCTATGGAACGACCTTGTCTCTCACTCTACCAGAGAAGCACCAACCTGATTTATCACCCTACAGTAGCACATATTCGTTGATATAAATTACATTTTCCTTATCCATAGTATTACTATAATACTATTATCGCGTAACCAGTTGTTTGCCGGCCCTCAATGGCCCCAGCCTCCAATTTCTCTGTCTTGTCTTGTCTGGCTGTCTGTCTGTCTGTCTGTCTCTCTCTCTCTCTCTCTCTCTCTCTCTCTCTCTCTCTCTATCTATCTATCTCTCTCTCTCCCACATACACCCCCCTCCCACCAGCAGTACCCGTTTTTACTTCATTATTCACATTTGTTCCGTTATCGAGAAATATCGGCAAATGCATCTATATTTTGTAATACCCAATATGGCAGCTTCCTTGTAAATACAAAACTTCGGCTTTTAAACTAGTCAACGCTGCAGGATGTCGGACATTAAAGTGACACCTCTAGGTATCCCATAATTAAAAACTTTCATACTGTGCCTTGCGCCTTGAACAAATTACTGATAATTCCAGCATATTAAATGTAATGTTTCATATCATATGCGCCACACTGCTACTCCGGTGCCCGAGTCTGAAATTATGAGACTCACTCGTCTCAGTCTCTGAGTCTGCAGAGTGAGACTGAGGGTGCAGCAATCTGAATCTGAAATACATTGAATCATTGTATAAATAATGTATTAGATCTAATTGTTACTAACTTACTTCTACTAATACTATGCTTCAGCTTTTTTATGAGGTGGAGTGGCGAGTTCCAGTTATCTTCCTCGCTGCGTTGTCAATGTCATGTTTATTGTTTTCTCTAACACTAAAAACAGTAAGTTGAGTAACACACTACTAGTACTAACCAACAAGGCAACAGTATTACTATGACGACAATGAGTGAGTAAGTTATGTGTGTAACATTTAGTTACATTACACTCATGTCGTAAGTTGGAAGACTAGTAGTAGTAACAGTAGACTTACTTTCTAAGTAAGTAAGTTTAGTAAGTAGTCTAAGTTAGTAAAGTAGTAAGAAGAGGCAACTTACTAAACTAAAAGAAGAGTTGGGCATGGGGGTCTGACGTCTAGAGATCCCATGTGTGTTTAACTTTACTTAAAGCACACTCATTTAACTAAATATTAACATGTTAATATTTAAGGACATAGACCTATACTTATTTAGTAATATTTTTCTAGTGTGTATTTGTTAAACAAAACGTCCATGCTCCACAAGGAACCTAAAAGGTTTTAATTGATTGGTTGAAGCTGGCGGATAGTCTACAAATAACAAAGTCAATTGTCATTAATGTGTTTTTATTGTGAGAACAAACATTGGGCGATTGGGTCAAACAGTAGAAAGAACATGTTCTCCAAGCTCGCCGGCTTCCTGTGATGAACACAGTGACAGCATGTAGTGACTCATCTAAAGCGGAAGTGGATATATTGAGGTCGGATTTAGATAAAATTCGAGAATGGTCTGTAAGCTGGCAAATGGAGTTTAATGTAGATAAATGTACAGTCATCCACATGGGTAGATCCAATATGGAACATAATTACAGAATGGGAGAGAACAATATTAGAAAGATAGATAAGGAAAAGGACCTAGGGGTTATAATAGATCATACAGGAAAGGTGAGTGAGCAAGTTAAGGTAGCAGTGAAAAAGGCAAATGCAATGTTAGGTATGATAAAAAGAAATATTAAACATAGGAGCAAGGAAGTGATAGTCAAACTGTATAAAGCTTTAGTTAGACCTAGATTGGAGTACTGTGTACAGGTGTGGTCCTTATCATAGAGGGGATACAAACATGCTGGAAAGAATACAAAAAAGAGAGACGAAGATGATAGTGGGATTCCAGAATTAGTCATGAGGAAAGACTCAGAAAAACCGGCCTACAGTTTCTAGAAGAGAGAAGAATTCGTGGTGACTTAATACAGGTTTATAAGATGATCAGGGGAATGGATAAATTAGACTATAACAAGTTTTTTTAAAAATACAGCCACCCACAATAACAAGAGGGCATAGCTACAAGCTGACTAAAGAGAGGTCCAGATTAAATATTAGGAAATATTTTTTTAGTCAGAGAGGGGTATCTGCTTGGAATGCATTGCCAGTGGAGGTAGTGAAGGCAGGGACAGTTAATGCTTTTAAGAATAAACTGGATGCGCATAGCTTTTAGAGAAAGGTGATGTAAATGTGACTGGTTGTATACAGACTCTGCAGGGTCTTCTGAACCAGTATAAAGACGTTAAGTTAAGTTATGGCCCTCTAGCTAGTCTTGCTGATGGATAAAATTGTATGAAAGTATATGGTAATGAGACAAACCCATGAAAGACTGCAAGTGTATGAAGGAAAGATGTGTGATTATTTCAGAGTGAATAACAAAGAAATTACAAATGATTCACTTGTAGGAATCAACTTCTTAAAACTATTTTGTTTCTTCACACACAGGTGCTGGCCAAGGTAAGTATTATTTATATTTGTTATTTCTATATTAGATTAATTCACAAACTCTTCTACATATTTAAAACCCCCTGTGTTAATCATGGATTTCCAGAGCAGCTATAGTATAAATATGCAGGGCTGTGCATGAGCCTAGCAGCCTGATCATGTAAAACCAGGGCTGGAGACATAATAATAATAGCTGTCCATCGTTGTCGATGAGGACCGCCGACATCATCCTTGTCACAGATTTGCCTGTTGGGTGTGGGTGCGCATGTGGCTGAACAGGCCAATGCGAGCACGAAAATATCTGCTACATATTGGGCACACAAGGTTTGTAGAAGGGGATGGTGTTCCCGCTGCTCGGGATTTCCGCGTCTCTCGTCTGTTCTGGGCTTTCACAACACGGTCATCTTCACCGGCAGCTACACCCGATTTGACTGCGCTTCTCCAGTCAGATCTGTTTTGCGCAAGACATTCCCATGTGTCGATGTCTATCTGGCAACTTTTTAGTGAGTCCTTCAGACCGTCTTTAAAACGTTTCTTTGGGCGCCCTCTCTCGCGCCATCCCTATCTCAGCTCGCCGTAGAGAAGCTTCTTTGGGAGCCGCTCGTCTGACATACGGACGAGGTGTCCGGCCCATCCTAGTCGTGCTTTTTCTAGCAGTGCATGGATGCTGGGCATGTTAGCCCTCGAGAGAACCTCGATGTCAGTGACACGATCTTGCCATCGGATGTGGAATATTCGCCTCAGGCAACCTGTGTGGAAGTGGTTTAACCTCCTTGCATGTCCAGAGTATACAGTCCAGCTGTCGCAAGCGTATAGTAGGGTTGGAATGATGGTTGCACGGTAGACTTTGAGTTTGGTCTTGACGCTGATGCCACGACGTGCCCAGACCATCGAGCGCATTCTACCAAAGGCTGTGCTGGCCTTTGCTATTCTGCTTGCCACCTCATCGTCTAGGCTGACAGATCTCGACAGCGTGCTGCCCAGATATGTGAATTTGTCTACGGCATTCAACGTCTGCCCGCTGACTGTAGTCTCTGGTTTTGTGTACGGCATGCCTGGTGCTGGTTGGTACATGACTTCTGTTTTTTTGGCATTTATGGTCAGGCCAAAATTTTTGCATGCGGCAGAGAACTGGTCCATTCCAACCTGCATGTTCAGTTCTGAGTTGCTCATTAGAGCGCAGTCGTCAGCAAATACAAGTTCCCTGATTATGTCGCCAGCCACTTTGGTTTTGGCCTTCATTCTTCTGGAATTGAGTAACTTGCCATCTGTGCGGTACTTTATGGGTATTCCAAGCTCCAGTGATCCCAGTGATCTGAAGGCGTCTGTCATCGTGGCCGCGAACATCATGCTGAACAGAGTCGGGGCGAGTACACATCCTTGTTTTACTCCGTTTGATACTAGAAACGTTTTAGAGATTGCACCGCTGTCCAGTACACGAGCACACATGCCTTCGTGTAGCTGTTTCACCATTGTTATGAACTTGTTGGGGCAGCCAAACTTAGACATTATCATCCACAGCCCTCCTCTGTTTACTGTATCAAATGCTGGAGACATAGTTAATGAGATAACAGCAGCCAGTGACACAGCTGACTGCTTGCAGCAGGGTCAACGAACCAGAGGTTTCCAAGACCCTATTCTACCTTCAAGTGGTGGCCTTGGAAACTGACTGACAAGAAGGATTGAAGTTGGAAGGCAAACCCAGTCCTAAAAATTGTACTGTGCTCCCCAGTCACAGCACCACCCGTTAGCCTGGGGAAGTAAACCCTTAGAAAATGCAATAGGAAACAGACCAGACTCTTACATTAAAATGCATGACAAAGTTGGATGCACTTGGCGCGAAATTAAAAAGTGCAATGCACACCACTTTGGGGAATAGAAAAATAAGGGGAATGCAAACAAAATTAAAGATGCTCATCTACAATTTCCAGGGTTAGACATTAATGAAGACAGTGAAATAATTTCTTGCTGTGCATCTTGGAAACTCACCACAGGGTACCTGGGTTGAATAAAAACAAAACCACCAATCTTCCATGCATGCCTTAAAAGATCAACTTCGTAGTTCGTTCTCAAACTCCCGCTACCAAGTCCGTAAAGGGCTTTGCAAGCAGAAGGATGTTGCTGTTTCATAGTTCACAGCGGGACTGTGATATTTGCACCTTTTAGTTCGACACATCTGACTTCAACTGGCAGGGTTAGCCTTCCCTCTTCGATCTTTTCTCCTTAGCCAGTCTGCTCTATTGCAACCTGTTATCTAGAATCAATGCATGGAGGTGTAGAAGGGGCTTGGCAGCTCTGGTTTGCTGGCCCTAACTGCTAGCAGTCAGCTTTGCAATTGCTTGGATACAAGCTTCCTGTAACAGGAACCAGTTATAGTGGTGGTCCTATGCTTCACTTGGAGTGGAAATGTGAAACATGGCAATCTTCGAGTACAAGAATTACTTGACTAATGTTTAGGGTTTAGTAACAACACCATAATAGCCAAACATTACCATTCTTCTTATGGTGTAATGTGTTGAGTAGCCAGTATTAAACATTTAGTCTGTGGGATCAATATGGATCCTGGTCCCAGACCAATCATTTTTCTTGCTGGATGCAGTAAGGAAAACTCTGTAGTGGCTACATGGCTGGTTGGGGAGGGGTTATGGGCAGGGCGTGATAATTACTTGAGAGAGCTCAGAAGAAGAAGATAGTGATTTAGCTCTGCACATTTAGTCAGCCCTGGATGGTTTGTCATTCATTCACTTTTTGCACTAGTGTGAAGCACAAGCCATCATTGCAGCTGGTCCCTTTAAAAGAGCCTGTTTCCAAGCATTTGCAATAATATACCTTTTCACTCCAATGCGAAAAATAGGTTTCAACTGCAGCTCCCAAGCAGCTTGTATCTGAGCTTTTGCAGTGGTTGATTATAATTCCAAGGATTTTTTTACATGATGAGGTTGCCAGTCTCAAGCAGAACAATGAGGAATGAATAATATGCCACCCCTTTCCCTCTTGTGATCCTGGAATTAGATAAGGCCTTCCCATTGCATGCCAAGATGGAATTGGATGTCTGAGAGGTGGGATGGGATTCTCATGACTCCATCTCAACAAGTTATGGAAGGGCAGGAAAGCTACAATAAAGCCATAGATCCAAGATACTAAGGGAGTAGTAAAAGATGTATCACCACATACATTCCTTAACGCGCCAGAAATACTGACAGCATTAATAGATGATACAATGAAAAGTTCAAATCCAATTATTCTCATATGGACAGCTCAAGGATCTAATGATACCTATTCCGTTGAATACATTTATATAGTTATGGATCTGCATTCAGTCAATGGAAGACAGATGAGACTGTAAAATTCTGCAGCAAGTGGAGAAATGAAAAAGTCTCATGGACCACCTGATGCACCATAGACTGGGACGTGGAAGGCTAAAGCAGAAAAATGTTGCAGTCCAGGCAAAGAAGACATAAGGTTACAAACAGAGGAACAGAAAAAAACAAATAATTACCAATTACATCAGTCAAAAATTCCAACAACAGCTGCCATTGAAAACTGGGGAGGAGACATCATTATAAAAGTGAAGTATATTCAGTACCCATCAGTATTTGCCACTGTGAGACACTGCAGCAACTTCAGTGTTGAGGTCAGAGTCCTGAGACAAGCAGCTGAAACCCTTATTGACCACAAGGAACAGGCAGAAAAGCAAGTGGTCATTCTCACACATACTCTCTCGGTGTTAACAGCTCACGAGAACCAGCACAAAAAATAAACCCATTGCTCTGGCAGACTTACAGGAACATCTGTCCCAGTGCTTAAGTCCGGTGGATACCGGCCCACTGCAACATTCCGGGCAATGAGGAGGTGAACAGACTCACTAGAGAGGGAGGAACACTGCAGTAGAGTGATACAGCAACCACATACAATGAGACAAAAGCAGCCATCAGGGCCACTTACAGAGCGAAATGGAAAAAATAGACCACCCTGGCCACATAGAAAACAATGCCTGCCACCAACTCTCCTGACGAAATCAAGTGATCATTCTCCAGCTACGCACAGGGCACAACAGACTGAGATGTCATCTATACAATAAGATCAAAATTAGTACTACAGACCTTTGTACCTGCGGCACAGCCTCATGACAACAGAACACATTTTGCAGTCCTGTCCACTGTATACCAATAAAAGAAGTAAAATTAGGCAACACCCAGTGTCGTTCCATGAGAAGTTTACAGAAGTGCACAAAGCCTCAAGTCGACTGCTACTTTTGTTAGTCATTGAAGTTGAGTTCTGAAGACAAACAAGGAAGAAGGATCTGCATTCAAGGCCACTGTCAAAGCAGATTATAGTGTCTATGTACAAGGTCTGCTCCGACTGTGAAGCTGAAATCACTGCACAGACACCCAAATGCATCTGGCAATGACAACACAGACTAGCAAAGAAGGTATTAAAACAAGAACAGACACACAACGACTCTACAAATAGCCAGACTAGCAAAGAAGGGATCAAAACAAGAACAGACAAACACAACAACTACACAAACAGCCAGGAGACTTATAAGAACAGTAAACAAGGAAACTTGGCTGAACAGATGGGCCATGGGAAACACATGAGAAAGGTCTACAGACATATGGCAAGCCCCAATCCAAATGGCAAGGAGAGACCAAGAACCATTTTCTGGCTAAGAATCCAACACAACCCACTTAAACCACAGCGCTCTCTGGAGTGCCAGATGCTCAACAATGTTAGGAAAAAGCATCTTCCTCTGAGGCCAGATAAATGGAACACTTTGTGTGGTACTAAACAATAACTAACAAACACATGCGGATACCATTACGGGAATAGGGTCAAAGAGCGAGAGCCCAAATGCTGCTGGATCCATAATAACAACACTTTACTTAGTCGCTCTTTTTCTACCCATGGCGTGTAGAGATCTTTGTATATACTTGCAATCAATTATGCAGACAAACAGGTGATTGGGATGTTGTGTTTTTACATGATGGAGGCGCGGCCCTCATGCAGGCCACTATTGGATAGGAATTTTGTTACCTTTAGAATTTTTGCCCAAGACAGTGGCTATTAGTCTGCTATTTATTAAATTTGCTAGCTGCAAGAGTTCTTTTACATGCACGTTTGCAGAGGACCTCCTAAATGTTTTGTTCACCTCCGATAGGACTAGACACTGGTCTCACCACCCTTCAGACCAGGGGTTGCTTGAAATATGTTTCGCGCTTTCGTTTGTTTCTTGAGAGGCTAGTGCCTCACTTCTCAGCTACAGGATGATAAGAAAGCTTGGTATGATATGAGGCGCCAATCACTGAGCAACTTTTGTCCAATAACATCAGATAACAAAAAACAACCAATAATAGAAATACCATTGTTGCCCCATATTCTTGTGAAATAGAAAAGGATAAGGAAATGTTGACATCTCAATTCTGTTTCGTTCTGTTAAGAACCCACAGGTACTCAGTGCCTCTCAGTAAATGTGGAAACAAATTTATAGAGATAGTTCCCATAGCTCGCTGGTTATACCCACTCCAGCTCCATCTTCTCATGTGCCCCTCTCTGCTGAACCAGTGCATTTATTGCATTGTCTTCATTCAAGAGATGGACATTGATCAGCTTTGAAATTTCACCTCTATTCATTACAAATACTCACACTATGCATGCTCTTAAGATAAGAATGTCAGCTCTTTCCATCCTGCAAACACCAGCATAACTAGGACTGTAGATCCACACAGAATCCTGATTGTTCGAAGCTACTATGTTTACAATCCACTTATGCTGTAGTCAGCCTTTCTGTACATTTTGAAGTAATGATTGAGAGTCAGACAATTGCAGCACTCATTAAAGGGGTCTCAGATACCCACCTGGGATCAAGATGCTGAGCAGCACATGAGCTGCAGTGGTTAGCGACCCATAGCTGACTGCTAGCGTCAGGGCCAGCGAACCATAGCTGCCAAGACCCTTCTACACCTCCACGCGGTGATCCTGGATAACAGGCTGTAGCAGGGCAGACTGGCTAAGGAGAAGGGATCGAAGAGGGAATGTTAACCTGGTACTCAAAAAATGCTTGCTGAAGTCGGATGTGTTGGGCCGAAAGGTGCAAATATCGCAGCCAAGCTGTAAACTACGACACAACGCATTCCGTTCTCTGGACTACATTCTGCTACTTAAGCTCTTTCAGGGTTTGGTAGTGGGAGATTGAGAACGAATGAAGAAGAAGAAGAAGAAGATACCCACGTCAGAGCTGGTCATGGCTTCTAGCTCCATTCTTATCTGAAGTTTGCTGTCATGTACGCACAGCTTCGCTCAGCATTGGCAATGTTTCTCATTCTAACAGGAGCTACGGATACCTTCAGTGCAGGGTTGTAAGAATGTTCATAGCACTTGTTGATTTAAATTATTACAATTTAAGTTGACCTTATTAGTTCATTTCTTACAGATGTTGGCAGAAGCTGTATCCTGCTCAGTATTGGAGGCAAGAACATTATGCTCGATTGTGGGATGCATATGGGATACAATGATGATGTAAGCGTACTCTTTGTTTAACTGCACTGAACATTATTGGAACTTTAGTGTAAAACAAAATGTTTTATAAAGCACTTGTATTAACCTTGACAAAAACATAATCATTAACCAGTTACAGTCCAATTTGATTTGGTAGATTTGTGTCTTATAGTCCAAGGTAAATGTTGCAACTCGTATGTCAAATAATTAATTTCAAGGGATCAAGATGCTGAGCAGCGCATGAGCTGCAGTGGTCAGCGACCCATAGCTGACTGCTAGCGTCAGGGCCAGGGAACCAGAACTGCCAAGACCCTCCTACACCTCCATGCGGTGATCCTGGATAACAGGCTGCAGCAGGGCAGACTGGCTAAGGAGAAGGGATCGAAGAGGGAATGCTAATCCGGTACTCAAAAAATGCTTGCTGAAGTCGGATGTGTTGGACCGAAAGGTGCAAATATCGCAGTCAATCTGTAAACTACGACACAACGCATTCCGTTTTCTGGACTACATTCTGCTACGTAAGCCCTTTCAGGGCTTGGTAGCAGGAGATTGAGAACGAACGAAGCCAAGCAGCCAATTAATTTCAAGATAACATGTTTTTGTTGAATGCCCACAATGGGTAGGCTACTCTTTTGTGCGTCCTGAAAAGGACGTTAAGTGGCGGGCTGCAGTAGCTTTCCTCAACAGTGGAATGTTGAATACTCTTCATTAAACAAAATCTGTGCATGGAAAAGATATTCTGTGATACTTAAGATCAGTTTAAATAAGTAAACATCGTTGCTGTTCGACAGAACCAAACACAAGTGTTAGATATTGATTTAGGTCGAATCATATGGCAATTATTGTTTTGCACACTGTTGAGGCTGGTTGAATGGGAATGGTTAATTGGATCTGCCTGGTGAATTTATAGACTTCCTGTTTCACCTTCTTGCTCCATGGGAAGCACTATTGAAGTCAGTCCTTCTACATTGAGTGGAAACATAGAGATGATGAATCTCAATATTAAGAGATTGCATTGTTTGTCAAAAATTTCTCAGAAAGGTTCTGGCCCTGCAGTGGTTTTACAAGGTTACAAACAAAAGCTTATGGGAGAAAACAGGATAAAAACAAGTGGAAAAGGAAATCTTAGGAAGAATGTAATGCCAGATTGGTCTTTCATTGTAAAAAAAAGGGCCCCAAGCCAGTATCACCAGGTAAACTCCCATGACAAAGGAAACCATGCAGCACACAGAGAAGAGACCTATAGGCAGATACAAGAAAAACATGGAGAAACTGCAAAGAACTACAGAAAATAGCACAGGTCAGGTCTGCATGAAGAGTGTTGGTTGATGTTCTATGTACCTCAAGCTGATGAGGAACTATATAATAAAATCTGAGAAAAGTTTGTTTGTCCTAGGAAGCTCATTGAATCATAAAGTTTTTGGTGCAGGAATGGGTTAACTGTCATTGTGGCCCTATGCTTCAGATCAACAAAATGGAGTTAACAGTTGACAAGAAATATGTAGTGTGTCTGTACCGATACTCCAACAACCAATATAATTCTAAATCTGAGACATGTCTTCTTTCTTCTTCTTTGTGTTCAGGGTCTTCAGTCGAAGTAGATGTTCTAGTAGTCTCTTCTTTCTTCTTCTTTGTGTTCAGGGTCTTCAGTCGAAGTAGATGTTCTAGTAGTCTCTTCTTTCTTCTTCTTTGTGTTCAGGGTCTTCAGTCGAAGTAGATGTTCTAGTAGTCTCTTCTTTCTTCTTCTTTGTGTTCAGGGTCTTCAGTCGAAGTAGATGTTCTAGTAGTCTCTTCTTTCTTCTTCTTTGTGTTCAGGGTCTTCAGTCGAAGTAGATGTTCTAGTAGTCTCTAGTGTCCAGTTCTTAGGTGAAATAACATAGTTTATTGATTTCCTTTGAGTTGGTGAATTGGGTCTGATGTACTGCTTATGTTTCTGTCTTTTCTCCATTGGTGTATATACTGATTTCTTATGATGTTGTTGATCTCGCTGAATGGTACTCAATGATTAAATTGTGCCTTTTTGCTCTGAATACAGCTATTTTTGTTGGTGGTTGCCTTTCTTTTTCAAGTATTCTCAGTGATCACATGAGGGCCATCAATTCTGCTCTGAGGTTTGTCGACGACTTTCCTGTTTGTAGGGCCTCTTCTGTTATATTTCCACTTTTGTGTCTTATGAATATGCCTCCTCCCCCATTTCGATCGGCCCCCCTCTGCTGAACCACCTGTGTCCATTCCTTGGTATTATATTTTTCCTCAATCATTACTTGTGCTAAAGTTGTTAGCTTGTGGACACTGTATTGGTTTTTTCTTCTGACTGATTCCTGGTATCTCTGTACTTATTGCGATGTTGTTTATGTTATAGCTTGGCTTTTCATAGTTGATAAGCATTTCTATTTCTGCAGGTTAGTTGGGTATTAGTTCTCCATATTTTTGGTGTAGGTGGTTTGATAAATGGATGAAGCTGGTTCTCTTTAGCATATGTTTAACTGGGTGTTTCAGTTTGATATGTATGGAATGATCAGGCATGCGTAGCATCTTTTCACTGTGTGTCAGCACTCTTTCCTCTCATCTAGTATTTAGGGGTCTTATATCTGTATATGTTTCCATTGCCTGGATTGGTGTAGTCTTTATTCCTCCTGTTATTATTCTTAAGTCAGAGTTTTAAATTTTGTTTGGGCATTCTGTATTTTTTTTTTAATGCTGGGGGCCAGGCTATCATGCCGTATTCAAGTACTGGCCTGACTGTGCCAGTATATACATTTTTAAGGATGTTGCTATTTGCACCCCAGCTTGTTCTGGCCAGCTTCTTCATAAGGGATAGTTTTCTGGTTGCTTTTTGTTTTATCTCCTGTATGTGTTCCCTCCATGTGAGTCTCTTGTATATTTTTTATCCGAGATACACAGGAATATTTTCTTGTACAAGCCCTTTGCCATTTAGATTAAATTTTGTTTCTTCCTTGGTGTTGGACAGTGAGAAGCATGTTGTAACTGTCTCTGAGATGTTAATCTGCAATTCCCAATCTGTAACCCACTTTCCAACAGTGTCCATTGTTGTCTGCATTCTATTTTTAGCTGTTGGGTAGTTTTTATGCAGCACTCCACATTGCGAAGCCGTCGGTGCGTAGGGCACTGGATACTTTCTTTGGTAGTTTTCCCGCTATATCGTTTATGAACAGGATAAAGAGGGTAGGAGTGATGACTCCTCCCTGTTGGAGAGTTATTCGATGGCTCAGTGATCCATCTAATTTCACTCTTGCTGTTCTGTATCAGAGGATGTCTCGTATCCTGCTGTACATTCTCCCTTCTATTTTGTTGTTTAATAGTTTAAGGAGGAGTCCTGAGACAGGCCTGACCCCCAAGCATTTAAAATACGAGATCATCATGTGACCTTATAGTTCCCTTTTGAATGCAGGGCAGCAATGGTTAATTTCTAGTCATTTTTATTCTGAACTGAGTTACACCCACAAGACTTCTGCTCTACTGCCATCTTCTTGCGCTGTTCATCACCAGATATTTCTTGCCTGACCACTTTTCTCTTTTCCTGTGGGTTTCAATCCAACACATGTGTGGTAATGTTGTTGGAATTTATCCTTAGGGTGTATTCTATCCGTCTCCACTTTTTCTCCCCAAAATCTTTCACTGTATTGGTTGTTATCACGTTCTTTGCCACATATCTGTGATAGTTATGATAAAGGATGCTACACCTTTATTTTGTGTGTGTTCTTCATCTGTTCTTGTCAGTCCATAAAGCTTTTCTCTCAACAGAGGCGTTTTCCAGACTTCTCGTACATAGCTCACGAAGGAAGGCTTACAGAAAAGTTAAACTGTGTCATTATCAGGTGAGTCCTTGATCATAGTAACTTTTTTATGTTTGGAATAATTCACTTTTTGGAGTAATTCACTTTTCTATTTAGGAGTAATTCATTTTTCTGTTTAGTAGTAATTCATAATTTTTAAGTTTAGGAGTAATTTACTTTTACTTTTCTGTTTTGGAGTAATTCATTTTTCTTCTTAGGAGTAATTCATCCTTTTTTATGTTTAGAAGTAATTCACTCTTCTGTTTATGAGTAATTCACTTTTCTGTTCAGGAGTAATTCACTTTTCTGTTTAGGAGTATTTCACTTTTCTGTTCAGGAGTAATTCACATTTCTATTTATGAGTAATTCACTTTTCTGTTGTTCAAGATTAATTCATATTTCCTTTTCTGTTCAGGAGTAATTCATATTTCCTTTTCTGTTTAGGAGTAATTTACTTTTCTATTCCCCGTTTAGGAGTAATTTACTCTTGTATTCTTATACCATACAAGTGTTGCTGGGTTAGGCATGGGACTGGCTACTACATCCTGTAGCGAAAAAGACCTCTACACTGCATAGTTGAAGAGGAGAGACTAAGTCGTGTCATACTAAGGAAGGTAGGACATGGGGCAAGCTACACCATTCTGTAGAAACCTTAAGTCACAAGTAAAAGAAAAGATCCATGGTAGAATAGAAGCGATCAAGTCAAGTCATCATATACAAGGATTTATTTCTAGAGTATTCTTTCAAATACAGAAGGCTATTTAAATCTTAACAGACTTTGGTGAATGTCTGGTTGTCCAATGATTTGACTTGAATAGTCTTCTACCTTAGTAGGGTATGATTGCATTGGTAACTTCCTCTTACAAGATGCTCTTAAAGTGGCAGTGGTACTGTTCTCACCTCTGTCCCACCTGGAAACCACACTGTTGGTTAACATCAAAAGGGGTCTTATCTCTGAGACCTGACAACTACGGGTTCCCAATTTTCCATTCCAGGACATATAATAACGAGGAATGGATGACAAGGAAAGCAATATTTTGTATAAAAACACTGGCAGAAAAATGTATAGAAGTACAAAAAAACATTAAATGTTCTTTACAGACTACGGAAAACAGCTGATGGCATTACGAGCCAATCACTGTTTTAGAATCCTCAAGGCAACAGAAGTAGAGGCAGACTTAAACACTGAGGAGAAGCTTGTGACAAACATAAAGGATCAGGGAAGACATGGACAGACCTGGAAAGGATGGTGCAGGACACGCAGACTTGACATGTATTTGTTGATGACATGCTCTGCAGGGAGCTGAAAGGATTTGATGATGATAATCTACTAAAAGGTTTTTTGACAGAGTCCAACATGAGACACTAAATGTCTAGGAAATCGGTACGTACTGAACAGACACAAGAATACTTAGTAACATATACTGGGAACAAATTACCACCTTGAGATCCGGCAGTATTGCTCACCACATATAAATGTAAAAAAATGGAGTGCAACAAAGATATGTAATGTCCCCTTGTTAAACACATAGAGGAATGCTGGGACTATTTATCGGTGGAGTGTCAATAAATAATCGCGGTATGTATTTCTCAGTTCTGCTGGCTAAAAGCGAACAAGAATTTCAGGAGCTGGTGGATCAAATTAACATAGATCAAGATTATGGATTGGACAGAGAAAATGTAAAATATGATATTGATCAAGATGCTCAGCTGTGCATGAGCTGTAGCGTTGAGCGACCCAAAGCTGACTGCTAACATCAGGGCTAGCGATCCAGAGCTGTCAAGACCCTTCTCCACCTCCACGTGGTGAACCTGAATAACAGGCTGCTGCAAGACAGGCTGGCTAAGGGGAAGGTATCAAAGAGGGAAAACTAACCTGGTACCCAAAAATGCAATGCTGAAGTTGGATATTTTGGACTGAAAGGTGCAAAAATTGCAGTCAAGCTGTAAACTACGACACAACGTATTCCGTTCTCCGGACAACATCCGGCTACTTGCAAACCCCTTTTCAGGGCTTAGTAGCAGGAGAATGAACGAGAAAGAAGAAGAAGAGCATTTTAAGAGTTCTGCAGAAATCCGTGCGATGTGTGAGAGAGGTCCTTCTTGGAACCACATATTGCATGTGTTTTATGGAAAATTTAAAAAAAAACGTTCACTTCTACTACACTGAAAGTGCTGAGATGAGTCACAAGTTGTGGGCACTAAGTCGTTACCATAATTCTTGTCAATTTGTAAAGGCGTAACAGAGATATATAGTGCCTTTTAATATTATTATTATTTTAATGACAATAACAGCTAAATTTGTTGCAACAAAGTGTAGATACTAGGGAGTTTTTCCCTTTGAAGCATTTTGTAATTTGGTACTTGGACAGAGTTGTGCCAGTTGATCTTGTGCAGCCGGCACAGACAGCCCATGTGGAAATGATTTAGCTGTCTAGCATCATGACTGTTGTAAACTGTCCAGGTTATGCATGTGTTGAGGAGGCTGGTAAGAATAATGGCACGATATCCTTGAGCCTTGGTGGCATCAATACAGCAACCAAACTACTACAACTTTCACCAACCACTACAGCGTATATAGAGCACACCTCTCGAAAATTGTTTGGTGCGTTTCTATTGTTTGAACAGCACTCTGCACCTTGCACGGAAGTGTGTGTGCTTGGCTTGGCACAAGCCAGTCTCCTAGCAAGTGATCTGCATTTGGTTGAGTTGTGTGTGTACATGTCCATAGCTCAACATTCTGCATTGCACAACAGCGGGTGCATTATACTCCCCTTGTGGTCAGGAATGAGCTGTGGTGGGAAGTAGTCACAGACCGACCAAGATGTCAGCTCCCTCATTTCCCAGTATATAAGTGTGAATAGATCCACATCAACCTCTGTAGGTTTGAAGACTGCAGCAGCTATCCTCTCATGCACTAGCCAGCCCTTCTACACCTTCTGAAGCATGGACTAGGAGTTCCACACGATGAGAGAAAATGTACAAAAGAACAACCATACTGTAAGTTAGAGGAAAACATCTTTGTTGAAGTTGAAGATTCTGTGCAGCTAACCGTTGATGTGGAGATTGAATCTGATCTGGCCTGCTCTTCCATGATACTTGTATGCTGTTATTGACTTGATTTGATCTTTCTGGGTATGGCGTACGAAGAGTCAAAACGGCTTATCAAAGCCAGATACATGACCAAATGGGAAACCGAACATACTGGTTACACCAAAAACGATGCCTATTACCAGTTGAACAGAAGAGAGCGTTGTCTTCAGACTTCGCACTGGCCACAATAGACTGAGGTACCACCTATTCAACAAATTAAAGATAGGTGGTACCGACGAATGCCCGTGCGGTACCGGTAAAATGACCGCTGAACATCTGCTGCAGAACTGCCCGACATACGAGGATGAGAGAGAGCAGATGTGGCCATCACCAGTGGAACTGCAAGACAAGCTCTATGGCAGTGTCGACAGCCTCAGGATGACCGCCGCTTTTTTCAAAAAAATATTGGTTACTGTCTGACTGCATACGAAGAAGAAGAAGAAGAAGATCTTTCTGGTTTCCATTAGAATGTAGGCCATTATACTAGTTAGCTATTTATTTATTCTACATTTGATGTAATAATAGTTGGGTCAGATTAAAGATATCCACATACAGATACAACTGGCAAGAGGAGCTTATATTGATGTAGAGCAGGGGTCTACAAAC
The DNA here is from genome assembly GCA_036924085.1 of Ariolimax columbianus. NCBI lineage: Eukaryota > Metazoa > Mollusca > Gastropoda > Stylommatophora > Arionidae > Ariolimax > Ariolimax columbianus. Next base: position 72,581,775 of record JAVGWX010000005.1, on the reverse strand, counting down.
TAAGGTCTGCGGGCCATGGAAGTTTGAAAGCAATTGTCACATTTCTCTGTTATTCTGAATCATATACAAAAATAGATATAAATCTCTGCTGAAGACGTATGTGTTGGACTGAAAGGTGCAGGTATCGCAGTCAAGCTGTAAACTAGCGACACAGTGCATTCTGTTCTCCGGACTACACCCTGCTTCTTGCCAAGCCTTGTTCAGAGCTTGGTAGCAGGACATTGAGAGCGAACGCAGGAGAAGAAGAAGATATCAATAAAACATTAATTCACTTATACCCCTGATTTTCTTGCTTGGCCCGTATGTATGTATGTCATACAATGTGGCCCTCATAATGAGCCGTTTGAATAGTAGGCTGCAACAGAGTTGAGAATCTTCAACAACTCCAAGGTAAAACCTGTTATGTTACTAGGCTCTGAAACATGACATCATAAATAAGTTCCTTTCAAGAACAACAAATTTGAGGTGGCATGACAAGGTCACTAACAGCGGAATGTGTGTAGGAGGTGATGGTGCTGTATATGTCATGCATTAAGGATACCTGTTGATAGTTTTACTAGACAGTCTCTGTTCTGGAATCCATGAGGTAAGAGAAATAGAGACATTCTGGACCCACACAATGGAGGGAGTTAAAAGCAATCATAAACTGCACAGGAAAGGTATGGTTACAGTTGGAATGTATGGTCCAGGTCAGGGGGACATAATGTATATTCGTTGAAGGCCTGTGCTCCTGTGAGAGTGAAAAGATTTTGATTAATTGACATTTGATCTGTTTTATTTATTAGCCATTTTCACCTGGATCACTGTGGTGCTCTGCCTTACATGACAGAAATGGTGGGTTATGATGGTCCCATCTATATGACACATCCAACCAAGGCTATTTGTCCCATTCTGTTGGTAAGTGCGATAAATGTCTTCACCACGTACTCTAACATTTTCACATTGGCCATCTTATCATACTATTTCAATCCTTCTATAGGATTGTCTAATTAAAACTAAGCATTGTGGGAAGAAATTCAACCTAATGCAGGTAAACAGTGAGAGTAATTATGCTTCTGTTTCCATAACTGCAATCAGGTCCAACATAAAATAAGTATACTTGATGCAGTCACAGAAACCTTGACTGAGAATACACAGAGGAAAAAAAAGAAGGATTATGAGAAATGCAACTGTCAGATTGTGTTGGGAGATTCTCCTACGAGAAGTGAAATCATTCATATGTCTTGGTAGCAATATAGACAAAGTAGGAGGTACAGATAAAGGCAAACTCGGTCCCAAACATCCCTTGCTGCATATTATAAAACATCACCAGAATCCGTTTCAAGGTGATTGCAGAAGAGAAAGATAAAGATATTTTTAAAATGCAAAAGGTGAGAGCTTTCATTGCATTGAGGAATTTATGGAGATTAAATCAAACACAAAAATAACAATTTTCAACTCCAATATAAAGTCTGTTCGACTGTATGGCTATGAAACAAGGAAGACAGCAAAACCAACAATGTTAAAGGAATATACTTTTATAAATGGATTCCTGCGCAGAATAGAGATAATAATATGATTATGGAACTGTTGGAAAAAAAAACCGGACAGATATCAGTGGAAAATAACTTGAGCAGAAGGCTCTTCTTCTTCTTCGTACGCTGTCAGATGTCAACTTGAATTTGTTTGAAGAAAGCAGCTGTCATCCTGAGGCTGTCAACACTGCCATAGAGCTTGTCTAGTGTTGCCACTGGTGATGGCCACATGTGCTTTCTCTGGTCCTCGCATGTCGGGCAATTTTGCAGCAGATGTTCAGCGGCTATTTTCCCTGTGCCACAGGTGCATTCGTCAGTGCCACCTATCTTCAGTTTATTGAATAGATGGTACCTCAGTATGTTGTGGCCTGTGCGGAGTCTGAAGACCACGACCTGCTCTCTTCTGTTCAACTTATAATAGGCATCATTTTTTGTGTAGCCAGTAAGTTCTGTTTCCCATTTGGCCATGTATCTGGCCCTAATAAACCTTTTGGACTCTTCATATGTCACACTAGAATCTGGTTGTGGTAGTCTTGCACCTTCTTTTGCCAGTCTGTCTGCCTCCTCATTGCCTTGGATGTTACAGTGGGATGGAACCCACTGTACTACTACTCTTTTTGGTGCGGACTGCTAACATAGTTGACAGAGTACTGCTCTTAAATCATTAAGTTCAGTATTTTTCTGGCTATTTAGTGCTGTAACCACGGCCAGGGCATCTGTAAACAGGACTATCTGGCTTTCATTGCTTTCACCTGTCAGCATTGCTTTTACTGCAGCCTTCAGTGCCTCTGCCTCCGCTCTGAAATTGCTTGAGAATTTTTCAGTTGCCACTGACAGTGTTATTTTTCTACCATTTGTTAGGCTCAGGAATACCTCTCCCCTTCCATTCTGTGTTGTATTTGTTACAGAACTGTCGGTGTATGCATGGGTCCAGTCCATGCTTGGGTAGTTTTCCGCTATGTACTTCAGGGTTATGTCTCTTCTTTTTTCCTTTTTCAGTCTGGCTGTTCTTGTTTCCAATACCTGGTATATTTTCTACCACCTCCGGAATGATATGCTCCTTCCATGTTGGTTTGCGTACAGTAGGGATGGGCTTTGGTGTTGTTATGGTGTTCATAGGGTCTTCGCTCATCTTTGCTTTGGCTATTTCTGCAAAGTTTTTCAGCTTTAGTTTCCCTTTTCCAAATCTATTAGGTCTCTGATGCATTGGATGGTCTGTCAGTCTGCAGAAGGCTCTGAAATTGGATAGAGCATACATTAAAGAAACTAGCTGACAGCATTACAAGACAGTCCCTGTTCTGGAATCCCCAAGGCAAGAGATGTAAAGGTAGACCAAAACATACATGGAGAATAGAGCTTGAGACAAACATAAAGGAAGCAGGGAAGATGTGGAATGGTTGGCCCAGGACTGAAGAACTTGCTATGTTTTTGTTGAAGACCTGTGCTGAAAGAGCTTGATTGATTGATACTGAAGTTTTAAATGTGTGTTTCCTTATTCAGGAGACCAGCATCCTAGCAGGTCAACCACAGTATCCTCTTTCCCTATATATGGCTTGGCTTGGCTTCGTTTGTTCTCAATCTCCTGCTACCAAACCTTGAAAGGACTTAAGTAACAGAATGTAGTCCAGTGAACAGAATGCATTGTGTTGTAGTTTACAGCTTGACTGCGATATTTTGCACCTTTAGGTCCAACACATCCGACTTCAGCAAGCATTTTTTGAGTACCGGATTAGCATTTCCCATTTCCTCTTCGATCCCCTCTTCTTAGCCAGTCTGCCCTGCTGCAGCCTGCTATCCAGGATCACCGCGTGGAGGTGTAGAAGGGTCTTGGCAGCTCTGGTTCGCTGGCCCTGACGCTAGCAGTCAGCTATGGGTCGCTGACCACTGCAGCTCATGCGCTGCTCAGCATCTTGATCCCTCTTTCCCTAAATATGAGAGCAATAATAAACATTAACTGACATTTCAACCTGAATTAAGCCTTTAACAAAGTCTGGATGCATGGAGACAGAATAAAGACAGTGAACCAAGTTATATGAAAATTAATCAATCAAAACCTTTCGGCTCCCTCTGGAACACAGATCTTCCACAAATACACTCCATGTCCTCTTGTCCTCAGCCATCTATTCCAGCTCTATTCACATCTTCCCTATTTTATTTATGTTTATCTCGTTTTCTTCTCCGTCTGTGTTTTGTTTACCTTTACTCCTTTTGCTTGAGAATTCCAGAATAGAGACTGTCTTGTAATGTTATCAGCTGGTCTCTTTAATGTGTGTCCTATTCCGTGTCATGTTCCACTGATATCTGTCTGGTTCTTTCCAACAGTTCAATATTAATGATCTTATCATATCATCAATCATAATCCCTCTATTTTGCGCAAGTACCCATTATGAAAGTCTTAACCTTTTTCGTGGCAGATTTTATGTTTTCCATGTTTCAGAGCCATACAATAGAACAGACTTTATATTGGAATTGAAGATTTACATTTTTGTGTTAAATTAATTTCTTTTGATTTCAATAAATTTCTTAATGTGAGAATCTGATCTTGTCTTTTGCATTCTTATTATTATATCTTAATCTGGGCCTCCTATTTTGTTTATATTGCTACCAAGATAAGTGAATGATATATATTTTGGTCTGCCATTACATGGGGATTCTTCCAGAATAGAGATTGTCTTGTAATGCTGTCATCTGGTTTCCTTATTGTGTGCCCACATCATATTCCAATGATATCTGTCCTGAGCCATTGACCTGTCTCCATATTTGGTGAAGTTATTGTGGCTTAAAACTTGTACATAATGGAGTAGCCAGGTCCATACTCAACCTTTCTTAGTCACCTCCTATGATATGCCTGGCATGACAGTGTCCTTCTTTGGTTCTTTTTTTTTGGGTCCCAGTAACACTGCCATATCTTCTTTGCTCAAATAATCGTGTCTATTTCTCTCACAAGCTTGGTGGCCCATCACAGATTTCTCTCATTGCTATAGAGTTTGTCCTTCAGCTGAGTAGGAAATGCCTATGCTCTCACCCTGCTCCTCTCATGGAGTCAACAGGCTGAAAGAACAGGGTCTATTAATTGTTGTTTTCACTACAATGGCACATTATGGAATTCTGAATCAATATGTTTGCAGTGTGGGGCAAGTTTTTTTTTTGTTTTGCGTTCGCCCTATTTCTCTAGTTGCGCCTGTCATCCCAGTGAATCCAACTTTGGCATGCATTTTATGTAATGGTCTGCTTCCTCCTGCATTTTCAAAGAGTTTACTTCCTCGGAATAACAGCCGGTGCTGTGATGGGGAGCAAACTCAGCCCCTTCCGGTTGTTAGCCGTGTCACATAACCACTAGCCCATGCCGTCCCCTATAGTGTGGTTTTGGAAGCAGGGGTTTTACATGATGGGGTTGCTGCCAGCCGCATGTACAACCTTCTCTAGTTGCATGTCTCGACTTTCCCAGAAAGAGAGCACTTTTATTTTATAGTGTATCTTATTCATTTTCCTTTGCTACAGTAACTTTAGTTTTTTTAAGACAATTTTTTTTCTAATGGAAAATTGTACTTTAATTTAGGAAGACTACCGCAAAATTACTGTAGAGCGAAAAGGGGAGACCAACTTTTTCACATCAGAAATGATTAAGACCTGCATGAAAAAAGTTATCACTGCCAACTTGCATCAGGTTATTCAGGTCAGTCATGTTTTACTGTTGTTGTAGTTGCCTTGTTTTTTCTTTGGAAGGTACAGAAGGGCATTTAGGATATGTGGATAGCAGACATACTCTATGGATTCACTGTTCTTTTAATGGTGGGGTTCACATCAATGAAAGAGCCGATGTCCTATCCTCAAAAGGGCACAATTCAGTGGATACCAGACAAGATTGCCAGACAGGGAAGAGTTAAAATGCAGCTACTTCAGCCCATACAAAATGTAGTCAGGCATGAGAAAACCCCAGATGGATGCTAATCTATCTCCTGGAGGTGATGATGGGAAACACCAATCGGCAAGACCTCACACAATGACGGCTTAGTTGTAACCAACTTTACCAAAAACATATTGGATACCACAAAAAAAAACACAAATATTCACACACACACAAAGATATGAAATAAACACTCTCCCCCCAAAACACACACACAACCACATACCTTGTTTGTGTATGTGTACATATATATATATATATATGGGTGTGTGAAATTTATATTTCTGATGGGCATACAAAGGAAAAGTAGATGCTGACCTTGAAATGAATTGTGGTGACAATTATTAATATGTACATGGTAACCTTGAAATCACCAGTGATATTTTTTCAGCCAAAAAAGGGATGACCTTAAAACCAGTTATAATTATACTTCCCATCTGCATCCACAGGTGGACGACGACCTTGAAATCAAAGCATACTATGCAGGTCATGTTCTAGGGGCAGCCATGTTTCAGATTCGAGTGGGACTGAACTCAGTTGTTTACACTGTAAGTGTTTGTTTGTACTTTCACAACATCCTCTACCTCTTGGTCTTCCCCGCGAACCTTCAATGTTGCCTCATGGGTTGAACTTTACAACTATTGGCCTCATTGGGGATGCAAAGTTACAAGTGTCAGGGTCAGTTGAAGCATACTGGCTGACAAAGATCCATCTCATTTCAGCTGAAACATACTGACATAGACCCACCTCATGTCAGGTGAAAAATACTGACAGCCCCACCTCATGTCAGGTGAAACATACTGACAAAGACCCACCTCATGTCAGGTGAAACATGCTGACAAAGACCCACCTCATGTCTTGTGCAACATAATGACCAAGACCTCCACCTCACATCCAAACCATGCACCTGAAAACAGACTGTGTTACAGCAAGGTGGAGATTGCCATTGATCCTGTTAGTGATGAGAAGTCTGGCATTACACTACAGCCAGAAGGTAAAATGTTCATATTCTTCAGTACATCCTCTGGATATGGGATGAACCACTACAACCTGCTACCACAGAAATGAGTGAAAAACTCAGCGGTTCTTCTTCTTCGTTCGTTCTCAATCTCCCCCTACCAAACCCTGAAAGGGCTTAAGTAGCAGAATGTAGTCCAGAGAACGGAATGCGTTGTGTCGTAGTTTACAGCTTTGCTGCGATATTTGCACCTTTCGGTCCAACACATCCGACTTCAGCAAGCATTTTTTGAGAACCGGGTTAGCATTCCCTCTTCGATCCCTTCTCCTTAGCCAGTCTGCCCTGCTGCAGCCTGTTATCCAGGATCACCACGTGGAGATGTAGAAGGATCTTGGCAGCTATGGTTCGCTGGCCCTGACGCTAGCAGTCAGCTATGGGTCGCTGACCGCTGCAGCATCTTGATCCCACTCAGCGGTTCGAACAATAACTGATAAATTCTGCTCTAACTATACAGCTGAGGTTCAACTACTTCAGCAAGCTGTGAATATGATTTATAGCAACAATTTTGATTGCCATCAGGTAATCATCTTCACAGATCACTGTCTGTACTGCAAGCTCTCAAGGGTGACATACTTTTGCCACCTGAGGAATGAACTAAGCAAGTTAGCTGTCAGAAAGCAAACCATACTTCAGTGGCATCTATTCCATTGTGATGTCAGAGGGAGCCAGGAAGCAGGTATGCTTGTAAAAAATGGGTGAAGATTTATGAACAAAAAGACATGAAATCAACATGCTTTGAATAAAAAGAGAGCTATCCAGGTTGTGAGAAAAAAACAATCAACTCAATGGCGACTAGCACACCCTTGACTGGCCGGGACATATCACCATTCTTCACCTCAGGGCACAACAAACACATATACAGGCTTCACCTGTATGCTTCACTACTGTACACATGTGGACTAAGCAAACAAATTGCTGAGCATGTACTACAGGACTGTCCACTATATGACCAGTTAAGAAAGATACGCTGGTGTCTCTGTACCTCCGTACAGCTTTGAGTTTAGTCTTGAGTCATTTCACCAATGGGTCTTCCTCATCTGGCTATACAGAGGGCAGTCCTATAAAACATGCTGTACAGTTTATTTGCTCAGTTCACACATGCACAGTGGCGAAGCAGACAGACAAAGCCTGTATATGTGTTTATTAGTCTGTTATTCCCTGTCCTGACGTGAAGAATGGTGATATGTCCCTGCTTGTCAAGAGTGAGGTATTTGTCATGGGTTTGGTTCTGATCTCCTATAACAACCTGAATAGTTATTTTTTCTTCTCAAAGTATGTGATTTCACTATCTTCCTATTCACTTCATCTTTTTTGCAAACATGTCTACGTTCTCATTTCTAGGTACACCACAATGGGATGGTAACTACTGAAGTATAGTTTGTTTACTGGCAGCTACCCTACTTAGTTCAATCATCCGAAGTGGGAGTTTACCACCACTGAGAGTTTCGGAGCAGGAGAGTGTACAACCAGCCACCTACAGGGACCATCAGCATCCATACCCTACGCCATTTACTGAGAGAGACTGAACACCTATGGGTATGCCCGGAGTGCAATGACTGCCTAATGTCAGTCACAATCACTCTTGTACATCACATATATTAACAGCTTGTTCTAGAGCTTGAACTTCAGTTGTCAAGTTACAACATAATTTACTTGGAATCCTGATATTCTTCTTCTTCTTCTTCTTCTTCATCGTACACTGTTTACAGCGATATTTACGTTACACTGTTTTATTTTGTTACGCCTGTGGCTCAGTGCATCCGATTTCAACAGGCGTTTCTGTAGGGTTGCCCTCCTTAGCCTTTGGCTGTCCCCAGCCTAACTGCAAGACAACAGTTGTTTTTGGTCAGAGTTGTCTCTCTTTGGGAAGTTGTCTTGCAGGACTATCGAGTCTTCCCAACTCGTGTCTATAGGGTTTGGCAATGATATGATATGATGGACTATGTATTAGTTTGTACTATCCCGGAAGAGAGGCAGTCCAGTGTGACTGTGTCTCAGGATCGTCACGTCCTGCCAGAAACGTAGCATATGCATGTGAGTGAGGTATCTCTTTGCTCCCTTTATTTTCTCGGCTCATCTGCAGTGATGGTACGCCTAGCATTCCCCGCCACCTGGGATGTTGTCACAATAGGGCAGAGGGTGCAATGTCCGCTGGACTGCATCTCTTCTGCGTCCATTGGGATGACTGATAGCAGACAGAGGTAAAGAGCGAGGCAGAATCCTGATATTCAAACAGGCATATATTGTTAATGTCTGTTACCAGGTAGCCAAAGGGTATCCGTAGTAGATATTTAAACTTCCTGTGTCTTACTAGGCCTGAGGGAAGGTACAAATAATTTGGGTAGATTTTTAACTAGAATTTTTTAATTTTTGTTCTGGCATAGGCCGTTCAAGCCTTCTCTTTTCGATTTCTGCCAGGTGGTTTTTAACGTGCTCGACACTGAATACGGGAGTCCGATCTCACTGCCCAAAGATCAGGGGAATTTTTTATCAGAAGATCCGCATGAAAAAAATCCCAGTCTCCACCATGATTTGTACCCGTTACCTCCAGCATCCGAGGCAGACAACTTCTAGCAGGAATATTCCTGGTCTCACAATAGTTTCCAGGATACAAGACAAAGATAATCATCATCTGATCCATCTGTGTAGGCATGTAACTGTCACTGGTTGCTTTGTCAATCATTGGACAAGAGGATAGAGGAAGGGGTAGTGGGCATATTCTGTCATCTTCAGTATGTGACTGCCAGGTTCAAGTAATGAAGAGTCGATCCACATAGGGAAGAGTGGATCCACAGCGTAGAGTGATTTGACTAAGTCTAAATGGTTTGTCTTCAGGGTGACTACAACATGACACCAGACAGACATCTTGGGGCAGCCTGGATTGATAAGTGCAGACCCGACCTACTCATTACAGAGTCGACATACGCCACCACTATCAGAGATTCCAAGCGGTGCAGAGAGAGGGACTTCCTAAAGAAGATTCACAGCTGCATAGAGAAAGGAGGAAAGGTTAGAGTACTTAACTTAGCTTACCTTAATGTTTTTATACTGGTTTAGAATCCTCTGCAGAGTCTGTTTACAACCAGTTTCATTGACATTTCCTTGTTCTAAAAGCTATGCTTTATCTTCTTAGTTCTTAGTCAACCTGTACTTCTACAGAGGCAGATGTCCCTATTGCAGGCCCCCAGCTCTGATATGAGCTGGATGTAGCTGGGAGAAGGGTTTCCTGCTTAGTGGGCTAGGCTAAAGCAGCTTAATACTCCGCTGCGTTGGGACAAGCGCTTGCGGAGGGCGGTTAGCCAATGTGCGATTCCATCTTAATAGACTCAAACACTAGAGCAAAGTAGACCCGCACCTTGTTAGGCGCCATCTATGCTGCTCTAAACAAACCACCTAACCATGGCCAGTGTTATGCCATGTCACACAGTTAGCCGCCTCTTATGACATACTCACTGTGAGGCAGTGGTGCTATTCTTCTCATACATAAAGACCCCGGCAAACCACTCAGGAATGCTTTATCTGCTATTGAGAAATGTGGAGAGCTGCTATTTCCTGTCTTAGGGAAAGTGTATTGCATTTTCTGTTGAAAGCCTTTGTTATTGTAGGCTTTCTGTTATACCATTTATCCACCTGTTGCAGTCTTCCTCATGCCCTGTAACCAAGTGTGTTGACTTAACTGTTGTAAGCCTTTGTTGTTGTAGGATTTCTGTTCTTTCATTTATCCACCTGTTGCTTGGTCTTCCTTGTACACTGTAACCAAGTTTGATGCTCTGGGTGTTGCAAACCTTTGTTGTAGGATTTCTGTTCTTTCATTTATCCACCTGTTGCTTGGTCTTCCTTGTACACTGTAACCAAGTTTGATGCTCTGGGTGTTGCAAACCTTTGTTGTAGGATTTTTGTTCTTTCATTTATCCACCTGTTGCTTGGTCTTCCTTGTACACTGTAACCAAGTTTGATGCTCTGGGTGTTGCAAACCTTTGTTGTAGGATTTCTGTTCTTTCATTTATCCACCTGTTGCTTGGTCTTCCTTGTACACTGTAACCAAGTTTGATGCTCTGGGTGTTGCAAACCTTTGTTGTAGGATTTCTGTTCTTTCATTTATCCACCTGTTGCTTGGTCTTCCTTGTACACTGTAACCAAGTTTGATGCTCTGGGTGTTGCAAACCTTTGTTGTAGGATTTCTGTTCTTTCATTTATCCACCTGTTGCTTGGTCTTCCTCATGCCCTGTAACCAAGTTTGATGCTCTGACTGTTATAGGTCCATGTTGTAGAATGATCATTTCTCACTCTGATCCCAGTATCTTATTCATTTCAACCCGGGCACCACTTGGATGTACACACACAGAGCTGTAGATATAATAACTTCTATGCAGGAGCTCCCTGAGACCTACCAATTATTTCAAGGTCTACCCAGGATAAAACACCTTACCTAATGTAACTAAAAAGACTTGATCTGTGATTGAGACCATGCCTTGTCAAAATGAGCAAATGATACTTAACTCTTTCCAGTTCCTGCTAATTTTGCAAAATTGTGTCATACACTTCATAGCATGTGATGCAACTATGTATGTGAAATAGTTTTTTTCAAAATAAAATCTATTAATATTAAGCAAATTGAGCTAAAATGGTGATCTAAAGACACATAATTAAATGATCTATGACATGAAGCCTACTACCGGCAGCTCCAGTCAACCCAGCTGAGAATGGATATCTGACTTACAGTTAGGGAAGAAAAAGGCAGCGAGGAAGGGAACTGGCAACCCCACCTCACAAGCTGAGGCTTAGTATACTGGTCTCTAACACTTCATTCCTGACCTACGGCTAAGTCCCGCTGAAGGACGGCCTTTACCTAATAGCATGAAGTATTCATACTGAAAATAACAATCAGAGTGTAGGGTTCAATCTAATTAATGCGGAAGAGAAATTGTGGCCAAACAAAATATTTTTGTCTACCTACATTGTCATTAGTATTTCTGCATAATCCCTCAATATCATTACCACAGCTCCTTTCTTATGTGTCCCAGTCAAAGCCTGAATCTGATGAGCGTGGGATATCCATGTGTAATCCAGATGTGTGGTCATTGATCTGATTACGCAATAAATTATTTCTCGGGTCGTATGAAATGCACATCTATGTAGATATCGATTGATTGTCAAGAACAAAATATTTTTAAAAAGTTGAACATGTGTAGAAAATTCCACCATTGTTATGGTTATTTCAAAACCTGGATGATCGTAGGTAAGCGACCAATCTTTACTAATTCAGCCTTTAACTGATGCTTAGCGCGCCACCTATTCCTACCTAGGGGGCTGTAAAGAGTGTTAACTAACAACAAGGACAAAGAAAAGTTCATGATATAGTCCGTTCTGATCTTTCTTTGCAGGTCTTGATCCCAGTTTTTGCCTTAGGCAGAGCTCAGGAGTTATGCATCTTATTGGAATCTTACTGGGACAGAATGAACCTCAAGGTCCCAATCTTTTTCTCACTGGGTCTTACAGAAAAGGTTTGCTGTGTTGTTATTTTTGTGTTTGTTGTTTGCCTTGTTTCCTGGAAAGGGTGCATTGTACCATATTTTGCACCTTAGAGCTCATTGCATCCAACTTCAGCATGCACTTTTGTATGGGTTAACTTCCAGTACCACCTGGTTGGTTCATGTATCGAAACACATGCAAATTTGGTTTGTGAGTCATGTCAAAAACCACTAGGCTATGCTGCTCTCTGGTTTACAATATGGTTGGATGGTTGTGCTTTCTAGTACTGACGTCCACTACTTATTTGATAGGTTAGGGACCAAAACACTGTAAGAAACAGGAAATGGTTGAAATGCAGAACCCAATCTTTTTTAGGTTACACGTGCATTTTGGCAGCCGAATAACGTAAACAATGCACAATTTCAAAGATATGCACGCCGAACGACTTCGATACACAGACTGAACGAAAAGATGGTGCAGAGTCTATTGATAGAAAAAGTAACATGTTACTCCAGAAGCGCATGGAAGTTCATGGGAACAGGAAAAGTAGCTAAGAAAACCAATAACAACACAAGATGAGGCTGCTAGCATCATACACAACTCTCTTGAATCATCTTTTACAACATGCTTGGAACATTACTGTATTTTTATTCTGTTTAACCTACGTACCATTACTGAGCCTCTGTATTTGGATAAATTTGAATTAATTATTTGTTTTCATTTTTCAGGCTAACCATTACTACAAGCTATACATTACCTGGACCAGTGAAAAAATCCAAAAAACCTTTGTCCAACGAAATATGTTTGAATTTAAACATATTAAGGTCAGTTTCAGGGCTTTCTCTGTTTGAGTATCAGTGTTTGTGTAAAGAGCCACAAGTCTGCAGTTGGGGCCCTCTATTGGTGAGAAAAAAATAGAACCACTAATCCTACAAGAGCTGGCCAATGACAACCTCAGATCCATTAGGCCAGACCCCTACAGCTCCAGCATGACTGCGCACAGGTGGCTTCGGTGGGCATGAAAATGCCAATCGTCCGCTGGTCACTTTGTGATGAAACTATATTAATGGAATGTAACATTGGTTGTCTAAAGATTCTGCAGTCTTCTGTGGTTGAGAGGTCAGGTACTCGTTTCCCAAAGCGATAAACAGAAATGGTGGACTATCAAATCTCACATGTTTTAAAGTGGCCCTGGTCTTACGGGAGGGACCAGCGTGCCTGCATCCTGAGTTGCCTCCAGTCATCTTTACTAATGTCTTGCCACTGGTTCAAGGTAACTCGGAAACCAGAGAGTGAGGTCGATGGCAAGCGCAGTTTCTTCCTCGGTATAAAATCCAAATACAGAGCAAGTTACATCATCAAGACAAAACCGTCTGTTGATGTGGCCATCATCACTTGCGATGGGTAACCAACTAACCTCAGTCATATATCACGAGTGAAATAACCATGCTGTTGAAGGTGTGAGCTCTTGCCTGGTCTTGTCTCATCTACTGAAGTTTGGGTTTGTTGCCATTGAAGCTGAACTATCCTATCCTGGTGCTATCCTTCATGAAATGTCATGATTAATTGGATGATTGAGTAAGCCAAGGCATAGATATTATATATGAACAAACAAAGAACGGCATAATCAAGGTGATGTATGAAAGCATACAAAGAAGAAGTAGTAGAACTATTCTATTCTGCACAAACACTCCATTTATGAAGCTGATTATTGACATTTCTAACATTTGTTCTCAGCCTTTTGATCGTGCCTACATAGAGAACCAAGGCCCCATGGTTGTGTTTGCCACTCCAGGAATGTTACATGCTGGATTGTCCTTGCAGATCTTCAAGCGCTGGGCTCCAAATGAGAACAACATGGTAATTATAACACATTAGATGGCTTCGGCTAATCAGATTTTTATGTGGAGAACAAGTCTGAGGTCTGTTAAAAAAGTACCAGAACTTTTCACATTGCTCGCAGCTTTCAGTCATTGGTGCTGCCTAATGATGACTTTCTTAAGTATCATACTGTTTCCTGCATGTTTCTGTTTGTGGTTGTTTTTCATCCTGCAGCTGATTGTTTACATTCATGCAGATTATGTTTTTGGTTTCAAGGGATGTCTGAATTTTATGAGCAGCGAATCAACATAACGTTTTGTTTCTTTACAAGAAAACGTTCATGAAAGCTCATGAAATGTTAAAATAAGTTTATGGGGATCAGTGCTTGAACCTCACATGTTGTTATGAGTGGTTTAAAGGATTTAAGGATGGTTGGCAGTCAAAAGAAGACATCATCTGACATTGCTCATTTTGCCTAGGTTTGTGAGATGGTGCATGTTTCAGTTGTCGTATGACAGTTTGAGAAACAGCAGAAAAATCACATCTACATAGGATTGTGTCGTGACATTCTAACAGAAGTATTCCAAGAAAAAGGCAAGAGTTGCAGATACAAAATTTCTGCTTCCTCCAAATACAAAGACAATGGAGCTTCCACAACCACCCTACTCACCTGACCTAGCCCCCACCCACCCTACTCACCTGACCCCACCCACCCTACTCACCTGACCTAGCCCCCACCCACCCTACTCACCTGACCTAGCCCCCACCCACCCTACTCACCTGACCCCACCCACCCTACTCACCTGACCTAGCCCCCACCCACCCTACTCACTTTACCTGGCCCCCACCCACCCTACTCACCTGACCCCACCCACCCTACTCACTTTACCTGGCCCCCACCCACCCTACTCACCTGACCCCACCCACCCTACTCACTTTACCTGGCCCCCACCCACCCTACTCACCTGACCTGGCCCCACCCACCCTTTTCACCTGACCTGGTATGTTTGGTATGTAAACCAATCTCACAACCCCTAGACCACACGCTCCGCATTAAAAAATTAAATATTGTAATGAGCAACACAAAATATAATAAATGCATGTGAACATTTTCAAGAAGATGTGTTATGATTATTATAAACACAAATATAACAGATCCATGTGAACAATTTCAAGGAGCTGTGGTAGGCAAGACTTTCGAAATCAAACATCATACCTAGTCAATTATGAAACAGAGCAACTGGTTGGTTCAGGTTAGAAAAATGTTTGTTAGAGTGGACTCGTGTTCAAATGCATGAATTCTGGTTATAATTGTTCATGTAGCAGATACTACTGTATCTACAAATTTAGGAAAACATGGCATTGAGAAAGTTTATATATTTTGTTTAAAAAATAGCAAAATTGGATTTGCAGCATTTTAAGAAAGTTTCTGTACTGACACGTCGGCTGGAGAGAACAAATAAGTTAATGATCCCATGAGCTATGTAGGTGGGAGTCTTGTGCTCTTTGCAGGTTCAACCAAGCCAAACTAGTTACTGTTGCATGGAACTAATATAAACTACACTCTGTCTAGGTCATTATGCCAGGTTACTGTGTAGCTGGAACTGTGGGACACAGGATTCTAAATGGAGCTCGCAAAATTGAGCTGGAGAACAAGCAGATGGTATGTTAATTTTTTTATTTGGTCACTTCCTCTTGGTCTCAGATTGAGGTAAAGGGTCAAAGACACCGTCAGCTCGACGATATCAGTCAGTGAGTCATAACCAACTGCTAACACCAGGGTTAGCAAACCAGATATGACCAAAAAGACTTTAAAAAAGTGTTTCCATCGCAAGCAACAATGTTGACAGAATCAAGATAGAGATTTATATTCTTATTTTTCTTCTTTTCCAGTGTCCATCCTGATAATGGTGTTGTGAAATTGTGTCATAGTTTACAATGAGGCTGCGATATTTGCATCTTTTGGCCCTACACATCCGATTTCAGCTGGATTTTTTTGGGTTCCTAGTTTGCCTTTCAGCTATTTCACTGTGCTACATCTTCAGCCTCGATTTGTACTCTAAGGTCTTCTTCTTTTTCTTCTTCTTTGTACGCTGCACTCTAAGGTCTGACACTGTGACTTACACTTTCATTACGTTCTTTTCTTAATTTCCATTTCACATCTTCCATTTTGGGCTATTATATTTCCAAGACAGGAGAATTTCTATATGTTTCAGTGTTTTATCATCTTTTTTATCTGTAGAGCAGATTTGAGTCTACTTTGTTAATTACACTGAACAACAAATTGTGACTTTTCGTGTGTAGCTGAGATTAAACCAAGTTATGTTGTTTGGGCTGCTGGATATGAGTAGAGTCATTAAAACACCAGATGAGCTCTAATTTTTAAAATAGTTATTTAAAAAAGCTTGATACATTTGCATATACATACATATCATACATATAATAATTCTCATAAAGGAAATCATTCAAGCACCACCATTTTGTCTGTTGCTTGTAATGAGTTTCTGGAGTCTCTCTTACAAGGGTCCAGCAATAGTCAGCTAGCATTGGTGTATCCCATTTCCCTTTGCCCCATTTTTCAAGGGTAGAAATGTCAAGATGAAATCATTTGCCATGTAGGAAGTACAGATAATGATATCAAAATAATAATACAAAAGATGACCGAAACTTTCATTGCATTTGGAGAAACTTGTGGAAATTTATAAAATTTAGCACAGCACAAAAATAATGTTCTTCAGCTCCAATATCAACTCAGCTCTATTGTATGACCCTGAAACATACAGAGCAACAAATAAGCTACAGACTTTCATAAATAGGTGTTTCTGCAGAATAGAGAGATTAAAATTTTATGATAAAAGCTCTAATGTGGAACATATGGAAAGAACCAGACGGATATCAGTGGAACATGACGTGAGGAGCTGGTGATGGATATGACATACATTAAGGAAACCTGCTGATAGCATTACAAGATAATTTCTGTTCTGAAATGCCCAAGGCAAGTGAAGTAGAAGCAGATGAAAACACATGTAGATAAGAAAACTCAAGACAAACATGATGGAAAGGGTGAAGATGTGGACCAGTGAATAACTCAGGACAGGAAGACTTGGCATGCATTTGTTGAAGACCTGTGCTCCTGGAAGGTTTTCATTGATTGGCACCCATATTAATTCCTTTCGTGTTGGAGTACATAACTGAATAATTGAATGGTGAGTAAAAATATTTGTTAGTTTTTCTTGTTAAAATGCTCTATTCAATTATATTCAAATCTACATACCCACACATCGAGGAACTTAGGGAATTTAAAAAGAAATAAAGTCCAACACAAAAATAATATTCTTCAGTTCCTTTGTCTAGTCAGCCATATTGTTTGAATCATTGAGAAAAATAAAATCAACAGGTGGGGTCTTAGTCAGTATATTTCACCTGACCCTTATGGGAGATGGGGGTCTAGGTTTCACCTGACCCTTATGGGAGATGGGGGTCTAGGTTTCACCTGACCCTTATGGGAGATGGGGTCTAGGTTTCACCTGACCCTTATGGGAGATGGGGTCTAGGTTTCACCTGACCATGATATGAGATGAGGTCCTGGTTTCACCTGATCCTGACATAAGTCTTCTTTCCCAATAGCTGGAGGTAAAGATGAGTGTGGAGTATATGTCCTTCAGTGCTCATGCAGATGCTAAGGGCATCATGCAGCTGATCTCACATTGTGAGCCAAGAAATGTGCTGCTGGTGCATGGGGAGGCAGAGAAGATGGCTTTTCTGAAGAGCAAGATACAGCAGGAGTTTGGTATGTGTCTTCTTGTTGTTCTGAAATGCTGATAATAGCTTGGTGTTGTTAGTTAGGTATCTATATCTTTTTCCCATTTTGCCAAGACATACTTTTTAACTGTTTTCAGTACAGTCTAACTTTTTGACATGAGGTATTCATAATTCAAATATATATTAATCTTGTTGTTGTTCTTCTTCTTGTTCTTCTTCTTGTTCGACATGTCTACATATAAAAGTCCAGTTCTCTGGATAAAGCTTATTGTGGTGGAGAGTTCTTCAAGCTCCCAAATAGCTTTGTAAGTTGACCTCCACAGGTCAGTGCACAACACGCAATTGCCTAAGCATGTAACGTTCTAATAGGAAATGTACGGGCTGTTTGTGTTGCTTGTTCGCACGTACACATGAGTGATGCCAGTTTTAGTCTTATGCTAGTGAATGTTTAATCTGTTTTTAGCTCTGACAGTTTATCAGTCTTGATGGCATGCAGAACTGACATTACAGTATATATTAGTGTACCACTTAATTTTAATTAATTTTTTTACTCAAATTGTTTCATAATCCCTTCAAAAGAATTACCGTTTTCACAATCGTCTGTTTCAAAATCAGTCTAAATTGGATGTATTGAATATCCACGTGTAATCCAGATACATGATCGTTGGTCTGATAAAATAATGACATTTCTTAGCCCTTGAAGTCCTTATACCATTATGCAGAATGCCACAGGTTGAAAAATGTACCCAAGTCATAAATACAGAAAACATCCATAAGAACTCTTCATTAAATGAAGCTGCACATATGTTGGAAATATCATCATGTCATTCTTAAAATGTGCACAGGTACTAAGTGACATGAGGAACTCAGGTATTAGATGTCGATTTTGGTGTCATTGGAAACCAACTGATGTTTTGTGCACTGTCAATTGCAATCAGATAGGCCTGTAAAGTGTTAATTAACTTTGAGTGAGCTGCATATGAATTCCTTTTGGTTATATAAGTTCATGTTGACTTAATGGATGTCCTGACAACTGGCCTGGGATTAGATCTGGTGAGGGAAAAAGAAAGGCCGTATAAACACAACAGTTTCTTCTTCTTCGTACGCAGTCAGACAGTAACATTTATTTTTTCGAAAAAAGCAGCCGTCATCCTGAGGCTGTCGACACTGCCATAGAGCTTGTCTAGTGTTGCCACTAGTGATGGCCACATCTGCTCTCTCTGATCCTCGTATGTCGGGCAGTTTTGC
Organism: Ariolimax columbianus; assembly: GCA_036924085.1. Lineage (NCBI taxonomy): Eukaryota > Metazoa > Mollusca > Gastropoda > Stylommatophora > Arionidae > Ariolimax > Ariolimax columbianus. The sequence continues at coordinate 72,563,033 of JAVGWX010000005.1, read as the reverse complement.
AGCAAATGCTCAGCGGTCATTTTCCCGGTACCACACGGGCATTCGTCGGTGCCACTATCTTCAATTTTACAACAGTTTGTGTCCTTTGATTTAATTTGATTCATCATTTCACTTGCAAGTGAAGCATAACCCATAAAGTCATCTTCTATAGCATGCTTGGAAGGTTACAGTGTTCTTATTTTATTGTTGTTGAGATCCAGTAGCATTTGAGCCTTGACCTTCAACCCAATACCATGTAATTGTATTTGCACGCGATTGTTACTCATTGTTTGTTACCATATAGAATTTTCTATTTATCTGACCTCGGAGGAAGAAGCATTTTTCTAACATCATCGAGCGCAGAGCACTTAAAGGGATGATGATCAACAGTTTTGTATGGGTGGGTATACAGCTGGCACTCTGGAGTGTGTTGTGTTTGGATTCATGCCCATTCTCTTCAACCCTTATACTACTCTGGTAATTTATTCTTTTTAAGTGTCACTGCTGTCAAGGTTTCTTCTTGGTGTCATTGGTGTCAAGGTTTCTTCTTGGTAAGTGTCATTGTTGTCAAGGTTTCTTCTTGGTAAGTGTCATTGTTGTCAAGGTTTCTTCATTGTAAGTGTCATTGTGGTCAAGGTTTCTTCTTGGTATCATTGTTGTCAAGGTTTCTTCTCTGTGTCATTGCGGTCAAAGTTTCTTCTTGGCATTTATGTGCTGAAGTAGAGATGGTCTATACAGCACTTTGTTTTACATGGCCAACCTACTTAGTGACCTTTTGCAACACAAATAGCATGTTAGTCGTATAACAGGATACCTGCACCAAAGCACATGATTCACACTTGCTGTGGTGGGTTCTGTAAACAAAGGTTGCCAGGATTCTTCTCACAGCTTTCAATGATGTCATGTAAGCTACTTCTTCTTGTGATAACATTTACAGAGAGAATTGAGTGATACTATGGGTGCCGGTTTACGTTGTGACCCACTATCATCATCTTTAGCAATTCTTCACTGTGAGCTGAGAATGGACTGATCCCTGCCCCAAATTGCTTGGGGAAAAAGAATTTTCCTGAATCTTGTTTGCTGTCTTATCCAGCTTCCTGCTAAGGTTTAAGACTCCAAAGCTTCAGCTGGATTACTGACAAGAACAGGGTCCACCAGTTGTAGATGAGGTAGGCTTGGGCATAAGAGGCTAAGAGATATTCTGAGTCCTATGTTAATTCTTCATGTCACATAAGGACCAATGGAAGTTACTATCTGATTAACAATAAGATGCCAGGCAAGCTAATAAGATTTATATCATCATTATCATCAGGTGTCCTGCCGATTGGCATTGACGATCATAGACCTCCATCCATTTCTATCATGTGTGTTATTTATCAACTCTGTTGTTGATTGTCGCCCGTGCCATTCTCTCAGGCTGTCCAACATCTTCTCTCTTGGCCTTCCTCTGTCTCTCTTTCCTGCCATCTTTCCCATTGTCACGACGTGCTCCAAGCCGCCTCTTCTCATAACATGCCAACAAAAAGATGACTGTCTTGTTCTGATCCTTACAATAAGTTGTCTTTGTGTTTGTGCGTCCTTGATCACTGTATCATTAGTTTTATTTGCAGTCCATGGTATCCTCAGCATTCTTCTGTAAAACCACATCTCTGTTGTTTCCAAAGATCTAAGCGCTTGCTTGCTAATTGTCCATGATTCACTGCCATATGGTAGTACTGTTTCAACTTTATTTAACATTATATTCTTATTTATATCATTAGATTTATATACCATAATGTATTTTCCTAGACAAATATGCATCTCAAACTCTTTATAATAGTGTACATAATTTATTGCAGGTATTGACTGTTTCATGCCAGAGAATGGAGAAACTAGCCACATTAAGACGATACACAACATCCCTCTCGATACTTCCCTCAACCTTTTAAAACGACAGTTGGTTCCAGCTGAAGGTAGATTTAACATAATCACTCCTCTTCTACCATGGGTTGTAGAGTCTTCTACTATGATGTGTCAGGTAGATCTTCTTGTTTTTCTGGCTTATAATTTCTACAGGACAGAGTAACCAGTCCAATGCCCAACCGTCCGTAGTCTAACTTGACTTCTTTGTTATTCGTCCTGAAATAGATGTTTTGTTATGCTTTATCGTAGTTCACAGCAGGACTACAATATCTTCACCATTCGATCCAACACATCTAGTTTCAGGATGGCACAACTTTGGGGCTGGGTTTGCCGTCCCTATTCCGTACGTCCTTATTCTCTCAGCCAGGCTCAACAGATGCAACCTGTTTCTAGGACCATCACTTGGACGAGGAATAAGGGTTTGTTCATCTCTGGCTCCCTGATGCAAGAAGCCAGCTATGAGTCACTGACTGCTGTCATCTTGTTCACTTCGTCTTCTGCCCCTGGCTTGACTTAATCACTCCTCTTCTACCCATTGTTTGACTTAGTTACTCCTCTTCTACCATCACTTGACTTAGTCACTCCTCTTCTACCATCACTTGACTTAGTCATTCCTCTTCTACCATCACTTGACTTAGTCACTCCTCTTCTACCATCACTTGACTTAGTCATTCCTCTTCTACAATCACTTGACTTAGTTACTCCTCTTCTACCATCACTTCTCTTAGTTACTCCTCTTCTACCATCACTTGACTTAGTCATTCCTCTTCTACAATCACTTGACTTAGTTACTCCTTTTCTACCATCACTTCACTTAGTCACTCCTCTTCTACAATCACTTGACTTAGTTACTCCTTTTCTACCATCACTTCACTTAGTCATTCCTCTTCTACAATCACTTGACTTAGTTACTCCTTTTCTACCATCACTTCACTTAGTCACTCCTCTTCTACAATCACTTGACTTAGTTACTCCTTTTCTACCATCACTTCACTTAGTCACTCCTCTTCTACAATCACTTGACTTAGTTACTCCTCTTCTACTATCACTTGACTTAGTTACTCCTTTTCTACCATCACTTGACTTAGTTACTCCTTTTCTACCATCACTTGACTTAGTTACTCCTCTTCTACCATCACTTGACTTAGTTACTCCTCTTCTACCATCACTTGACTTAGTTACTTCTCTTCTACCATCACTTGACTTAGTTACTCCTCTTCTACAATCACTTCACTTAGTCACTCCTCTTCTACCATCACTTGACTTAGTTACTCCTTTTCTACCATCACTTGACTTAGTTACTCCTCTTCTACCATCACTTCACTTAGTCACTCCTCTTCTACAATCACTTGACTTAGTTACTCCTCTTCTACCATCACTTGACTTAGTTACTCCTCTTCTACAATCACTTTACTTAGTCACTCCTCTTCTACCATCACTTGACTTAGTTACTCCTCTTCTACAATGACTTTAAATCAGATAAGATGTCATGAGCTGAATTGAGATAAGAAGATGTGATGAACTTGAAAGATATAAGATGTGATGATGAGATAATATGAGAAATGATAGTGAGATAAGAAAATGTGATGAGCTGAGATGAAGTAAGACATAATGGGACGTGATGATGATGTTAGGAGATGAGAAGTAATGATAAATAATAAGATGTGATAAGATGATAAGGTAATGTGATGAGGTATAAAGATATATGATGAGATTAGATGTGGTGTGGTGATGAAATAAGATAAGAGCTGATACGATCTGATGAGATAATATGTGATGAGATAATATGAGAATAGATGATCAGATGATATGTGATGAAATTAGACGAGATACTTTCTGATGAGATAATATCGGTTGATATGTGATGTGATGATAGATGAGATATGTGATGAGATTAGATGTGATGAGGGATCGAGATGCTGAGCAGCGCATGGGCTGCAGTGGTCAGCGACCCATAGCTGGCTACTAGCGTCAGGGCTAAGAGTGGCTAAGGAGAAGGGATCGAAGAGGGAATGCTAACCCGGAACTCAAAAAATGCTTGCTGAAGTCGGATGTGTTGAACCGAAAGGTGCAAATATCGCAGTCAAGATGTAAACTACAACACAACGCATTCCGTTTTCTGGACTACATTCTGCTACTTAAGCTCTTTCAGGGTTTGGTAGCGGGAGATTGAGAACGAATGAAGATGATGTTGAGATAATATGTGTGTTATGATGTGATGACAAAAGGAATCACAAGTCAATCATTTATTTCTATAAATAATATTATATCTGTGAGAATTTTGAATTATTTGTTTGTATTAGTCTCCAGTTTTATTGTATTAAAACCTTTCACCTGTACCACTTTATGCTGTCAGAGGTTCCTGGAAATAATTGTAAACTGAATTTACCTTATGGCTTAGAATCTTCATTTCTGACTACAAAAATATAATGAGCTGAAACTTCACATAATAACGTGGATTGTGTTACATTGTGTTCTGCACCCAAGAACTCATTGCATCCATCTTCAGAATGCATTTATTTAAGCAAAAACTTTAATCTCTTTGGCTTTCTTGAGCTCATTTGCAAGGGAACAACTGTTTATTATCAAAGTTGATGATCATAAAACAAAACTTGTCTGATGGCTGTCAAGTTTTTTTTCTTTTCAATAGCAAAATGTGTACACAATTAATTTTGTAGACAAATTTTTCTTGCTCTGTCTTAAAATGTTGAGCATTATTTGAATGACGTGATCTGCTTTTATCACTCAGAAACCGAAGAACCTGACCCTAAACACCTGAAGGTCTTGCATGGGGCATTACTCATGAGGGGAAGTGTAAGTACATGCTTTATTAATTCCTTAAAACACGATTTAAGTATTTTGGTTTTTAAAATAATCATAACAGTTTTTTTCTCAATCCACCGGAGGATTTATATAATAATTTATATAATCTTATGTTATTATCAACTTTATATTTGGAAATGACAGCATAGGCAAACTTGGCAGAGATGGGCAGACAAAGATCTGTAGACTCAGAACAGGTGATTGTAGGCTCAAGGCCCACCTCCACAGAATGAGTCTTGAAGACACAGCCATGTACGATTGCGGAGGACCCAAGCAAACACCAAAACATATCCTGCACGACTATCCCACTTATGCAGACCAAAGAGAGACAGTCTGTCCCGGGTAGCGACCATACTCAAAAAGCTATGGGGGACCGGCGAATACCTGAAATGTACAGTCACCTTTGTGAACATCAACAGGCTAGAAGCATAGCATCAGTTGATCGAAGAGGACAGAGAAGATCAACTTTTAAAAAAACATTTGATTGTGTTTGCCTTTTTCGAAGTCAGTATGCATTGGACTGTGTTTTATGTATAATGACCCAGTGCATCTGACTTCAGCATGCTTGCTGAATATGAGTTTTCATCCAGTATGGATTGTTGTTAATGCTGTTTGAAGTTACACGTACTGTGTTAACAACTCTTGACAATGTTTCTTTGGTAGTGGGTTACAGTGGCTCTTCTTACATCCTGAGGCATACTTCAGGAGGAGGACCACTGTCCTTCTGGCTGTAGTGCCAGTGTGTTTACTTCACCCTGATTACTCTTTGCTCCCATTCAAAATGAGTAATGCCTTTCTGTTTTAACCTTTACCCAAGCCACACTAAAAAATGACGCAATTTGCCCTCAGTTCAGTTCATCCCATAACCCATCAGGTTGCTGGAGCACACTAAAAGACACTCCCACAATCCCACGCCATCTCTCTCTGTCCACTGCTGCCAGTCGTGCCTCACCAGGATGAAGGTTTGACCACTCAGTGATATTGTCTGTCCATCTCTTCTTTGGAAGACCTCGCCCTCTCTTTTCTGGTACGGAACCCTGCAGTATCGAATTTGTAATTCCACTGGACCTTGTAACATGCCCATACCAAGCCATCTTTCACCTTTTGATAGCCGTGAACGGATCATCAAAAGGCCCAATTGCATTTTCCAATCTTTCCCGTATTTCTACTGTTAGTGACACGATCCTTATATGTAACATTTAAGAGTCTTCTAAAGCACCTCATTTCAATTGCATGTATTCTGCATTGGATATCCGCAGTAATGGTCCAAGTCTCACAGGCATACACAAATATTGAGAGCACCAATGAGCGCATTAGTCTAACTTTTATGCTGAGGACAAGCCGCTTATCCTGCCATATGGGTTTCGTATGTATAAGCGCTGCTGTTGTCTGTGCTATTCTGGCAACTATCTCAGGCTGCGAGCCCTCATCACTGATCCCATGTACTTGAACTGGTGTAAAACTTCGAGTTCCTGACCATTTGCTTTTATCACAGAAGTAAACCCTTCCGTGTTATTAGTCATCAGCTTTGTTTTCTCTGCATTTATTTCCATGCCAGGGGACGGCGTGGGCTAGTGATTAAGTGACATGGCTCACAACCAGAAGGTGCTGGGTTCGATCCCCATCACAGCACCGGCCGTTACCCCGGGGAAGCAAACCCTTAGAAAATGCAGGAGGAAGCAGACCCTTACATAAAATGCATGCTGAAGTCGGATGCACTGGGCCGACAGGCGCAAAAAAAAAACTACAGTATAACGCAAACCGCCTTGGGGAATAGATAAATAAGGCGAACCAAAAAAAAAAATTTTTAAATAAAAAATTCCATGCCATAGATCTGCGCTTCTCTGTCCAATCTACTAATTAGCTTCTGGAGTTCCGTTTCCGTACCTGCTAAACCATTAATATCATCTGCAAATCGTAGGTTTTGTAATTGTCTTGCACCTATTCTGACCATACCACCATGTCTCTTCAGGGCCGCCTCCATTATTCTTTCCAAGAATACATTGAGGAGTGTTGGAGAGAGTATACAACCTCTCTCACCCAACAGACGTGCAGAAGCTTTCGCCTAGTATTCCGTCTACAGAAACTGCACTCGACGCCTTCTCTTGAAGGTTCTCAATTACCTCCACAATATTACCATTGATCTTGTAATGCTTCATTGTTGTCCATAGCGCCACATGACATACTCTGTCGAACGCCTTTTTGAAATCGATGAAGACATGATATATGTGTTGTTGATACTCTTAAGTATTTCTCATTCAATATTAGCAAATTAAATATCTGTTCAGTGGTGCTTTTTCCCGCTCGAAACCCTGCTTGCTATTTGGCAATGATATTCTCTGCCTGTGGTTTTAATTTATTGAGGATTATTCTTAAGAGAACTTTGCTAGGATGGCCGATGAGGCTAATCGTTCTATAGTTCTGGCACATCTTTAGGTTACCTGATTTAGGTTACCTGATTTCATCTAGATGGTTGGCCACTCTCCTGTCCGCCAATTTCTGTTACAGATACATGTCAGAGCTTTAATTATTACCTCACCTCCCACTCGTAATAGCTCTGCTGGGATAATATCCACACCCACAGCTTTCCCATTTTTTAGCATCTTCACTGCTTCAGTTATTTCCTCTCTTGTTACTGGTGGATTCTCCTCTAACATATTCATGTCAGGTGTGATTGCATTTCCTGGGTCATCTCGATCCTCATGCTTATATAATTCAGAACAGTACTTTGCCCAACGTGCCCGAATGTCTTGGGCTTCTGTAAGGCATTTCCCTCTCTTATCCTGAATTGTTGCATTGCGACCTTGTATAGGTCTTACTAGGTCCTTTAACTGTTTTATACAGTCTTGGGCATCTGTAACGCATTTCCCTCTCTTATCCTGAATTGGTGTATTGTGACCTTGTATAGGTCTTACTAGGTCCTTGACTGTTTTATATGCACCCTTGGCATCGTTTCTTCCCAGATTTTGTTCAATATCTGAACACTGAGTAATTATCCATTCTGCCTTGGCCTTTTTCATGTTGGCCTTTATGTTTCCATTTATCTCTCTGTATTTTGTAATCCCATCCAGGGTATTCTTCGTCCTCTTCATTGATCTTCTCTTGTCATTTAAACTCGAGTATTTCATTTGTAATCCATGCCTACTTCTTTACCCTTCGCTTCCCTCAGACCTCAGTTGCCATGGCTATCAATGCCGACGAATTCAGGGTCTCAGTTTTTGTTTCAATATCTGTCTCTTCGTTAAGAACCAAGAGGGGTACGAATCTTCCTCCCATCTCAACACCTGTCTCTTCGTTAAGAACCAAGAGGGGTACGAATCTTCCTCCCATCATCGTCCCAAAATCCTCTATTATCTCCGGGTGCTTCAGCTTCTCGAGGTCAAATCTTAGTCTATTTACCTTTCTGTTCACAACTTTCTTAAGTCGGAGACACATGGTCATCTTCACTAAGTCGTGGTCACTCCCTATATCAGCTCCTGGTAAACTTGTCGTCCTTGCGCTATTGATGCTGGATCTGGATCACTTCTGGACCAGAATGTAGTCTATCTGACTATGCAGTGCAGTATTTGGGCTGTACAATGTCTACTGTCCTGACATTTTGATTGGTCCTAGCGTATTTGCCACCAGTAACTTGTTGTAATGAGCAAATTCCAGGAATCTCAATCCTCTATCGTTTGTCTTCCCATTACTGTATGGTCGTCTCTAGGTTGTCGACTTTGAGAGCATGTAACCTTTTTATTAGTTGTCCTATAGATATGACTGTGATGTATGTAGAGACATAAGTGAACAAAGAGCTTGTTGGTGTTATTATTTTTGTTGCGTGTGTGTTAGTTACTGAGATAGAAAAAGATGAAGATGACAATTTATAAAAACAAAGCACAAACTTTTAGACTTACCAATTAGGGAATGTCGCTCTTCATATAATTCATCAGAATCACAACAAAGTATGGATACTGTGTTTATAATATCGGCACACCTATTAGTTTACACTAAAAACGTATTTATTGCATCTATATGAACAAACTAAACTGAACTACCTCACAAAGATCTTCTACAACAACTTACTTCACCATTCCCAATAATGTCCACACCGATTGAAAAAGAAGAATAAATCCTTCCAAAACTCTGTTTTATCAAAGTTCATCTACACTTTCTCTGCAAATATGGTAGTGAACTAAGCTACGATTGAGTACTATCAAATCAGCAGCATTTTCGTATTATTGTATGGCTATACATTTGTGTTATGTATGATAATATCAAAATGCTGTCAGCATTTGGTGCGCAAATTTGGTTTTTTGGGGGGGGCAAAAATAGCAGCCTAAGGCGCGATAAAGGTTAAGAATCTGAACCTGGCAAGTTTGGATTGTGAGCCATGTCACTAACTACTTTACCATACCACCCTATTATCAACTTATCTACACAACATGTCAAGATTTTCTTGTTTTTCTTCCTTCCAGCGGATGCAGCTGATAGAACCAGCAGCTGCTTTCAGGGAGCTTGGGATTGATGAGTATGATCTGAGATTCACGTGCAACATCTCCACGGAGGAGGGAGGAACTGTATCAGACACAGCCGAGAGGGTTTACAGAACTCTTCTGAGGTGAAAAGGGTTTAGGGTAACTCACTTCACTTAGTCGCTACTCTTTTACACTGGGGGTGTAGTGGTTTTTTTATACTTGCAATTGAGTATACAGACAAACACGTGATTAGCCTGTTGTATCTTTGAATGATGGACAGGCTGCCTCCCTATGGCCTTCATGCTTGACAATATTTCTTTGGTACTGGGTTACAGTGGCTCTTTCCATATTCTGAGACATACTGAAGAAAGTGATTCTTGGTCCTCTAGTGCACTGTGATAACAACATTCAAAATTAAAGACTTGGGAAAAAGCAATCAGGGTCATTATAAATGACAGAGTAAGATACAAAGAAATCTCTCAATGTTTGAGCAATGCCATATATGATAAACAGGGTCTTTCAGTAAAGAATATTTATATTTTGAAAGGGTATAGTTTTGGTTTCTGAACATTAAAAAATAAACAGTTCTTAATCGACCTGTACTTCTACAGGGGCAGATACCCCTGTGTTGGTCCCAGCTTTGGTATGAGCTGGATGTAGCCGGGAGAAGGATTTCCTGATTAGTGGTCTAGGTTCGAGCAGCTTGATACTCCACTGTGTTGGGACAATCGCTTACGGAGGGTGATTAATTGATGTGCAAGTTTATCTTGATAGGCTCAAACACTAGAGTAAAGTAGACCCGCAGCCTGTTAGGCACCATCTATGCTGCTCTTAACAAACCACTTAGCCATGGCTGGTGTTATGCCATGTCACAGTTAAGTCGCCTCTTGCTCTCTGTGAGGCGGTGGTGCTATTCTTGTCCTTGTCATACACAAAGACCCCGACAGTTTGCACCAAAAATAAACTCCCAAGTTTAATTTTATACACTAAAAGTAAAGTAGTCCCTTAGCAGACAGTGCTGTAGGGAAGAAGTGTTAGAGACTTCACTGTATGAGACCACAGCTTGTCTGTGAGGTTGGATGGCTAGTTCTCTTCCTTGCTGTCTTTCCTTCTCTAACAGTGCAGCCATGTACCCATTTATTGCTGGGTCATTTAAGCGTTCTGGTAGTAGAAGTTGAGTTCTGTACTTTTGTGCACTGCCACAACCCTCATGAGATACTGTTTAGCGTAATGCAAATCTTCTCAAAATGGGTGGTTGACAAGTGCAGGAATGTGGGCTAGTGGTGGCACAAACTCTCAGTCACTGGTTAGCAAGGGGTGTCAATAAACTGGACAAATAATCTAGATGTTTTTTTGGGAGGGGGGGGGGGGGGGGGGTCTCGTCTTTGGACGATCTTCAAACAAGCAGAATTGTCTCGATCTAACCATCAAATCGTTGCATATTTTGTTTATAAAAATAGATAGAACTTCTGATTAAAATTTTAATACAAACTTAAGATGATAAAAAATGAATAATAATTAATTTCTCTCTATCAGTAAATGTTAAAAGGTCCTGTAGCTCGTTGGTTGAACACATGCCTCTCGTGCATCCCACACAGCTCAACCCTCTTTTGATTTCCAAGTTTTCTAGGCTGTGTATTGCTGATTTATCTATTGCAGTGGTCATTGGTAGACTTCAAAATGTCTCAGTGCCCACAATGGGTGCTTGTGTAGCCATGTCAGCTCTTTTGTTGTCCGGAACTCCAGCACACCAGAACAGTAGATCCACATCAGCCCATGAAGGTTTGAAGCATTGGCATCTGATATCCACACATGCCTTAGCTAGCCCTTCTGTACCTTCCAAAGTAAGGGTTGAGAGTCTGACATGATGACCACCCTTGTTAAAGAGATCTCAGATAGCCATCCCAGAGTTACAGTCACTGCTTTGCATTGCCATTCTCATACTGTAGGTTGTTGTCCTGTATGCCCAACTCTGCTCAGCAATAACCTGACCTCTATCTCTGACAGAGAAACCCCAGCCTGATTTCCCACTGCATAGCATAGATCCATGAGTATATAAAATCAATGCAGAAAAGATATAAATTGTAAAATTAAATGTGGTCAACAACACAGCTCCTTTCAAATTGAGAGAAATACCACTGGATAAGGTGGACAGCCTGAGATACCTAGGGAGCATTGTAAACAGTACTGGTGGTGCAGATGAGGATGTGAAAACCAGGATACATAAGACGAGTAGCCTTTTCCATAATAATCATATGGAACTCTAAAATGGTCAAAATGGGTACAAAACTAAAGATCTTCAATTCCAATGTGAAGTCAGTCCATTCATAAAATGTGGAAACATGGTTGATGACCAAACTCAGCATCAAGAAATGATAGGGCTTTATCAATAAATCTCTGAGAAAGATTTTGGACAAACAGAAGCTTATGGAAGAGAATAAGACAGAGACAGGATAGGCTACAGACTTTGAAGGTACTAATTGGGTATCACCAGGCAACCTCTGTGATAGAACTCCCAGGAAAAAAGAGACATGAAGGTAATGGACCACACAGAATAGAGACAGATGCTGATACAAGAAAAATTGATAACCTGTACACCCAAAAGTGAAAATAGTGAAGAAGAAGATAGATAGATCATTTCTGTAGCTTTTTGTTTTACATGATGATGTTGTTAATGCCAGGCACAACCTATGGTGAAGTAGGAAAGACAAAGTCAAGTAGCGATTCTATTATTTTTTTCCAGGGAATTGCCCCGCTGCCCGATTCAATGTTCCAGTGATGGGTCTATCAATGTTGGGGAATCTGTTCTGGTTAAGGTGTCTGGAGAGGACGACTGTAAGAATATTCTAGTATCCTGGTCACACCAGGTAAGTCAACACACATCATTCATTCATTTCACCTTTTTGCTCCATGCAAAGCATAGGACCACCAATACAACTGGCCACTTTTCAACACTTACAATGATGGTTTTAATAGCAATGACTTTATGTGTTACGGTTTGCTAGTACCATGCACAAGCTTCCATAGTCACCTTTTACCACATGCTTGAAAGACTACAGTTATTCTAATCCTTCCATCCTGGGTACCATCAGGTGTCGTCACACATAGACGCATTCTTTGTCTTCTTATTTATACTGTCAGACATTCCTGTGATGAACTCAGCCTTTGTTTGGGTTGAGTACCCTTGACCTAGGAGGTCAATGAGGCATCATGCATCAATATTTTATGAATTGTCTATTTGCACTTCTGTCTGTCCATCACCAATGTTGCTGTCTCTTTAAAGATTTATACTGTCCATTAAAAACATTTTCTGTCCAGAGCATACTGGATCTCTCGAGTGACACCTGAGATGACCAGAATAGTGCTACTATCACCTTCCTAGCATATCATAAAAGGTGACTAAAGACGAGTATGCGTGGAGCTGGTGACCTCATCATGTAATAACGATTGCTTCAAAACCGCCTTTGCAATTAATTCGATGCAGGCTTCTTTAAATAAATGGCTCAAAGGGGCATGAAGAAGATGAAACAGCATAGGTCTTCCTCTCTTTCTTGTTCCTGGTGATGTTCTTCTTAGTATAGGGTAGCCAATATGATTTTGGCATGACAGTACCATTGTAGTTTGCTTGTTTTTATAAGTGAGATTTTTTTACAGACTAACGTTAACATTTGTAAACTATCTTCTCTTGTTAACCTTGTTTTCTAAGATGAAAGGCATTGTATGTTTTGCATCTTATGACCCATAGCATCTGCCATCCAGCACCCATTTTTTAATTAGGTTGTTTTCCTATAGTGGTACGACCTGGCTGGTTCATGAATCCAATTGGATTGTATTTTAAATTTTTGATAATGTATGTTATATTCTTACATATGTGATTTGCAACTTGTGTGTACAAAAGGTTAGCTTTTTTCTTGTGGGGGGGGGGGGGGGGCACCGCTAGGAGAATTGTTATTGTCTTCAGGGCGCATGTGATCTGGTAAATATTGGAAACCATGGCCGTGGAAGGTAATTATTGATGGTTGTGCAACCTCATCATGTGACATGTATTGCTACAAAGGTGAAGGGGTTGGGTGATGAAGTGGTTAGAGGCGCGGCTCACAAGCCAAACTTGCTTGTGTTCTGATCCGTGGAACAGCAAGGTCATATCTCTAACTGTTGTGGCAGGGCAGACCAGGCCCTTAGCCGTGGTTGGCGGCTGGTCTAGGAGTGAAGCTTCTACAAGAAAGCAGAGCATTGCTCTGCTGATCTGGCAGCTTCTGCAGCTTGCCTTCTTCCAAATGTATTGGTATTACCTTTCCCTTGGAAAAAACAAGGCAGATCAAGAGGTTGCCCATACTGCATGGGCAACACATGGTCTCTATATTCCTGCCTGGGCTTTTTGCTAATAGCACAATTACTATCGTCTGACAAGACGAAAAGAGCCAATGATGTAACACTACTATTTCAGTATCCATTGTCAGATTTCTCCCTTTCACCACAACTATATAACATCACTATCGTGGTCATCAACTATATAAGACTATGCTCTCTCTGTCCTTTTGTTTGCTAGGTTCTCATATTTAAGAACGTATCTATTTCTTTGTGTCTCAGTTAACATCCTTGATTCTCTCTCTCTTTCTCTCTCTCTCTCTCTCCCTCTTAATTTTCTCATGTCACCATTTATCCTGATGTGTCTCCTGTTCCAGGACGAGGACATTGGCAGTCACATACAAAAAGTTCTGCGACCAGACCCCTAAGCTCTGTGCGTGGCCATATTTCATGATACGGATACCTTGCTATTTCTGAGTTTGGACTGATTTCTGCTAATCATTTATAGCTCGGTCTTACCGTCATGGATGGATGTGTAAGGATTCAAATTTGTGCTCAGATGGCCAGATCCTCAAACTCATCTCTTTCTTGAAGCGAGGCACATAGAACCCTATCAAGGAAAACCATTGCTATTGAAACTACCACAAAATACTTGGGTGCAGGCTTCTTGTAAGGAGGTCAGGCTGTCACCCTTTGCTTCACATGGCTTGAAACAGTGAAATTAAATTAGCTAAATACAGAACATAAAGTGTTTACAAAAATTAAAACACAGGTCAATGTGAAAGAAGTTGTCAATTCAGTTAAGTTTAGTAAGCTATCAGAATGGTGTTCGAGGAGCTAAACATTTACAATCTGGCCTAATTTTGCTAATTTGTGCCATAAAGTCTACTGCAAGTGCAACAACTTTTTATGTAAATAGTTTTGTTTTTTCCCACAAAATGTAGTAAATTAAAACTAACCTTAGCCACACTACATTAAAAATTGATGCATGTCACGTTTGACTACGGTTGTTGACTTTGAGAGCCTGTAACCTTTTTATTTGTTGGTCTATAATTAATGATTTGTTTGTGTTTAGAGATATAAATGAATAAATGTTGGTGTTAAGGTTTTTGTTGTGTGTGTTAGTTTCTGAGATACAAGAAGATGAAGGTGAAAATGATGAAAAACAGCACAAACATTTAGACTGGCCTACTTGTGAGGCAGTGGACAGAATTATGAAAGTAACAACAGATCAGATAAATGGAATCCAGTGGACCTTGAATAAACAGATGGAGGACCTGGATTTTGCAGATGATATAGCACTTCTGTCCCACAGCCAAAGCCAAATTGCAAAGGAAACTGGATAGACTGGATTATACCTTTAAACAAGTCGGTTTAAAGATTCATGAGGAAAAGACACAAATATTTATGGTCAATGCAGTAAACACAGAACCAATCCAGCTGAGAGGAACGCCACTAGAAGAGGCAGAGGTATTTACATACCTAGGAAGTATCATCAACAAGGAAGGAGGGACATAAGAGGATATAAAAACAAGGATACAAAAAGCAAGAGTTGCATTCGGATTGTTGAAATCCGTGGAACTCCGAGGAAATAAGAAAATAGACAAAAATAAGGATTTTCAATTCAAATGTGAAGCCAGTCCTGTTGTATGGAGTGGAAACCTGGAGGATGACCAAAGGCAATGACAGGAAACTGCAGGGTTTAGTCAACAGATGCCTGAGAAGGATTCTTGGTATAAAATTGTTTGAGAAAGTTACAAACAACAGACTGTGGGAGAGAGCGGGACAAGGTAAATTGGAACAGGAAATCTTAGGAAGAAAGTGGAGATGGATGGGTCATACATTAAGAAAGCCCCAGGACAGTATCACCAGGCAATTCCTGTCATGGAACCCCCAGGCATAGGCAGACCAAGGAATACATGGAGATGAGATATGGAGGCAGAAGTAAAGAAAATAGGAAAAAGCTGGAAGGAAGGGGAAATGATTGCACAAGACAGAGCTGCTTGGTGGGGTTTGGTTGATGGCCTATGCACCCCTGGGTGATAGAATGTGAAAGAGAAAGAAATTTGTGAGGGTATCGCATCCGCTGACAATTTTGGAAATTGCCACAGAGGACGAATAATGAAGGTTTACAATCTGTTAGTTTCCAATACAAATGTATTTGTTACATCTACATAAATAAGCTAAACAGATCTACTTAAGAAATATCTGTTGCAACACCTTAACTTCACTACCCCCAATAATAGGATAATCTTCTAAACCGAGTGAAAAAGAGAATAAATTAGTTCAAAATTTATTATAAAATTAAACAAGCCATTTTGCACTTAAAATCAAAACCGAAGGAAGTAGTTTATTATTAGATTATAAACCCATATGTTCAGCCTTGTTTCTATAGCAATAACTGGTGTCAATGCGACCGGTTAGTTTCTTTGTCTTTAGCTGAAAAACTGAATTGTTTGTCAGACTAAAAAGTTCCCCAATAGTACGGCAGCGGTACATTTAGCTAAACATGTGATCTAAAGATGTTAAAACACCCAATTAAATTAGCTATAACAGGGTCATGGGTACCAAGGGAGCACACGTAGAAGTGACCAAGTCATGTTGGGCCATAAAGGGACACAAGAATTGGGTACATCTATCACAATTTGAGAATGCTCGAACAAACAACTTTAGAACCTTGACGGGACAAGAAAAAGTCTTTATCTGAACTATTACCCACCATTGGTCAAGGTTAGCATGTGGGCAAGACTGGCTGGAAAGTTACCCAACCATAAGTGGTGCAAATACAGACAAGCTGGTCAAGGCCACTCTGACATGAGCAAGCACTTCCTAGCCACATGTAGGGTGGAGCCAAGTTAGGTATCAAGCTTAGAGATTATTTATCTGCACTGACCATTATTTAGGGGTGGGATAACTTGGCCAAGAGAAGGATGGCAGTAGAGAATGCCAGGATTAGGGACAGGACAGCCACAGCCAAACAGAACAAGGATGATTTGACGAGGCTTAGAACGTTAGCTCCAGGACTGCAAGAAGTGGTAGTAATTTTGCAATTGATTATTTTTCATTCCTGAGTTGAGACTTATACACTTGTCTTGAGAGGAACATTTGTACCAGGAGGAGAGTTGATGGCTTGACATAGGACCCACAGATTGAACAACAGACTGTACAGAAACCTAGCCACGTGGACCAGACCTGAATCCCAGGTATGCAACCATCATCTGAAATCTTATGTACAATTAGATCTTATGAAACAGATATGAAAGTCTCATGTCCCAATAGGTCAAACGAATAGATCTGAAAGCTTTGTGTGCGAATAGATTTCCAGAGATCAGAAAATCTTGTCCCGTAGTAATCCTGAGAGCTGAGACGAAACTACTAGCATTCCAGAAGACGCTTGCATTGGAGTTGGGTCTAAAACTAAAATTCAGTGTACAGATAGAAGAATTAGATCAGTTGACAAATGTTGTGTATATAGCTAATCCATTGTTTGTTTAAAACAATTTTATTGTGTAATGTGCTATAAATAAATATACAAGCAACAAAACTGTCAATTTGTTGTGAACTCTGAGAATTGCCAAAGTTGTTTTGAACCTGTAATAATGTATGAAGTAAGAATGCAATAAAAGGATAGGGTGTTAAGACTAGCTGTGTCACATGATAATAAATGTTCCCATGAACAAGGATCAAATTAGAAGTCATATGATAATAAATGTTCCCATGAACAAGGATCAAATTAGAAGTCACATGATAATAAATGTTCCCATGAACAAGGATCAAATTAGAAGTCACATGATAATAAATGTTCCCATGAACAAGGATCAAATTAGAAGTCACATGATAATAAATGTTCCCATGAACAAGGATCAAATTAGAAGTCATATGATAATAAATGTTCCCATGAACAAGGATCAAATTAGAAGTCATATGATAATAAATGTTCCCATGAACAAGGATCAAATTAGAAGTCACATGATAATAAATGTTCCCATGAACAAGGATCAAATTAGAAGTCACATGATAATAAATGTTCCCATGAACAAGGATCAAATTAGAAGTCACATGATAATAAATGTTCCCATGAACAAGGATCAAATTAGAAGTCACATGATAATAAATGTTCCCATGAACAAGGATCAAATTAGAAGTCACATGATAATAAATGTTCCCATGAACAAGGATCAAATTAGAAGTCACATGATAATAAATGTTCCCATGAACAAGGATCAAATTAGAAGTCACATGATAATAAATGTTCCTATGAACAAGGATCAAATTAGAAGTCACATGATAATAAATGTTCCCATGAACAAGGATCAAATTAGAAGTCACATGATAATAAATGTTCCCATGACCAAGAATCAAAATAGAAGTCACATGATAATAAATGTTCCCGTGACCAAGGATCAAATTAGAAGTCACATGATAATAAATGTTCCTGTGACCAAGGATCAAATTAGAAGTCACATGATAATAAATGTTCCCATAACCAAGAATCAAAATAGAAGTCACATGATAATAAATGTTCCTGTAACCAAGGATCAAATTAGAAGTCACATGATAATAAATGTTCCTGTAACCAAGGATCAAATTAGAAGTCACATGATAATAAATGTTCCCATAACCAAGAATCAAAATAGAAGTCACATGATAATAAATGTTTCCATAACCAAGAATCAAAATAGAAGTCACATGATAATAAATGTTCCCGTGACCAAGGATCAAAATAGAAGTCACATGATAATAAATGTTCCCGTGACCAAGGATCAAAATAGAAGTCACATGATAATAAATGTTCCCATAACCAAGAATCAAAATAGAAGTCACATGATAATAAATGTTCCCGTGACCAAGGATCAAAATAGAAGTCACATGATAATAAATGTTCCCGTGACCAAGAATCAAAATAGAACAAGTCAGAGGATCTTGATGATCCATTCCTCAGCATTGCTGGGGGTCACAACTTTATCTCCAGTGGACTCAGTCTTGAGCTACGGAAGTCCAAAGGCATCTCGGATGGTGTTACAGACAGCAAGGGAGTTTTACCAACACATTGGAGATCTTACCCGCAGTCTCTTTTTTACCTCCGGAGTACCAGATTGCTGTTGCTGTGCTCCATTGACCATAATTTTGTTGCACCATGGGATCTGCCTAGGTTTTGCCTTTTCTGCATAGATTACTGCATCATTCACCAAGGACAATTGTCATGTCAGAGTTGTGGAGATTTTGCTTATGAAGATTGATTCTTTCTTCTTCTTTGCGTTCGGTTTCGTATGCTCATTTTATGCCACCAGATGGGCTGCATCCATGAAGTGACATGTCAGTCGCAGGTCCTCAATGGTTCCCCACAGTTTGTCTTGTATGTTTCTCTCCTCGGGCCAGGTCTTCTCACGGGAGTCTTGGTGCAGTGGACATGTTTGCAGGATGTGTTCTGGAGTCTGGGGTCCTCTCTGACATGTGCATTGTGCAGTTTGTACTGCTTTCATTTTATGCATGTGTACATTTAGTCTGCAATGACCTGTTCTGAGGCGAAAAATTGTGGTATACTGTTTCCTATTCAGTCTATTGATTGGGTCCTGTGGGTATTTACTGTTTGTTCTCTCTATCCACTGTTGTTTATATTTTTTTTGGATGTTTGCCTTGACTTCTGGCAGTGACACTGGGTGAGTAAATTGTTCTCTCTGTCTTCCCTCCCTGGCTAGCCTGTCCGCCCATTCATTCCCAGGGATGTGGCAGTGAGCTGGAATCCACTGGAGGGTGATTTTATTGTGGTCTGAGAGTTTGTTTAGCTGGCATATCACTTCCCTTTCCATACTATTTCATGGTTCTCTTTGTGTGGCCTGCAAAATTTCCATGTAGTCACACAAAAACACTATTCTGTTATCCTTTAACCCCTTTTCATCCAATAGTTTGACTGCTTCAATTATTGCCTGTTGCTCTGGTCTTAGATTTGTTGAGGGCTCCCAGGCAGCACTTGCTTTTTCTATAGCGGTTCCATCCTGAAGAAATATGACGAGTCCCGCCCCTCCTTTCCTCAATGCTTCCTCTGATGATCCATCTGTGTAGACGTGCGTCCACATGGGTTGAGGATAGGCGTCTCCAATATGCTTTAGGGTTTTTTCTCTCAATGCATGGTCTGATTCTTCCACCTTTCTATCGATACCTGGTATTTTCGCTTCCACCGTGAAGTTGGGCTGTTGGTCTGTATTTTCATATACTTGTATCATTTCCCATGTCGTTGGACATTTTGATATGATGTCACTTTTCCTTGCTATAAGGGCTTTTGATAGATGATTGAAGCTTGTTCTTTTTATGCGGTTTTTTTGTTAATTCATTGACTTTTCCCTTCATTGGATGTTTATTCATACGCTTGAATTTTTCTGTCAGGTTTAGTATTTTTCCTTCTCTGCGCTCACCGAGGCTCTGGAGGCCTGCAACCGCTTCGACTTCTCTAATTGGGGTGCTTCGTAGACCTCTGGTAATAATTCTGAGTCCGGTATTCTGTGCCTTGTCTAGTTTCTGTAGGTTGGTCTTTGCCGCTGTTGCATATGCACCCATGCCATATTCCAGTGCTGGCCGTACGTATCCAGTGTAGACCTGTCTGACTGTGTTTGTATCTGCGCCCCAATTTATCCCTGCCAGTTTTTTCATCAGCCTTAGTCTGAGTGTGGCCTTCTTTTGAGTGTCCTCTATGTGTGGGTCCCATGTTAATCTTCTGTCATATCTCATTCCTAAGTATGTAGGATTGTTTTCTCTAGGAAGTAGGCTATTTTCTAAATATAGGTCGACCTGCTCTGGCTTTGTAGACAGCGAGAAGAGTGTTGAGAGGGTCTTGCTCTTGTTTATTGTGACACCCCATGAGTCTGCCCATTTCTTTACCGCATTAATTGCTTCCTGCATTCTTGCTTTTGCGGTTCCAATGTTTTCTGCCTGGGTCCATATGGCCAGGTCATCCGCATGGAGTGCCTTGTGGATGTGTGGTCTGAACTGTTTTGGCAGATCATTAATGAAAAGGATAAACAAGGTAGGGGATAGTGATCCTCCCTGGGAAACCCCCTCATGCAGTTTTACCATTTTGCTCCTGTGTTCTTCCAGCCTGACTCTCGCACATCGTGAGTGGAGGTAGTCTTTGATCCAGTCAAGCATTTTCCTCCTTATTCCGCAGCCCGCTAATTTTAGCATTAGTCCTTTCTTCCAGACTTTATCAAAAGCTTTAGTCATGTCAAAGAAGGTGGCAAATAGTTTGCATTTCCTCTGAAAGGCATCTTCGATGTCCTGGGTCAGATAAGCGGTCTGGTCGTCGGTACTCCTGTATTTTCTATAGCCAGACTGGCACTCGTCCAGGATTTTGTTTTTCTCAAGGAAAGTTAGCATCCTATTGTTCACTAGCCTTTCCATTGTCTTTCCCAGACAGTTAAGGAGGCTGATTGGACGGTAGCTTGTTATGTTTTCGTTTGGTTTTCCCTTCTTGAGGATTGGGATTATTTCTGCCTCTTTCTATTCTCTTGGGAACGATCCCTGAGTCCACGATTGGTTTATCAGGTCCAGGAATCGCTGGCCTATTGGTCCCAGGTGAGTTAGCATTTCATTTGTTATTGCGTCGGGCCCAGGTGCCTTTTTCATCTTAAGTTTTCCTATTGCCCAATTCAATTCTCGGATGCTGAAAAGCTTGTTTATTTCATCCTCATTGTTTTCTTTCCATTTCCTTCTCTTTTTTAGTTTATTTTCCACCTCTCTAACTCTTACTTTGGGCATGTTTATTTTTGTGTCGTCTGCAAAATCCGCGGCTAGGAGATTGGCTGCTTGTTTTCCTGTATATGTCTCGTCACTCTCTTCAAGTACCTTTTTTGCATGGCTGATGGTGTTCTCCTCATTTAGGCGCCTCACCAGACTCCAAAGTTTTGTGGTGTCTTTCTCCACGTTGAGGGATGCGGTTTTGTCCTGCCAACCTTTTCTGACACACGTGAGTTTTTACTTCCTGTATATAGCTTGCTGTTTGTTGTGTTCTATGATGTTAAAGTCTGATGGATCTTGCTCCATAGTGATTCTTGCTTTGGTAGCCCTGTCATGCAGTTCTTATAGCTCCCTGGCCCAGAAAGGCTTATAATTCTGTCTTCTGCCTCGTGGTATTGATTTTTTCGCTGCCTCTGTGATGATGTTTGTAAGTGTTGTAGCGTTTCGTCTTACATTGATTGATGTGAAGGGTGTTTTTAATTTGTCTTCAGTTAAGTGCTTGTAGAGGTTCCAGTCTGCTGTCTTCTTTCTGTTTATGGGTAGTTCTAAATCTGATATTTGATCATGACTGGTTTCTGATCACTACCTCCAAGCTGCCTCATTACCTCTCTTTTTGTGTGCCTCTGGATGTTCTCAGTTTCCATTGCCAGGTCAGGCGTGTTCTGTGTTCTCCAGCATCTTGAGTAAAAGGTTGGCTCTGTGTCTGGCTCGTTTATTAGAATGAGAAGATTTTCTACCATCCAATCCTCCACCTCCTCTACTCTTGTATCCATGGTGTTGTTGCCCCAACTTGGAGAGTGGCTGTTGAAGTCCCCGAGAACTATATGATTTTTATCGGCTAGTGGAATTCTATCTAGTTCCAAGTTTTTGCTATTGGAACAGTAATAATTGGTAATTTTTAGTGGTTCTGGGAGGATATGTATTTTGTAGTGGTTCTGGGAGGATATGTATTTTGTAGTGGTTCTGGGAGGATATGTATTTTGTAGTGGTTCTGGGAGGATATGTATTTTGACTGTCAGATGTTCAGGCCCATTGATGCTGCTGGAGGTTTCTGTGGCGGCTATGGAGTTTTTTTTACTAATGTGATGATACCTCCTTTGTGACCCTCTCTGTCCAACCTGTGTGTTTCATATCCCCTAATACCAAAGCGTCTATCTGCATTTATATGTGTTTCCTGTATGCACATAACATCTATCTTGTGCTCATACAGGAAGTTGTGCAGTTCTTCCCCATCACCCCCTCTGCGTTCAGTTGTGCAATCTTTAGAGTGTTGTGTAGTCCAGTATCTTTACTCTGCTTAATCCTGGTACACCGATACTCAGAGCTGTCTTCAGTAGCTTGGGGTGGATCCCTTCGAGACTTGGGATCTGGCGCTGCCTCCGCCTGGTGGAAGTCCACGGAGTCAGCCCCATATCTTGTGATATATCTGAGCATACTCATTAACCGTATATGCGTACATGTCCTTTTCCATTTCTGGGTACCCACGCCATTCTGGCCGGCATGTTCTGTCTTCGGTGGGGGAAGTTTTGGAGTTTTCCTATTCATGTCCCGGATAATCCAAACACTGTCTGCCGGGCTTCAGTTGCTTTTCTTTTAACGAGGGTAGTTCCCTGGGTGTGACCTTGGTGGGGATCGGGTCATGTCCACGCGCCGGGGGGCCCAGCATCTGCCGCACCTGACGGAGGGGGTCACACTCCCCCGAGGGTTTCTGTTTGGGTTACCCCACTCATAGTCTGCTATTTTATCACTTCAGGCATCGGGAGTCCGGTTTGTCAGCACCGGATACTCGCTGTTCGCCATTGCCGTGTTAGTTTAAACGGGGAGCACTGGACCCAGCTAGTGGACCACTCGAGAAGGTACGGTTGGCATGATTGGCTGAGGCTGTATGTCAGCAAAGGCATTTCTCATTTTTTTAGTGAAGACCTGTACCAATCCTTACTCCCCAGATTGATTCCAACCAAGCGTTTCACAGGAGAGTTCTGGGCCACTCTTAATTTGTCCCAATGACCTAGATAATTATGATAGCCTAAACCGTTGACACAGCCACTCAGGTTGTATTCATAATAAACATAGATATTTGTATGAAATGTTAAATAGTGGTTTCAGTAGCAATGGTTTTCACATGGTGAGACTGCTAGCCTCGTGCACAACCTTCCCTTTGTCGTTTCTTACAATATGCTGGAAGTGAAATAATGTAAATCAAACATTCAATAGTATGCTTAGGCGACCAGGGAACGTCGCGTTACAGGACCATGTCCATGTCCACATCTGATGGCCGCGTTTTAGACGGCCTGCAGTTCTGTTGGTAAGATGGTGATCTGTTTTAGTCAGGTGTTGCGAGGACGACCCTGAGGACGTCCCCAGGATGAGCACGGCTTCTTCCCGTAACTCTCCCCGCAGCCTGCCGAAGCATCTCGTGGGGTGGGACACCCGGGAAAGGTGAGTAACGTGACCGAAGAGGGAGAGATGACGGCGATCAATCGTTCAGACAATGCCTGCTAGTTGAGTACGTCGAACTACTTCACTGCTGGAAATCATGTCATGCCAGACGATCCCGAGGATGAGCCTCTAGTTGTGCAGGTGGAAGGCCTCAAGACGCTGCCCGTCTCACTGTAGTTGTGCCCAGGTGGAAGGCCTCAAGACGCTGCCCGTCTCACTGTAGTTGTGCCCAGGTGGAAGGCCTCAAGACGCTGCCGGTCTCACTGTAGTTGTGTCCAGGTGGAAGGCCTCAAGACGCTGCCCGTCTCACTGTAGTTGTGCCCAGGTGGAAGGGCTCAAGACGCTGCCGGTCTCACTGTAGTTGTGCCCAGGTGGAAGGCCTCAAGACGCTGCCGGTCTCACTGTAGTTGTGCCCAGGTGGAAGGCCTCAAGACGCTGCCGGTCTCACTGTAGTTGTGCCCAGGTGGAAGGCCTCAAGACGCTGCCCGTCTCACTGTAGTTGTGTCTAGGTGGAAGGCCTCAAGACGCTGCCGGTCTTACTGTAGTTGTGCCCAGGTGGAAGGCATCAAGACGCTGCCCGTCTCACTGTAGTTGTGCCCAGGTGGAAGGCCTCAAGACGCTGCCCGTCTCACTGTAGTTGTGTCTAGGTGGAAGGCCTCAAGACGCTGCCGGTCTTACTGTAGTTGTGCCCAGGTGGAAGGCCTCAAGACGCTGCCCGTCTCACTGTAGTTGTGTCTAGGTGGAAGGCCTCAAGACGCTGCCCGTCTCACTGTAGTTGTGCCCAGGTGGAAGGCCTCAAGACGCTGCCGGTCTCACTGTAGTTGTACCCAGGTGGAAGGCCTCAAGACGCTGCCCGTCTCACTGTAGTTGTGTCCAGGTGGAAGGCCTCAAGACGCTGTCCGTCTCACTGTAGTTGTGCAGGTGGAAGGCCTCAAGACGCTGCCGGTCTCACTGTAGTTGTGTCCAGGTGGAAGGCATCAAGACGCTGCCGGTCTCACTGTAGTTGTGCCCAGGTGGAAGGCCTCAAGACGCTGCCGGTCTCACTGTAGTTGTGCCCAGGTGGAAGGCCTCAAGACGCTGCCGGTCTCACTGTAGTTGTGCCCAGGTGGAAGGCCTCAAGACGCTGCCCGTCTCACTGTAGTTGTGCCCAGGTGGAAGGCCTCAAGACGCTGCCCGTCTCACTGTAGTTGTGCCCAGGTGGAAGTCCTCAAGACGCTGCCCGTCTCACTATAGTTGTGCCCAGGTGGAAGTCCTCAAGACGCTGCCCGTCTCACTGTAGTTGTGTCCAGGCGGAAGGCCTCAAGACGCTGCCCGTCTCACTGTAGTTGTGTCCAGGTGGAAGGCCTCAAGACCCTGCCGGTCTCACTGCAGTTGTGCCCAGGTGGAAGGCCTCAAGACGCTGCCCGTCTCACCGTAGTTGTGCCCAGGTGGAAGGCCTCAAGACGATGCCCGTCTCACTGTAGTTGTACCCAGGTGGAAGGCCTCAAGACGCTGCCCGTCTCACTGTAGTTGTGCCCAGGTGGAAGGCCTCAAGACGCTGCCCGTCTCACTGTAGTTGTGCCCAGGTGGAAGGCCTCAAGACGCTGCCCGTCTCACTGTAGTTGTGCCCAGGTGGAAGGCCTCAAGACGATGCCCGTCTCACTGTAGTTGTGCCCAGGTGGAAGGCCTCAAGACGATGCCCGTCTCACTGTAGTTGTGCCCAGGTGGAAGGCCTCAAGACGCTGCCTGTCTCACTGTAGTTTTGTCCAGGTGGAAGGCCTCAAGACGCTGCCCGTCTCACTGTAGTTGTGTCCAGGTGGAAGGCCTCAAGACGCTGCCCGTCTCACTGTAGTTGTGTCCAGGTGGAAGGCCTCAAGACGCTGCCCGTCTCACTGTAGTTGTGCCCAGGTGGAAGGCCTCAAGACGCTGCATGTCTCACTGTAGTTGTGTCCAGGTGGAAGGCCTCAAGACGCTGCCCGTCTCACTGTAGTTGTGTCCAGGTGGAAGGCCTCAAGACGCTGCCCGTCTCACTGTAGTTGTGTCCAGGTGGAAGGCCTCAAGACGCTGCCCGTCTCACTGTAGTTGTGTCTAGGACTCGGATAGTTACAGGAGAATGGGGACTTTGTCTCCAGAGAGAGCCTTTGTTGGGACCAGACTATGCGGTGCAATTGTTTGAATGTAGCCACTAAGCCCATCCTACAGACAACTATGTGACTGCTGCATGCGGGAGAGGACTGCCTGCTGCCGAGGTAGACAAAGTCCTCAGTGGTTGCAACAGGGTTGTCGTTCATGGTGGTGGGGTGTTTTATTCATTATGAAATGCTTCCTGTTTATGGTGAGAAATGTTTGTCGAGTAATACAGTGCATAACTGGGTAGATACATTTTCTCAACAAATCTAAAACAATTGCTGATGAAGCCCAACCTGGTCGTCCTGTTCAGATTGCAGCAGATGTATCTGTGTGACTCCAACTGACAAGTGAGTAACGATAAACAGTGTAGCAACTGCAATAAAGTTTTTGCACGGCTTAGCCCACTGCATAATACGTGATCGATTGAATTTCCAGAAAGCGTGCTCA
This sequence comes from Ariolimax columbianus, assembly GCA_036924085.1. Classification (NCBI taxonomy): domain Eukaryota; kingdom Metazoa; phylum Mollusca; class Gastropoda; order Stylommatophora; family Arionidae; genus Ariolimax; species Ariolimax columbianus. The sequence goes on along the minus strand of JAVGWX010000005.1, from coordinate 72,536,838 downwards.
TAGGGGGTACTCATACAGGTGACATATCTACGAACACAGAGTCGACCAAATGGTTCTGTCCTTGCACTGATAAAGCCATGGGATAAGTGTATCAATGCTGGTGCACTGATAAAGTGATAGGATTGTATCAATGCTGGTGCACTGATAAAGTGATAGGATTGTATCAATGCTGGTGCACTGATAAAGTGATAGGATTGTATCAATGCTGGTGCACTGATAAAGTGATAGGATTGTATCAATGCTGGTGCACTGATAAAGTGATAGGATTGTATCAATGCTGGTGCACTGATAAAGTAATAGGATTGTATCAATGCTGGTGCACTGATAAAGTGATAGGATTGTATCAATGCTGGTGCACTGATAAAGTGATAGGATTGTATCAATGTTGGTGGAAATTATGTTGAGAAATAATGGACTATGTAAGTGTGACAGCGCTAAATGGTTTTCAAGTTTGTATCTCATTAGTTTAAAAAAATTAAATAGCCATTTATGGCCTATTTGCTGACTTGCATATGGAAAGTCCAACCCTAATTATACGCCTCTACAACATGCCTAGCAGGTTATAGTGTGTAATTTTTTGCTCCTATTCCGGGCCCTGGTAACACTTGGTCGCATGGCTCCTTACTGGAGAGGAAAGAATTACACCACTGCACTGCCATGTATGCTTTAAAAGGTGTCTATAGAGGGTTGTGTATGAGACTAGGAACTTTTTGTGCAACACACATTGTTACAGGAACCACAGGACAACTATGAACGAATTCTCAATTGCGTGCATTAATGTTGGTCTTACGGTCATCACCAAGAAAACGGAGGGAATGTTTCTATCTGTGCCCGTAAAGTCCAACCACGAACCAAACGTCACTGCACATCGCCTCAAGGCAGGTGCTAGATTGTCCTACCTTTGCAGCACCTTCACCAGAGAGGGAAATATTGACTCTGAGGTGTCCACAACAGGATATGCAAGGCAAGTGCTGCTTTCCGCAGACGACGAGAAAACGTTTGGGACCGGCAGGGAATCTGTGTCGCCACCAAGATCGGTGTGTATCGTGATGTTGTGCTAACCGCCCTTTTATACGCATGTGAAACATGGACAGTCTATAGCAGGCATTTCAGGAAACTTAATCATTTCCATGTAAACTGTCTCTGCAGACTGCTTCTGATCGGTTGGCAGATAGAGTGCCCAACTTTGTAGTCCTCAGCATGGCAAGACTCTCTGTCATCCATATGCTGCTGTAGAGATCCCAGATCAAATGGACAGGACATGTTGTTCGCATGTCAAATGGGTGTCTCCCTAAACAACTGTTGTGCCATGAGCTCAGGACAGGACATCGCTCTCAGGAAGAGGAACAAAATAAATGATACAAAGACACTCTAAAAGTTTCTTGGAATAGTTTCTCCATTGATGTTGATGCCTGGGAGCTGTTTGCTCCAGACTGCTCAGCCTGATGCACTTCCATTACCCATGGTGCTTGCTCCGCTGAGCAGAGGACAATTACGGATGCGCAGAAAAACGAGCTGCACGAAAGGAAAAAATGCAAGATTTCCCAACTACAAATGCTGTTCACATGTGTCCTACGTGCGGTAGAGTTTGTCACGCTCAGATCAAACTGTACTGTCATATGCAATCACATCTGAATAAACATGTCTGACGCTGTCGCCATCTTCGCTTGCGATGAGCAACTAACTAAGAGCAGGCAAATTGCTTTGGCGAAAGCTTTTTGTAAAGGGGACATCTATGTTAGTTACCATATACTCCACAGGAGCAGCACGAAGAAGGAGACAAACTATGTCAAACTTTTATTACAGTAATTTATTCTTATTGATGGGGTCACCGATTGGGGATTTTGTAGAGCTAAGATATAAAAGGTTGTTAGTTCTTGCTTGTAGACAAAATCCATCCTGGTTTGAAAAGAATAAGCCTGTAATTGTTAATATACCTCAGAGAAGTGATGGTGGGAAACGTCATGTAGCAAGACCTCACACAATGCAATACCTTCTCTCCTAGAGGTGATGGTAGGAAACGTCCTGTAGCAAGATCTCACACAATGCCATACCTTCTCTCCTAGAGGTGATGGCGGTAAACGTCCTGTAGCAAGACCTCCCACAGTACCATACCTTTTCTCCTAGAGATGTTGGTGGTAAGCGTCCTTTAGCAAGACCTCACACAATGACATACCTCCTAGAGATGTTGGTGGTAAACGTCCTGTAGCAAGACCTCACATAATGACATACCTCCTAGAGATGTTGGTGGTAAACGTCATGTAGCAAGACCTCACACAATGACATACCTCCTAGAGATGTTGGTGGTAAATGTCCTGTAGCAAGACCTCACACAATGGCCTACCTCCTAGAGATGTTGGTGGTAAATGTCCTGTAGCAAGACCTCACACAATGGCATACCTCCTCTCCTAGAGATGTTGGTGGTAAACGTCCTTTAGCAAGACCTCACACAATGACATACCTCCTAGAGATGTTGGTGGTAAACGTCCTGTTGCAACACCTCACACAATGACAGCCTAGCGGTTACCATCACTACCAAAGGCAGAGTACAGACACTATACTACAGGGTGGCCTAAAAGTCAACAAGGAAAGATCTGAAGGCTGGACACCCCTGAGCTGCACCTTCCCCATTGCCTAGCAAGCTGAAGGAATGAAACCACCCACAGACTTATTAATAATAACCAAATGGAAGTCCGAAAGGCAAACCAAGGAAAACAGACTGCAGGTCCGACTAGATAGATTTGCAGAACAAAATGAACACTTTTTGCTGCATTTCATCAGACAAATATGCCTGATTGAATTCCATAACTACGACCACTACAGCCTTCCAAGCAAGTCATAAATGGTTCTTTTGCAAACAGGCTGTATCACAGCAGTCTGACCAACGAGGTGGGGATCAGCACTGTAATCCTTATAGTGGGGAGTTAATTGAGGAGCATCACATTATACTACAGCCAGGAGAGCCCCTGTTCCCATTCTTAAGTATGCCTATGTATATCAGAAGAGCTGCTGTAACCTACTACCACAGAAACGTTGTCAAGAGTTAATTAAGCTCAGAACGAGTAGTATAAACAACTCCTCAGCAATAATCCATCTCGCGCTGCTTCCTCGGCCACTGTTGCCTCTCCATGTTTATTCATCGTATCCTTTTTTCCCACTCAAATAGAGGACATGAGGCACGCTGCCCCATCTTATAGAGCCATAAGCCACAAGAACAAGCAGGCAGAAGAGGAGCAATTAAGTAAGACTAAGGAGGATACTGCATAGAACTAGCATCGGCATCATGTAAAAACCATTGCTGTGAAAACTTAAGGTACACAATCTCGGAGTTCGCCACTGAGAGACAAAGATACACATGAGGAAGAGAAACTGCAGGAAATTTGAATGCTAAGAAAACATGGGGATCCTTTCTTCAGAGGCGTTCCCGAGACTTGTTTGTTTCATGGGCGTCGCACATTGAACAATATCCGGATGTTCCCGTCTCTATCGATCTCTCGCATCTCTCTTCTTCTCTCACACTCACCCACTCACTATTTCATTCTATTTCTCGACTCTCCCTTTCTCTCTCATTCTCCCTCTATCACTCTCGATCGTTCATTTTCTATCTCTTTTAGAAACACACACACACTCTATCTCACTCTATCCCTTACCCGTTCTATCTCATTCTATCTCTCACTATCTCTCTTACTGTCTCTTTCATTCTCTCGAACACTCGGTATCACTAACGCTATCCCCCCAACTCCATCAATATCAATCACTGCGACTCTCTCTCTTTCTCTCTCTCTCTCTCAGTCATATATATATATATATCAATCACTGCCACTCTACGTCCATCTTTCCTGTTGTGAATGTTTTTCTGGCTGTGTACTATCGTATTTTTCTTCTTAGTTCGCAGTGTACAAAAAATGTCTTCTTCGTTTGCCATTAGACATCCACAATCAATGGCTCCAACAAAGCCATGCATGCGACTTTCTTTAAAGAGGCTGGCTGGGTTGCATTCTACTGCGACCTGGGTTCCAATCATCCGTCTACAACATGCATTTGTTTAGGACTGCTTTAATAATCTTTGACTATCCACAGACTTCCCGCACGGCAGCAGTTGTTTGTTGTCAGAGTAGTCTTTTTTAGCAAAGATGTCGTACTGTATTTTTTAACCTTTCCTACCAGAGAAGCGCTCCATACAAGGGAGGGAGGTTTAGTTTGGCGCGCATTTTGGTCGAGACTGTGTTGGTGGATGAACGAGACTTGGCGCGCATTTTGGTCGAGACTGTGTTGGTGGATGAACGAGACTATATTAAGTTTCTGGGAACCATACTCTGGACTTGGCTGTTTAAAGATAGAACTACGGTTTACACCACTGCTACTACATACACGTATGCAGTTCAACTGCTCTCTGCCGTATCTCCACTCTTGAACAGTCCCCTCAGACCTGTGGTTTGAGCGATTGCTACAAGTATAACAGTATCTCAAATTCTCCTCTGTATGCATCTCAACGCCTGAACAGTCAGTAACTCCCGCTTATCTTAATTATAAAACAGATAATGTATCTGTTTGTTCGTCTTGCAAAACTCTCGAAAAGTGAGCTTTGGCGACGTGAAATCTGCACAGTTCATTCTGTCTGGAATTTCTAGGTCAACACAACTATTCAGCTCAATGCGTCGTTCCCTTCCGAGTTAATTAATATTTACCAAGTTAAAATATTTATCTCTAATGTTATTTTTGTTGTATACCGTACATTTCCATTTTTTTAAATGTGGTCTTTTAACGTCATATACTCCAAGCCCCTGGACGATTCCATGTTTGGAACTGATCAGTATAAGGGGAGGTTAGTTCTTTGACCCTCGACAACACGAGAGTTGGGACATGGTTGGGGTGTGTTGACAATGCGCTCCTCTCCCCCGCGAGTTTTCAGCTTTATAACTTCCGCTCTCTTACTTGAGTTCAGTGTTGTTCTGATGGACATTTCTGTGTTAAGAAAATATTCAGTAAAGAATCATTTTCGTAATGCCGCCGATTCAAGTGCTAATTACATTTTTAAAGTTCTTAAACACGGAAAGTTATAGAGATCAGCGCAACTTATTTCAAGTCGTTAAGTCATCTTGGGAGTCACTACTCGGTTGTGTATAGTCAACAATGAATGTTATTTCCCAGGCGAAGCCAAGTGCTAAAGTTCTGTGTAGCTTCCTCCCAAATGGTTCACAGGAATGGACAGAAAATGACCACTGTAAACTTCCAAGCTTGTCATCAAATGAAACTAAAGAGGGTTCTGCATGGTGTTAGCAACCTTGTTGTGAAGAATTATGTTACATAAACTATCGCTGCTAGTGTTCGGATACAGTCTACCTGTAACGTGGCTAGCTGTAGTGGTGTCTTTATACTCCACTGGGAGCATGTATAAATATACCGTGTCGTATGTTACAGTTGGCGGGCACCTTTTGGCCCGATACATCAGCTTTCTTTTACACGTTCACACATTTCTTGCATTACCTTTGTTTCCCTCCCTAAGGCGGTGTGCGAGGTTCTGTAAAGAGAGGGCGGTGTGTGAGGTTCTGTATAGAGAAGGCGGTGTGTGAGGTTCTGTATAGAGAGGGCGAGGTTCTGTATAGAGAAGGTGGTGTGTGAGGTTCTGTAAAGAGAGGGCGATGTGTGAGGTTCTGTATAGAGAGGGCGAGGTTCTGTATAGAGAGGGCGAGGTTCTGTATAGAGAGGGCGGTGTGTGAGGTTCTGTATAGAGAAGGCGGTGTGTGAGGTTCTGTATAGATAGAACGGTGTGCGAGGTTCTGTATAGAGAAGGTGGTGTGTGAGGTTCTGTATAGAGAAGGCGGTGTGTGAGGTTCTGTATAGAGAAGGCGGTGTGTGAGGTTCTGTATACAGAGGGCGAGGTTCTGTATAGAGAGGGCGAGGTTCTGTATAGAGAGGGCGGTGTGTGAGGTTCTGTATAGAGAGGGCGGTGTGTGAGGTTCTGTATAGAGAGGGCGGTGTGTGAGGTTCTGTATAGAGAAGGTGGTGTGTGAGGTTCTGCATAGAGAAGGCGGTGTGTGAGGTTCTGTATAGAGAAGGCGGTGTGTGAGGTTCTGTATAGAGAAGGCAGTGTGTGAGGTTCTGTATAGAGAAGGCGGTGTGTGAGGTTCTGTATAGAGAAGGGGGTGTGCGAGGTTCTGTATAGAGAAGGCGGTGTGCGAGGTTCTGTATATAGAGTGCGAGGTTCTGTATAGAGAAGGCGGTGTGCGAGGTTCTGTATAGAGAGGGCGAGGTTCTGTATAGAGAGGGCGAGGTTCTGTATAGAGAGGGCGGTGTGCAAGGGTCTGTATAGAGAGGGCGGTGTGCAAGGGTCTGTATAGAGAGGGCGGTGTGTGAGGTTCTGTATAGAGAGGGCAGTGTGCGAGGTTCTGTATAGAGAGGGCGAGGTTCTGTATAGAGAGGGCGGTGTGCAAGGGTCTGTATAGAGAGGGCGGTGTGCAAGGGTCTGTATAGAGAGGGCGGTGTGTGAGGTTCTGTATAGAGAGGGCAGTGTGCGAGGTTCTGTATAGAGAGGGCGAGGTTCTGTATAGAGAAGATGGTGTGTGAGGTTCTGTATAGAGAGGGCGAGGTTCTGTATAGAGAAGATGGTGTGCGAGGTTCTGTATAGAGAAGGCGGTGTGCGAGGTTCTTAATAGAGAGTGCGAGGTTCTGTATAGAGAGGGCAGTGTGCGAGGTTCTGTATAGATAGGACGGTGTGCGAGGTTCTGTATAGAGAGTGCGAGGTTCTGTATAGAGAGTGCGAGGTTCTGTATAGAGAGTGCGAGGTTCTGTATAGAGAAGGCGGTGTGCAAGGTTCTGTATAGAGAGGGCGAGGTTCTGTATAGAGAAGGCGGTGTGCGAGGTTCTGTATAGAGAGGGCAGTGTGCGAGGTTCTGTATAGAGAGGGCGGTGTGCGAGGTTCTGTATAGATAGGACGGTGTGCGAGGTTCTGTATAGATAGGACGGTGTGCGAGGTTCTGTATAGAGAAGGTGGTGTGTGAGGTTCTGTATAGATAGAACGGTGTGCGAGGTTCTGTATAGATAGGACGGTGTGCGAGGTTCTGTATAGAGAAGGCGGTGTGTGAGGTTCTGTATAGAGAAGGCGGTGTGTGAGGTTCTGTATAGAGAAGGCGGTGTGTGAGGTTCTGTATAGAGAAGGCGGTGTGTGAGGTTCTGTATAGAGAAGGCGGTGTGTGAGGTTCTGTATAGAGAAGGCGGTGTGTGAGGTTCTGTATAGAGAAGGCGGTGTGCGAGGTTCTGTATAGAGAAGGCGGTGTGCGAGGTTCTGTATAGAGAAGATGGTGTGCGAGGTTCTGTATAGAGAAGGCGGTGTATGAGGTTCTGTATAGAGAGTGCGAGGTTCTGTATAGAGAAGGCGGTGTGCGAGGTTCTGTATAGAGAAGGCGGTTTGCGAGGTTCTGTATAGAGAGTGCGAGGTTCTGTATAGAGGGGGCGGTGTGCGAGGTTCTGTATAGAGAAGGCGGTGTGCGAGGTTCTGTATAGAGAGTGCGAGGTTCTGTATAGAGAGTGCGAGGTTCTGTATAGAGAAGGCGGTGTGCGAGGTTCTGTATAGAGAGGGCGAGGTTCTGTATAGAGAAGGCGGTGTGCGAGGTTCTGTATAGAGAGGGCAAGGTTCTGTATAGAGAGGGCGGTGTGCAAGGGTCTGTATAGAGAGGGCGGCGTGCAAGGGTCTGTATAGAGAGGGCGGTGTGTGAGGTTCTGTATAGAGAGGGCGGTGTGCGAGAATCTGTATAGAGAGGGCGAGGTTCTGTATAGAGAGGGCGAGGTTCTGTATAGTGAAGGCGGTGTGCGAGGTTCTGTATAGAGAAGGCGGTGTGCGAGGTTCTGTATAGAGAGGGTGAGGTTCTGTATAGAGAGGGCGAGGTTCTGTATAGAGAGGGCGGTGTGTGAGGTTCTGTATAGAGAAGGCGGTGTGTGAGGTTCTGTATAGATAGGACGGTGTGCGAGGTTCTGTATAGATAGGACGGTGTGCGAGGTTCTGTATAGAGAAGGCGGTGTGTGAGGTTCTGTATAGAGAAGGCGGTGTGTGAGGTTCTGTATAGAGAAGGCGGTGTGTGAGGTTCTGTATAGAGAAGGCGGTGTGTGAGGTTCTGTATAGAGAAGGCGGTGTGTGAGGTTCTGTATAGAGAAGGCGGTGTGTGAGGTTCTGTATAGAGAAGGCGGTGTGTGAGGTTCTGTATAGAGAGTGCGAGGTTCTGTATAGAGAGTGCGAGGTTCTGTATAGAGAAGGTGGTGTGCGAGGTTCTGTATAGAGAGTGCGAGGTTCTGTATAGAGAGTGCGAGGTTCTGTATAGAGAAGGCGGTGTGCGAGGTTCTGTATAGAGAGGGCGAGGTTCTGTATAGAGAAGGCGGTGTGCGAGGTTCTGTATAGAGAGGGCGGTGTGCGAGGTTCTGTATAGATAGGATGGTGTGCGAGGTTCTGTATAGATAGGACGGTGTGCGAGGTTCTGTATAGAGAAGGCGGGCGCAGCTCATTGGAGAGTCCGCTATGTGAACTGAGTTGTTATTGTTTTCGCGCGTTCACCTTATTAGTCTATTCCCCAAGGCTGATTGCGTTGATCTATGTTTTTATGTTGCGCATGTCAGCCCAGATCATCCGACTTCGGCATTCATTGTATTTGAGGGTCTGCTTCATCCTGCATTTTCTAAGGGTTTGCTTTCCCGGAATAACGGCCGATGCTGTGATGGGAAGTGACACGGCTCACAACCCGAAGGTTTGTGAACCCAGCACCTTCGGGTTGTGAGCGTTTCACTTAAATACTAGCCCACGCCGTCCCCCCAGTAGAGAGTGAGATAAAAGTAGAAGCTGTTGTTGAATGCTCACAATGTCTACTCTTTTTGTGCGCCCTGAAAAAGGCGTTAACTAGAGGGTTCCAGCAGTTTTCTTTACATCACGATCGTGCTGATGAAGGTGGACCGGGATCCTCCATGCGGTTGTGCTATGCTTGGCCTCATCTGCGTGACGTTCACTACAACGAGGATCACGTCGATTCCCATCTCGTCAGCCAGACTAACTTGAAGACAATCTGTTTCCAGGGAAAGCTACACGGAAGATGGATAGTGGTCTTGGTCAGTATACTGTACTGGTCAAGTTGGATGGAGAGGAGTCAGCTTTGTAAAAGTAGAAATAGATAGACAAGTCAGCTTTGTTATTACAAGGAAAGAGAGAGAGACAGAGAGAGAGGGAGGAGAGAGAGAGAGAGAGAGAGAGAGAGAGAGAGAGAGAGAGAGAACCTGAAGAAAAAAACGCGTGACAGCGGAAAAGATCGAGGACGAGACAAGCCGAGAAAATAGATCTGGGATGATAAAACAAATAGCATAGGACATGCTGAAACGATCATAGGATAGATGGTCAATGAAACAAAAATGATTTTCAACATCACTCAACATGACTAAAGATAATGATGGCCCATTCAATCAAAATATAGTCGACAATCAGACCTAAACTCTGTGAGCTGAAAGCCCTTAGCCGCAAAAAGGGTTTTTATTTATTATGAATTATCTAATTAACAAAAGTTAGTCTATATACGTTTTCATGATAGATTCTTGGTTGGCCGCCATATTCAGATCGCTACGCCCAATGAAATCGAAAACGCCTGGAAGTGTCGTCACAAACAGACATGCAACGAACTTACTTCACTCTGAAAAACAAGAAATGAAGAGTATGTTAGAATCAGCGCTCGTTTGTAAATTGGTACCTGCCTTACGTGTTTTAGTGCAAATGATTCCCGAATGAGCATAATAGCTACAATGGTTCTCTCAATCTATTGACATTCTGTGCCGTCTTGGGTATAATGCTGATCCTCTTTACAAAGAGATGCCCCATTCATTTTGACATGCTCTCGTCCTGCGCTTCTAACTGTCGTCTATTTCGCTACAGAGCTGTGCTTGCTATTGCTTCTGGTTCTCTTCTTATTCTTCGGCCTTTGTCCTGAAACGAACGGATGTTGTGACATGTCGAAGTTTACAGCGAGGCTGCGGTGTATGTGCCTTTCGACCCGACACAGATAGTTGCAGCACGACATTCTTGCGACCGTGTTTGCCTTCCTTTTTCGGTTCCTATTCTCCTAACCAGACAGCATAGGTGCAGTCTGTTTCCAGAGTCGCCACTTGGAGGCGGAAAAGGGTCTTGTTCAGCTCTGGTTTGTTAACACCGATGCTAGCAGCCAGCAATGAGTCACTGCCTGCTGTCAAATCCTTCATTGTTGCATCTCTCTCTCTCTCTCTCTCTCTCTCTATCTCTCTCTCTCTCTCCTCCTACCTCCCCCCCCCCCCCCCCCACACACACACACCTCTGGTTAAATACGAAGTAAGTTACGATGGCATTTGTAGTTGAAGGTATGCGGTCTGGATTTGAAACTCAAAGTCACTACCACGTTTCTGGACCATTTAATGTGGCGTACTTTACATTCGTTTAAAGTCCCAGGACTGGGTGGAATTACTACAGAAGTAGTTCAGACAGAGGAGGAAACACTAGCACCATGGCTTGCTAGACTATTCAACATTTGCCTTAGTGGAGGTCGAATCCTCGACCAATTGAAACCAAAAACAAAATTTGATTCACGCGAAAAGGGAACACAGAAAGTATGTCGGACTACCGACAGACTTGTACGTTTTCATCCTTACGCGAGCTTGTCACAAGAGTGATTGTGAACAGACTAGAGAAATAACTTCACGAGAATCAGCTAGGGGAGAAGACTGGTACCATGAAAGGCTACTCAACCACTGACCACATCAACAGAATAAGGCAATGGAGAGATCAAGAAGATTGCATATGTCTTTGTATCTTGTAAGTGGGACTAGGACCACAACTTTGACAGAATTGAAATAACTGCAGTGGTAAATGTCCTGAAAGGATTCGTCAGTTAATAGAAGAGACAAATGAGGACTGCTTATTTGATTTTACCGTATTTCAACTACCAATAAACAAATCAATACACCGTGATGTTCGGTAGGGCGGTAGACTGTCGCTAAAACTTTTTCACAGCGGCCTTTGAGGAAGTCTGTAGAAAACTCAATTGAAAAGATAAAGGTCGCAATACACACGGAGAAATGCTCGCCGACATAAGGTTTGCTGATGACAAAGTCATCTTCAGTCACAGCGTCGTGTAAACCTGGGCAATGCCTAGATGAGCTCATCGACGCAATAGTTGCGACTGGCCTTAAAATAAATGGAAAGAAAACCGAGTAGGTGCGAAATACTGTTGCACACAAGAGGACTGCGGCAAGAAAATGATCCCACTGAAAACATGAATTCGTACATTTACCAGGGCCAAGACACAACAGGCCAATCATCTGTTTGTTTGTTCACTCAATTGCCAGTATAAAATGACCTCAACACCGGCACATGGACAGAAGAGGCGTGAATAAGTGAAGTGGAGATCTAAGTAAACCAATTACAAACTCCCACACAATAAATCGTGACATTTCACAAAGGATAACAACATAATGGCTCAGGTTCTGCTGTATGAAACACATACTTCAGCACTTTAGAAACGACAAGGCTAGAGCTTATCTGGCAATTGATACGCACGGAAAGTGACTACTTGGTGGTCCTACAATGGACGTCCACCAATGAGAAGGAGATATGGGGTGGGTAAAGCCCTTGGTCCAACATGGTATTCCAAACCTTTTACTATGGAATAGCTAAAAACAGCCTTTTTGAAACTGAAAGACAAGAAATCACCAGGTCCAGAGGGCATAACCAACGATATGCTCAAACACCGTGGAGATACAGCAATGAAAAAGTTGCTATATATATATATATATATATATATATATATATATATATATATACAATTATAGCTGGATAACAGGCAATGTGCTGCATATTTGAGGAGAGAGGCATATATGTGTCCCATCACAAAGACAGGAAAACATAAGAAAAAGGCCACTAGTTTCAGACCAATAAGCTTAATCAGCTGTGTCTGTAAGACAGTAGAGAGGATTGTCAACAGAGGACTGAAATGGTACATGAAAACAGAAAAAAAACTAATATCAGAACAAGCACGGTTTATACAGTGTAGCAGCACAGAAGACCAGATCACATACTTTTCCAAGAGAAAAAAAAAGGTCCGTACACTGGATATATTTGCAGAAAGCCTTCGATAAGGTATGGAAAGATGGACTAATGGCAAAACTGCAAAGGAATTGCATCAAGGATAACATGAGAAAATGAATCAATGTATTCTTAAATAACAGGAAAGCTAGAGTAACCATGGATGGTTGTAACAGCAAACAAATCCTCTTAAAACATGGAGTTCCTCAAGGCTCAGTACTGTCTCCAACATTGTTCCTCGTGTTCATCAATGAGCTCACCCACGAACTGCCAGAAGGGGCAAGGGCCGCTCTATGCGCAGACGACTTGGTGGTGTGGTGTGTAGAAGAGATGAGAGCCGCTCTATGGGCAGATGACTTGGTGGTGTGGTGTGTAGAAATGATGAGAGCCGCTCTATGCGCAGACGACTTGGTGGTGTGGTGTGTAGAAGGGATGAGAGCCGCTCTATGCGCAGACGACTTGGTGGTGTGGTGTGTAGAAGGGATGAGAGCCGCTCTATATGCAGATGACTTGGTGGTGTGGTGTGTAGAAGGGATGAGGGCCGCTCTATATGCATATGACTTGGGGGTGTGGTGTGTAGAAATGATGAGAGCCGCTCTATGCGCAGACGACATGGTGGTGTGGTGTGTAGAAGGGATGAGAGCCGCTCTATGCGCAGATGACTTGGTGGTGTGGTGTGTAGAAGGGATGAGAGCCGCTCTATATGCAGACGACTTGGGGGTGTGGTGTGTAGAAGAAATCCTAACAATTGCAAATAAACGAATACAAGGAGCAGCATACAATATAGCAGCATAGGCTGAGAAATGGATGGAACAGATCAACGCCGAGAAATTGGCAACAATACTTTTTACACTCACAAACAAAAAGAACGCAGGAAAAATACGACTTGGGAATATACAGGTCCAAATAGATGATGAGCCAGTATATATGGGCATCACATTTGATAAGATAATGACATGGAGGCCTTACATTGAAAAACAGAGACAATGGCAATGAAAAAAACTCGCAATATTTGAGGAAAATAGCTGGGTCAAATTGGGGAGCGAATGAAACAACGCTTAAGATAGTCTATAATGTGGTAATAAGACCAATAGTAAACTATGGATCAGCAGCATAGTCCACAGCAGTCAAATCATACAGACCTCAGATAAGGTGCAAAACCAAGCGCTTAGGGTGATCACAGGTGCCATGAAATCAACTCCAATAAATGAAATAAATCACAGGCATCACACCTCTATCCTATAGACGGGGCATCAAGACCATGATACAAGCAGAAACATACAAAAACGTGACAGCACAACCCAATGAAGACCAGATTCGAAGATCTTGCCAGTGAAAGATTGAAGAGAAGTAGCTTTCGGTCAAAAAAAATTAATTAGAATATATAACGATGAATTACCCGACACCACTAAGGAGGCTAAATTCAATACCCCTTTCAACCACATGGGAACAACACCAAAACCTCAGCATAAAACATTAATAACTGACACCTACCCCATGGGAGACCAAATGTTCTCCAAAAGAAAGCAGCAGCATGCGACATGATCGGTAAACTGTACCCCAGAGAAGCAAGGATCCAGGCATAAACTGATGGATCAGCAACAAGAGCAGTGAGAAATGGAGGAGCAGGAATCTACGTTGTCTACCCAGATAAAAAAAAGAAACCACTAGTTCATCCACTGGAAAATTCTGTTCAAACTACTCGGCTGAAGTGCAGGCATTAATTATTGCTGCAGAAATGATTAGCAACACAACAATCCAATGTCAGCCACAACAAGCCAATGTCAGCCACAACAAGCCAATGTCAGCCACAACAAGCCAATGTCAGACACAACAAGCCAATGTCAGCCACAACAAGCCAATGTCAGCCACAACAAGCCAATGTCAGCAGATTGTATTCCTTCCAGATGAAATGTCAGTTCTGCAAGTCCTCAAAAATGATAAACTACATGAGCTTAAGAAAGCCTTGGGCGAACTAAAAGCCGAAAGAAGGGTAGTGCTACGGTGGATACCATCACACTGTGGAGTACCAGGAAATGAGACAGCAGACAGGTTGGCAAAGAAGGGAGCAACACAAGAACAAAACGAACAAACAATCACCTTCCAAGAAAAGAAAACACTTATCCAGACAATAAGGAAAGTTGACCAAATTGAAGACAGCTATCACCATCTTGATCGAGCAGAACAAGTGATCCTGCTCCACTTGAGAATGGGACATAACAGATTGAATTTCAATTTACACAGGCTAAAATTGGCTCCATCGTCACAGTGTATATATGGGCAGGCAGCACAGACATCCGAACATATCCTGCAAGACTGTTTTATGCTTGGCCAATTGCATATTGGGCACTGGCCCACGGAGACGAATTTTCCCACAAAGCTGTTTGGAAGCCCCGAAGAACTCTCCTATACGGCAGCCTTTATCCAGAGAACTGCGCTTCACGTGTAGATGTAACAGGAACAAGCATGGTGAACGAGAAGAAGAAGAAGAAGAAGAAGAAAATGGTTCTCCAACGCAAACAATTTTAATGAATTTACTGGATTTCAAGTATTAAACACAAACAGACCTCTACACTCCCAAGAGGTAGAAGAGGAACGACTAAGAAAAGGTCCAGTACTATTCCTGGATGGTTCTACAGAAATTCTAATAACCTCTTTCTTTAGATATATTCAAGGTCGGAGAGAAAGATGAAGAAGATGTATATGGGGCACATACGTGCCTAATTCAATCTTCTTTCAATCCCGAGTAAACTAATTTAACTTATTCACTCATCTAACTTATAAGGGTGGGGTGGGGGGATGGGGTGGGGGTAGAGATTTTTCAAAATTAAGTTTCAATTGTATGTTCAAACAAGGGATATGATCCGTTGTGTCTTTGAATGATGGAGGGCATCGTATTGGTCTTCTCGTCAAGGCACCATTGGTTTCCTCAAGGGAAGAGAGAGGGAGGTAGACCAAAAAATACACGGAGAAGATTATGTGAGAAAGAACTAAGATTAAATGATTACACCTGGAGAGAGGCAGAATGTGAGGAGGAATTAAGATTAAATTATTACACCTGGATAGAGGCAGAATGTGAGGAGGAATTAAGATTAAAGTATTATACCGGGAGAGAGGCAGAAATAGCAGCCCAGGATCGTGTACGCGGGCGAGATATTGTCAGTGGCCTTTACACCGAGAGGAGCGACGAACTTTGATTGAGTAGGAATTTCGTTACTGTTATTAAGTAAACGTACCTCGCCTCAGAATAGCAGGCGCAGCGATGACTCTCGGAGTAATTGATGTGGATATCTGATGACGAACGATGGAGAAGAAGAAGAAATCGTAGCTGAAACATGCTACAGTTGTCTCTAACACTCTTTTCCTGACATCGGATCATCAAGATGCTGACCAGTACACGAGTTCCAGCGGTCAGCGACCCAGAGCTGACCAGTACATGGGCTGCAGCGGTCAGCGACCCAGAGTTGTCCAGTACATGAGCTGTAGCGGTCAGCGAACCAAAGCTGACCAGTACATGGGCTGCAGCGGTCAGCGACCCAGAGCTGGGCAGTACATGTGCTGCAGCGGTCAGCGACCCAGAGCTGGGCAGTACATGGGCTTCAGCGGTCAGCCATCCAGAGCTGACCAATACATGAGCTGCAGTAGCTTCGCAGTGGGAGTTTGAGAACGTTCAGGGCTTGGTGGCGGGAGATTGATAACGTTGAGGGCTTGGTGGCGGGAGATTGAGAACGTTCAGGGCTTGGTGGCGGGAGATTGAGAACGTTCAGGGCTTGGTAGCGGGAGTTTGAGAACGTTCAGGACTTGGTAGCGGAGTTTGAGAATGTACATCGACGACGAAGAACTAGTTTCCACAGTCTCGTGTCTGCTGCAACTACCTGTACCGCACGTGAGCTAAACTCACCTTTCGACATTACAGCTTAGCTCGCTAGTGGATAGAGTCCCGTTGTGAGTATGTGGTCATCGTGTTATTCTGGCTGAGACTTGACCATCCTCTCAGAATGTTGCTGCCTCCATATCTGTGGACAAACCATCATGTTATCTTACTTACTACTTACATAGTTTCTGGTCTGGTGAGAAGACGATTGAAACAGAAAACTATTCTATCAGCTGTTTTCTACCCTGTGGTGCAGAGGTTTGCTAGAGATAGCAATAGATTACTCTAGCAGATGTTTTCTATCTTGCGGAGTAGAGGTTTGCCAGAGATGATAATAGACTACTCTAGCAGATGTTTTCTATCTTGCGGAGTAGAGGTTTGCCAGAGATGATAATAGACTACTCTAGCAGATGTTTTCTATCTTGCGGAGTAGAGGTTTGCCAGAGATGATAATAGACTACTCTAGCAGATGTTTTCTATCTTGCGGAGTAGAGGTTTGCCAGAGATGATAATAGACTACTCTAGCAGATGTTTTCTATCTTGCGGAGTAGAGGTTTGCCAGAGATGATAATAGACTACTCTAGCAGATGTTTTCTATCTTGCGGAGTAGAGGTTTGCCAGAGATGATAATAGACTACTCTAGCAGATGTTTTCTATCTTGCGGAGTAGAGGTTTGCCAGAGATGATAATAGACTACTCTAGCAGATGTTTTCTTCTCTGGGATGTAGAGATTTGCCACAAACAACAATAGACCACTCTGTCAGCTGCTTTCTACCTTGGGGAGTAGAGGTTTGCCAGAGATAAAAATAGACTACCCTGTCAGCTATTTTCTACCTTGGGGAGTAGAAGTTTGGGGGAGATATTACCATATTATTCTATTCGCTGTTTTCTAAACTGGGATGTCGGGGTTTGTCAGAGAGAGCACCAGACTTATGTATCATTTTTTGTTTTTGTCATTCAGACAAATCTTTCAGGGTGGTTGCGTGAACACCATTCTGTAAGTGCTGTCTTATCTGTCGCATAACTAGCTTACCTACTATTCAATATCCCAATCAGTTACCTGCTTGAATCTGTTTGTCCATAAGTAAAACGTGCATGAACTTAACATTCCCGTTTATGTACCTTTATGCACTGCACAGTCGTTTGCCAACTTCTTCTTGATGATTAAAACACTCTAATATAAACAGACTGTTGTATGTAGTTGAAAAGAGAGTTAATGTTAAAAGTAGCCTCACATTAGACACTGCCGTTGAGGACGAAGTGTTAATGCCTGAATTCTACTAGGTCTCAGCTTTTCATGACGTATGGTAGTCATTGTCTACCTCGGAGTCTTTTCTTCCCTAACATTAAGTCAGGTAACCATATACATCAGGGCAGAATTGGGGACGGGACGGGCGGGGCAAGTACTGAAAACGGGAATCGAACCAGCAACCTCTGTTCTGAGATGTGAACTCTCTACCACTACACCACCTAAGACCATTTCAAACGTAATGGCCACCTACTGATTTGTCTATCATCAGCCAATACGTAAGAATAACACACATATAAATGCTGTTTTGTACTTCTGTCTTCAGTTTGTGCTAGTGTTTATTTATAGAATACTGCGTCTCTTGTTCCACTGGTCTGTGAGATCTACGTTGTTTCCGCAGAGCTTTGTTGTCTACTTTTTCGCCTGCTTTGATCGACTTGACATAATCGTTCATCTTCTATTATGGGATGAAAATATATATTTTAATGACATGAATTTTATACGGCAGACATAATACGAGAGATAGTCGTTAAGTAACACTAATTTTATTATAAAATACATGGAAGAGTATGTACAACAGAAAATCTGATTTCAGAACACAAAATGGCTCTTTAGCATTACTCCATATGTGGATTATGATGATCGAGCAGTATGCGCATACGCAATATAGCGTACAATATAGCCACACCACTGTCGATTTTCAACGTGGATGAACAACGAAGAGTTATTTATTTTTTGTGGTAGTAGGGTGCGAAACATTCTGAAACCTACAGAAGAATGAAGGTTCGGTATGGAGACAGTAGTTTGAGTCAGCAGAGAGTGTGTGAACGGGTAGAAAGATTTCAAAACAGAAGACAAAACGTCATTGATGAACCACGGCATGGGAGACCAGCAAGCGTTACAACTAACATAGTGAAACAGCAGACTGACCAGCTAGTCCATGGCAGCATACGAAACAATATTGACGAAATAGTCATAGATTTCAATATGAGTCACGGAACTGCGCACAAAATTGGCCATGATGATCTCGGTTAGAGGAAAGTGTGTAGCAAATGGATCTCAAGGCTACTTACAACGAGATAATGAAGGCGATGCCAAATTGGTTAAAGGTCAAACCAAAAGATTCTTTTCAAGACGGCACACACAAGCCGGTGGATAGAAGGACAAAGTGTTGCCAGGTACGGGGAGTATGGGGAAAAATATACACACATAAAAATGTCTGGTTTGCACTCGTGTAAAAATGTTACTAATAAAATTGATATTACTTAATGACTGTCTCTAGTGTTATGTCGGGTGAATAGTCTGTAGAAAAGGTTAAGCAGTTAAAATACATTGGAGATATAATTAACCATAATAGAGGTATCAAATAAGAGTTTGCTAATCGAAGAGCAGCAGCTGCCAAACTTTTTATTGTCACAAAGAAAGGGTTCATCGGTGAAAGAGAAATAGGTAAGACAATTAAGTTAGCGGCATACCGCTCCATTTCTGTACAAGTTTTAACATATGGGTGGGAATCATGCGCAATGACAACAACTAAGAAAAGTTAACTCCACGCTTCTGAAATGAGATGCCTAAGAAAAGTGTTAAATTTACCAGAAGTGACCGACAATCAGACAATACGGCATCACCTCGAAAGTCAGGCCAAGCAGACTCGAGTGTAACAATCTCAACGCCGATGTTTTGGCCTTGTCTGCGGAATGAAATAAGATCTTCTACCATGACGGTCCTGGGACGACAAGAATCAACCATCCTGATCCCCAGGACGACTCAGCTGAGATGTTTGGCCTTGTCTGCGGAATGAAATAAGATCTGCTACCATGACGGTCCTGGGACGTCAAAAATCAACCATCTAGATCCCAAGGACGACTTAGTTGGGATGACAACATAAGCCAGTCTGTAAGAGATCGAAGACTTGTCTCAAACCAGGCCAATAAAAATACAGGATTGGATAAGCTGCCGTTCCTTCTGGCTAACATCTACACCTCACGCTAGAAAAGGAGCATCTATGTAAATTGCTACAAGATTTGGCAGCCCGCCGCATTCACAGCCCTCTTTGGTCGCCTTCCACGACATGACGCAGGTTTTACCGTAACTATTATTTGCTCACCATTCTGGTCCTGTAACACACGAGCCCTTCTTCTCACCAACAACTGACCTGAATAATGCCCTCTATGGCCAACAGTGGAGAATGTGTGTCCCATCCGTGTGTGCTCATCGGTCGGTCCAGCTGAGATTGTTGTATGATAAGGTCGAAAAGGTCATCTTTGTTTCCTGGAAATGATGATGAAAGTAATGGTATAGATACACAACATTTGTGCTGATTTACTCACTTGACTTCTCCGGATGTTTTTGAACTTTTTTTACTTTTCTTAACACAATAAGCTCCGGGCGCCGAATAGTCGGACATTTGTGCGGTCACTTTGTCTCTTTGGGCCGATTATTCGGCGCTTACATTTTGTTTCGTTTCTATCGCTATATCGTCACTTTTATACACACCAGACATCGTTTTTTACTTCCGTTTACTAGCTTTGAAACAAGCGAGGTAAGAAATTCACATTGCTGTTGAAAGTTTGGTAAATTTTACTGTTATTTATACAAATATTCAGTGTGTATTCGACAGTATTTAAAATGGCAACGTCCACCTCAGGTAATACTAGTAATAGGCCTCGTCGTTTTACAGCAGATCAAGCTATAAAGATGTTTGAAGAGATGAGAAGTCAACAATCTAATTCCGATATGGATGACAGTAGCTCTGACGATGGAGAATTGTCAGATTATCATTACGAGGAGTCTGAAAACGAACTGAACGACGATACAGAAAGTGATAGTTCGACCATGAGCACAGGACAACCAAGTCAGATTGCCACAACATCAGAGACTGTGTCTGAACCAAGAAGGAAGAAAATGAGGAAGGATCATAACGTTGTTAGAAACAATGATTACAATGTTACCCATGGACATGAGGGTAATAATCATATATCAGCACTATGAGTTTATTTTCAACGCATATTTCGTTACCTTGTTTGGCAGTAAATTAAGTATACGAGGACTGTTAAAATAGATCCAGAATTTGTTTTTTCTTCAACTTTTTCGTGGAATCTAATTCGTCTTGTCTTCTTCTAAATACTCCCCTTATCTATTAATACAATTCTGCCAGCACCGTTTTCACTTTTAGTGAACGTTCCTGGTAAGCAATTTTGGGAAATTGTGCATAGATCAGTCTGCGAACAAACCTTAATTTCTTCTTAATGTCGTCCTGTCAACGTGGAAATTCATTTTGAGAAATAGAAAAGAGATTATTGTGTACAAGGTCAGCTAATTGATAATGTAAGGTCACTGTATCGTTCTAGTATACATGTCGCAAGGTTTGCTGATGGTGTAACAGATGCTTTTTAAATCACTACCGGTGTGAGACAGAGGTGTGTACTTTCTTCCCTGCTGTTCTTCTTCTTCGTTCGTTCTCAATCTCCCGCTACCAAACTCTGAAAGGGCTTAAGTGGCAGAATGTAGTCCACAGAACGGAGTGCGTTGTGTTGTAGTTTACAGCTTGGCTGCGATATTTGCACCTTTCGGTCCAACACATCCGACTTCAGCAAGCATTTTTTGAGTACCGGGTTTCGCATTCCCTCTTCGATTCCTTCTCCTTAGACAGTCTGCCCTGCTGCAGTCTGTTATCCAGGATCACCGCGTGGAGGTGTAGAAGGGTCTTGGCAGCTATGGTTCGCTAGCAGTCAGTTATGGGGCGCTGACAACTGCAGCTCATGCGCTGCTCAGCATCTTGATCCCCTTCTCTGCTGTTCAACATCTGCTTTACTACAGGCGCCTTCCAAATGCAGTTACTCTGCAGTCTCTAAAGTCCGTCAGAAACCAGGTTCACCAAACAGCTCACCGCTGTGCAAATGAGTGTTGGCTCCACCTCAGTGAAAATTATCCAAACTGCGGTACAAACAGGAAAATTCAGAAAATGTATGATGGTATAAACAAAAAAAGCTGTTGGTACCACGCATTTGAAAACAGCGCCAGTCAAATCCATCAGTGGCGAAAATTTAACTGACAAAGGAAGGGCGATGGGTGAAGCATTATTCTGAGCGACAGTATGGGCACTCCTACAGTCCTTGATGCTATTCAATGCTATGCTAGAATGGACGAGCTAGACGTCGAACTATCTAGAACAGTGGTGGCCCAGCTAAGGTTGGCCAAGTCCAGATTATGGTTAAGGATTACACCAGAGGGCCAGACATATTACATCCTTAGAAAATACCATTCTGAGATTTAGTTTTACATATATAATGAACCACGTACATAAAACAACGGCAAACTACTATATACTTAGAAAACATTTTTACAAATGTAAACTCTTATACATGAAAACGTACACAACAGCTTCAAGCCCAAAAGTGTTACTGGCTGATTTATACTTAACACACTTCACAAGGCCAACTGTGCACATCAACTCTTTTATTTAGAAATGTACCTACCACCACTCCCTTCCCCCTTCCTTTCTTTACGATCACTTTTCCCATACCGAAGCTTAAGACAAAGCAACATCATTTGATCTCAGAGATTTCCGACCGCAGAAAATATCTGCAATTGCCTTCAGTTTCTCATGATCAAAGTAGGTATTGACACTGACTTCACATGTCCACGTGCACGATCAGATATTTGACGTTATCATTTCCGTTTTGTCGGCACTGCCTAGTAGAGAGAGTGAGAGAGTTGGTGGGAGGTGGGGTGATGTTAATCGTCCATTTTGGGTCTTTTTGGTTTTTGATTCTGTTGCCAGTGCGTGCTATTTTGTAATATTTTTTTTAGCAGTGGTCGGAGTATACAGTTATTTTCAATGAACAATAAGAGACCAGCCTAAAACTGGCTGGGGGGGGGGGGGGCGGATTTGACCCGAGGGCCGTAGTTTGGCCACCTCTGATCTAGAAGATCTCAAGACAGCCATTGACAACTTTTAATCCTGGACAAAGCAGCAGGCAGCGACGGAATCCCACTTTTGATCAAGCATTGTAAAGATGCACTCTTGAAACCGCTACACTTGCTGCAATGCCAGGTTTTTAAAGAGGCACTTACACCTCAAAATATGAGGGATTAAAAAAATGTCACATTATACAAGAATTAAGGTGATAAAAGTGACTAATAATTACAGAGGCATCTCACTGCTCAGTGTTGATAAATTCTTTGCTAGCGCGATCTTACTGCGGCTACACAAACTGGATGAGCGCGTGTACCCAAGGTGATCTTACTGCGGCTACACAAACTGGATGAGCGTGTGTACCCATGGTGATCTTACTGCGGCTATACAAACTGGATGAGCACGTGTACCCATGGTGATCTTACTGCGACTACACAAACTGGATGAGCGCGTGTACCCATGGTGATCTTACTGCGGCTACAAAAACTGGATGAGCGCGTGTACACAGAGTCACAATGTGGATTCCGATCTGGAAGATCACCGATCGACATGATATTCTCTCGTCAGCGAAACGTGGACAACCTATGCCATACAAGAGCATAGGCTCAACACCTTGCACCTACGACTCCTGAAATCCATCCTTGACGTCTCACGGAGAGACAAGGTGATAAATGCGGAGGTGCATTCTCGTAACAGTCTTCAAAGTATATACCCCCTCCCTCGTCAACGAAGACTGCTATGGCTTGGTCATGTTCGTCGCATAAAAGACGTTTGCATCCTCAAATATATTCTCTATGTGCAGCTGGCATGTGGTATAACAACAGCTGGCGTGTGGTATAACAACAGCTGGCGTGTGGTATAACAACAGCTGGCGTGTGGTATAACAACAGCTGGCATGTGGTATAACAACAGCTGGCGTGTGGTATAACAACAGCTGGCGTGTGGTATAACAACAGCTGGCATGTGGTATAACAACAGCTGGCGTGTGGTATAACAACAGCTGGCATGTGGTATAACAACAGCTGGCGTGTGGTATAACAACAGCTGGCATGTGGTATAACAACAGCTGGCATGTGGTATAACAACAGCTGGCATGTGGTATAACAACAGCTGGCATGTGGTATAACAACAGCTGGCATGTGGTATAACAACAGCTGGCCGGACACATCTGCGGTTCAAAGACGCATGTAGATACATCACTCTCTTATATTAGATATGTCTATAAAACAGGCAGACAGGTCGGTATTGAATGCTCTGCGGGATCAAGATGCTGAGCAGCGCATGAGCTGCAGTGGTCAGCGACCCATAGCTGACTGCTAGCGTCAGGGCCAGCGAACCATAGCTGCCAAGACCCTTCTACACCTCCACGCGGTGATCCTGGATAATAGGCTGCAGCAGGGCAGGCTGGCTAAGGAGAAGGGATCGAAGAGGGAATGCTAACCCGGTACTCAAAAATGCTTGCTGAAGTCGGAGTGTTGGACCGAAAGGTGCAAATATCGCAGCCAAGCTGTAAACTACAACACAACGCATTCTGTTCTCTGGACTACATTCTGCTACTTACCTTTTCAGGGTTTGGGGGTGGAGATTGAGAACGAACGAAGAAGAAGAAGAAGAAGAAGAATGCTCTGCTTTTCTCGATAATGTTTCTCATGTTGAAGATATGGTCTCTCGTGCCTCTTCCTGGCCTGAACCCTGCTTGCGTTTCGTTTATTTCATAGCCAATAAGTCTTTGTCAGTACCTAAGTAAGATCTCAGAGTGGATCTTTCCACCCCTTACTGGAGAGGAAATAATATTATCACTGCATCCTTATGCGTGTTGAAATAGACGACTAAAGAGCGTGCGTGTGGCTAGCGACCATATCGTGTCATACAGATTGTTTCAGAAACCACAGCTACTAAATGCTTTGGTAAAAGCTTCTTAAAGTAGGTCAAATGTTGTGTTGGCCTTCAGTTGCGGAATTGGGTTCCGTTGCGTGAGGGGGGGGGAAAGAGAATTCAAGGGGGCGCCGGGACGCCAAATCTACTAATTCGTCGAACAACATCAACAATCTAAACAATGACTTTTACAACTTAAGTAACATAGATGAGTGTCATTAGTGTATTTATTAATACAAACAAGAAACTGACTAGTTGATATGAATGGCTTTCTGCATGATTTCATTTAGGCAAAGCGATTTATTGTTGATTCAAAGTCGAGCAAGATCACGGTCAATTGAAATTAATGCCAAACCAGACAGACGTTGATAATCATTGGTTGATAATCTTCAATCTACAGAAACTTCTTTTAAATAGCAGATGTAACAGGAAGAGTCAAGTAAATTGTATAGATTATGGACAAATTAGGGAGACCTTGTGTCATCTGTTTTTCAATCAAGAACGGCAACACCTCCTTTATTTCACTAGATAGCGATGGGCGTATTGATGCGTTCACGTCTTTGAATGTATCATATTCTACGTTTGTTTCTTCAATGCTAATGTCGTTTTTGTAAATGTCGCATAAACGTCTGAAAGAATATTTATTTTCTTCTCCTGTTTGTGATGGATCAAGAGGGCATAAATAAGTAACTGTATTTTTTAAAAGTCATTAAACCGTTTATCTGTTTGGGTAACAAGTGTATTCAGTACAGTGAAGTATGTTTCAAATTTAAACAGTGTAGTTGGATCATCAATCCTTTCATCTCTGCTATGTTCTTCCGCCATACGTTTCTTTCTTGATATTCGCTTTTTCTTAAATTATGTTTGGGGACATCAAGTCCGGGACATTTTTCGTTAATCAATAAATTGACAGCTACATTTAAAGTTTCAAAAGCTTCATCGCCTCTCATGCCAACATACGTTTTTCTTGCAACATTGATCAATTGTTTTGCAAAGGATATATCAATGTCGCTGCGTTGCAAGTAATTTGAATGCACGAAGATGGTATCTAACATTTTTTTTAGAAATAGTATTAGAAAAACAAAAGAGCATTTCTTTAGCAAAACAGATAATCTCATAGCTTCTGCTCGGGCACTTCCTTTATGTGCTTTTGATTCTCCTAAATTTATACCATCTAGAGTGGCTAGAATAGCAGAGAAAGATCAAACAACTGCATCAACTGCATGCTTGTCCACCTTGTTTCAGAAAGTCGTTTCAGAGTATCTACCGTTGATTTATATTGAGTTTTTATATGTTTTTCAAGAGTATGTAGTCGTGGTAAACTTTTCTGTTTTGCCGAAAAACAACTGTACATTACTGTTGACAGATATTGCTTCGATGGTCACAAAATTCAAAACATGAGCACAACAGTGAACATATATAGCGTTAGGTGAAAATGTCCTTATCTGAGTTTGAAGGCCACTCTTAACTCCAGACATCACAGAGGCACCATCGTATGCCTGTCCTCGACAGAGTGTAATATCAATGTTTCGCTTTTTTAGCTCTGTTAAAATGAACTCAGTAAATGCTGTAGCATTGCTGTTTTCCAGTGTATAGAAGCCTATAAATCTTTCAACAACATATCCTGATTTTATAACCGATCGTAAAGAAACTGACATCTGATCAATTCTGGATATATCCAATAGTTGAATCAATAATTAAAGAAACAAAAATCTGCAGACTTGACTTCATTACCAATTGTCACCGATAATTCAGATGCGAGTGATTGAATGAAATCATTTTGCACATCATGACTTGAATCAAGTTAATTTTTCTTTTCAAACTTTAGCTGATTGTCCAAAGTTGAATCATATTTGGCTAAGAAAGAAAACATTTCACGAAAATTTCCGGTATTTTTGCCATTACTATCACTCAACAAAGAATGTTTTCTGTGTCCGCTGAATTGCAAACCTTGTTTTGCTAAGAATAGCGTCACGTCTATCATCCGTTTCAAAACTTCTCTATTCTTTTCGACTTGGCGACGCTCCTGACTGATCAAACCAGATATTACAGTTTTGTCATTTGAAATTCGATATTTAGCAAGCAAATATTAG
This sequence comes from Ariolimax columbianus, assembly GCA_036924085.1. Classification (NCBI taxonomy): domain Eukaryota; kingdom Metazoa; phylum Mollusca; class Gastropoda; order Stylommatophora; family Arionidae; genus Ariolimax; species Ariolimax columbianus. The sequence continues at coordinate 72,510,750 of JAVGWX010000005.1, read as the reverse complement.
AGTAATGCATTTTGATGTTGATTAGAAATTTGATGTTTAACAATTTTGTCCATACCTTTCTTCCAAATGAAAACTCTTGAATCTTTGTCAGACCATTCCTTACTATAATTTTCAGATTTAGGTTCAGCGAATAACCAGCAAGCTTGGCAGTACATCTTTTCATTTGCTGGTGAATAGACAAGCCAATTTTTTTCCTCTCTCATACTACCCTTTCCAAAACTTTTTGTGCATCCAAAAAATTTGAAACTTGCGCCCAAATTCATCTGTCGAACATTTGAATGGTTCATTGAGACCTGGTTGACATGGACCAACTTCACACAATTTTCGTATCAATCTTGTGCTTAAATCTGTGTTAGTGAAGAGTCCTGGATCTGTAGGGAATTCTGATTGAGGCAGAAGTGGTTCTTGGATAGTATCTTCAACAAGTTGTATGTTTCAGCAAATGCTTCAAATTCCAGATCAGTCAGATTATTATGTTCTTCCACTTCTACACATTACAAATCAGTCAGATTATATTTTCTTCCACTTCTACACATTTCAAATCAGTCAGATTATATTTTCTTCCACTTCTACACATTACAAATCAGTCAGATTATATTTTCTTCCACGTCTACACATTACAAATCAATCAGATTATTATGCTCTTCCATGTCAACACATTACAAATCAATCAGATTATTATGTTCTTCCACGTCTACACATTTCAAATCACTCTGCTTATTATGTTGCAAGCCAGGAGATGATCGTGTTTCAGCCTCAGTGGGCTCTCTATTGGAACTTGAAGCTGCACTCTGATCGTCATATACTGGCTAATTTTCAGGATGAACTTCAACTGAATGAATAACTTTAGTCCTAAATGATGTTAATTGAAGACATTTACTTGCATCGACCTTGAGACTGGCTTCCTTCGCCAATCTACGACTAGACGCTCCACCTAATTTGTTAAATGATTTTCATTTATTACCATGGTTACCGTCACCGGCTGACTCATCCATGACAGTAATTTAAATATTATTATAATTTATTATGAAAACAATTATAATTGTTTGTCGTAAATATAATTTGTTAAGATAATTAAAATAAAACGCACTATAGTGGCAGAAAATTTTACACGCTGCGAACCCAACGCTCATGGCTGGATCCGCCACTGGTGGCTTTGTACTCCCACTGGAGCGAGAAAATTTAACGAGAAGATGAAACGAGTAAGAAGGTAACGAATAGGGATTGCAACTTATCCAAACAATGCCCTGGGTGGGTACGCGAATAACCTCTCGTTTAAAAGCATCAATTGCGTCACCTTTCTATCTGTCAGATTAAACCTTCTTATATTGCCAACGACGTTTGTAATAAGTTCACAATCAATACCCTCTCAACTAATGTGGGACTGTTAAGCTTTCCTTCAACGCCAAAAATATCATCAGACCCGGAACAATCACATGACAGAATTGTTGAAATCAAAATAGGTCTGACGATAACAAAGAGAAATAACTTTACTGACAAGGAACAATAATCCGTCGTGTACTCTCTGGCGACTTTAACTAAGTGCTACTTTAAAGAGCTGGTATCTCAAATATGAGGTACGAGTGCCTTCCCACCCAGCCGCCCCTCCCTTTTTTCAGGAGGTACAGGAAGCTTGTTAAAATGCTACAGAATTGTTAGTCCCACAGCAGACATGCCTATGTGGATGAAGTGTTGAATGTTTGATTATGTCAAGACGGCTTTTGAGAAGTCGAAATGGTCAGTTTCCTCAGTCGTTCTCTTACTTTCATCTTCATAATGGGGTACAGAGATTTCTATCATGGGGCATAAAGTCTTCTACCATTAGGTATAATGACTTCTATCATTAGGTATAATGACTTCTACCATGGGGCTAAAGTCTTCTACCATTAGGTATAATGACTTCTACCATTAGGTATAATGACTTCTACCATTAGGTATAATGACTTCTACCATTAGGTAAAATGACTTCTACCATTAGGTATAATGACTTCTACCATTAGGTATAATGACTTCTACCATTAGGTATAATGACTTCTACCATTAGGTATAATGACTTCTACCATGGAGTATAAATTATTCTACCACAGGATGTACAGTATTCTACCACGGGGTATAAAGTCTTCTACCATGAGGTATGAAGTATTCTACCACGGGGTGCAAAGTCTTCTACCATGAGGTATGAAGTATTCTACCACGAGATGCACAGTATTCTACCTCTGGATGCAAAGTTTTCTACCTCTGGATGCAAAGTTTTCTACCTCTGGATGCAAAGTTTTCTACCTCTGGATGCAAAGTTTTCTACCTCTGGATGCAAAGTTTTCTACCTCTGGATGTAAAGTCTTCTACCTCTGGATGCAAAGTTTTCTACCTCTGGATGCAAAGTTTTCTACCTCTGGATGCAAAGTCTTCTACCTCTGGATGCAAAGTATTCTACCACGAGATGTAAAGTCTTCTACCACGAGATGTAAAGTTTTCTACCACGAGATGTAAAGTTTTCTACCACGAGATGTAAAGTTTTCTACCACGAGATGCAAAGTTTTCTACCACGAGATGTAAAGTTTTCTACCACGAGATGTAAAGTTTTCTACCACGAGATGTAAAGTATTCTACCATGATGAACGAAGTTTTCTACCACGAGATGCAAAGTATTCTACCACGAGATGTAAAGTATTCTACCACGAGATGTAAAGTTTTCTACCACGAGATGTAAAGTTTTCTACCACGAGATGCAAAGTATTCTACCACGAGATGTAAAGTTTTCTACCACGAGATGTAAAGTCTTCTACCTCTGGATGCAAAGTTTTCTACCACGAGATGTAAAGTTTTCTACCTCTGGATGTAAAGTATTCTACCACGGGATGTAAAGTTTTCTACCACGGGATGTAAAGTCTTCTACCACGGGATGTAAAGTATTCTACCACGGGATGTAAAGTCTTCTACCTCTGGATGTAAAGTATTCTACCACGGGATGTAAAGTCTTCTACCACGGGATGTAAAGTATTCTACCACGGGATGTAAAGTATTCTACCTCTGGATGTAAAGTATTCTACCTCTGGATGTAAAGTATTCTACCTCTGGATGTAAAGTATTCTACTTCTGGATGTAAAGTATTCTACCATGATGAACGAAGTTTTCTACCACGGAGTACAAAATCTTTTACCACCGGATGCAGTCTTCTACCAGGAGATGTAACGTCTTTTATCACAGGATGTAAAGGTTTCTACCACGTAGTGGAAAGTCTTCTACTATGTGTTGCAGATATTTCTGATCGTGTGGCTTATACTGTCTACAGGATGGGTGAGCCGACCCAATGTTTAATCCTACTATGTCTTATAATAGTTGTCAATCGCAAGCGAAGATGGGACAGCGTAAAATATGAGCAGTCAGGCGTGACCACGCCTCTTCACTGTGAGTAACAATCCAGCACATGTCTGGTTACCTTTCCGGACCTTTCCTATGGCGAATTCTATCCATCTTCACTTTCTCCAATCTCCCGCTGCATTGGTTGTTCGAATTTTAATTGGAACTGAAATTGCAACACCGTGAATGAGCTGACAGCAGCCAGCAGCTCATAAGCTGACTGCTTGTATCTGAGTAAGTGAATCAGATCTGACCAAGACAATGTTCAACCTCCAATTGGTAATAGCCTTCACTAGTGCAGGATGGCTAAGAGAATAGGGATCGCAGTGAGAAGGCAAACGCGGTACATAACTACGCCAGCTGAAACCGGGTGTGTAGGCTGAAAGTAAAAGATATCGCAGCCTAGCTGTAAACCACGAAACAACATCATTTTCAAAAAGAATGCTGAAGAAGAAGAAGAAGAAGAAGAAAAAGAAGAAGAAGAAGAAAAAAGAAGAAGAGTTTTCTTTGCCACAGATTCGTGTTTGCTAATTAGTAATAGTAGGCAAAAATTAGCTAAACACATTTAGCTCTTGGTGACGTTTCTTTGGTGGCAATGGACGTGCTGATAAACTGACAAAAACAGAAGCAAACAAACCACAACTCAACATCTCCATCAGCCAAAGAACTACTAAAAACATCATCTACAACAAGTGCAGATAAACAATAGATTGACAGATGGGCTACAGGTGTGATTGCAAGAACTCTGTGTGCAAACATGTCTCAATCCAATCTCAAAGATAGCGTCACAAATTTAAGCCGTATAGACCAGTTACACAACTTTCAGGTAGCAATCAAGACATGTGCCGGGGAACAAACACATACACAGACTGACTGAAGAACATACACCATTCTGCAAACATACTGTGATGGACAAGACGAAACAGTAAAACACCAACTTTGGATTGCCCATCATTGTCAGATTTGCGGAAGCAACTATCACCAACCCCGTCTATTACCAACACTCTGAATGGGGACACAAAACAACTATCACCAACCCCCTCTATTACCAACACCCTGTATAGGGACACAAAACAACTATCACCAACCCCCTCTATTACCAACACCCTGTATAGGGACACAAAACAACTATCACCAACCCCCTCTATCACCAACCCCCTCTATTACCAACACCCTGTATAGGGACACAAAACAACTATCACCAACCCCCTCTATTACCAACACTCTGTATGGTGACACAAAACAACTAAAGAAACATCTACATTTCACTATCTGGCAAAGGGGAAAGAACAAGAAAAACGAACTACTCAGGGGATCATCAACAATCAATGTTGGTGGCAGGTTACAGTTGTTCTATTTATATCAAGGGGCATACACAGGAAGATGGTCAGGGGGTCTTTCCGGCTGTAAAGCATTTCAAGAATCCCGAGCAAGTTTGCCACTAAGGGGATTACTGTGCCAATCCCCACATGGCTGACCAGACTGCTGTGACAGCCTGTTTCCAGAAGCACAAACGAGGAAGTGAGGTGGGGAACTTGGTCAGTATGTTTCACCTGACCCAGATGATACTCTTCACCTCCACCTTAGTCAGTATGCTTGACCTGACCCTAATGATACTCTTCACTTCCACCTTAGTCAGTATGCTTGACCTGACCCTGATGATACTCTTCACCCCGACCTTAGTCAGTATGTTTCACCTGACCCAGATGATACTCTTCACTTCCACCTTAGTCAGTATGCTTGACCTGACCCTGATGATACTCTTCACTTCCACCTTAGTCAGTATGCTTGACCTGACCCTGATGCCACTCTTCACCCCCACCTTAGTATGTTTCACCTGACGCAGATGATACTCTTCACCCCCACCTTAGTCAGTATGCTTGACCTGACCCTAATGATTTTCTTCACCCCGACCTTAGTCAGTATGTTTCACCTGACCCAGATGATACTCTTCACTTCCACCTTAGTCAGTATGTTTCACCTGACCCAGATGATACTCTTCACCTCCACCTTAGTCACTATGCTTGACCTGACCCTGATGCCACTCTTCACCCCCACCTTAGTCAGTATGTTACACCTGACCCTGATGATACTCTTCACCTCCACCTTAGTCACTTATCTTGACCTGACCCTGATGCCACTCTTCACCCCCACCTTAGTCAGTATGTTACACCTGACCCTGGTGATACTCTTCACCTCCACCTTAGTCACTATGCTTGACCTGACCCAGATGATACTCTTCACCTCCACCTTAGTCAGTATGTTTCACCTGACCCAGATGATACTCTTCACCTCCACCTTAGTCAGTATGTTTCACCTGACCCAGATGATACTCTTCACCTCCACCTTAGTCAGTAAGTTTCACCTGACCCTGATGATACTCTTCACCTCCACCTTAGTCACTACGCTTGACCTGGCCCTGATGTTACTCTTCACTAAACACTTCACGCACTTAACAGCGATCCACGCATGACCCTTCGTGGCTCCTTTACTGGCGAAGAAACAAATATGGACATTGCTTGTTATGCGTGTCGTAGTAGTCGACTAATTAGGGTTGTCTATGGTACTAACAAATTCGTCGTTCAAAACATAATGCCAAAAGAAACCTCCAACTGCAAGTCCACATAAATGTACATGATTCCTACAAACAGGTCAACTGTAGTTTTTAACCTGCTGGAGAGAAAAGTGGCAACTGACATGATACCTACCTCGTTTTCCAAACCAGTTGGCATGTGATGGAGGGCAGACGAGTGTTATGACAAGAGCAAGTACCACCACGAGAGTTAATCGTCTTGACATGTTTTACTGAAGACAATTTGGTAGTCTGGGAATCTTCAATAATTCTGCTCTAAAACATACAGAGAAGTAAAATATTAGAGCTTCTTCTTCTTTTTCCTTCTCCTCATCCTCCTCCTCTTCTTCCCCAGTAATTCATGTGAAAAACAAGTTAGTACATTTTCCAGAGAAAACAAAAGTATGTATATATAAACGCCATGGTGATATAATTTTTAACGGTTTCTTGATCAAGGGTCAAGGACGAAGGATCACAAGATTATTCCTCTCCGTCGTTCGCTCTAAAAATAATCGCATCTATTTCCCTCACAAACTTGGGGGGTCCATCTTATGCTTCTATAGTCGCCATACAGGTTATCCCGCAACTAGCTTCAGGAGGACTATGCTGTCACTTTGTTCCACTTGTTTAGCCAGTACACAAGAAGACCATACAGGTACTTCACCGTTTGGCTGTTATCCCCACATGGGCACATGTCTGTGTGTTCAATTCTGTACTTTGCTGAACTGACCATTCTTCAGACCGCAATGACCTGGTCGCAATCTGAATATTGTCACTTGATCTCTTCTTGGTAAGGAGTAGTATATCTATTCTTGGCAAGAGATACAATATGTCTTCTAGACAAAGAGTAGTATATCTCTTCTTGGCAAGAGGTAGAATAATTCTTCTAGGCAAAGAGTAGTATATCTCTTTTTGGCAAGAAGTATCATATCTCTTCTTGTCAAGAATTATCATATCTTTTCTAGGCAAGAAGTATCACATCTTTTTAAGCAAGGAGTAGTATATTTTCTCTAGGCAACGAGTAGCATTTCTCTTCTTGGTAAGGAGTATCATATCTATTTGTGGCAAAAAGTTGTATATCTCTTCTCGACATGCTTCAGATGAATAATATTCTGGATGCTCTCTTGTCATTGAAGTTAATTTTCATTAATGTTGTCTCGTATTTGTGGAGAGGGTGGTCAAGGAGTTTGTGAGCATGGCTTACAACCCAAACCTGTGAGATTCAAATCACGTCGCCTATAGACACGAGTAGGGAAGACTCGATAGTCCTGCAAGACAACTTCCTAAGAGAGACAACTCTGACCAAAAACAACTGCTGCCTTGCAGTTAGGCTGGGGACAGCCAAAGGCTAAGGAGGGCAACCCTACAGAAACGCCTGTTGAAATCGGATGCACTGAGCCACAGGCTTAACAAAATAAAACAATGCAACGTAAATATCGCTGTAAACAGCGTACGAGGAAGAAGAAGAAGAAAAATCACGTCGTGCTTTATTTAACAGACCAGGCATGTCGTATGCTTTTGTCATGGTATGACCTTCTTCCCCAGTCGACCCAGCTGTAAATGTGCACCTGATGAAGTTATGTGACAATTATGGAACAGCAGTGGGAGCTATGAAGTTCATGGTCTGTAGGGGAAACTTTCAGCAGTGTAAGGGAATGAGCAAGTATAGCTGTGCCCAGCTGCAACAAAGACGGTTTGATAAGTTATTTTCCTTTGTTTTCAGCTTTATTTCTTCGTATTTAGCCCTGTCTTCCTGTTTGGGTTTTTGTTTTATTTCTTTAGTTATTGTATCTGCCTCATTAGTACCACAATATCTACTGCTGTTTCTATCTCCTCGGCATCAGCTCAAAGATGTATGAGAACTCTCCAATGGAGACTGAGACCTAACTCTCCTGTCCATCATTTAATGTTGTGTGTCACGACATGGGACAGGAGATGCTTGTGAAAATGGTAGCAGTCACTAAAAGCGATACAGTTAGAAATGAAGAGATCACACAGAGAGTGACTTATATAGACTGTTTAAAATATAATGGTTTTGTACATCTGACAATAATGCTGCCAAACCTACGCAAAAAAAAAATTACAGTAAGATGAAGACAAAGAAAAAGATGGATTGGTGGTAATAAACAACGACTACAAGGCATGGACTGAAAATAACTAAAAGTGTACAGATGCCACATGAAACAAGATTGCATATTTCCAACTCTATAAGGACCAAACTATAAATCCCCACCTGACCAGAAAGCTGCAACACAGGCTGCATCTAGGAGTACAGACAAGAACGTTAGGTAGGATCCTGATCGGTATGTTCCACTTGACCCTCGTTACTTTTCGCTCTTAATACAAAGAACACAGTTGATGTGGCCATATTGATTGTGACAATATAAGCCTGGCGAGGTCAGAATAAGCTACAACTAATGACCATGCGCTCTTGCCCATTCATTCCTACATGCCCCAAGTGAAGTAGCTATTTAGTATCATTATCAGTGTGAAAGAAAACTCGATAAACAATAGCCCCATATATGATACATGGAATCTAAGGGAGAATGGCTCTGTTTTCCTGTGGAATGCAAAAAGTTGGAGTAGTAATAAAAGAGGAAGAAATGGAGGAGAAAGAAAATTTAAGAAGAGATACAAAAGGGAGATTAAGTACATGAAGATAAAAAAGAATTGGCGGTAGCAGTCCTATTAATGTTGCTATTAGTAGTTGTAATGGTAGTAGTAGTAGTAGTAGTAGTAGTAGTAGTAGTAGTGGCAGTAGTAGTAGTAGTAGTAGTGGCAGTAGTAGTAGTAGTAGTAGTGGCAGTAGTAGTAGTAGTAGTAGTGGCAGTAGTGGCAGTAGTAGTAGTAGTAGTAGTAGTGGCAGTAGTAGTAGCAGTAGTAGTAGTAGTAGTAGTGGCAGTAGTAGTAGCAGCAGTAGTAGTAGTAGTAGTAGTAGTAGTGGCAGTAGTAGTAGTAGCAGCAGTAGTAGTAGTAGTAGTAGCAGTAGTAGTAGTAGTAGTAGTAGCAGCAGTAGTAGTAGTAGTAGTAGTAGTAGTAGCAGCAGTAGTAGTAGTAGTAGTAGTGGCAGTAGTAGTAGTAGTAGTAGCAGCAGTAGTAGTAGTAGTGGCAGTAGTAGTAGTAGTAGTAGTAGTGGCAGTAGTAGTAGTGGCAGTAGTAGTAGTAGTAGTAGTGGCAGTAGTAGTAGTAGTAGTAGCAGCAGTAGTAGTAGTAGTAGTAGTAGTAGTGGCAGTAGTAGTAGTAGTAGTAGTAGTAGTAGCAGCAGTAGTAGTAGTAGTGGCAGTAGTAGTAGTAGTAGTAGCAGTAGTAGTAGTAGTAGTAGTGGCAGTAGTAGTAGTAGTAGTAGTAGTGGCAGTAGTAGTAGCAGTAGTAGTAGTAATAGTAGTAGCAGTAGTAGTAGTAGTAGTAGTAGTAGTGGCAGTAGTAGTAGTAGCAGTAGTAGTAGTAGTAGTAGTAGTAGTAGTAGCAGCAGTAGTAGTAGTAGTAGTAGTAGCAGCAGTAGTAGTAGTAGTAGTAGCAGCAGTAGTAGTAGTAGTGGCAGTAGTAGTAGTAGTAGCAGCAGCAGTAGTAGTAGTAGTAGTAGCAGCAGTAGTAGTAGTAGTAGTAGTAGCAGCAGTAGTAGTAGTAGTAGTAGCAGCAGTAGTAGTAGTAGTGGCAGTAGTAGTAGTAGTAGTAGCAGCAGTAGTAGTAGTAGCAGCAGTAGTAGTAGTAGTAGTTGTTGCAACATTCGTTTGGGTTGCAGAAGCAGCAGCAAAATAAAAAGCGGCAAATTGGAAATTTAGTATTGGGCTCATATTGTCTTGACTGATGACACAATAGAGTATTAGCGGTAGTAGTAGTTCTTCTTGTAGAGTGGAAGAAGAAGAAGCTAGAAGAAGAGAAAAAGAAGAAATTGAGGAAGTAAAAGGAAGAAGAAGAGGAAGAAGATAAAGTTGAAGAAGATGAAGTTGAGGAAGAGGAAGAAGAAGAAAACTAAAAAGAAGAAGAAGAAGAGGGAAAAGAAAGAAGAAGAAGACGAAGAAGTAGACGAAAAATATGAAGTAGTAGAAGTGGAAGAGGAAGAAGAAACAGAAGAAGATGAAGAAGAAGAGGAAAGAGAAGGACGAAGAGAAGCAGAAGAAGAAGATGAGGGTGAGGAGAAGAAGAAGAAGAAGAACGGAACAAGAAGAAAAAGAAGAAGAAGATCAAAAGAAAAAGTTGAGGAAGAGGCAGAAGAAGTAAAAAGAAGAAGAAGAAGAGGGAAAAGGAAGAAGAAGAAAAAGAGGAAGAAGAAAAAAAACGAAGAAGCAGAGCAAAAAGATGAAGAAAACGTAAAAGAAGAAGAAGACGAAGAAGAAGAAGAAGAAGACACTTATTATGAAACTTACTGTCCCGAGTAGCCTAACTTGACACGATCCTTTCCAATTTTCTTGAGAACTTGGTGATACTGTAAAACGTCGAAACACAGAGCAAATGATAATTACTTTTAATTTGTGACTTCTAAATTAAATACAGTACAAACGTTACTTTATTTTCTAACAAATATTAGTTTTGCTATCTCTATTGACTCTACTGTAAATGAACAGTTATTGGTATTCCTTTCTTCTCTTATTCTACGTTTATCAACTTGAAGCCGTTGATATATAAACCAAAACGCTCTTGCGAACGAATGTGTGAGAAAGTTTAAATAGTTTGAAAGATCGCGGCGTACTTAGCGCATGCGCTTTGAACAAGGGCCTGAACAAATACCTTTGAAAAAATCCAGCCACTTAGGAGAGGTTTTCTAAGACAGCATACATCACACCCGGTATCATCTCATGGCACGCGCGCGCTTGGTCGCTAATCCAAGGGGCTTAAACCTTTTTTACCCCGTTCGCCAATTGTCAGAATGTTATTCCAACCCCCCACCCCCCACCCCCTCCCACCTTCCAAGTTTGGCTGCCTCTAAAGGCACATTCCATAGAAAATATATGTTCAATTCGAAGGCTGTTATTTTATCTATATAAGTACATTTACATTTGACTTGGATTATTTTGCATAGTTTCTTTCACATGGAATAACAATAGAACATATTGATGGGTTTTAATACTTAAATAAAAGTACTTAAATAAATATTCAAAACTAATTACTTAACAGACTTAGCTGAAACAAACTAGGATGAAGAAGAGTGGTTTGGGGCATGGCTTCCTTTATTACTAAAGGAGGCCGTAGTTGGTGGCGAAAATGGAAGAATGTGTCGTCACAAAGTAATGACGTTTAATGTTCTGTAGGTCATGTGCAATATGCACAATTGTAGTGTGTGGGGGGGGGGGGGGGAGGCTGGGGTGTCCGCTGTAGCTGAGAGGTATGGCGCTCGCCTCTCAATAAACGAGCATACAAAAGTAAGAATAAATATATTGTATATGTATATTCTTCCCTAGGTGTATGAAGCTCTCTACCTCGCCCAATGATGTCACTCTTAGTCTGAAATGAGTCATTCAGTTGGTCGCATTTAATTATACAATTTGTGTTTTCTACATGGATTTTTGAACCTATTTGGAGATTATGTCTAGTATATGCCTTCTTCATATTTGGAGTTGGCTGTGAGATAGCGCCCTACGTCATCAGGAAAGTCCAGGTCTTCTAGCTGTTTAGTAAGATCCACTGGATTTCATTTCTTTCATAGGCTATCGTTTCTTTCATAATCCAATAAACTGCTACGAAGAAACAGAAATGTGATGGAAGACAACCCTGACAAACCCCAGATTTAGTGTGAAATGGTTCTGTGAGTTGTTCCTCTTTCAAGACTCTCCTCTACATGTCCTCATATTTCTGCTTTATTTTGATGGTGATGTTTTGCAGGTTCCCGTAGTGCACAACGGAAACAATGGTAAAAAAGTGTGTATCTTAAACACTGTGTAAGCACGTGCACAACTTCCTATTCTTCTATCGTGTCCCAGGGAAACTAGTTCAATAACTAAATCAACAAATCAATCAAAACGTGTCACCTCCCTGTGGAGGACAGGTCTTCAACAGATCGCGCCATTTTCTCCCGTCCTGGACGAACCGTTCCAGCTCCTTCCATATAGTTAATGTTTCCTTTATTTATGTTTGCCTCGAGCTCATTTCTTCGTTAGTGTGTTAGGTCTGCCCCTGCTTCTCTTTGCTTGAGGTTCCAGAATAGAGACTGTCTTGTAATGCTATCCACTGGTTGTCTTAATGTGTATCCTACCAAACGCTAGCATCTTCGTCTCACATCATGTTCCACTGGCGCATGTCTGGTAGATCACTATCTTACCCTAACATTTTAATCTTTCTGTTCGGTGCATGTACCCATGTACGAAAGTCAATATCTTTTTCATTGTTGTTTGTTGTTCTCCATGTTTCAGAGCCATACAATAGCACGGACTTCACATTCGAGTTGAAGAATCTTATTTTTGTGTTGGACTTAATTTCTTTTGCTTTCCATAAGTTCGCCAAAGCAATTAAAACTGTTCTCGCCTTTTGTATTCTTATTTGCATATATTGAACTGTACCTCCTACTTTGTCTGTATTGTTACCAAGATAAATGCATAATTCCACATCGTGTATGCTTTCACGTATGTTTCAACACAACATGATTGTTGTTAGCTGCATTTGTTCTCAAAATCTTTGTTCTTTTCTCAGTGTTCCCGCCGTCCAAATATATGTGACGTTTCATCAAGCAAACTTATGTTATGTTGCATCTGATTGCGGTTGCGGGACAGAAAAGTCAAGTCATCGGAAAAAAAACAGATATTTAAATTGTTTTGTCAAATGCCATTGAATTCAATTTTTGCTGAATTATGTTGTCTTAATAAACCAGTCGATAACCAGCAGAAAGAGAAAGGGTGATAAAAGATATACCAGATAATACCAGTTCTTTCTACAAAAGAAAGCAAGTAATTCGTTCATTTACACTGGACGTTTAAGCATCATCTAGCGCCGTTAAGTCGTCTACTACTTCCATGTTTGTCTTCAGACCTCGACTATCTAACGAATCTAATGAATGCAGTAGTCGACTTGAGGCTCCGTGCACCGCTAAGTGACGTAGGGTGAACAAGTCGCATTTCTTGTCCCAAGTTTGTTTGCGTCGGTTGAACATGTGTTGTTAGGTAGATTTATGTTGTGTCCTCTATCCAACTTCCACGTGGCCTTCCTCGGGTATAGTAGCCAGATCATTTTGTATTTGTTTGTTTTTTTGGATAAAAATAAATCGAAGCTAGACGACATTAAAGATTAATATTTTATACATAAAATAAACAGATATGGCTTAGTTAAAGCCCCTGTACACAAACAATGCAAAACTCGTGTTATGGCCACAAGGCCTTCGATCAGGACAAAGAACAAACGAAAATAGCTAACAAATAACAAAATAAACAATAAAGACAAGGTCCCCGGCAACAAATACAATACGTAAGGTGGCAGCCATTAGCCAGAAAGCAGCAGATGTACTTTCTAAACTGCTAGTACTGATAACTTTTCTCTGGTAGCAGGTTACAGTGGCTCTTCTTACGTACCAAGACAATGTAGATCCTCACCTCGCTAGCCAGACTGCTATGGTACAGCCTGTTTTTATGAGCACTACGAGGACGAGTATGTTTCATCTGAACCTGATATTGTTCTTGGCTCCCACCTTCTTGTGTTAAATGTATGCACTTGTAGTTGATGAGGTTGTATTCTATTGCTTCTTTCTTCTTATTCTTCTTCTTCTTCTTCTTCTTCTTTTTCTTCCTAGTAGCTGTTTAGACCTGAAGCTTGCTTTCTCCTACCCTGCTGAGGATGATGATGTTGCTAATCTTCTTCTTATGATCCAATCTTTGATGTTTGCACCGTCAGACGAGTTCCCTTGATAAAGTCGACCGTTGTTTGAGGCTTCGCTTTAGCTCCGCACAGTTTTGAGTTTAGTGTTGAATCTTTGGATCAGTATATCTTTCTTAACTGGTCGTACATGGGACAGTCTTGTAATGCATGCTCAACATACTAATGAGATGACCGAACCATCTGTGTTATTTCTTGCTTTACTTTTGTATTTAGTACAATGGTTAGTTATCACAATAATTTTAACCTCAACATTTCTCACTTTGCCCCATTTATTCCTGTATTAAATGGAGTTCCTTGTGTGGATCCCTGTGTCTCTTACTATGGAGGACAGAACAAGCCCACTACAACTCCATGCATGTCGAAAAATACGACTTAAGAGAACTGTGCATATGACTAGCAACCTCATCGTGTGAAACATTGTTACAGACAGCAACATTGCAAAAGCACGCAAAGTACTTTGGCACAGGCTACCTAAAGTAGGCCAGCTGTAGTGCTCTGGCTGGAGTGAAAAATGGGCAAGAAGAAGAAGATAGATGGAGTCTGGAGGCTAGAGAAGGAGTCCTTGATCAGTGGGAAATTCAATCCCAGATAGCTATTCCACATTCAGCAGGTGTCTAGCATGTTTGAATGATTCGATGTACAATGCTATGAATTTGCGTGTCTTCTTGGCATTCTTGGCAAATGTTTAATTTGCCAGAATTCCATAAATCGTACTTTTCTCTCACTGAAGTACAATCGTTACTTGGAGGTCCGGGGTTCGCTCCCGGAGTACTTATTGCTTGTCTTTCTTTTCTGTTGTTTGGTGTTATATGTAGTTTGGTGTTTTCTGTTGTTTGGTGTTTTCTATTTGGTGTTTTATGTTTATTGTTTTCTGTTGTTTGGTGTTTTCTGTTGTTTGGTGTTATCTATTGTTTGGTGTTTTCTATTGTTTGGTGTTCTCTGTTGTTTGGTATTTTATGTTTTGTGTTTTCTGTTGTTTTGTGTTTTATATTGTTTGGTGTTTTATGTTGTTTGGTGTTTTCTGTTGTTTAGTGTTTTCTGTTGTTTGGTGTTTTATGTTGTTTGGTGTTATCTATTGTTTGGTGTTTTATGTTGTTTGGTGTTTTATGTTGTTTGGTGTTTTCTGTTGTTTGGTGGTTTATGTTGTTTGGTATTTTATGTTGTTTGGTGTTATCTATTGTTTGGTGTTTTATGTTGTTTGGTGTTTTCTGTTGTTTTGTGCTATCTGTTATTTGGTGTTTTCTGTTGTTTGGTGTTTTATGTTGTTTGGTTTTTATGTTGTTTTGTATTTATTTTTGTTTTCTGTGTTCTGTTGTTTGGTGTTTTCTGTTGTATGGTGTTTTCTGTTATTTTTGTGTTTTCTGTTGTTTTCTGATGTTTGGTCTTATGTTTTCTGTTGCTAGTGTTATGTTTACTGCTATTGATGTTATGTTTACTGTTGTTGGTGTTATATTTACTGTTGAGAATGTTATGTTTAATTTTGCTGGTGTTATATTTATTTGTGCCTGTATTATGCATTCTGTTGTCTTGTGTTATGTTAACGAATGTTTAAAATATCAGTGTCTATGTGGACAAATGTAATAATAAACAACGACACATCTTCGGTGTTTAATTAGACTCTTTTTAGATTCTTGTGGAATACTAGTCTTCATCAAACAGACTTACTTACTTCCTTAGTCGCTCCTCTTCTACCGTGCGGTGTAGAGGTTCATCAAATAGACAAGGTCCATTAACTTGCCTTCATACAGTCGGTCCAATTCATTTCATTTGTCTTCGCCAGACCTTTTGCCCACCTACTTGGCCTTTATGTATTTGTGTTTTGTTTATTCAATTGTTTCCATTCGCTGATTGGTCATTCTTTTGTTTTCGTCGTTCGTTCTTAAACTTCGACTTCCAAGCCCCTGCAAAAGGACTTTGCAAGCAATGCAATGTAGTTCGGTGAACGGAATGCGTTGTGACGTAGTTTACAGCTTCACTGCGAAATTTACACATTTCGGTCCAACACATCCGACTTCAGCATGTCATTTTTGGGTACCAAGTTAGCCTTCCCTCTTAGAACCCTTCTCCTTAACCACTCTGTCCTGTTGCAGCCCGTTATCCAGGACCACCACGTGGAGGTGGGAAAGGGTCTTGGCAGCTCTGGGTCGCTGACCCTGCCGCTAGTAGTAAGTTTTGGGTCGTTGACTTTTACAGCTCATACACTTCTCAGTATCTTGATCCCGTTCTTTAGTCCATTAACTTGACTCCAGGTGCTTCTTTGTCTGTGCAATGATCTCCATGGGGGCCACCGGCATGTTAACTTTGCTTGATGGCCCTCTTGGTTTATAAGCTGGGATTTAAATTGTTTTTTTCTCAATAAATTGTCTCCATTTGCTCATTATCCATAGACATTGGGTCCTTTCAACTAGACGATATAGTTCTTCTTAATTCTTAGTCGATCTGTACTTATACAGGGTACGAATGCCTTGTACAGGTCCCTGCTCTGGTATGTGCTGGATGTAGCCGGGAGGAGGACTTCCTGCTTAGCGGGCTAGGCTTGAGCAGCTTATTAATCCGTTGCGTTGGGACAAGTGCCGCAGAGGGTGGTTAACATCGATGTGCGATTCCATCTTAACAGACTCAAATACTAGAGCAACGTAGGTCCACAGCAGGGTTGTTGTTGTTTGCGAATGCCCACAATGAGTAGGTTACTTTTTGTGCGCCCTGAAAAGGACGTTAAGGGACGTGTTGCAGTTGCTTTCCTCACATCCTGAGCGTGCTGGTAAAGATGGACGGTGGTCCTCCATGCGGTTGTGCTATGCTTGGCTGCATCTGCGTGTCGCTTACTACTAAGGAGATCACATCGAACCTCGCCTTGTTAGCCAGACTGTTGTCATCAACAACAGCCCGTTTCCAGGACGACCAACGAGGAGGTCAGGTGAGAGTATTGGCCAGTATATTTCTCCTGTACCTGGCTAACAGTGTCTGATCAGTGTGTTTTGCCTGACCAGACGTTAGCCTTATCGTCCCACACAGGAGGGTTGTGTGAAACATACTGATCAAGGTGGGAGTGAAAAGTAACAGCAAGGTCAGAGGAAACATTCTGATCAAGGTGGGAGTGAAGAGTAAAAGTACGGTTAGGAGAAACTTAGTGATCAAGGTTGGAGTGAAAAGTAACATCAGGATCAGGGGAAACATTCTGATCATCTCATACACCTCCCTTTCAGGCAGTTCTCTCCAGAAACCATCTGATCATGTCACCCACCTCACTTCCAGACAGCTCTCTCCAGAAACATGCTGATCATGCTACCCACCTCACTTCCAGGCAGCTCTCTCCAGAAACCATCTGATCATGCCACCCATTTCACTTCCAGACAGCTCTCTCCAGAAACAAGCTGATCATGCTACCCACCTCACTTCCAGGCAGCTCTCTCCAGAAACATGCTGATCATGCCACACACCTCACTTCCAGGCAGCTCTCTCCAGAAACATGCTGATCATGCCACCCACCTCACTTCCAGGCAGCTCTCTCCAGAAACATGCTGATCATGCCACCCACCTCACTTCCAGGCAGCTCTCTCCAGAAACATGCTGATCATGCCACCCATTTCACTTCCAGGCAGCTCTCTCCAGAAAAATGCTGATCATGCCACCCACCTCACTTCCGGGCAGCTCTCTCCAGAAACATACTGATCATGCCACCCACCTCACTTTCAGGCAGCTCTCCAGAAACATGCTGATCATGTCACACACCTCACTTTCAGGCAGCTCTCTCCAGAAACATACTGATCATGCCACCCACCTCACTTTCAGGCAGCTCTCTCCAGAAACATGCTGATCATGCCACCCACCTCACTTCCAGGCAGCTCTCTCCAGAAACATGCTGATCATGCCACCCACCTCACTTCCAGGCAGCTCTCTCCAGAAACATGCTGATCATGCCACCCACCTCACTTTCAGGCAGCTCTCCAGAAACATGCTGATCATGTCACACACCTCACTTTCAGGCAGCTCTCTCCAGAAACATACTGATCATGCCACCCACCTCACTTTCAGGCAGCTCTCTCCAGAAACATGCTGATTATGTCACACATCTCCCTTCCAGGCAGCTCTCTGCAGAAATATTCTGATCATGCAACCCACCTTCCTTCCAGGCTGCTTTCTCCAGAAACATTCTGATCATGCCACCTCACTTGCAGGCAGCTCTCTCCAGAAACATTCTGACCATGCAACCCAACGCCCTTCCAGGCAGCTCTCTCCAGAACCATTTTGATCATGTCACCTCACATCCAGACAACTCTCTCCAGAAACATTCTGCTGAATATACTGGCATTCTGGATTTATATAGGGGTGAGCTTACTGATGAGCCTAGAATTGCTCTACAGCCAGAATAACATCGGTCCACCTTCTCAAATACGTCCTGTAGCAAACCCCAATGTTTGCCCTGGCCGTTACTCTTACTTAGAACATTATCACACTCATCCACATCATCATGACCATACTCAGTAAATGACATATCACACAGCAGGTGGCATATTTATTATATCATACACATATCATAGAATGAGTAGAGAAATTACAAACACAATATAATACATATCTTTACTAAACATTCTACTATTACGGGAATTGTAAGCATTAGCTATTGATGGAATTCCCAACTAACTAAAAACCCAGTTCTATTGCCTTGCAATTACATCACACACACATCGCCTTAACTGCGTCCTCAACACACCTTATCTTCCTCACTGAAATCCCCTCAGGCGGGCGATCTCGACATAACTCGTTCACAATGTGTCCTTGCTTACAAACACACGTTCAGATTATCTATTAATGCAAAACTCATACACCTATTTGAGCGATCCTGTTCTATCACTAAACATTCGTCCAACAGTCTATCAATCGCTCCTCTATCTAAGTCGGTGAGTTAAACATACTATCTACATTCAGTCCCTCTCTCTCTCACTCTCCATCTCTCCTCCAGCCTCTCTCTATCCAGCCTCTCGAGCTAAACTTTGTCTCAAGTTATATATCCTCAAGCAAGGCCAGAGCTTGACCAATCGATCTCAGGTGATGGCCATCTTCAGTCCCATTGGAACGAAACACTTTGCACACCTGTCACTCATTCTCTCGCAGCAAGCCCCGCTGCCAATTTCGTCTGTCGATCAATCTCCCCCTACCAAAATCGGAAGGCCAGTGGTCAGTTTCTACCTGTCCACATTCCTTAACCCAACTCTGTTCTCCTTTGCTGAGACGATGAGTGACCTTGACATGTGTTCAGGTAGCTTTAAGCTTTAACATGTTCAGGCATCCTAAACTCCCCTTGCTCCGGCGGGAACTGTTACAGTCTCGTGATGTGAGAAGAGGCACTGTAACCCACCAAAGACAGTCATCAAGAGCACCTTATTCCAATACGAGTGGCATTACCAACAATATCGCAAATTCAAGTTGACGTCTTAAACTACAAGATGAGGGACACTCCGCGAAGAGATCCCACTAACCTCACACTGACCACCGATTTCTTTAGATAAATTCCATTCGACGTCTCAATGCGAAAAAGTAAGATATGATTTACTTATTCATATATATGTCCGCATTTATTCTGTCACGGTAATTGCTTCTATATTATGAATCTATATTCATGTACAGTTGTTTTATTATGTTTATCAGACAGTCTTTGTCTAGCTCTTTCATTATTCTGTTTATCTCGAAGTATTCTTCCCAAGTGTCTTGAACTTTACTTTATTTTTCCATTGTCTGGCCCATACAGTTCTCCGTCGCAATGGACGGTTCATTGTTAGTTTCTATTTTTCTTTTCCTTCATAATAATCCGTGCTTTCTTTCGGATTCATTTCTTAAATTGTTTGACCTATTTCTGGATAATTATTCTAGCTTTGTCGGATTTGTTGTTGCGGTTTGTTCGAAGCTGCTCGTGCTGAGTTAGCCTTAACACTTGGCGACGTGTCTTTGGTAGCATATTACAGGAGCTCTTCTTACATGAGATGCATACTTAAGAAGGTGTACCGCGCGTCCTCCTTGCTGTAGTGCAAAGCGAGACTCTTCAATAAGCTCACCACTATGGTAATTATAGTGTCGACCTTCACCTCGTCGAACAGATTGCTGTGACACAGATAGACAGACAGACAGGCGGGCGGGCGGTCAGGCAGGCAGGCAGGCAGATAGATAGATAGATAGATAGATAGATAGATAGACAGACAGACAGACAGACAGACAGACAGACAGACAGAGAGAGAGAGAGAGAGAGAGGGAGGGAGGGAGGGAGGGAGGGAGGGAGAGAGAGAGGAGAGAGAGGAGAGAGAGGAGAGAGAGATAGATAGATAGATAGATAGATAGAGAGAGAGAGAGAGAGAGAGATAGATAGATAGATAGATAGATAGATAGATAGATAGAGAGAGAGAGAGAGATAGAGAGATAGAGAGATAGAGAGATAGATAGATAGAGAGAGAGAGAGAGAGATAGAGAGATAGAGAGATAGAGAGATAGATAGATAGATAGATAGATAGATAGATAGATAGATAGATAGATAGATAGATAGATAGATAGATAGATAGATAGATAGATAGATAGAGATGTAAAGTGACATTTAGGGCATCTCATAGAAAGAAATGAAAACAAATAAGGAAATCTTGGAAAAATGATCGATGCAAAGAAAATTGATAAACGAAATCAATCAGACAGTTTGGATGTTTTCTCCCATCCAAAGACATCTTACTGGAAACGAGATTGGAAGTAACGATGGAGGGCAAACGTTCCAGAGGAAAACATCGCTCTACGTGGGAGGAAACCAACAAGGGATGGATGGGTACGGCCTGACAGATTGTATTATTAAGGCAAACAACAGAAGACGTTAAAGATCTATTGATGCCGATATTTTCTTTGCTGAACGCACCTCAACTGATAAGCTAACCTTCACCGTGGAGATGACACATAAACTTATCGGATCAGCCAACCTTTCACTGAAGTGATGGCACTTGAGCTGATCAGGATACCTTTCGCTGAAGTGGTGGCACTTGAGCTGATCAGGAAACCTTTCGCTGAAGCGGGGGCACTTGAGCTGATCAGGAAACCTTTCGCTGAAGTGGTGGCACTTGAGCTGATCAGGAAACCTTTTGCTGAAGTGGTGGCACTTGAGCTGATCAGGAAACCTTTCGCTGAAGTGAAGGCACTTGAGCTGATCAGGAAACCTTTCGCTGAAGTGGTGGCACTTGAACTGATCAGCCAACCTTTCGCTGAAGTGAAGGCACTTGAGCTGATCAGGAAACCTTTCGCTGAAGTGATGGCACTTGAGCTGATCAGGAAACCTTTCGCTGAAGTGGTGGCACTTGAACTGATCAGCCAACCTTTCGCTGAAGTGAAGGCACTTGAGCTGATCAGGAAACCTTTCGCTGAAGTGATGGCACTTGAGCTGATCAGGAAACCTTTCGCTGAAGTGGTGGCACTTGAGCTGATCAGGAAACCTTTCGCTGAAGTGGTGGCACTTGAGCTGATCAGGAAACCTTTCGCTGAAGTAGTGGCACTTGAACTGATCAGCCAACCTTCACTTAGGTCATTTGCAGAGGAAATCATGTTAAATAAGAGCGGTAAACTAAGAACCTGCAGACCAGATAGGAATATAAAAGATTAACTAGATTGAAAGAGAGTTAGTAAGAGAAAAAGTGAGAAAGAAAGAGAGAGAGAGGGAGAGAGAGAGAGAGAGAGAGAGAGAGCGAAGATATACGACTCCAGCGAATGACATCATGCAAACTAGAACCACCCAACTGTGGATCCTGATATCACTTCATGTGGAGGAAAGAATGGGACCACTACATCTACGTGCGTGTCGTTAAAGTTGGCTAACGAAAGGCGTGCATGGGACTAGTACTATCGTAACGTAAAAAAAAATGTCTAACAAAATCAGCACAGCATGATGGCATAGTGTTTTGACGCAGACTTCTTATCAGAAAGAGAAAGAGACGCAGGAAGAAAGGGATGAAAAGAGACTAAGAGGAGAGAATATAAGATAGAGAGGAAAGGGGAAAGAGAAAATTAAAAAGAGACAGAGGCCGAAAAAGCGGGAAAGAGACAGATAGAGGAAGAGAGAGGAAAAGAGAAAGAAAAAGAGAGGGAAAGGCAGAAATAGGGAACAGTGGAAGTGGTGTTGGAAAGAGAAACAAAGAGAGAGAGATAGAGAGAGAGAGAGAGAGAGAGAGAGAGAGATGGATATAGAAAGAGAAGTAAAAATGAAAGGTAAAGGTGGGTCAAATATAAATATAGATAATGAGAGGGATGGAGCTAGAAAGAGATAGGGGGAAAAAAGAAAAGAACGTGATTGAGGAGGAAATAGAGATAAAGAGAGACAAAGAAATAATTATAGTCAGAAAGAACTAAAGACAGAGAGACATAGAGATAAGAAAAAAGAAAGGTAAAGGCATAAATAATTGAAAAAAGAGAAAGATAAGAAGATACAGAGAGAAAAAGAAAGATAGATAGACGTAGAGATAAGAACAAAATTGGGGAGGGGGGAGAAAACAGTGTAAAGAAGGTAAAAACACAAAAAAGGGAGAGAGAGAGAGAGAGAGAGAGGAGAAAGAACGTTTGATATAGAGTGGGGGACAGGGATATCTTTCCAAGAGTGAAACCACACATCGTCTTAAAGACAACACCATCTTAACAAACAGTGGACGGGGAGAAGAAAGTTCGGGAGAAAACTGAGCCCTCGCCAGAAATGTCCAGACAGCTTCACACAAGACGACAATAAGACACTTAAGCTGTCTTACGAAAAAATGACACCATTTTGTGGTTCTTGTATAAGTGATGCTATGTGATTGAGTGTTCACGATTCTTTTGGAGTAAGTACGGAACTTAACGTGGGGTCAAGGGTTTGTGAGCTTGGTTTACAACTTCAACGTACACAGTTCAGATCAACGTCGTGGTCTTTTGACAAACTGGGCCTGCCGTGTGTTTTTTTTAATCGAATGACCGCTTTTCCAATTCGACAAAGTTTTAAATTGGTACCCGACTTACTGTTATAGAAGGAAAGGCTGCAAGGAAGGGAACTAGTAAGCCCACCTCATAAACAAGACGTAACCTCATAGTATCAATAACTCTTCTTTCCCGACAGCAGTGTCTGCTATAGGACTACCTTGACCTTTACCGTACCAGTAGTTGAGTGATCGCTTTCCATGACGAAGGTTCCTGTTTTGAACTCCGTTACCGACGAGTTCCAGACTACCAAGTTCTAAACAGATATCTAGGCTTACCGTCGGGGTCCAAATCGTAGCAAATAACTGTAACCTACCAGACATGTCGAAGTGTGTTCTAGGAAGGGTTATGCATGGGGCTGGCTATTCCAGCCTGTAGGATATGCTAGCCCTCCCACATGCATTTAACATGAAATCTGGAGCTCTTCGGAGATGTCTTCTATCACCTTTTCTGTCCCTACTGTTGATTGGATTATGAAAGAAACTACAGCCATAAGAGAAATGGAATCCAGTGTAACTTATTTACTCAGCTAGAAAACATGAACTTTGCAGGGGACATGCACTTTTATGTCCCAGTTAACTCCAAACGCAGAAGGAGACAGACACACTAGACATATAATCTCACAGCAAGTAAATTTTAAGATCCATGTAAAAAAAGATACAAATTGTAAAATTAATGCAACATGGATCATATCAAACTAAGGGGAACGCCGTTGGATGAAGTAGAAAGCTTCAAACAAGTGCATTTGCGTGTGAAAATGTTAAAATGAGGATACAAAAGCCAAGAATGGCTTTGTCTTGTTGGAGCCATATGGAACTCTAAGATCATCAAGATGCACAACAAGATAAGAAGGATTTTTAACTCCAATGTGAAGCCAGTCCTTCTATATGGAGCGGACAGGTGACCGATGGGCAAACCCAATATTGATATATCATATAGCTTTATAAATGAATACATGGGAAAGGTTATTGGCCTGCAATGCTTCAGCAAGGATGCAAATACGAGTTTTTGGTGGAAGAACAGGGCAATGACAGGGGAAACAATAAATCTTTGGAAGAAAGTTACGCTGCATATGCCACACACCAGGCAATCTCTGTCAATGAAACACCGGAACAAAAAAGCCGAAAATGAAGGTCGAAGAACACATAAATAGACGCATAGATATTTTTAGGGTTTGTTGATAGGCTATATATACCAAAGAGATAAGGGCGAAGTGGGAGGGTTTGTTGATGGGCTATGTATAACAAGGTGATAAGGGCGATGTGTCTCTTGTATAAAAGAGATAAGGATTGTGGCGACGACGATAGGACTACAGTCACACTGAGAGCATATCGTAAAGAGGTGAATAACAGTGGATAGTCAGTAGGCCAGCAGCAAAGTCAGGTGCAACATACTGACAAAGACCCCCATCTCGCAGTAGCGTGATCAATGAGATGGAAATCGACACTATGAGAAGTCATACATTGTAGTACATCAAAGAAGACCAAATACTTTCAAAAATGTGTACCTTTGTAGAATTGGATGAGCTTACATCAGCCATTGATTCATAGCTGGCTTGGCTACTGATGTCAATGAAATATAGCTGACCAAGACTCTATTCCACATTGGGGATCAAGATGCTGAGCAGCACATGAGCTGCAGTGGTTAGCGACCCATAGCTGACTGCTGGCGTCAGGACCAGCGAACCATAGCTGCCAAGACCCTTCTACACCTCCACGCGGTGATCCTGGATAACAGGCTGCAGCAGGGCAGACTGGCTAAGGAGAAGGGATCGAAGAGGGAATGCTAACCCGGTACTAAAAAAATGCTTGCTGAAGTCGGATGTGTTGGACCGAAAAGTGTAAATATCGCAACCAAGCTGTAAACTACGACACAACGCATTCCGTTCTCTGGACTACATTCTACTACTTAAGCCCTTTCAGAGTTTGGTAGTGGGAGATTGAGAATGAACGAAGAAGAAGAAGTATTCCACATTGAAACAGACTGCACCCATGCAGCCTGGCTAAGAGAATAGGGATTGAATAGATCCCCAAATGCCCATTTTCTTGTAAAACCTGGGTTGTGAAAAGGAGTGAGATTTTTTTTTTTTTTTGCGTTCGCTTTATTTCTCTATTATCCAAAGAGGTGTGCATTGCACTATATTTCTATTTTGCTCCTGATGGCTCAGTGCATCTAACTTCGTCATGCATTTTATGTAAGGGTCTGCTCCCTTGTGCATTTTCTAAGGGTTTGCTTCCCCGGGTAACGGCTACCCTGTGATTGGGGGAGCACCTTCGGTTTGTGAGCCGTGTTCCCTTAACCACTAGCCCACGCCGTCCCAGGAGTGACATTTGAAGTGGGTGCTTAGGGCTCCGGGGGCAATTAATCCGTCTGGTCTTTGCTTTTCAATCTGATTTTGCTTCCAGCAAGTTGTTATCTTTTTGTATATGACCATCTATATGACTGCTACTGTTCGTTATTTGACTTTGTATCCATAATTTCTCCAAGTCTTCTTAATTTGTTTTCTTTTCTTTCCATGAGATGGGCATCGTGATGTGCCTTTTGTATATATCTACATTTCTTAGGCATCAATCGTGTTTTCCAATCAACTCGAGTATACTTAGCCGTACAGAATCCAGTGGGGCTTGAGGTGATGAGAAGCTTTGGCGTTGGCACATTTGCGGACGCCTGCTGATAGTATTGCCAGACAGTTTCTATTCTGGAATACACAGAGCAGAAGACGTAGGGACACACATGGGCAAATATATAGAAGAGAGCTTGTATCGAATTAAAAGAGAAGAGACCGTGGCCAGAGAGTGAACAAGTGATGTAATAAGATAGACAGAAGTACGACTATTTGTTGGAGACCTATATTCCGCTGGGAGCTAAGATATTTTGATTGACTGATTGACTTGGTATTTAATCATTCTAATTTTCAATTTATGAGCTATTTTATTATATAGCAATATCAGTCTCGTGTTACAGAAAACAGCTTTGACCATTCCTAGCCCGTTATTAGGTTTTTACCATTAGTATTCGTGTATTTATTTATTTCCGAAACATATCTGTCAACGTGCTGACCTGTTCTGTTTTTGTGTCCCCCATAATAATAGACGTATGCCTCTAAACGTCTGCTTTTATACACTCGACCTCAATGTTGACCGGAGGGTGATACTTTGGTTTTTACATTGATATTGCTTCCAACCAAGGCCAACTTGAAATAAGACTCCTTTATCTGTTTTTTTCTTTGTCGTTTGCTTTAAAATAACCATATCTGTTTCCCCCACAAAACGGGCAATTAGCTTCGATCTTCTCTCGTCACCAGTTTATTCTTCATATAACCACATCTTTTTATTGTACAAACTTCGTGGTCTGTCTGAGTGTCTCATGCTTGTCGTCATTATATAGTTTATTCTTCAAATAATCCCATTTATTTATTGTATAAACAAAACTGTCCGCTTGTACTTGTAGCATCTAAGAAAGCGACAACTACGCAGCATTTTATTTGAGGACTATACTAAAGACTAAAGGTTTTGTTAAAAAAAAATTTTAAAATCAACTCTATTCTATCCGTTTCACGCCTTGTTCTTCCATACCATTGTGAGCCCTTGATTTTCATGCATAAAGCAATAGTGGAATAGTGGATACAAATAGGATGAACAAATATTATGATAATGGTGAAGAGAAGATTCTCGAAATACATAACAATAATAATTTAATAACATTATAGTTGAATTATAGTGTGTCAGTGTGCGCTCTGGTTCTGCCTTCCACTAGGCTCTAGCCGACAATACTAGGAGATCAACCACCCCCATCACCAACATTCTATTAATAATTCATTGTGATCATTCATTTATCAATTCAAATGTTAATTAATGTTAATGTATGATTCTAATTGAATCAGCTGACGAGATTAATTGAATATTAATTATTTTATAGACTAATAAATAAAGTTATATAAATCGAAACGCTCGAGGTTTGTCGAATGATGTTCATCAAGAAACTAATCAAACACAACAAATAGTAATGGGTAAAGAATTAAATTTGGAAACATTCAAATAAATTACCAAAACATAATTTATTTAAATATTGAAGAAAAAAAGCAGCAAATTAAGCGTTATATTTTTATATATACTAATAAATTCAAAGAACTTCATAGGGGCCTGTGGCGCAACGGATAACGCGTCTGACTACGGATCAGAAGATTCCAGGTTCGAATCCTGGCAGGCTCGTAATTTTTTATTTTTTTTATTGTTCCTTGAATTTTTTATTTTGTTGCTGTCAATTTTCTTTGATTTCTTTCAATCCTCTGATATTTATTCTCTTCTTAATTAGAGCACCATACCCTCCAAAACGTGCAATTTCATTTAGGCTTTTCAAAATTAGTCTGGATTTCACATCACAACTTCGTAGTTCTTTCTCAAATAGTAGTTCTCGAATTAAAAACAAAAAACCTATCAATTTCTTGTGGAGCACACATTCCCAACTAATACACGCCAAGTACCCTTGTTCTGGGCCGTCTGTCGCAGCAGCTTGGTTATGAATGCCGGAATTAGACATTGGTGGGCTATTTAATGTCACTAAATTGTGTCTCCTGTCTGTGGCAATAATTTCCCTCAAACTCTTTCATTTGTTTGGTCAATGCGCCCAGTCTTTTGTCTTCTTCTTCTTCTTCTTCTTCTCCTTCTTTTTCTTCTTCTTCTTCTTCTTCTTCTTCTTCTTCTTCTTCCCCTTCTTCTTCTTCTTATTATTATAATTATTATTCTTCTCTTCTTCTGTCCTTGCAATGCAGTGGCGCAGAGATGAGGGATGCGCAGATTTCTTGTTATCGCCATGTGAGAGGATGTACTGTCGTTAGGGGTAACTTCCTCAGTATGACAGAAACGCCCTCGATCCACCTACATCTAGGTCGTCCTCTTGTACGTGGCCCGGAGACCTGCAAATGATATGCTCTAACTGCAGGCTGGTCATAATGCATTCTGACTATATGGTCAAACCACTTGATGTTTGGGGCGTCACTGTTGGCACTAACTGGGTTTTTCCCCACCATCTGCCTTATCGTAGTGTTGAGAATTTGGTCACGGATTGTCTTTCCGGCTACACTTCTCAGACAGCATTTCACAGCTCTGCTTCTTACGCTTATCAGTTTCTAGTAAGGACCAAGTTTGACATTGGTAGCACTATGTAGGAATAAACAGTTTATTTATCATCTTCCTCTTAGTGGAAAGAAGCACTTTAGGTTGTTTCAAAATCGGTGTAGTTTGATAGTGAACACTTTTCGTATTCTGAATTATATGTGCGATCTCTGTGTACACTCTACCGTCATCAGTGAACGCACTATGTATTTGAAATCTCTTACTTGCATCATCAATAGCCAAACTCTATAAAACATTCGTTAGACCTAGATTGGAGTAATGTGTACAGGTGTAGAGTCTTGTCGTAGAAGAGATATAAACATGCTGGAAAAAATACAAAAAAGGAGCGACAAAGCTGATAGTGGGATTCCAGAATTACGGTAATGAAGAAAGAGAAAAATCGGCCTACAGTGTTTAAAAAAGAGAAGAATTCGAGGTGACCTAATAAGATAGTCTATAAGATAATCAAAGGAACGGATAAATTAGACTATAACAAGTTTTTCAAAATACAACCACCTACAAGAACAAGAGTACATAGCTACAAATTAACTAAAGACGGGTCCAGATTAGATATTAAGAAATATTTGTTTAGTCAGAGAGTGGTGAATGCTTAGAATGCATAGCCACAAGAAGTAGTGGACGCAGGGAAAATTAATGCATTTAAGAACAGATTGGACGCGCATATCTTTTATAGCAAGGAAATGTAAATTAAACTGGTTGTAAACAGAGTCTGCGGAGTCCTCTAAACCAGTATAAAGACGTCAAATTAAGTATCATAGGCCTGGTCTGTTCAGTGTTGATCTTCATGTCTTATTTGTTACAAACGAAATTGCTATAGATTAGGTGACGTAGTGGGTCTTCTACATGTTAGTAAAAGATGACGTGTTCCATAGTAAACCACAGTTCATTGAGGACTCTTCATAAGGGTTAGCCAACTGTGTCATTTTACCCATGTAAATTAAGACTAAAAGTGAAAAACTACACACCCCTGTCGTACACCATTGAGCACTGGAAACCAATTTGTCATACAGGCATGTGTTCGTATGCCCCTTCGCTATTTACGTATAAGGCACGAATGGCATCCAGTAATTGTTCCACCACATCATGTTTCTCTATTACCTCCCATTGCTTACACCTGTTTACCCTGGCAAGTGTCTTTTAATGCACCAGTGTCATCTCCTCTGTGTGTTGGGCATCAGTTCAGTTATTTTCGGAAAAAAATATCTTTTCCGCAGTTGTCAATCTCATCTTTCCTGATTGTGTCCATCTTGTTTCCCACAGTCCTAGCACTGCCAGTCTGTAATTTCTCATCTCTTAAACCATATGTGCTGATTTCTCTCCCTGGTACATTGTTCGAACATTCCATGCCGCTATATTGGTTTTCTTATTGGTGTTCAGAAGGGCAGTCAGTGGTTAATCCTTGACCATTTCAAGTTAACGAACTCAAAGGAGAATATTAGATACTATCGCTACGATATTATCAGCAATCCTTCAAAAAAGGACATACATTTTGATTTTCAATGACTAAATAGATGTGATTGTTTCTTCGAAGTTACTCGTTTTGAGATTTACTCTTGACTGATTTTTGGTAGTAAAATTTAATGCAGACGGCAAATCCCAGCACCTGACGTTTAAAGATTACTATCGTATTTACTCACCCAAATCCTACCCATCTCGTATATCCTCTCAACAATATGAAGCCCATGGTGGAAAACCTAATTAAAGCAATAATGCAAGCTTCCACTGAAACCATCCCAAGAGGGGCAAGGAAAAACTACAAGCCTTATTGGAATGATGAATTGCAGAAAGCGGAAGACGAAGTCTCAAATGCTAGGAACATGGCAGAAAGAGAACAATCTATTGAGGCAAATATCGCCCTCAAAGCCATCACGGCGAAATACAAATACACTCTAAACCAAATAACAAGAGAAAGCTGGAAAAACAAAACAGAAAGCCTCAATTTAAATAAAGATGGGAACAAACTATGAAAGTTAGTCAGAGCCATGAATGACGAAACTCCGTCAAACAAACAAATTACCATCAAGCAGAGCGACAACATGCTCACTGGAAAAAAAGCAGCAAACGCCTTTATAGAACATTATGCCAGAGCAAACCACATCGATGTCCCTGCAGATAGGCATACAGACATTAGGGAAGAACAAAATGGGCACGACAACATCAATATGGCACCAGAGGAGCACATGCTGGCAAAACTAACAATGAATGAAATGGAAGAGGCCATGAGAACTTTAAAGAAAAAGAAATCACCCGGAAAAGACGGGGTAACAAACGAGATGCTGATGGGGCTGGGCCAAACAGTAAAGAGGAAGTTATTATCAGTCATGAACCAAAGCTGGAAAAGGGGTATTGTACCTCAGGCATGGAAAGATGCAGTACGTGTACCAGCACTAAAGAATGGAAAAGATAAAACAGATCCAAATGGATACAGGCCTATCAGTCTACTGAGCTGTGTAGGCAAACTGATGGAACGTATGATAAACACCAGACTGATGTGGCATCTGGAAAAAAATAACATACTAATTCCATAGCAAGCAGGCTTTAGACAGCACAGATCCACTGAGGATCATATCACACTCATAGCCCAGGAAATAGAAAATGCCTACCAGGAGCAAAAACACACAGTAGCGGTTTGGGTGGATCTAGAAAAGGCATTTGACAAAGTCTGGAAAGAGGGACTTAAAGTCAAGCTACGAAGAAGTGAAGTTCGTGGGAAAATGTACAAATGGATCAGCCACTACCTCAAAAACCGAACGGCCAGAGTTCAAGTACAAGGGCAGATGAGCAAAAAGGTGACACTGGAGCAGGGAGTACCCTAAGGGGGAGTACTGTCACCCACACTCTTCCTGGTGTATATAAATAACATAACAGAGAATATACCAAGAAGAGTCCACAGCTCAATGTTTGCAGACGATCTGGCTATGTGGACCTCTGAAAAGAATCTCACCATAGCAAGCAATCGGATGCAGCAGGCCTAACATCGCTGGAAGAGTGGGCGAACTTATGGCTGGTCAAAATAAATGAGGAAAAAACAACATGTACGATATTCTCGCTTTCAAACAAACCCCAAAACACCAAAATAAGTCTTAACGGCAAATACCTGCGGCCAAACGACAACCCAAACTACCTGGGAGTCACATTTGATCGGCGCATGACATGGAAAAGTCAGATCGAGAGAAACTGAATGAGAGCCAGACAAAGAATGGCAATCATGAGGAAACTTGCTGGCACAAGCTAGGGACCAGACGAAAGTATACTAAAGAAACTGTACACTGGAAGAGTGAGACCAGTTCTCGAGTATGGCATTGCGGCATGGACAACAGCAGCAAAGGAGAACTTCGATAAAATTAGCAAACTCCAAAACCAAGCCATGAGAGTTATAACCTGAGGAATGAAGTCAACGCCAATTGTAGAACTTGAAAAGATTACAAAACTGCAATCCATGACCGACAGAAGAGACTGCAGAGCCCAGCAGCAAGCAGAGAAACTCCGAAGACTGACTGACCATTCAATGCATCAGAGACTAAAAAATTTTGGAAATGGGAAACTAAAGCGGAGAAACTTTGCAGAAATAGCCAAAGCAAAGATGAACGAAGACCCTTTGAACGTACTAACAACACCAAAGCCCATCCCTACTGTACGAAAAAATACCTGGAGGCAGCATATATTTCCAGAAGTGGAAGAAAATATATCAGGTATTGGAAACAAAAACAGCCAGGCTGAAAAAGAAAGAAGAGATACAACCCTGAGGTACATAACGGAAAACTACCCAAGCATGGACCCATGCATACACCGACGGTTCTGTAACAAATTCAACACAGAACGGAGGGGCAGGGGTATTCCTGAGCCTACCAAATGGCAGAAAAATAACACTGTCAGTGGCAACTGAAAAATACACAAGCAATTTCGGAGCAGAGGCAGAGGCACTGAGGGCTGCAGTAGAAGAAATGGTGACAGGTAAAAGGAATGAAAGCCATATAGTCCTGCTCACATATGCCCTGGCCGTAGTCACAGCACTAAAAAGCCAGAAAAATACAGAACGTAATGATTTAAGAGCAGTACTCTGTCAACTATGCCAGCAGTCAAAACCAAAAAGAGTAGTGGTACAGTGGGTTCCATCCCACTGTAACATCCAAGGCAACGAGGAGGCAGACAGACTGGCAAAAGAAGGTGCAAGACTACCACAACCAGATACTAGTATGACATACGAAGAGTCAAAAAGGCTTATTAGAGCTAGATACATGACCAAATGGGAAACCGAACATACTGGCTACACAAAAAACGATGCCTATTACCAGTTGAACAGAAGAGAGCAGGTCGTGGTCTTCAGACTTCGCACTGGCCACAATAGACTGAGGTACCACCTATTCAACAAATTGAAGATAGGTGGCACTGACGAATGCCCGTGTGGTACCGGGAAAATGACTGCTGAACATTTGCTGCAAAACTGCCCGACATACGAGGATCAGAGAAAGCAGATGTGGCCATCACCAGTGGTAACACTAGACAAGCTCTATGGCAGTGTCGACAGCCTCAGGATGACCGCTGCTTTTTTCGAAAAAATACAGGTTGACGTCTGACAGCGTACGAAGAAGAAGAAGAAGAAGAAGAAGAAGAAGAAGAAGAAGAAGAAGAAGAAGAAGAAGAAGAAGAAGAAGGAGAAGTATATCCTCTCTAAGTTTTTAGAGACACAAGATAAAATATCGTCTAGCGTAATTTTCTATCTTTCCCCTCACTTTCAAGGTCAGGCTGTTGTTGGCATGTTGCGTAGCATTAAGCCAGGGTATGATCAATTGCACCTGGTGCCCTAAGCAAAACCATGCGATTGGTGCCATTCTTCTTCTGTTCTAGTATTATTACCATTAATTGTTATTTAGTGTCATTGTTCTATCCTTGCCCTAAGCACGTGCTTATTTTGTTTAATGGTTAATCCAGCCATGGATACAGCAGACGTCCATCTATTAGGGTTGCATCCACCAGTTTTTTTCTTCGCAAAATTATGAAAGTCTAAGAAAAAAATACTTAATTAACGTATTTCCAGCTCTAAGCGGCTTTAGGTTTTAATTTTCCATGCAGCAAGATCATGATAGCAGACATATTTAGCGGACAACTGGGCTTGCGTAATTTGCCATATGTCAGCACCATTTAAAATTCTGAAAGTGTGAACATTTTTGCATCTTTTCTTTTATCGAAATCCAGTAGAGTTGACATACAGATTTTCATCCGACGCAAATTTTTTTTTTTTTTTTGCGTTCGCCTTATTTTTCTCTAATCCCCAAGGCGGTGTGCGTTGTACTGTGGTTTTTATTTTTCGCCTATCGGCCCTGTGCATCCGACTTCAGCATGCATTTTATGTAAGGGTCTGCTTCCTCCTGCATTTTCTAAGGGTTTGCTTCCCGGGGGTAACGGCCGGTGCTGTGATGGGGATCGAGCCCAGCACCTTCGGGTTGTGAGTCGTGCCACTTAACCACTAGGCCACGCCGTCCCCTCGATGCTCATTTTGAAATATTACAATAAATTAAAAATGCATTTTTCATTTTTTGGTGCTCTAAGCACGTGCATATTCTTCTTATGTGTTAATCCAGCGCTGATGTAACCAATTTATGGAATAACAGAAATAGGCAAGTATTAATTTAAAAATAAACTTTTAGAATTCAAATTTTTCAAGAACAATTCACCCATTCCTTCTGACATGTTGCACAACCCTAGGAAGAACTTTTCATCCAGATTAGTTACAAGGAAATATTTTTTTAGTCACAAAGTGGTGAATGATTGGAATGCACTGCCACAGAAAGTAGTGTAGGCAGGGACAATTAATGCGTTTAATAATATATTGGTTGCGCATAACTTTCAGAGCAAGCAAATGTAAATGAAACTGGTTGTATATAGACTATGCAGTTACGTTTTATTACGTCTGGCTCCTATATTTTTTCACCTGGTGCATAGTCAAAACAAATGTGTCACCAAATGATGTATTGGTTATTTTTACAAGTTTTCATTTAACTTGGCAGTAACAGTTGCTTGTTTGCAGGGACTTCTCCTAATTTAACCAATTTCTCAATAACTTGGAGAGCTGAAGTTTTGTACACAGTATCTACTAATTAATCTATTACTAACCTATTAATCTTTCAAATTTATTCATATAGTCCCAAAACAAAACAAAGCAAAAAAGTCTTAGTTTTTGTCTTTCTGTCTAAAGTAAGTCAGATGTCCTTTTACAGAACGTCGTTTCTTACTCTTTACAAACCACCTAACCATGGCCATATATATATATATATCTTCGCTAACAAGGCAATCGTTCATGTACAAATCGGACCGTCTCAATTGTTTCATAGATCAATGAACTTTAAAGATGTTTTTTGAATGACCTGTGTTTTCACATGCTTTTATTTAGCTTGACATTGTTCCGTTTGCGGGGACTTCAATTTTTTATATTTTAACCAACTTCCACACAACAGGGAGCTGAAATTATGTACACATCTACTAGTACGATCTGTTAATCTATCAAATTTTGACCGATTCACACCCCAAAACAAAACAAACAAACATTTCTTAGTTTAAAGAAAAACTTAAACTGAAAAACGTATTTTCGTTCATTATAATTATCATGTAGCATGTCCTTTGCAGAACACCGCTCGCGTGACAGCCTGTCTGTAGGAAACTTTATCAGTTTATCTTTCACGTCTTCCGGCCTGCCCCAAGGTCAAATCCAGCGCCTCCTTGATGTCCTAGGTCCATCGTCTTCTCGGTCGGTCCCAGCCTCTCTTCCCAGTAACCATGCCTTTCATAACCATTCTCTCCAGTCCAGTGTGTCATTTGACGTGTCCAAAAAAACCTGTTTTTGGATCGTTACGTCATTTATGAGCCAATTCTCCTCCACATGCAGGTCTTGGATGGATTTGTTTCTTTCTTTCTTTGTCTACTGGATTTTCAGGACTCTTCTGTAGCACTGTGTTTTTGAAACACAGATCTTCGCTCTTATTGCTTTTGTAATCGTCCATGTGTTACATCCATAGGTTGCCACAGGAAAAATGCATGTTCTTAGGATCTTTCGTTTTAGTTCTTTGTTTGTATTATACCATAGGTTCTGCATACTCCTTATCTTCTGCATTGCCATAGTCAGTCGTCTTCTTACTTCTTTTATACAGTCTTCATAGTTGTTCCGTATTGATCCCAGATATTCAAAATGTGCAACATTTTCAATCTCTTCGCCAGCCATCTTGATTTTAGGTTGGAGTTTTGTCTTATCAGTTGTCATTAGATTTGTGTTCATGTAGACATTCTGGACTTCACTGTGTTTCTTGACTGATGTAATTATTTGTTCTAGGCACTTGGCTCTGTTCGACAGCAAAACTGTGTCATCGGCATATCGTATTTCCGGTATCTCTTTTCCTAATATTGTGAAAGGATCGAAGTCTGTAGAAATTGGATCTGCCTTTACATTCCTGATAATGTTTTCTGCAAATATATTGAACAGGTATGGTGAAAGAATGTATATCTTGTGTATCTCAAACCAATCTGAGGTTTCACCATGTATTCTGACGGCTGCTTGCTGCTCCCTGTAGAGGGTTTCTATTAGTTGAACCAGATGTGTTTAGAAGCCCATATCTTTCATAATGTTCCACATTTGCTGATGTTTTACACAGTCAAAGGCCTTGTTGTAGTCTATAGAACAGGTATACAGGTCCGGATTGAATTCTCTGTGTTTCTCGATGAGGTTTCTCATGTTGAAGATATTGTCTCTCATGTCTCTTCTTTGCCTGAACCCTGCTTGCGTTTTGTTCATTTCATAGTCCAACTTTCTTTCTATTCTTTTCATGGTGATACACAATACGATTTTGCTGGCGTGTCTTATCGAGGCGATAGTGCGATCGTTTGTACATAACATTAGATTCCCTTTATTAGGTATGGGGATGTACACAGATTGTTTCCATGCTTTGGGCCATTCTGTGTTGTGCCAGATCTTATTACAAACTGTATGGTATATGCGGATGCTAGCCTCTCCTCCCGCTTGTATCAGTTCAGCCGGTATATCATCGCAGCCTGTAGTTTTTCCTTTTTTTCAGCGCTTTAATCGCTGCTTGAACTTCGCTCAATGTGGGTTTCTGGTTCTTCCTCTTCATTGTTTGTTAGCATGACTTCGTTTTTTGTGTTGTCCCCGTGCATCTCTCCACAGTAATCCACACATCCTTTTAGAATGTCTTTGCTTTCTGTCATAGTTACTCCGTTTCTGTCATTTATTGCCTGTAGAAATGATCTAAATTCTCCAGTCAGATATCTTCTTCTTCTTCTTCTGCGTACACAGTCAGACAGTAACCATTATTTTCTCGAAAAAAGCGGCGGTCATCCTGAGACTCTCGCCACTACCATAGAGCTTGTCTTGCAGTTCCACTGGCAATGGCCACATCTGCTCTCTCTGATCCTCGTATGTCGGGCAGTTCTGCAGCAGATGTTCAGTGGTCATTTTACCAGTACCGCACGGGCATTCGTCGGTACACCCTATCTTCAGTTTGTTGAATAGGTGGTACCTCAGTCTGTTGTGGCCAGTGCGAAGTCTGAAGACAACGACCTGCTCTCTTCGGTTCAACTGGTAATAGGCATCGTTTTTGGTGTAACCAGTATGTTCGGTTTCCCATTTGGACATGTATCTGGCTTGGATAAGCCGTTTTGACTCTTCGTACGTCATACTGGTATCTGTTTGTGGTAGCCTTGCACCTTCTTTTGCCAGTCTGTCTGCCTCCTCGTTGCCTTGGATGTTGCAGTGTGACGGAACCCACTGTACCACCACCCTTTTTGGTGCGGACTGCTGGCACAGTTTGCAGAGTGCTGCTCTTAAGTCATTAAGCTCAGTGTTTTTCTGGCTTTTTAGCGCTGTGACTACTTCGAGAGCATCTGTCAGCAGGACTATATGGCTCTCATTTTCACTGTGTGTTACCATTTCTTCCACTGCCGCCCTCAGTGCCTCTGCCTCTGCTCTGAAATTGCTTGTGTACTTACCAGTAGCGAATGACAGTGTTATTTTTCTGCCATTTGGTAGGTTCAGGAATTCTCCTGCCCCTCCGTTCTGTGTAGTGTTTGTTACAGAACCGTCGGTGTATGCATGGGTCCAGTCCATGCTTGGGTAGCTTTTCGTTATGAAGCTTAGGGTAGTGTCTCTCCTTTCTTTTTCACTCTGGCAGTTTTTGTCTGCAATACCTGGTATATTTTCTACCACCTCTGGAAATATATCCTGCCTCCAAGTAGGTTTTCGTACAGTAGTGATGGGTTTTGGTGTTGTTAGTGCGTTTATGGGATCTTCGTGCATCTTTGCTTTGGCTATTTCTGCAAAGTTTCTCCGCTTTAGTTTCCCATTTCCCAAATTGTTTAGTCTCTGGTACATTGGATGGTCCGTCAGTCTTCGGAGTTTCTCTGACTGCAGCTGGGCTCTGCAGTCTCTTCTATCGGTCATGGATTGCAGTTTTGTAATCTTTTCAAGTTCTACAATTGGCGTTGACTTCATGCCACCTGTTATAATTCTCATGGCTTGGTTTTGAAGTTTGTTAACTTTATCGAAGTTCGCCTTCGCTGCTGTTGTCCATGCCGCAATGCCATACTCGAGAACTGGTCTCACTCTTCCAGTGTACAGTTTCTTTAGTATGCCTTCGTCTGCTTCCCAGCTTGTGCCAGCAAGTTTCCTCATGATCGCCATTCTTTCTCTGGCTTTCATTCGGTTTCTCTCAATCTGACTTTTCCATGTCATGCGCCGATCAAATGTGACTCCCAGATAGGTTGGGTTGTCGTTTGGCTGCAGGATTTTGCCATTTAGGCTTAATTTGGTACTTTGGGGTTTTAATGAGAGCGAGAATATTGTGCACGTGGTTTTCTCCTCGTTTATTTTGACCAGCCATGAGTTCGCCCACTCTTCCAGCGATGTTAGGGCCGTTTGCATCCGATTTCTTGCTATGGTGAGATTCTTTTCAGAGGTCCACATAGCCAGATCGTCTGCAAACATTGAGCTATGGACTCTTCTTGGTATATTCTCTGTAATATCGTTTATATATACCAGGAAGAGTGTGGGTGACAATACTCCCCCTTGGGGTACTCCCTGCTCGAGTGTCACCTTTTTGCTCATCTGCCCTTGTACTTGGACTCTGGCCGTTCTTTGTTTGAGGTAGTGGTTGATCCACTTGTACATCCTCCCACAGACATCACTTCTTCTTAGCTTGACTCTAAGTCCATCCTTCCAGACTTTGTCAAATGCCTTTTCCAGATCCACCCAAACAGCTACTGTGTGTTTCTGTGCCTGGTAGGCATTTTCTATTTCCTGGGCTATGAGTGTGATATGATCCTCAGTGGATCTGTGCTGTCTAAAGCCGGCTTGCTGTGGAATTAGTATTCGTTTTTCTTCCAGATGCCACATCAGTCTGGTGTTTATCATCCGTTCCATCAGCTTGCCGACACAGCTCAGTAGGCTAATGGGCCTGTATCCATTCGGATCTGTTTTGTCCTTTCCTGTTTTTGGTACTGGTACCAGTATTGCATCTTTCCATGCCTGGGGTACAATACCCCTTTTCCAGCTTTGGTTCAGGACTGATAGTAGTTTTTTCTTCGCTGTTTGGCCCAGCCCCATCAGCATTTCGTTTGTTATCCCGTCTTTTCCGGGAGATTTCCTTTTCTTTAGTGTTCTCATAGCCTCTTCCATTTCGCGCATTGTTAGTTTGGCCATCATGTGCTCTTCAGGAGCCGTATTTATGTTTTCGTGTCCCTTTAGCTCTTCGCTAATGTCTGTATGCTTATCTGCAGGGACCTCGATGTGGTTTGCTCTGGCATAGTGATCGACAAAGGCGTTTGCGGCTTTCTTACCTGTGATCAAGTTCTCGCCCTGCTTGATGGTAATTTGTTTATTTGACGGGGTTTCGTCATTCATGGCTCTGACTAGCTTCCATAGCTTGTTCCCTTCTTTGTCCAGGTTTAAACTTTCCGTTTTATTTTTCCAACTTTCTCTTGCTGTTTGCTTGAGAGTGTGTTTGTACTTCGCCGCGGCGGCTTTGAGGGCGATGTTTGCCTCCATGGATTTTTCTCGTTCTGCCATGTTCCTAGCATTTGTTACTGCATCTTCCACTTTCTGTAACTCATCATTCCAGTAGGGCTTATAGTTTTTCCTAGCTCCTCTTGGGATGGTTTCAGTGGCGGCTTGCATTATTGCCTTGCTTAGGCTCTCTACCATGGGCTTCATTTTGGTGTTTCGTGTGTTGATGGTTTCACACAGCCCATCTGTCAGGATTGCAAATCTGTCCCAGTCGGCTCGTTTGTAATTCCAACGTAAGAGCGGTTTTGTTTCCTGTGGGCCTACTTCCATGTCAATGGTTAGCCTGATCGGCTTGTGGTCGCTACCTGCCAGTTGGTTTAGCACCTGGCGGTCTATTTTATAGTGTATGTCCTGTGTGGAGAAGGCCAAATCTGGAGTCGAGGTGGTATGCCATGTTCTTGAATAGAAGCTAGGGCTATCCTCCGGCCTATTGATTAGGGAGAGATTTGCATCTATCTCCCAATCTTCCACTTCGTCACCTCTGCTGTCTGTGTCAGAGTATCCCCATCTCTCCGAGTGGCTGTTGAAATTTCCAACTACTATGCAGTTGGAGTCTCTGACCTCCATACTCGAGAGCGATAGGTCTCTGTTTGGTGGTCCGTACAGATTGAAAATGCGGAGCTTCGTCTCTTGAGCCATTATGTCAACTCCTACAATTTCTGCTTGTCCGGTGTGATTGACAGGTACCGCGCTACTCGGTATGCTGTTTCTGGTCAGTATCAGGACCCCTCCTTTGTGGCCTTCTCTATCTAGACGGAAGGTCTGGTATCCTCTGATTGAGAATTTATGGTTATTGTTGAGGTGCGTTTCCTGGATACATGCCACGTCAATCTTACCTTCATGCAGGTGGTGTGTTAGGGAAAGTTTTTTGTTAATGACTCCCTCCGCATTCCACTGTAGTATTTTGAGGAGTCAGATATCTAATCTCCTTGACTTTTCATTCCTTCCTCTGCCACTGGAGTCCCTCTATTGTGTTACTTGTTTGCTGTTCCCTATCTTGCCTAATCTCCTGATTTTCGTTCATACTTACGCGTTATTTTGATATATTCTCAGGCAATGGAGTTGGAAATGACTCCTAGAACAGACATCATTGCTCCTGGTAGCCAAATATATGGAATGAATTTCTTTCATTGCTGAAAGTTACACCGCATACTACGAATTCTTCAACTGCCACAGCGGCTTCGACATTTTCAATTGACCCGTTTGTATAGCATGAAAACAAGTCAATACAACAACACAAACAACTTGTATAAGTGTTATTGTTGTTGTTTTTGAAGCGTTTATGATAGATTAAAAAGTCGCACTAGACTAGCACCAGTAGTATCTTTGTACAAGGTTTCAGCTCTCTAGGTTATGTGAAAGTTGGTTAAAATTTCAGAAACTGAAGTTCACGCAAACAACGGCCATGCCAACTTAAATAAAAACCCAAAATATGCCGGGTCTGTCAAACTTCTTCCTCGTTCGTCTTCAGACCTCGACTTCAATGACTTACGAAAACAGAAGTCGACTTGTGGCTCCGTGCACTACTGCACTTCCGTACAGCTTCTTGTGGAAGAACACTGGCTTTTGCCAAATTCTACCTCTTTTGTCGATGTACAATTGGTAGGATTACAAATATATGTTCTGCCGTCATGGGGGCTGTTGAACCTGATACGCTGGGGTTAAGCGGCCAAGTCACAACCTCTAGGCCACACGCTTCCATATCCTGATTCATACTAAAGAAGGTGGGTCTGGATCTGACTGTAGTATAATGCTAGACTTCTCAGCAGTCTCACTACTGGTACCATCAAATAAAGAGAATAAATAGAAATTCATATCAACGGTCAAATAGCTGATGAAACTAGGAGACATTTTTAGCTTTCGGACTTTCAGTCTGACCCAAACATGGCGGCTTTGGCATTTATTGAGGTGATGGGCAAAATTCGGAATCGTAATGATAATGTGATGATAATGGTATCCAGGAATGTGAATTGTGATGTTGATATTTCTCCTATACGTGACATGTTACTAAGTTAGCTTGGTATGTGAATGTCCTTAGACAACTTTAGCTTTTATAAGCTTAATTTGTATCTTTACCTGAGTTTACTTCTCTCAGCACATATTACTAGTAAAATACTAGCTAGTACTACTACTACTAGTACTAGTAGTAGTAGTAGTAGTAGTAATACTAACTACTATTACGAAGTAAGTGAGTAGTAACAGTTGAGTAACCGGTACTACTACTTCTACACTACTAGTACTTTAGTAGTAGTACTAACTACTAGTCACTAGTTAGTTCTTATGTCTACTGAAGTCTACTCCTACTACTACTAACTGATAATATGTGTACGTATGATTTGGGTTGAAAAATGGAATTATCTTTATTTCTAGGCCATGCATATGCTGGATCAGCCCTTCTGGCTTTTGCCCATGATCTGCGGTCATTTCGATTGGATAGAGGTTGGATTTCCTTCAATGAAGTTTTTATTGACAAGAGGTTCTCAAACTTCCATTTGTCACTTTTAAGGTGAGTTCTGGATTAGGACGGTTAGAATTGTTTGTTTCAAATCTCTTCATGTGGAACTCGGCAGACCTTTCTGAGAAAAATAAGATCTACTGCCCCTGACATACGGTGTCGCAGAGAGGTGGGAAGGTTGTGCTGTCGTTATGTGTAACTACCTGGGAGTGGCAGAGACACCCTCGATCCACCGACGTCGAGGTCTGCCCTTTGCTTGAACATGACACCTCCATAGTATATGCTCTTGATGCAGGCTGGTTATAACGCATTCTGACTAAATGACCAAACCACCTGATTTGTTGAGAGTCAATGTAGACACTATCTGGGTTTGTCCCTACTGTCTGCCTCAGCGTGGTGTTGCGGATTCGGTCACGGATTGTCTTTCCGGCTGCACTTCTCACACAGCTCTGGATCTTACTCCTATGGGTTACTAGTAAGGACCAAGATTGACATTTGTAACACAATGTAGGAATAAATAGTGTATCTATCAGCCTCCTCTTAGTTGAAAGAAGCAATCTAGAGTGTTTCAAAATCGGTGAATTTAATAGTGGACACTGTTCGCTTTCTGAATTCTCTGTGCAATCTCTCTGTCCACTCTGCCGTCATCGGTGAACATACTACCCAGGTATTTGAACTCTCGTACTTGCACAACTACCTGGAGGACCCTGGTCCACCTTCATCAGCACACTCGGGATGTGAGGAAAGCTACTGCAACCTACCAGTTAACGTCCTTTTCAGGGCGCACAAAAGAGTAAACCTACTCATTGTGGGCATTCGAAACAATAACTTCCTTTCCTAAACGTCATTTTCAATCTGCATTGGGATTCAGGGGTGTGATCCTAGCCCAGGATGATAGATGTCTCTAGTTCTATTATCCACAATCCGATCAATTTAAAATGGATAAAAGACATGGAAGTGAGCAATAGAACTGACCCAATCCACCAGTTCCACAGACACCAACAAACCACCATCTTTCGCCTGAGAACAGGCCGCTGCACACTATTGGGTCAGCTATATCGTCTCAAGATACCACACACAAGTGACTGCCTATGTGGAATGGAGTCCAGACCCCGAACGCCTCCTACAGAACTGACCAAGATATTGAGACCTACGATGCCAAACCTGGCAGAGGGAGCCGAGGTGACACAGTAGCTATGGCGCTGCCACAATGATCTGAAGAGGACTGTGGACTTTGTTCTAGCGACGGGACTAGAGATCTAGCACTACCAAACAGCCTGAACGCGGTAGAAGAAGAGGTCTGTGGTTCAAATCCTAGATGAGACCTATCATTTTTTTGCTTCACATTTTGCTGTTCAAAATCTTATTCAAACTTTCATCAGTATATTCCATTTTATGATATCATTTTTAGGATAACCTCAGCAAAAAAACACCAATGGAATATAACCACATATTGCATTCTTTCAGTTGAAGATAGAGAAGTAGGGGAAGAGACGGGCTGGTGGAGGGAGGAATAGATGGTTTGGAGGATGGGGAAGGTTGCAAGAAGAGAAAGCCTTTACTTGTTAACCTTTACCTCACACCCGTCGCAGCACACTGACGGCCGTTCTAATCATATTTAATCAAATTGGCTATATAGACATCATCTGAACATACTGCTCATTTGATTGTTTGTCCTTCTCAAACAGCATACATTCTTCTTCGTACGCAGTCAGACAGTAACCATTATTTTTTCGAAAAAAGCGGCGGTCATCCTGAGGCTGTCGCCACTGCCATACAGCTTGTCTTTCAGTTCCACTGGTGATGGCCACATCTGCTCTCTCTGATCCTCGTATGTCGGGCAGTTCTGCAGCAGATGTTCAGCGGTCATTTTACCAGTACCGCACGGGCATTCGTCGGTACCACCTATCTTCAATTTGTTGAATAGGTGGTACCTCAGTCTATTGTGGCCAGTGCGAAGTCTGAAGACAACGACCTGCTCTCTTCGGTTCAACTGGTAATAGGCATCGATTTTGGTGTAACCAGTATGTTCGGTTTCCCATTTGGTCATGTATCTGGCTTTGATAAGCCGTTTTGACTCTTGTACAAACACAATACAATACATATCATCTTAACTAAATATTCCTATATTATATATATGTTAATATAAATATTAAATAAAGCGTAAATTTTAATCATTAGCTATTGATGGAATTCCCAACTATCCAAAACCCAGTTCTATTGTCCTACTCACATCACACTCACATCTAGATCTCACCTAGTCGATCTACACACTCGCTTAAATCGTCAGGACATACATCGTTTACAATATGTCCTGCGTACAACACACGTTCAGATTATCTATTAATACAAAACTCCCACACACACCTAATTGAGCGGCTGGATCACGACTCAATGGCGTGTGCTGTTTCAGTCGTCCTGTTCTATCTCCAACATTCGTACAACAGTCTATCAATCCCTCCTCTATCAAATCGGTGAGCTAAACGGACTCCTATCTACAGTCTCTCTCTCGCTCTCATCCACTCTCCATCCAGCCTCCTGAGCTAAACTTTGACTAGTGTTATATACTGTCAAGCAGAATCAGAGCTGACCACTGGATCTCAGGCGGATGGCCCTATTCAGTCTTTATTGGAACGAATTACTCTGAACACCTGTGTCACTCATCTATCGCAGCAAGCTCTCTTGGCCTCCTGTCTGTCACTCATTTTCCCACTATCCAAATCGGAACGCCAGTGGTCAGTTCCTACCTGTCCACATTCTTTGCCCCAACTTCGTTTTCCTTTGTTGAGACGGTGAGTGACCTTGGCATAGTGACCAGACAGAGAGTGACCTTGGCACGCATTCAGGTACCTTTGTTCTGAGTTATCAACAACATCACCCCTGCCCTAAACTCTCTTGCTCCGGATGGAACTGTTACATATGTTTGTGCTGTTTTTCAACACTATCGCCTTCATCTTCTTGTATCTCAGAAACTAACAAACAAATAACAATAATACCAGAAAGTTCTTTGTTCATCTCTGCCTGCTAAACACAAATAATTCATATCTATACAACAACAAACAAAAGATAGTAAACGACCACTGAAAAACATGACGCTCTGAAAAATAATGCAGCTGCAGAATAAATTGCGTAATATGTTAATAAGGTAAGTGAAGGTTAATCTGTTCTTAATTTACATATTTATACTGGTTTAGAAGACTCTACTGAGTCTATATACAACCAGTTTTTTGAAGGTTGGTTTAATGTGTGAGTCCATTTAATAGACTCAAACACTAGAGCTAAGTAGACCCGCAGCCAGTTAGGCGCCATCTATAGCTGCTCTTAACAA
This sequence comes from Ariolimax columbianus, assembly GCA_036924085.1. NCBI lineage: Eukaryota > Metazoa > Mollusca > Gastropoda > Stylommatophora > Arionidae > Ariolimax > Ariolimax columbianus. The sequence continues at coordinate 72,466,074 of JAVGWX010000005.1, read as the reverse complement.
ACCACCTGGGGAAAGGTACAAATAACTTGGATAGATTTATTTTTTGATTCCCAACTGCCAAAGAGTTTTAAAATGTGCCCGACACTGAACAGAGGTGTCCGATCTCACTACCCAAAGCTCATAGGAATTTTGACCAGAAGGTCCACGTGAAGAAAATCCTGGTCTCCCCTGGGATTTGAACCGGCACCAGAGGCGGACACTTTACCCTGAGTTCCCCACTACTTGTTTTAAATTGTGCAGTTCAACTGGCGGGCTGATGTTCCGCTCGCGTTGGCTAGTATTTGTAAAGTGTGAGAAATTCAATGTAAAAGTTATAAAACCAATATTATAAATACTTGTTTAAATGTTGTTTTTTTTCCAGAAACAAACTAGGAACAGGGACGAACTTCAACGATGCTCTTGTGATTGGCCGGCGTTTCACCGCTGAAGAATCATTCAACTCGGGTCTGGTCCATGCAATCCCAACGGAGACCATGTTGATACCTGAATCTGTCAGATTACTGAAGTCGTTCTATGGGAAAACAGGCTATCAGAGGCAGAGTTTGGTCAATATGAAGGAAGATGTTTATAAGGATTCTCTAGAAGTTTATGAAGTTGACCAGAAGAGATTAGAAGAAGCAAAATCTAAATTGTAAAGACGAGCAGCTAAAGCTCAAATAATAAAATATCGACAGTTGTATTAGATTATAATCAGAGGTCAATAATAGGATAAAGAAGTTATTTTTTACAGGGAAGCCAGTACAAAAACAAACCAAAATGTATTCATCATCATCATGATAATGTTCACTTAGGTGTTTGAGGCCCGTTTCGTTAGCCGGCCTTATCTATGACCTACAGCTGTGGCGTGGTTCCAGGCCTCGTCCAGGGCGGAAGAGGAGGTTGCTACTTGCTGGAGCCGTACTGTTTGGGGACGGCCTCTTCTGTGCCTCCAGCCAGTATTGACACTGGCGATGGCAATGTTGAATTGACCTAGTATCCAGGGGCAGTGCGGCTGTTGGCGAGGGTGCTGGTGAGACGTTTTGTTAGAGATTTGCAACCCCCGGTAAGGAGGCGGCGCTACCGTGTTCTAATAATACGTGGATGTGACGATGGTGATCCCTGGAGGCTCTTGTGGGAGAGCTGGGTACTTCGCTGCCTTGGGACAGGGGCTGCGAGGAGGGAGGTTTGTAAGGAGTACTCTGTCTCTTGTGTGTGGTGTCCGTGTCTGTTATAATCCAATCGAAGATTTGGAAACGACAGAATTTAACACAAACACTGGGAGACGTGGGCGCAGTCTGTGAGGCACTGCCAAGTTGTTCCGCACCATTTTGCACCATCTGAAAAAGATCAGTTGTTATTTGAACGATAACATGTGTACTTAGAAATAGAGAATAAAAAAAATAATGGCAATAAATAAATAAAAGGAGATTTGTTGAGAAAGTCTGGTGAAAGAGAATGCCAACACAAAGCTTTGATAACGACAGAAATTATAGCAAATATATAGAAAAGATCAAATTAGTCAGGTAGAATTTAACAGCTACCTACAAGAACAAAAGGGCATGGCTACAAATTAACTAAAGAAAGGTCCAGATTAGTTATTATGAAATATTTATTTAGTCAGAGAGTGGTGAATGCTTGAAAAGCATTGCTACAGGAAGTAGTAGAGGCAAGAACAATTAATGCATTTAACAATAGGTTAGATGGGCATAACTTTTATAGCAAGGAAATATAAATGAAACTGGTTGTATCCACTCTGCAGAGTCTTCTAAAGCAGTATAAAGACGTTAAGTTAAATACAAGACCATAAATACTACAGCCGCAGGGGCAGGAAATATATACTGAGTCCAGCAAAGAAGCGAGAAAGAGGTTTACAAAAGACAAGAGAAAATATAATGATGAGCTGGCAATACAGTCAGATGAAGCTGTCAATAGGGCAGCAACAAAAAATTGCAAATAATTAATTTTTAAATTTAACCTTAGTTGTCCATCACAAGTGATGAAGACCACTCTCTTTGTTCAGCCATGTGGACAGTCGTATCTCTTGCTGTGTCCGCTGAAATGGGTGACTTGCGAGGTAATTTGGATTAAAGTGAGGAAGAAACTGCGCCTTTTGTCAACCTCACTCACAGAGCCTAAGCTACCTTTTGCCAGTGGCAAGACATTCATCGAGACGACTGGAGATAGCATAGGATGCAGATTTTGCCTCAGGGTTACCACCGAAGCCTTTCCGTAAACATGTAACCCGCAGGGAAGAAAGGTGGGATGGCATCTAACGCAGTTTGTCATGCCTTTTCGATAACCACAAGAGGTCGTATGGACAACACTCAGCGTGTGAGTGAGTCTGGCATCTCTCCCCGGATGCACTGGGCCAACAGGCGCAGAATAAAAACATAGTGCAACGCACACCGCCTTGGGGAAAGGAGAAATAAGGCGAAGGCAAAAATTTTGTTTTTAATTAGTGAGATGTTTCTTTGGATGTCAATATATGTGTTATGTTGTTGAAAACAGACATGGTCATTTCTGTTGTGTTTCTTTCATCCTTTGTTATTAATGCTCAAGTTGAGAGAAAGTCTGGACTTGGTCCAGTATTTATTTTTATCTGCAGAGCTTAATTTTTTGTATACCTTATAAATATGAAGAAATAAAAAACAGAAGACTTGTAATATCTAGAAACTGATTTTTGTGTTGTTTTACAAAATTGAGCTCAGTTCATCCCATGATCTCTTGAGTTCGTTGGGGCTACCTTGCTGACACCTTCATAATCCTGGGCCACCCTCTCTGTCTGCAGTTGCTTTTTAGGCCTCTTTGGGTCATAGGTTAGTCCATTCATGGATGTTATCTTCCCATTGTTTTCTCGAACATCCCCGCCTTCACTTGCCTTGTACTGTACCCTGTAGCTGAACGCTCACGCAGGAAAAGAGAGAACAATACTGGCCTCGCGAGACAGATATGAGACAAAAGCTGTATGGAGATAAAACAGCCTTACAAACAACGGTGTCCTTTGTAAGAGAAACCGGGACCTTGATCTGAGGATGAACGAAGAAGAAGAAGTATTCTGTAGTATTATACTTGCAAGGCCCTTGAACCTCGGGATGTGACCATACCAAGTCAGCTTACACCTTTTGATCATTGTAAAGAGGTCATCGTAAAGTTCACTTGCATTCTCAAATCTACGTCGTACTTCATCACTAGTGATGCACTTTTTGTAGGTGACATTTAGGAGTCTTCAAAAGCATCTCATCTCCATGGCCTGAATTCTTTTTTGGAGCTCAGCCGTAATGGTCCATGTAGAGGAATATCGAAATAATCAGTGAGTGCATTAGTCTGACCATTATGGTGAGGGAGATCTGACCATTATGGTGAGGGAGATCTGACCATTATGGTGAGGGAGATCTGACCATTATGGTGAGGGAGATCTGACCATTATGGTGAGGGAGATCTGACCATTATGGTGAGGGAGATCTGACCATTATGGTGAGGGAGATCTGACCATTATGGTGAGGGAGATCTGACCATTATGGTGAGGGAGATCTGACCATTATGGTGAGGGAGATCTGACCATTATGGTGAGGGAGATCTGACCATTATGGTGAGGGAGATCTGACCATTATGGTGAGGGAGATCTGACCATTATGGTGAGGGAGAGTCGTTGATCTTTTCATATATGTAAAAAAAATTACTATAATTAAAAATAATGGGGGGGGGGGGGGCAGAAGTTGCAGCTGAATGAGCTGACAGGAGTCAGTGACTCATTGCTGGCGTCAGAGTCAGTGAACTAAAGCTGACCAAGGACCGAACCCACTTCTAAGTGCCGGCCCTGGAAACAGGCTGCACTAGTGTAGTCTGGCTAAGAAAACAGGGATCGCAGTGAGAAGGCAAACTCGGAACCAAAAACATTCAGCTGAAACAGGATGTGTCAGGCTGAAATATCGCAGCCTCGCTGTAAACCATGTGTGGTCCGCCGGGGTCTTTGTGTGTGACAAGAACAAGAATAGCACCACTGCCTCACAGAGAGCATGTCGTAAGAGGTGACTAACCGTGTGACATGGAGAAGAATACAATGGCAAATAGAGGAACATTCATATAATTAAATAGATCCTGATTACAATTAGGTAGCAGTGAAAAAGGCAAATGCAATGTCAGGTATGATAAAAAAAAATTTTTAACCCAAAAATCTCTAGATGCCAACCGACTTCTCACATCCCAGGAAGACACAATAGTTATACAATGGATTCCTGGTCACACAAATACACCTGGCAATGTCAAGGCAGACAGTCTGGCTAAGATGGGATCAAGTCAAGAACAACAATACACACCAACAACCCTACAGACAGTCAAACAACTACTGAAGACTGCGGACAAAGAAGCCTTGCAGAATAGATGGGCAATAGGAAATACTGGGAAAGAAATCAACAAACATATTGCCATCCCGAAGACAACATCAACCTCCTGAAAAGGAGAGACTAAAGCACCGTTTTCCGTTTTCGTACTCAACACATACAACTTATCAGTCACTTGAACAGAATCCAACCAGAACATACTCCAGAGTGCCGGTGGTGCACACATCCACATGAAACATTGAACACGATCTGTTTTGAATGTCCGGCCCCCATTGTAGAACTTGAAAAGATTACAAAACTGCAATCCATGACCGACAGAAGAGACTGCAGAGCCCAGCTGCAATCAGAGAAACTCAGAAGACTGACTGGCCATCCAATGCACCAGCGACTAAACAATATCGGAAATGGGAAACTAAAGCGGAGAAACTTTGCAGAAATAGCCAAAGCAAAGATGCACGAAGACCCCATAAACGCATTAACAACACCAAAGCCCTTCCCTACTGTACGAAAACCTACCTGGAGGCAGCATATATTTCCAGAGGTGGTAGAAAATATACCAGGTATTGGAAACAAAAACTGCCAGACTGAAAAAGAAAGAAGAGATACTACCCTGAGCTACATATCGAAAAACTACCCAAGCATGGACTGGACCCATGCATACACCGACGGTTCCGTAACAAACACAACACAGAACGGAGGGACAGGAGCCTTTCTGAACCTACCAAATGGCAGAAAAATAATACTGTCATTGGCTACTGGAAAATACACAAGCAATTTCAAAGCGGAGGCAGAGGCACTGAGGGCGGCAGTGGAAGAAATGGTGACAGGTCAAAGGAATGAAAGCCATATAGTCCTGCTTACAGATGCCTTGGCCGTAGTCACAGCACTAAAAAGCCAGAAAAATACTGAACTTAATGATTTAAGAGCAGTACTCTGTCAACTATGCCAGCAGTCCGCACCAAAAAGGGTAGTGGTACAGTGGGTTCCATCCCACTGCAACATCCAAGGCAACGAGGAGGCAGACAGACTGGCAAAAGAAGGTGCAAGACTACCACAACCAGATACTAGTATGACATACGAAGAGTCAAAACGGCTAATTAGAGCTAGATACATGACCAAATGGGAAACCGAACATACTGGCTACACAAAAAACGATGCCTATTACCAGTTGAACAGAAGAGAGCAGGTCGTGATCTTCAGACTTCGCACTGGCCACAATAGACTGAGGTACCACCTATTCAACAAATTGAAGATAGGTGGCACTGACGAATGCCCGTGTGGCACTGGGAAAATGACCGCTGAACATTTGCTGCAAAACTGCCCTACATACGAGGATCAGAGAGAGCAGATGTGGCCATCACCAGTGGCAACACTAGACAAGCTCTATGGCAGTGTCGACAGCCTCAGGATGGCCGCTGCTTTTTTCGAAAAATAATGGTTTATGTCTGACTGCGTACGATGGAGAAGAAGAAGAAGAAGAATGTCCGGCCCAAAAGACAGTGGAGAACTGGACAAAAGAGTGGAACTGAAAATAAACTACACCAAAACCTCCACCACTCTCTTTTCACTCTCTCCTAACAAAGAGACAATAATAAAGATTGGAAACTAACAAATACCCCAGTTGGTCACACCCACTTTCCTTGGCATGACATTTGGCTCGAGACTTACCTGGAAGCCAAATATATTTTAAAAATTCAGACAAGGGACATAAAAGATGTGATTAAACAAATTGGCTGGTATATCGTGGGAGCAAGTGTGCACTGATGCAATCAGACAAATCATGGAATATACCTCAAGCACTTGGGCAACAGCGGCCAAAAGAAACGCAGAAAAACAAGATCCAGCCAAAGAATGTACATGCAAATAAACACAGCGAAGACAAAAACCTTGGTAATATCCAAGCAACGTAGACATAAATTTGATAATCAATGGAGTAATAATCGAACTAGTACAGAAGTTCACATATTTGGGTCAAACCATAACAGACGATGTCCGAAATGAGACAGAAATCAAGACAAGGAATGAAATGATAAAAAAGGGTTTAAGAGAAAAACAGAAATTGTTTACCTCAAAGACTGTCGGGATAGAACTGAGGAAAAGAGTAATCGCTACTCATAAATGGCCAATTGCACTGTATGGGAGTGAAACATGGAGTTTAGTGAAGAAGGATGAAAAAAGCTTGGAAGTGTTTGAAATGTGGTGCTACAGTAGAATGGAAAGAGTGAGTTGGATAGAACAGAATTTAATGACAATGTACTCACTGAAGTGGGCGCACTAAGACAAATATTGAATATAATACAAATACCTCGGTTGAGTTAGCTGGGTCACAATAGGAGACATGAAACGCTTCTACAGAAGATACTAGAGTGAGAGATTCAAAGGAAGAGAGGACCCGGGCATCCAATTAAATTTTACATCACAGGCCTGCAGGGACATTAATGTACGAACCTATGCTGAAATGAAGAGAACTGCAGAGTATAGGGTCAAATGGAGAGACAGACTCAGACAACCTTACAACCTGTCTTAGGACTGATTAACCAGAGGAGAGGGTCAAATGGAGAGACAGACTCAGACAACCTTACAACCAGTCTTAGGACTGATCAACCAGAGGAGAGGGTCAAATGGAGAGACAGACTCAGACAACCTTACAACCAGTCTTAGGACTGATTAACCAGAGGAGAGGGTCAAATGGAGAGACAGACTCAGACAACCTTACAACCAGTCTTAGGACTGATCAACCAGAGGAGAGGGTCAAATGGAGAGACAGACTCAGACAACCTTACAACCAGTCTTAGGACTGATTAACCAGAGGAGAGGGTCAAATGGAGAGACATACTCAGACAACCTTACAACCAGTCTACAAGCTGATCAATGATGATGATGATGAGATGCAACCAAACCAAGGAACAAGAAAACCAAACAGCCATTTGCTGAAACCCTATAAGGTCGTCTCCAAACAATCGTATTGTCGTCAGACGTGCGTAAAAACAATGGACATAACCTAGTGAACAGATCTATAACATTGCTACAAAGGTTTTGTGTCTGGCTATAAAAAAATACTAAAAAATAGATCTAGTTTCATTTGACTCTGTCCTACAGTCACACTCTTGCACAACTTTCACACGCGCCCTCATGGTGAGGCCCTTCCATTGCACTTTGGTTGGGCTGGCTTCTGAGAGCGCACAAACCTAGCATAGGTACATACAGACGCACACATACATCCAAGCACTGGTTTATGCGTCTTAATATCGACCAGTTGACTACGGTCTGGGGTTGAATAGGCGCGCCTCCGCCAGTAGAAACTAGTGAGGCAAACACATACAATTTTTAAAAATATAAATAAAACAGGCTATATGAGAACTCAGATGACGTAAAACTATTTTGACTGACACACGTCATCTCTATAAATCCTATATGAATGATCAAAGTCCACATTCAAAAATGACCCTTTCAACAACATAGTAGAATCGTCCAAAATGGGCTGCGACAGATGTGTGACTCCTGGCTGAATAATAAAGCAGATGAGATCTAAGGTTTTGCTAGCAGACATGATACGAACAAAATTTTGCATGCACTCAAAGTGGTCTATGGTCCAACATCATCAGGTGCCTTAACTTAACGTTTTTATACTAGTTTAGAAAACGCTGCAAAGTCTGTATACAACCAGTTACATTTGCATTACCCTGCTCCAAAAAACTATGCACATCCAATCTTTCTTAAATGCATTAACTGCCCCTGCCTCCACTACCTCCCGTAGCAATGCATTCCAAGCATTCACCACTCTCTGGCTAAAAAAATATTTCCTAATATCTAACCCAGGCCTCTCTTTAGTTAATTTTTAGCTATACCATCTTGTTGTTGTGGGAGGCTGAATTTAAAAAAAATAATTATATAATTTATCCATTCCTGTGATCATCTTATAAACCTGTTTTAAGTCACCACGAATTCTTCTCTCTTCTAGACACTGTAGGCCGGTTGTTCTGAGTCGTTCCTCATAACTGTGATTCTGGAATCCCACTATCAGCTTTGTCGCTCTTTTTTTGTATCCTTTCCAGCATGTTTATATCCCCTCTACGATAAGGACTCCACACCTCTACACAGTACTCCAATCTAGGTCTAACTAATGCTTTATACAGTTTTATTTTCACTTCCTTGCTCCTATGTTTAATATTCTTTTGATCATACCTAACATTGCATGTGCCTTTTTCACTGCTACCTGGACTTGCTCACTCATTTTACCTGTATGCTCTATTATAACCCCTAGGTCCCTTTCCTTTTCTATAATTCTAATATTGTTCTCGTCCATTCTGTAATTATTTTCCAAATTGGATCATTAACCGCTCTTCATTTCAGATAACAAAATACTAATGATAGTTTTAGACAGGGAAACAGATTATCACGAACAACTATTGATCATTTAATAATGTTCTAAACCAGCCATCATGGGAGGGTAGGGCAGAAGTGTAAGGGATGGTACAAATGGGAGTATAGCAAGGATGTATCCCCTCCCCAAACCTATTTAACATTTATGGAGATTGCACAATGAGGAGCGTTAGAGATGATGATAATATCTTTATAATCGGCTGATACAAGATCCCAGAGCTAAGATACGCAGACGATACTGTGATAATATAAAATAGTGCAGAGTGGTTAGAGCAGCTAATTACAACCGTAAGCAGATGCAGCAAAGATCAAAACCTCTTTACAACCGCAAGCAGATGCAGCAAAGATCAAAACCTCTTTACAACCGCAAGCAGATGCAGCAAAGATCAAAACCTCTTTACAACCGCAAGCAGATGCAGCCAAGATCAAAACCTCTTTACAACCGCAAGCAGATGCAGCAAAGATCAAAACCTCTTTACAACCGCAAGCAGATGCAGCAAAGATCAAAACCTCTTTACAACCGCAAGCAGATGCAGCAAAGGTCAAAACCTCTTTACAACCGCAAGCAGATGCAGTAAAGATCAAAACCTCTTTACAACCGCAAGCAGATGCAGCAAAGATCAAAACATCTTTGCAAACATAAACAAAACAAAGATAATGACCACCGACAAAACAAGAAGTTAACATAAATTCTAGTTCGAGGGTGTGGAAATAGAACAGATCACGAACTTCGAGTATCTGAGCGCCAGGATTGACAACAAGCGTGATTGCTAGAAGAACATTAGAAGGAGAATGACAATGCAGAAGTTAATCAACCTGAGAAAAATATGGCAGAATACCAGCAAAGCAATAAAAGTATAAATTTTGAGAACCTGTGATTTTTTTCCGTGGGAGTCTGCGAATGCGAAACAAGGACAGTTACATAAACCTCAAGGAAGAGAATCGAGTCGTTCAAGTCGAAATGTTATAAAAAGTTCCTCAGAATAACATGGATGGAAAAAAATTAGAAAGCAGACGTTCGACAAGAGTGGCGCATAAAAAAGAACTGGTTCACAAATTTCATCATGACCAGAAAATCAAAATACTTTGGCCACATCAAAAGACACAACGGTCTTGATAGAACTGTAATGGAAAGCATGTGTCCGGGCAAGAGGGGCAGAGGCAGACCAAGAAGGTGATGGCACCAAGATGTCAAGGCATGACTCTGTGACAGGATGGACATTTTACAATATGTTGTTGTTGCTTAGATGTTTGCCTCACTAGTTTCTACTGGCGGAGGCGCGACATTTTCCACCCCAGACCGTAGTCAATTGGGCGATATCAGGACGCATAAACCAGTGCTTGGATGCATCTGTGCGTCTGTATGTACCTATGCTAGGTTTGTACGCCCTCAGAAGCTAGCCCAACCAAAGTGCAATGGAAGGGCCTCACCGTGAGGGCGCGTGTGAAAGTTGTGCAAGAGTGTGACTGTAGGACAGAGTCAAATGAAACAGACAGAGTGAGGTAAGAGGAGAGAGCAGAGTTGCCCTCAGGGTAGAAGACCGCCCATGGTGATTTTACAATAGATCGAGTTTCTTTCAGACGGACTGTGATGGGAGCGACGTTCTGCACAGAATGATCATAACCAGTCATCATCTATTCACAGCGATGCCATTTACTTCCTGCCTCGGCGTCTTATAATAAAAGCACTGAATGATAAACCAAATAAAGAGGATATCAAAAAAGATATTTGTTAACTTTCTAATTGGCAAGAAGGACTAACGTCTGGTCAGGCAAAATATACTGATCAGACATGTTTGTCAGGGTCTGGCAAAATATACTGGCCAAGACGTTCACCTCGGCTTCCTAGTAACCCTACCTGGAAATGGGCTGTTTTCATGTCAGCCTGGCTAACGAGGTGAGGTTCGATTTGATCCCCGTAGTAGTGAGTGACACGCAGATGAAGCCAAGCTTTGCACAACCGCCTGGAGGACGCCTGTCCACTTCATCAGCACGCTCGGGATGTCAGGATAGCTACTACATTCTGTCACAAGTTCCGCCATATCATGGGGTACAAAAGGGTTACCAGACTTCTTATTTCTATATACTCTCAACAGTTAGTTCATACTACAAGCTAATTTGTGAAAAACAAGAATTGATGTGGACATTTAGAATACTCCAATGTTGACCGTCCAGTGGTAGTTAAGGTACAACATGAAGGCACAGACGAGCAAAGCTCACGAACAACAGCACGGCCTGACAAACCACCAACCGTAACGACTATCGACCAAACAAACAATTGGTTATATTTGAAATGTGTGTCAAAGAAAAGATTGTAGGACTATAAGCTTGGTCGACTCGCTGTTTCTTTTCGTTGATTAATATAAGTAATGAAACACTGTAATCGGGGATGAAGTGGTAGAAATGTAATTGCAAAACCTCTCAGCTTTTGTGAGGCGAGGTGAACGGTTACCTTTCCCGATGTCTTGCCTTGTATATCAGAAAGATGTAAATTTAGTCTCATGTCAATCACTGCCGTCAGGGATGAAGTACTACAGGCTTCATTGTTCGATACATCAACGTTTCGAAGAACTACTACCTTTCCATTCTGTCATGACAACCCTAACAGTAAATCAAATTTACAACTGAATAGACTCGAACATGATGCGACTATGGAGCGAAACTTGAGCCTTCGCGTGAACAGCAACAGCTCTAACAACATTACATCCTGCGCTTTCTATTCGTGTACTGTGGTTGTATAATGCTTACTACTGATATTTGGGTTATAGCTGTTTCGTAGTACCTAGCCAGGATTACTACACGGGAACCACATAGTCTCATATACTTCGCTGGTGCAACAATTATTCCGTTGTGACAGTTAGTTCAAAGATATACTTCAGCATTGGCATGTTCCTTAACTAACTATGATGTTAATTATAGATACAAGATCTTCAAAGTGGATTTTGCTTTCTGTGCAACATACCAAGGGATGCAACCAAATACATTTTTAAAAATTGAAAAATAAGAGTTATCCCATCATAAAAAATTCGCGTGAGAGGTTCTGGCTTGGGCATCTCCCCTCTTTATCCAGGTACAACCTAGAACGAGTGAGCTATGGCCCTACACCAGAACCACATGGACGTGTACATTGGCATCTGTACACTGAAGGCGATAGGTGTTAATTATCCACCCGACCAAATTTCTCACGCTTGCTTTCGTCCTCGTACAAGACATATGGGGAGGAACAGCTCGCGACCCCGGGCGCTCGTCGGCGACGATTGTGACAGCAAAGCCGTGCTTATCACAAGAGCTGAACCTTGAACCGTGACCGGCGTCGAAGTCATGGAGCGAACTAGACAAGTAACTGGCAGAAGACAACACTGGCTGCTCCTGTAGCTGAAACTACTTTAGTTACAATTTGTATATATGCCGCAACATGTGAACCTCAACCCTGCGCGGTGGTGACCTGAATTTTGCATATTGCTTTCAAATAATTTCAAATAAGTGTGTGAAAATTAAAATAATGTTACAACATACATTAAAATAGAGCATGTTTAATAAAATACAATTTTGAATTTTGCATTTAATAAGTAGACATTTGTTTTGAATAAATATTCAACAATTTTACATTAAAGTATTTGTTATCGTTCTATGTGTTTAAAGGGAGACACCCCTGTTCACAAAGAGAGACAACTTTCTAATACATAAATAAGGTAAAACTGCAAACATAGTGACGTTTAAAAATCTGAATATTGTATATATAATATAAATATGATAATATTAATGTTGCAAATCCAGTGTGAACAGTACCACTCAAAATTTGTTTAGCATTTCCAACAAAAATGCTGTTTTAAGCATTTTAAAAGCAGGTTTTATATTAATGTAAATATTCAACTATTTATTGTTATTCTGATATTAGTTTTTATTATTTCCCTTTCTTGTAAAAAAATGCATCGCCCTTGTGATAGAGTAAACATTTACAATGTCAACACAGTTCACGACTAGGCCATGCAACTATTATCTGGCTACTTGAATGTCCTGTGCTAGGTGTTCTGTTATGTGTAGCTTTTAAATTCTTATATTAAAGACTTGTGTGTTTCTTGGTGTATTGCTCCAGTGTTGACCAAGTATATGATGTAAAGAGAGGTATATTAACTGTCTTGTTATAGTTTTCTTGAACAAATCATCTATAAACGCAATAATCTTACCACACTAGTCTGAACATTACTCTGACAACCTTCAAGCACATACGTTACCTTACAATCATTATAATCATGTGGAATCTTGCTTGCTATTGGTTGAATAAATATGATCTTAATATTTATATTTTGACATTTGAAACACGTACACACGAAACTGTACTTTAAGTCAGTATGTATCTGTTTATTAATTGCTTTGTTTCATTGCATGGTTCAAGTTGTCATATTCATGAAAGTAAACAAACATCTTCAGTACACATTCTTGCATTTCCGATTTTGACAAAAAAATACACATCACTGTTCAAGTTGTACACATCTGGTTTATTGAATAAATAACATAATTAACCAGATGCAAGACATGGTAGAGATGCAAACCTAATTGTTGTAAACAATATATATGTACACAATATATGTGCGTGTGTGTGAATTGTACAGATCTCTTGGATGGAAGGGATATTAACTCTCAGTTATACAACCTACGTCTTGCTCTTACAGGCTTTATAAATAATGCTCAAGATATACTAACACAACTAGGATGAGAAAGAAGAATTTCAAGCGTAAAAAACTAACTTTTTCTGTAACGTTTCTAAAGTGAAGTGAATGTGCGTGACTGTGTATATTTATGTATCTAATATACTCCTCCACTCCCTACAAGCGAGGCACTATACAATATACATGATCACATCAACCAGTCTTGAGCTGATTTGTGTTATGACGTCACTGCTCTCTTATTCCCGTTTGCTAAAAATCACAATACAGCAGTGGTTCTCAACCTTCTTAAAAATCCCACAATCCAAGAAGACAATAATAATTAAACTACAAACCATCTAGACGCTCCGCACTCCGCGCAAGAACAAAAAATAATCAGTCTGCTATGTAATCCATTCAAAAAGGCAAAGGCTACCGTCCGTCGTAGACGATGATAGCATAATAAATTTTAGTAGCACTATTTTTTAGTAAGGATTAACTGCGCTAATTTTTATCCTACTTAACTTAACGTCTTTATACTGGTTTAGAAGACCCTGCAGAGTCTGTATACAATCAGTTACATTTACATCACCTTGCTCTAAAAGCTATGCGCATCCAGTTTATTCTTAAATGCATTTACTGTCCCTGCCTCCACTACCTCCCCTGGCAATGCATTCCAAGCAGACACCACTCTCTGACTAAAAAAATATTTCCTAATATCTAACCTTGACCTCTCTTTAGTCAGCTTGTAGCTATGCCCTCGTGTTATTGTAGGTGGCTGTATTTTAAAAAACTTGTTATAGTCTAATTTATCGATTCCCCTGATCATCTTATAAACCTGTATTAAGTCACCACGAATTCTTCTCTCTTCGAGACACTGTAGGCCGGTTTTTCTGAGTCGTTCCTCATAACTGTAATTCTGGAATCCCACTATCATCTTTGTCGCTCTTTTTTGTATTCTTTCTAGCATGTTTATTTCCCCTCTATGATAAGGACTCCACACCTGTACACCTGTACATCCTCACTCTCTTGTCTCAACCATTCGACCCCAGTGGCAAGTAAAGGACAAGACGACTAGGGCGCTACTACGAGATGCAGGGGACTCCACATCAAGCACCCGTGAAAAAGACGGCGGAGTCGAACCCACGCCACCTGATCATGGGGCCGACGGTTTTAACCCCTTCGCCACGGAATCTCCACGCAATCCATTTCAAATTAACAATATGCACCAATATTGAGATATTACATTATTATTATTAAACGTGGCTTGTTTTAATTGGTATGCTTTTATCAAGTGGTTTTCTGTGTAACTATGTGTAATAGAAACTAGAATAACACGATTGCTACACGTGGTAATACACTGTGAACAATGCATCTAGCCCCTTAACTCTTGATGATTCATCTTTGTATAGCTTGATAATCCAGTGAAAAACAACATTTTGCGAAGAGACGCTTTTGATGTAAACAAAAATGTATGCCTTTTATGTAGGTTGAGGACATATGTATACGCCATTGATATATTGATATGGGATTCTGATAGCAAAGTAGGATTATAAAGACGTTTTCGTATATTTTAGAGACAGGCTTGCTCCACTATCGCATTTGAAGTATGCCTTTGGGGGCAAATATAAATGACGCATAATGGATCTACAGTAGAGTTAGTCACATCTCATATATTTGAGCACAACACCATTCACATACACTAAAAGACAGCTGAGTGAGGAGTTTTCTTTTGCATTGTGAAAGAAAGCCATGCAACCAATGTCCCAAATACGAAGAAGGAAAAATAAAGTGAATTATTTACGTTCCTGTGGAATCAGTAGAAGAATAAGATGGTCTGTGTAAATCTATTTTCACTTATTGTTAGTGAAGTTTCTGAGCCATCAACTTTCAAATCCCAGGACTAGCATATGACAATTTCAGACGAAAGCCTGGCCTATGCAGTGCAATATATATATCATCATCATCATGTAGCATGTCCATTGTAGAATGTCGCTCCCATCACAGTCTGTCTGAAAGAAACTCGTTCCCTTGCCAAAACACCAGCTTCCGCCACTGTCATACTCAGGCATTCCTGGATATCTTGGTGCCATCGTCTTCTTGGTCTACCCCTTTCTCTTTTGCCTGGCACCATACCTTCCATCACCGTTCTCTCAAGATCGTTATGTCTCTTGATGTGACCAAAGTATTTGCATTTTCTAGCCAAAATGTAATTGATAAACCAGTTCTCCTCTATGCTTAGCTCTTGCCGAATGCGTACATTTGTTCTTTTCTCTGTCCAGGGTATTCTGAGGATCTTTCTGTAACATTTTGACTCGAAGGATTCGATTCTTTGCCTAGAAGTTTTGGTAATCGTCCATGCTTCACAGCCATAAGCTGCCACAGGAAAAACACAGGCTCTCAAGACTTTTACTTTTATCGTTTTGTTGGTGCCCTGCCATAATTTCTTCAGGCTGTTCAGTCTCTGCATTGCCATAGCTAGTCTTCTTCTGATTTCTTTCGAGCAGTAACCATTTTTGTCAATTCAGGAGCCCAGATATTCAAAATGTGTAACCTGATCTATTTCCTCACCACCCACTGTAAATTTATGCTGACATATATATATATATATATATAATAATAATAGCTGTCCATCGTTGTCGATGAGGACCGCCGACATCATCCTTGTCACAGATTTCCCTGTTGGGTGTGGGTGCGCATGTGGCTGAACAGGCCAATGCGAGCACGAAAACATCTGCTACATATCGGGCACACGAGGTTTGTAGAAGGGGATGGTGTTCCCGCTGCTCGGGATTTCCGCGTCTCGCGTCTGTTCTGGGCTTTCACAA
This sequence comes from Ariolimax columbianus, assembly GCA_036924085.1. NCBI lineage: Eukaryota > Metazoa > Mollusca > Gastropoda > Stylommatophora > Arionidae > Ariolimax > Ariolimax columbianus. Next base: position 72,449,898 of record JAVGWX010000005.1, on the reverse strand, counting down.
CACGGTCATCTTCACCGGCAGCTACACCCGATTTGACTGCGCTTCTCCAGTCAGATCTGTTTTTTGCAAGACATTCCCAGGTGTCGAAGTCTATCTGGCAACTTTTTAGTGAGTCCTTCAGACCGTCTTTAAAACGTTTCTTTGGGCGCCCTCTCTCGCGCCATCCGTCTCTCAACTCGCGTAGAGAAGCTTCTTTGGGAGCCGCTCGTCTGACATGCGGACGAGGTGTCCGGCCCATCCTAGTCGTGCTTTTTCTAGCAGTGCATGTATGCTAGATATATATATATATATATATATATATATATATATATATATATATATATATATATATATATATCAATCAAAGCCTGTCGCTCTTCTTGGTACATAGGCCATTGTCAACATCCCGACAGCATGCACGGTCCTGTGCTCCTTCTGGCTCTCTCCAGGTGTAATCGTTTAATTGTAGCTCCTTCTCACATGCTCTTCTCTGCGTATTTTTTTGTCTACCTCTCTCTGTCTTTCTCTGAGGATTACATGTAAAAGCCTGTCTCGGCTATGTTGTGCCATCCGCAGCGTATGTCCTATCCAACTCCACTTCCTTTGCTTCATTTGTTGTTCCAATAGATGTTGTTGGTTTCTTTCCCATAAGTCTTCATTCCTCGCCATATCCTGCCACTTTATTCCAATTATCCTTTGTAGACCCCCTCTTAACGAAGAACTATAATGCAACCTGCTGTTGGAACTTGAGACATTTTTCTTGATTCTTGGTGTTGGCTAAATGTATCCTCAAAAATGGGTTTGTGCTTTGCTGTGAAGATTCTCTTAGGTCTCAGCTTGACGCGGGCAATGACCAACATGTGGTCTGTATCACAGTCAGCACTCAGGTAGCTGCGAGTTAATTGTGTGTGATTCAGATGTCGCCTTAATCACCCTAGTAGCTATTTGTTGTATGTGATTCAGATGTCACCTCCATCACTCTAGTAGCTGTGTGTCAGTTGTGTATGATTCAGATGTCACCTCCATCACTCTAGTTGCTGTGTGTTGTATGTGATTGAGATGCCGCCTCCATCACTCTAGTAGCTGTGTGTTAGTTGTGTGTGATTCAGATGTTGCCTCCATCACTCGAGTAGCTGTGTGTTAGTTGTGTGTGATTCAGATGTCACCTTCATCACTTGGGTAGCTGTATGTGATTCAGATGTCACCTCCATCACTCGGGTAGCTGTGTGTTGTATGTGATTCAGATGTCACCTCCATCACTCGGGTAGCTGTGTGTTGTATGTGATTCAGATGTCACCTCCATCACTCGGGTAGCTGTGTGTTAGTTGTGGACCAATGTGGACGCACGTCTACACAGGTGGATCATGAGAGGAAGCATTGAGGAAAGGAGGGGCGGGACTCGTCATACTTCTACAGGATGGAACCGTTATAGAAAAAGCAAGTGCTGCCGGGGAGCCCTCGACAAATCTAAGAACAGAGCAACAGGCAATAATTGAAACAGTCAAACTATTGGATGAAAAGGGTTTAAAGGATAACAGAATAGTGTTTTTGTGTGACTGCATGGACATTTTGCAGGCCACACAAAGTAAACCACGAGATAGTATGGAAAGGGAACTGATATGCCAGCTAAACAAACTCTCAGACCACAATAAAATCACCCTCCAGTGGATTCCAGCTCACTGCGGCATACCTGGGAATGAATGGGCCGACAGACTGGCCAGGGAGGGAAGACAAAGAAAATAATTCATCCACCTAGTGTCATTTCCAGAAGTCAAGGCACACATCCCCCCAAAAAAATATAAACAACAGTGGATAGAGAGAACAAACAGTAAATACCCACAGGACCCAATCAATAGACTGAATAGGAAACAGTATACCACAATTTTTCGCCTAAGAACAGTTCATTGCAGACATACATAAAATGAAAGCAGCACAGGTTGCACAAGTCACTCAGATAGGACCCCAGACCACGTCCTGCCAACATGTCCACTGCACCAAGGCTCCCGTGAGAAGACCTGGCCCGAGGAAAGAAACAAACAAGACAAACTGTGGGGAACCATTGAGGACCTGCGACGTGTCACTTCATGGAGGCACCCCATCTGGTGGCAATGAAACGAGAATATAAAACCGAACGAAAAGAAGAAGAAATAGTCTACACAAGACGTAGTGCTGACCATACTTCGAATGTCGTTACTCCACATTCTGTCTCTTCTGGTAAAACCGATGACCATATATTGATTCTGGTAAATGCAACTGCTCTTCGTGATGATGACAAAAAGTATGCGACTGTATCAAAAATACGATTTTAATATAAGCGTATTTATTTAGTTGCCAAAATAGTAGATAAAATACAAGTTCTCAATTACAATTATTTGTAAACTTATTTAACAAAAAACTAAAAATTTTTTTAATAAATTACAGCTACATAATTAATAAGCAGAAATAAATTTGTAGTGTACATTTATTTGTTGTATGAACATTTTCTGATGCATGTTTTGAACATGGCAGACCAGTCCTGTGGAGCAAACGTGAAAGGAAAGGTTTGTGAAGGAATTATCAGGATGAAATATTGCTCTTCGTTGTTGATGTAAGTGTTTTTCTTGACAATCTGCAAAAGTGGGGAGATTGTAAAAGTATAGTAATGCTTTATTCGAACTATCACAATTGGCAAACCTGCAACAAATGCACCCAGACATGCGCTAACTATATTTACCTAGACTTCACCTACATTTTAGAATCTGTTTACAATTGAATCGCTACCACACAAGTGTTACTTCAGTTTGATGGCAACACAACAAGCTACATATCAAATTCTAAACCAGTTCAGAGTCTCAAACCAAATTGCAAAAACTAACGTTAATAATCAAACGAAGTAGAGTTACTGACTAAGGGTTGCATGAAGTCAGTTAATCAATGGGCCATTTCAATTGAAATTGAGTGAATGGCCGCGTGCAACACATTGTCACATTGTGACTGAGACATGCTCGATGGTCGAATGACCACATGTCGCTGACTGTAAAACATGCACGCTTCGAGTTAGAGCCATTAGTAGTTTGCTGTCTGTTGATGTTGTATGGACGCCCCTCTGACCTCTCACTTACTCCAGGACTTTATCCAACCTACACCACAGTACCTTTTTGCAGTTGGCAACTTTGGCAGTTTTGGGTCACGGCCAGGATCAAAACTAAAAGAGTGAGAGCTGTGGGCAGTGTGGGAGTGTGGTGAAAAAGATTCTGAACTTTCTGAAATGCTTCGATTTTTAATTGTTCGTCATGGCTCTGGAGCTGAGGAAATTCATACCAAGTCTGAAGGTCTCAATAAAATGTTATATAGTACTAGTAGTGCCAGGATTTCAGGAATCCAAGTTGATGAACTAAAATCTGAAGCTGCATAAAGTGTAAAACAGTAAATCATTCAATGTAAGGGATAAAGGGCTGCATGCAGACAATCAAATGACGTGTTTGATTGCCAAAGGGCCACACAACCTCAGCAATGAAACATGTACAGTACAGGTAGTGCACTGGTCTGGGGATCAGTCCTCGGTTGGTACTGAATTTATTTTCTTATTGCAAAACGGTACTCGGGGTCGACCAGGCCTAAAAAATTGAGTACCAGAATCATCTGATAAAATAAAGGTGACCACATCAGCTTTGTGAGCAATTGGCCATAACAAATATGGACCTAAAATCATATTCCCCATACTTCACATAGTGAAAACAGGAGCTTTACTTTAACACTTATGTAGCACGGCTGCTGATTAGCAAGATGTTTTAGTTGTTGTTGTTGCTGCGGCATTACACTATTACAGATACAGCAGCATCCAGGCTCTTGCCTTTTGGCTCAATGCCATGTAATCTTTTAGTTCAAACATGCTATTTCTGTTACATTACACATGTAAAATTTGTAGATATCTTTATTTATCATTTACCATTTTGTTCTTGTGTCTTTTATCATTACCATATATATAAAGTGTTTTCTTGTAATTTTATGATGACATTTATCTCTCTTTTGAATGCAATACATAGATTTAGTACATTATACAGTAAATTCATCTCTAATGTTGAGGAACTAAGATGTTAGTCCAGTCAGGCACAAAATACTGTCCAGGATCTCGCGTCATGGTCAATACACTGACCAAGACCACGATCTCTCTTCCATGTAGTGTTCCCTGGAAACAGGCTGTTTTCAAGGCAGCCTGGCTGACGAGATTTGGATTGATGTGATCCCCGTAGTAGTGAGCACCACACAGATGAAGCTAAGCGTAGCACAACTGCCTGGAGGACCGCAGTCCACCTTCATCAGCATGCTTCGGATGCAAGGAAACCTACTACAACTCGTCACTAAACGTCCTTTTCAGGGTACACAAAAGAGTAAACTTACTCATTGTGGACATTAAACAGCAACAGCAACATCTGTAATGTTTATTACGTTTCTTTTATTTGGAGAAATATTTGTGATTTGCCAACCACGAAATCTCTAGATGACAAACAACAGCTTGGTTTTCCTTTAACTCCATTAAACCAATACTCTAAGAGATGAAAGACACCACAGCAAGAGTACACACTTTCAATTCCATGGTCATTCCAGCAATGATTGACAGATGTCAGGTGTAGAACTTGCGTAAAACAGATGCTGAGAAATTTAGAGTCACTCAGGGAGCAGTGAAACTGTGTGTACTAAAAATTTTGATTCAGGATAAAATCTGAAAGGAAGAAATTCAACCTCAAACTTTGTTTTGGGACATTGTGGAAGCAGTATCAGATGGGCATATAGAGCAAAGTTTTGTTGGTCAAATGCCTGTACACATCCACGGGGTCGCCCACTTATGCGATGATGAGGTGGACTGACCAAAGACCTTGCCCCGCATTGGTACAGTGTTGCAAAATATCGGGACGCATACAGAATATTGTTGACTTCCTCGCATATGGCGCATCTGCCGGACTGACAAGGATAAAGTGAATGTGGAGAAATATTTAGATTCAGTTCTTTTTCTCTACCATCTGATCTTTGGTAATTCTTTTACTCCTCTCATAAGTGGTCACATCTCTTCTATTCTTAAAGGGTACCACATTCACATGAATGCTACAGGCAGCAGTGGAGGTTGACCTCATTGTTCCACTAATAAGGCGCAGGGTATTGGTCAGCACTCTGTCATTTATTTAAATGAATGCTAAAATGATTCTATTTATTTTCCATTAAAAGTGCACAGCACTCTGTCATTTATTTAAATGAATGCTAAAATGATTCTATTTATTTTCCATTAAAAGTGCACATCTTTGAGGCTGGACCTGTTTGTAGGAAAATCCAACTTTAATCACTTCAAGAAGAAAACAGAATTCTCCGGAATCTTTGCCAACATTAACATTTAGACACCAGGATCCAGTGTTCATTTCCTGAGAATGGACGATCAGAAGACAAACAGTTCAGAACCTTGTTCACCAGAGCCCACATCTGTTGACCCAACTCGTGACCTTCCACCAGAATTACTCGAGGCAGGTTGGAGAAAGTTCTGGAGTAAACGAGAAGGACGTCCTTACTATTTCAACAAACTCACAAATGAGTCTCTATGGGAGACCCCTACCTTTGGAGTTACAGTAAGTTGGTTTTATTTCAGAAAAGATTTCATTGAATATTTTGTTTACCTCTTTAGCTGTTACTGTTTCTCTCAGATTCTTATCAGCCCCCCAAAAATGTCTTTATTTTCTGTCTGGTATCGCACCAAAGATGGCGCCATAACTGGCTGCGAGTCTACATTTCTCTACTGTTTTTGGATCATTATGGATGCTGCCAGACCACGGATTTGCCTGGAATTCACACTAGTCGACGACTTACACTTGTGTTCATGGAAACATGGAGTTGTTTTCCGTCTGGACTTGTTATTTCGTTCTTTTTTTGTGATTTCTTCCATCCGTTTATCCTGGTCTGGACGCCGGCTGAATGGCACTACGCTTATACCTGTGTCGTATTTCACGGGCTAGTTCTGCCGGTTCACCTTCACGAATTTGGCGTGTGGGAATTTTAGATGCTACTATGATGAGCTGAATACAGCTGGGGAGAGATGCCAGATCCACTCACACGCTGAGTGTTGTCCATACGACCTCTTGTGGTTATCGAAAAGACACGACAGACTGCGTTAGGTGCCTTCCAACCTTTCTACCCTGCGGGTTACATGTTTACGGAAAGGCTTCGGTGGTAACCCTGAGGCAAAATCTGCATCCTATGCTATCTCCAGTCGTCTCGATGAATGTCTTGCCACTGGCAAAAGGTAGCTTAGGCTCTGTGAGTGAGGTTGACAAAAGGCGCAGTTTCTTCCTCACTTAAATCCAAATCACTGCGCAAGTCACCCATTTCAGCGGACACAGCAAGTGATACGACTGTCCACATGGCTGAACAAAGAGAGTGGTCTTCATCACTTGTGATGGACAACTATTATCGCACCTCCGGATATTAGAAGAGACGTTGAATCTGAAGTTGAAAGACAAAATTATTCCTGTGACCAGAGACACCCTCTTTTTGGACATTCACCAGAAAGAATATGGTTTAAATTGAGGAAAAGTTTTCTGCGGACTGTACAGCCCTCAGAACAGAGCTCAGAGAGAAATCGCATTGAAAAGTGGTGCCAAAAGAACGGTGACGGTTGGACGGAGATCAACGAAGAACCTGCACCAGGACATGATTTGCCATATACTACGTGGAGATTCTGAACAGGTTAAGAACAGGTGTGTCCAGATGTGGGTCTAACCTGAAAAAGTGGAGATTTACAGATGATGAATATTGCGAATCTAGGGCTGTACAGGACCCTGAACACCTAATCATATGTCCTAGAACGCAGGAATCCTGTGCAGTGGAGGAAATGATGATGGCAAATGAAAGAGGACTGACAGTGGCTGGATTGAGGACGAAGACTATGTGAGGTTGCTGGACACGGAAAGTTGGTAAGAATCAGCCAAAATACAACTACAAGAAAAACATTTATTCTAATTGAGCGGCTGGATCACGACTCAATGGCGTGTGCTGTTTCAGTCGTCCTGTTCTATCTCCAACATTCGTACAACAGTCTATCAATCGCTCCTCTATCAAATCGGTGAGCTAAACGGACTCCTATCTACAGTCTCTCTCTCGCTCTCATCCACTCTCCATCCAGCCTCCTGAGCTAAACTTTGACTAGTGTTATATACTGTCAAGCAGTATCAGAGCTGACCACTGGATCTCAGGCGGATGGCCCTATTCAGTCTTTATTGGAACGAATTACTCTGAACACCTGTGTCACTCATCTATCGCAGCAAGCTCTCTTGCCCTCCTGTCTGTCACTCATTTCCCCACTATCCAAATCGGAACGCCAGTGGTCAGTTCCTACCTGTCCACATTCTTTGCCCCAACTTCGTTTTCCTTTGTTGAGATGGTGAGTGACCTTGGCATAGTGACCAGACAGAGAGTGACCTTGGCACGCATTCAGGTACCTTTGTTCTGAGTTATCAACAACATCACCCCTGCCCTAAACTCTCTTGCTCCGGATGGAACTGTTACATATGTTTGTGCTGTTTTTCAACACTATCGCCTTCATCTTCTTGTATCTCAGAAACTAACAAACAAATAACAATAACACCAGAAAGTTCTTTGTTCATCTCTGCCTGCTAAACACAAATAATTCATATCTATACAACAACAAACAAAAGATAGTAAACGACCACTGAAAAACATGACGCTCTGAAAAATAATGCAGCTGCAGAATAAATTGCGTAATATGTTAATAAGGTAAGTGAAGGTTAATCTGTTCTTAATTTACATATTTATACTGGTTTAGAAGACTCTACTGAGTCTATATACAACCAGTTTTTTGAAGGTTGGTTTAATGTGTGAGTCCATTTAATAGACTCAAACACTAGAGCTAAGTAGACCCGCAGCCAGTTAGGCGCCATCTATAGCTGCTCTTAACAAACCACCTGGGGAAAGGTACAAATAACTTGGGTAGATTTATTTTTTGATTCCCAACTGCCAAAGAGTTTTAAAATGTGCCCGACACTGAACAGAGGTGTCCGATCTCACTACCCAAAGCTCATAGGAATTTTGACCAGAAGGTCCACGTGAAGAAAATCCTGGTCTCCCCTGGGATTTGAACCGGCACCAGAGGCGGACACTTTACCCTGAGTTCCCCACTACTTGTTTTAAATTGTGCAGTTCAACTGGCGGGCTGATGTTCCGCTCGCGTTGGCTAGTATTTGTAAAGTGTAAGAAATTCAATGTAAAAGTTATAAAACCAATATTATAAATACTTGTTTGAATGTTGTTTTTTTTCCAGAAACAAACTAGGAACAGGGACGAACTTCAACGATGCTCTTGTGATTGGCCGGCGTTTCACCGCTGAAGAATCATTCAACTCGGGTCTGGTCCATGCAATCCCAACGGAGACCATGTTGATACCTGAATCTGTCAGAATACTGAAGTCGTTCTATGGGAAAACAGGCTATCAGAGGCAGAGTTTGGTCAATATGAAGGAAGATGTTTATAAGGATTCTCTAGAAGTTTATGAAGTTGACCAGAAGAGATTAGAAGAAGCAAAATCTAAATTGTAAAGACGAGCAGCTAAAGCTCAAATAATAAAATATCGACAGTTGTATTAGATTATAATCAGAGGTCAATAATAGGATAAAGAAGTTATTTTTTACAGGGAAGCCAGTACAAAAACAAACCAAAATGTATTCATCATCATCATGATAATGTTCACTTAGGTGTTTGAGGCCCGTTTCGTTAGCCGGCTTTATCTATGACCTACAGCTGTGGCGTGGTTCGAGGCCTCGTCCAGGGCGGAAGAGGAGGTTGCTACTTGCTGGAGCCGTACTGTTTGGGGACGGCCTCTTCTGTGCCTCCAGCCAGTATTGACACTGGCGATGGCAATGTTGAATTGACCTAGTATCCAGGGGCAGTGCGGCTGTTGGCGAGGGTGCTGGTGAGACGTTTTGTTAGAGATTTGCAACCCCCGGTAAGGAGGCGGCGCTACCGTGTTCTAATAATACGTGGATGTGACGATGGTGATCCCTGGAGGCTCTTGTGGGAGAGCTGGGTACTTCGCTGCCTTGGGACAGGGGCTGCGAGGAGGGAGGTTTGTAAGGAGTACTCTGTCTCTTGTGTGTGGTGTCCGTGTCTGTTATAATCCGATCGAAGATTTGGAAACGACAGAATTTAACACAAACACTGGGAGACGTGGGCGCAGTCTGTGAGGCACTGCCAAGTTGTTCCGCACCATTTTGCACCATCTGAAAAAGATCAGTTGTTATTTGAACGATAACATGTGTACTTAGAAATAGAGAATTAAAAAAATAATGGCAATAAATAAATAAAAGGAGATTTGTTGAGAAAGTCTGGTGAAAGAGAATGCCAACACAAAGCTTTGATAACGACAGAAATTATAGCAAATATATAGAAAAGATCAAATTAGTCAGGCAGAATTTAACAGCTACCTACAAGAACAAAAGGGCATGGCTACAAATTAACTAAAGAAAGGTCCAGATTAGTTATTATGAAATATTTATTTAGTCAGAGAGTGGTGAATGCTTGAAAAGCATTGCTACAGGAAGTAGTAGAGGCAAGAACAATTAATGCATTTAACAATAGGTTAGATGGGCATAACTTTTATAGCAAGGAAATATAAATGAAACTGGTTGTATCCACTCTGCAGAGTCTTCTAAAGCAGTATAAAGACGTTAAGTTAAATACAAGACCATAAATACTACAGCCGCAGGGGCAGGAAATATATACTGAGTCCAGCAAAGAAGCGAGAAAGAGGTTTACAAAAGACAAGAGAAAATATAATGATGAGCTGGCAATACAGTCAGATGAAGCTGTCAATAGGGCAGCAACAAAAAATTGCAAATAATTAATTTTTAAATTTAACCTTAGTTGTCCATCACAAGTGATGAAGACCACTCTCTTTGTTCAGCCATGTGGACAGTCGTATCTCTTGCTGTGTCCGCTGAAATGGGTGACTTGCGAGGTAATTTGGATTAAAGTGAGGAAGAAACTGCGCCTTTTGTCAACCTCACTCACAGAGCGTAAGCTACCTTTTGCCAGTGGCAAGACATTCATCGAGACGACTGGAGATAGCATAGGATGCAGATTTTGCCTCAGGGTTACCACCGAAGCCTTTCCGTAAACATGTAACCCGCAGGGAAGAAAGGTGGGATGGCATCTAACGCAGTTTGTCATGCCTTTTCGATAACCACAAGAGGTCGTATGGACAACACTCAGCGTGTGAGTGAGTCTGGCATCTCTCCCCGGATGCACTGGGCCAACAGGCGCAGAATAAAAACATAGTGCAACGCACACCGCCTTGGGGAAAGGAGAAATAAGGCGAAGGCAAAAATTTTGTTTTTAATTAGTGAGATGTTTCTTTGGATGTCAATATATGTGTTATGTTGTTGAAAACAGACATGGTCATTTCTGTTGTGTTTCTTTCATCCTTTGTTATTAATGCTCAAGTTGAGAGAAAGTCTGGACTTGGTCCAGTATTTATTTTTATCTGCAGAGCTTAATTTTTTGTATACCTTATAAATATGAAGAAATAAAAAACAGAAGACTTGTAATATCTAGAAACTGATTTTTGTGTTGTTTTACAAAATTGAGCTCAGTTCATCCCATGATCTCTTGAGTTCGTTGGGGCTACCTTGCTGACACCTTCATAATCCTGGGCCACCCTCTCTGTCTGCAGTTGCTTTTTAGGCCTCTTTGGGTCATAGGTTAGTCCATTCATGGATGTTATCTTCCCATTGTTTTCTCGAACATCCCCGCCTTCACTTGCCTTGTACTGTACCCTGTAGCTGAACGCTCACGCAGGAAAAGAGAGAACAATACTGGCCTCGCGAGACAGATATGAGACAAAAGCTGTATGGAGATAAAACAGCCTTACAAACAACGGTGTCCTTTGTAAGAGAAACCGGGACCTTGATCTGAGGATGAACGAAGAAGAAGAAGTATTCTGTAGTATTATACTTGCAAGGCCCTTGAACCTCGGGATGTGACCATACCAAGTCAGCTTACACCTTTTGATCATTGTAAAGAGGTCATCGTAAAGTTCACTTGCATTCTCAAATCTACGTCGTACTTCATCACTAGTGATGCACTTTTTGTAGGTGACATTTAGGAGTCTTCAAAAGCATCTCATCTCCATGGCCTGAATTCTTTTTTGGAGCTCAGCCGTAATGGTCCATGTAGAGGAATATCGAAATAATCAGTGAGTGCATTAGTCTGACCATTATGGTGAGGGAGATCTGACCATTATGGTGAGGGAGATCTGACCATTATGGTGAGGGAGATCTGACCATTATGGTGAGGGAGATCTGACCATTATGGTGAGGGAGATCTGACCATTATGGTGAGGGAGATCTGACCATTATGGTGAGGGAGAGTCGTTGATCTTTTCATATATGTAAAAAAAATTACTATAATTAAAAATAATGGGGGGGGGGGGGGGGGGCAGAAGTTGCAGCTAAATGAGCTGACAGGAGTCAGTGACTCATTGCTGGCGTCAGAGTCAGTGAACTAAAGCTGACCAAGGACCGAACCCACTTCTAAGTGCCGGCCCTGGAAACAGGCTGCACTAGTGTAGTCTGGCTAAGAAAACAGGGATCGCAGTGAGAAGGCAAACTCGGAACCAAAAACATTCAGCTGAAACAGGATGTGTCAGGCTGAAATATCGCAGCCTCGCTGTAAACCATGTGTGGTCCGCCGGGGTCTTTGTGTGTGACAAGAACAAGAATAGCACCACTGCCTCACAGAGAGCATGTCGTAAGAGGTGACTAACCGTGTGACATGGAGAAGAATACAATGGCAAATAGAGGAACATTCATATAATTAAATAGATCCTGATTACAATTAGGTAGCAGTGAAAAAGGCAAATGCAATAAAAAAAATTTTTTAACCCAAAAATGCCGGTGGTGCACACATCCACATGAAACATTGAACACGATCTGTTTTGAATGTCCGGCCCCCATTGTAGAACTTGAAAAGATTACAAAACTGCAATCCATGACCGACAGAAGAGACTGCAGAGCCCAGCTGCAATCAGAGAAACTCAGAAGACTGACTGGCCATCCAATGCACCAGAGACTAAACAATATCGGAAATGGGAAACTAAAGCGGAGAAACTTTGCAGAAATAGCCAAAGCAAAGATGCACGAAGACCCCATAAACGCATTAACAACACCAAAGCCCTTCCCTACTGTACGAAAACCTACCTGGAGGCAGCATATATTTCCAGAGGTGGTAGAAAATATACCAGGTATTGGAAACAAAAACTGCCAGACTGAAAAAGAAAGAAGAGATACTACCCTGAGCTACATATCGAAAAACTACCCAAGCATGGACTGGACCCATGCATACACCGACGGTTCCGTAACAAACACAACACAGAACGGAGCCTTTCTGAACCTACCAAATGGCAGAAAAATAATACTGTCATTGGCTACTGGAAAATACACAAGCAATTTCAAAGCGGAGGCAGAGGCACTGAGGGCGGCAGTGGAAGAAATGGTGACAGGTCAAAGTAATGAAAGCCATATAGTCCTGCTTACAGATGCCTTGGCCGTAGTCACAGCACTAAAAAGCCAGAAAAATACTGAACTTAATGATTTAAGAGCAGTACTCTGTCAACTATGCCAGCAGTCCGCACCAAAAAGGGTAGTGGTACAGTGGGTTCCATCCCACTGCAACATCCAAGGCAACGAGGAGGCAGACAGACTGGCAAAAGGAGGTGCAAGACTACCACAACCAGATACTAGTATGACATACGAAGAGTCAAAACGGCTAATTAGAGCTAGGTACATGACCAAATGGGAAACCGAACATACTGGCTACACAAAAAACGATGCCTATTACCAGTTGAACAGAAGAGAGCAGGTCGTGGTCTTCAGACTTCGCACTGGCCACAGTAGACTGAGGTACCACCTATTCAACAAATTGAAGATAGGTGGCACTGACGAATGCCCGTGTGGCACTGGGAAAATGACCGCTGAACATTTGCTGCAAAACTGCCCTACATACGAGGATCAGAGAGAGCAGATGTGGCCATCACCAGTGGCAACACTAGACAAGCTCTATGGCAGTGTCGACAGCCTCAGGATGGCCGCTGCTTTTTTCGAAAAATAATGGTTTATGTCTGACTGCGTACGATGGAGAAGAAGAAGAAGAAGAATGTCCGGCCCAAAAGACAGTGGAGAACTGGACAAAAGAGTGGAACTGAAAATAAACTACACCAAAACCTCCACCACTCTCTTTTCACTCTCTCCTAACAAAGAGACAATAATAAAGATTGGAAACTAACAAATACCCCAGTTGGTCACACCCACTTTCCTTGGCATGACATTTGGCTCGAGACTTACCTGGAAGCCAAATATATTTTAAAAATTCAGACAAGGGACATAAAAGATGTGATTAAACAAATTGGCTGGTACATCGTGGGAGCAAGTGTGCACTGATGCAATCAGACAAATCATGGAATATACCTCAAGCACTTGGGCAACAGCGGCCAAAAGAAACGCAGAAAAACAAGATCCAGCCAAAGAATGTACATGCAAATAAACACAGCGAAGACAAAAACCTTGGTAATATCCAAGCAACGTAGACATAAATTTGATAATCAATGGAGTAATAATCGAACTAGTACAGAAGTTCACATATTTGGGTCAAACCATAACAGACGATGTCCGAAATGAGACAGAAATCAAGACAAGGAATGAAATGATAAAAAAGGGTTTCAGAGAAAAACAGAAATTGTTTACCTCAAAGACTGTCGGGATAGAACTGAGGAAAAGAGTAATCGCTACTCATAAATGGCCAATTGCACTGTATGGGAGTGAAACATGGAGTTTAGTGAAGAAGGATGAAAAAAGCTTGGAAGTGTTTGAAATGTGGTGCTACCGTAGAATGGAAAGAGTGAGTTGGATAGAACAGAATTTAATGACAATGTACTCACTGAAGTGGGCGCACTAAGACAAATATTGAATATAATACAAATACCTCGGTTGAGTTAGCTGGGTCACAATAGGAGACATGAAACGCTTCTACAGAAGATACTAGAGTGAGAGATTCAAAGGAAGAGAGGACCCGGGCATCCAATTAAATTTTACATCACAGGCCTGCAGGGACATTAATGTACGAACCTATGCTGAAATGAAGAGAACTGCAGAGTATAGGGTCAAATGGAGAGACAGACTCAGACAACCTTACAACCTGTCTTAGGACTGATTAACCAGAGGAGAGGGTCAAATGGAGAGACAGACTCAGACAACCTTACAACCAGTCTTAGGACTGATCAACCAGAGGAGAGGGTCAAATGGAGAGACAGACTCAGACAACCTTACAACCAGTCTTAGGACTGATTAACCAGAGGAGAGGGTCAAATGGAGAGACAGACTCAGACAACCTTACAACCAGTCTTAGGACTGATCAACCAGAGGAGAGGGTCAAATGGAGAGACAGACTCAGACAACCTTACAACCAGTCTTAGGACTGATTAACCAGAGGAGAGGGTCAAATGGAGAGACATACTCAGACAACCTTACAACCAGTCTACAAGCTGATCAATGATGATGATGATGAGATGCAACCAAACCAAGGAACAAGAAAACCAAACAGCCATTTGCTGAAACCCTATAAGGTCGTCTCCAAACAATCGTATTGTCGTCAGACGTGCGTAAAAACAATGGACATAACCTTGTGAACAGATCTATAACATTGCTACAAAGGTTTTGTGTCTGGCTATAAAAAAATACTAAAAAATAGATCTAGTTTCATTTGACTCTGTCCTACAGTCACACTCTTGCACAACTTTCACACGCGCCCTCATGGTGAGGCCCTTCCATTGCACTTTGGTTGGGCTGGCTTCTGAGAGCGCACAAACCTAGCATAGGTACATACAGACGCACACATACATCCAAGCACTGGTTTATGCGTCTTAATATCGACCAGTTGACTACGGTCTGGGGTTGAATAGGCGCGCCTCCGCCAGTAGAAACTAGTGAGGCAAACACATACAATTTTTAAAAATATAAATAAAACAGGCTATATGAGAACTCAGATGACGTAAAACTATTTTGACTGACACACGTCATCTCTATAAATCCTATATGAATGATCAAAGTCCACATTAAAAAATGACCCTTTCAACAACATAGTAGAATCGTCCAAAATGGGCTGCGACAGATGTGTGACTCCTGGCTGAATAATAAAGCAGATGAGATCTAAGGTTTTGCTAGCAGACATGATACGAACAAAATTTTGCATGCACTCAAAGTGGTCTATGGTCCAACATCATCAGGTGCCTTAACTTAACGTTTTTATACTAGTTTAGAAAACGCTGCAAAGTCTGTATACAACCAGTTACATTTGCATTACCCTGCTCCAAAAAACTATGCACATCCAATCTTTCTTAAATGCATTAACTGCCCCTGCCTCCACTACCTCCCGTAGCAATGCATTCCAAGCATTCACCACTCTCTGGCTAAAAAAATATTTCCTAATATCTAACCCAGGCCTCTCTTTAGTTAATTTTTAGCTATACCATCTTGTTGTTGTGGGAGGCTGAATTTAAAAAAAATAATTATATAATTTATCCATTCCTGTGATCATCTTATAAACCTGTTTTAAGTCACCACGAATTCTTCTCTCTTCTAGACACTGTAGGCCGGTTGTTCTGAGTCGTTCCTCATAACTGTGATTCTGGAATCCCACTATCAGCTTTGTCGCTCTTTTTTTGTATCCTTTCCAGCATGTTTATATCCCCTCTACGATAAGGACTCAACACCTCTACACAGTACTCCAATCTAGGTCTAACTAATGCTTTATACAGTTTTATTTTCACTTCCTTGCTCCTATGTTTAATATTCTTTTGATCATACCTAACATTGCATGTGCCTTTTTCACTGCTACCTGGACTTGCTCACTCATTTTACCTGTATGCTCTATTATAACCCCTAGGTCCCTTTCCTTTTCTATAATTCTAATATTGTTCTCGTCCATTCTGTAATTATTTTCCAAATTGGATCATTAACCGCTCTTCATTTCAGATAACAAAATACTAATGATAGTTTTAGACAGGGAAACAGATTATCACGAACAACTATTGATCATTTAATAATGTTCTAAACCAGCCATCATGGGAGAGTAGGGCAGAAGTGTAAGGGATGGTACAAATGGGAGTATAGCAAGGATGTATCCCCTCCCCAAACCTATTTAACATTTATGGAGATTGCACAATGAGGAGCGTTAGAGATGATGATAATATCTTTATAATCGGCTGATACAAGATCCCAGAGCTAAGATACGCAGACGATACTGTGATAATATAAAATAGTGCAGAGTGGTTAGAGCAGCTAATTACAACCGTAAGCAGATGCAGCAAAGATCAAAACCTCTTTACAACCGCAAGCAGATGCAGCAAAGATCAAAACCTCTTTACAACCGCAAGCAGATGCAGCAAAGATCAAAACCTCTTTACAACCGCAAGCAGATGCAGCCAAGATCAAAACCTCTTTACAACCGCAAGCAGATGCAGCAAAGATCAAAACCTCTTTACAACCGCAAGCAGATGCAGCAAAGATCAAAACCTCTTTACAACCGCAAGCAGATGCAGCAAAGGTCAAAACCTCTTTACAACCGCAAGCAGATGCAGTAAAGATCAAAACCTCTTTACAACCGCAAGCAGATGCAGCAAAGATCAAAACATCTTTGCAAACATAAACAAAACAAAGATAATGACCACCGACAAAACAAGAAGTTAACATAAATTCTAGTTCGAGGGTGTGGAAATAGAACAGATCACGAACTTCGAGTATCTGAGCGCCAGGATTGACAACAAGCGTGATTGCTAGAAGAACATTAGAAGGAGAATGACAATGCAGAAGTTAATCAACCTGAGAAAAATATGGCAGAATACCAGCAAAGCAATAAAAGTATAAATTTTGAGAACCTGTGATTTTTTTCCGTGGGAGTCTGCGAATGCGAAACAAGGACAGTTACATAAACCTCAAGGAAGAGAATCGAGTCGTTCAAGTCGAAATGTTATAAAAAGTTCCTCAGAATAACATGGATGGAAAAAAATTAGAAAGCAGACGTTCGACAAGAGTGGCGCATAAAAAAGAACTGGTTCACAAATTTCATCATGACCAGAAAATCAAAATACTTTGGCCACATCAAAAGACACAACGGTCTTGATAGAACTGTAATGGAAAGCATGTGTCCGGGCAAGAGGGGCAGAGGCAGACCAAGAAGGTGATGGCACCAAGATGTCAAGGCATGACTCTGTGACAGGATGGACATTTTACAATATGTTGTTGTTGCTTAGATGTTTGCCTCACTAGTTTCTACTGGCGGAGGCGCGACATTTTCCACCCCAGACCGTAGTCAATTGGGCGATATCAGGACGCATAAACCAGTGCTTGGATGCATCTGTGCGTCTGTATGTACCTATGCTAGGTTTGTACGCCCTCAGAAGCTAGCCCAACCAAAGTGCAATGGAAGGGCCTCACCGTGAGGGCGCGTGTGAAAGTTGTGCAAGAGTGTGACTGTAGGACAGAGTCAAATGAAACAGACAGAGTGAGGTAAGAGGAGAGAGCAGAGTTGCCCTCAGGGTAGAAGACCGCCCATGGTGATTTTACAATAGATCGAGTTTCTTTCAGACGGACTGTGATGGGAGCGACGTTCTGCACAGAATGATCATAACCAGTCATCATCTATTCACAGCGATGCCATTTACTTCCTGCCTCGGCGTCTTATAATAAAAGCACTGAATGATAAACCAAATAAAGAGGATATCAAAAAAGATATTTGTTAACTTTCTAATTGGCAAGAAGGACTAACGTCTGGTCAGGCAAAATATACTGATCAGACATGTTTGTCAGGGTCTGGCAAAATATACTGGCCAAGACGTTCACCTCGGCTTCCTAGTAACCCTACCTGGAAATGGGCTGTTTTCATGTCAGCCTGGCTAACGAGGTGAGGTTCGATTTGATCCCCGTAGTAGTGAGTGACACGCAGATGAAGCCAAGCTTTGCACAACCGCCTGGAGGACGCCTGTCCACTTCATCAGCACGCTCGGGATGTCAGGATAGCTACTACATTCTGTCACAAGTTCCGCCATATCATGGGGTACAAAAGGGTTACCAGACTTCTTATTTCTATATACTCTCAACAGTTAGTTCATACTACAAGCTAATTTGTGAAAAACAAGAATTGATGTGGACATTTAGAATACTCCAATGTTGACCGTCCAGTGGTAGTTAAGGTACAACATGAAGGCACAGACGAGCAAAGCTCACGAACAACAGCACGGCCTGACAAACCACCAACCGTAACGACTATCGACCAAACAAACAATTGGTTATATTTGAAATGTGTGTCAAAGAAAAGATTGTAGGACTATAAGCTTGGTCGACTCGCTGTTTCTTTTCGTTGATTAATATAAGTAATGAAACACTGTAATCGGGGATGAAGTGGTAGAAATGTAATTGCAAAACCTCTCAGCTTTTGTGAGGCGAGGTGAACGGTTACCTTTCCCGATGTCTTGCCTTGTATATCAGAAAGATGTAAATTTAGTCTCATGTCAATCACTGCCGTCAGGGATGAAGTACTACAGGCTTCATTGTTCGATACATCAACGTTTCGAAGAACTACTACCTTTCCATTCTGTCATGACAACCCTAACAGTAAATCAAATTTACAACTGAATAGACTCGAACATGATGCGACTATGGAGCGAAACTTGAGCCTTCGCGTGAACAGCAACAGCTCTAACAACATTACATCCTGCGCTTTCTATTCGTGTACTGTGGTTGTATAATGCTTACTACTGATATTTGGGTTATAGCTGTTTCGTAGTACCTAGCCAGGATTACTACACGGGAACCACATAGTCTCATATACTTCGCTGGTGCAACAATTATTCCGTTGTGACAGTTAGTTCAAAGATATACTTCAGCATTGGCATGTTCCTTAACTAACTATGATGTTAATTATAGATACAAGATCTTCAAAGTGGATTTTGCTTTCTGTGCAACATACCAAGGGATGCAACCAAATACATTTTTAAAAATTGAAAAATAAGAGTTATCCCATCATAAAAAATTCGCGTGAGAGGTTCTGGCTTGGGCATCTCCCCTCTTTATCCAGGTACAACCTAGAACGAGTGAGCTATGGCCCTACACCAGAACCACATGGACGTGTACATTGGCATCTGTACACTGAAGGCGATAGGTGTTAATTATCCACCCGACCAAATTTCTCACGCTTGCTTTCGTCCTCGTACAAGACATATGGGGAGGAACAGCTCGCGACCCCGGGCGCTCGTCGGCGACGATTGTGACAGCAAAGCCGTGCTTATCACAAGAGCTGAACCTTGAACCGTGACCGGCGTCGAAGTCATGGAGCGAACTAGACAAGTAACTGGCAGAAGACAACACTGGCTGCTCCTGTAGCTGAAACTACTTTAGTTACAATTTGTATATATGCCGCAACATGTGAACCTCAACCCTGCGCGGTGGTGACCTGAATTTTGCATATTGCTTTCAAATAATTTCAAATAAGTGTGTGAAAATTAAAATAATGTTACAACATACATTAAAATAGAGCATGTTTAATAAAATACAATTTTGAATTTTGCATTTAATAAGTAGACATTTGTTTTGAATAAATATTCAACAATTTTACATTAAAGTATTTGTTATCGTTCTATGTGTTTAAAGGGAGACACCCCTGTTCACAAAGAGAGACAACTTTCTAATACATAAATAAGGTAAAACTGCAAACATAGTGACGTTTAAAAATCTGAATATTGTATATATAATATAAATATGATAATATTAATGTTGCAAATCCAGTGTGAACAGTACCACTCAAAATTTGTTTAGCATTTCCAACAAAAATGCTGTTTTAAGCATTTTAAAAGCAGGTTTTATATTAATGTAAATATTCAACTATTTATTGTTATTCTGATATTAGTTTTTATTATTTCCCTTTCTTGTAAAAAAATGCATCGCCCTTGTGATAGAGTAAACATTTACAATGTCAACACAGTTCACGACTAGGCCATGCAACTATTATCTGGCTACTTGAATGTCCTGTGCTAGGTGTTCTGTTATGTGTAGCTTTTAAATTCTTATATTAAAGACTTGTGTGTTTCTTGGTGTATTGCTCCAGTGTTGACCAAGTATATGATGTAAAGAGAGGTATATTAACTGTCTTGTTATAGTTTTCTTGAACAAATCATCTATAAACGCAATAATCTTACCACACTAGTCTGAACATTACTCTGACAACCTTCAAGCACATACGTTACCTTACAATCATTATAATCATGTGGAATCTTGCTTGCTATTGGTTGAATAAATATGATCTTAATATTTATATTTTGACATTTGAAACACGTACACACGAAACTGTACTTTAAGTCAGTATGTATCTGTTTATTAATTGCTTTGTTTCATTGCATGGTTCAAGTTGTCATATTCATGAAAGTAAACAAACATCTTCAGTACACATTCTTGCATTTCCGATTTTGACAAAAAAATACACATCACTGTTCAAGTTGTACACATCTGGTTTATTGAATAAATAACATAATTAACCAGATGCAAGACATGGTAGAGATGCAAACCTAATTGTTGTAAACAATATATATGTACACAATATATGTGCGTGTGTGTGAATTGTACAGATCTCTTGGATGGAAGGGATATTAACTCTCAGTTATACAACCTACGTCTTGCTCTTACAGGCTTTATAAATAATGCTCAAGATATACTAACACAACTAGGATGAGAAAGAAGAATTTCAAGCGTAAAAAACTAACTTTTTCTGTAACGTTTCTAAAGTGAAGTGAATGTGCGTGACTGTGTATATTTATGTATCTAATATACTCCTCCACTCCCTACAAGCGAGGCACTATACAATATACATGATCACATCAACCAGTCTTGAGCTGATTTGTGTTATGACGTCACTGCTCTCTTATTCCCGTTTGCTAAAAATCACAATACAGCAGTGGTTCTCAACCTTCTTAAAAATCCCACAATCCAAGAAGACAATAATAATTAAACTACAAACCATCTAGACGCTCCGCACTCCGCGCAAGAACAAAAAATAATCAGTCTGCTATGTAATCCATTCAAAAAGGCAAAGGCTACCGTCCGTCGTAGACGATGATAGCATAATAAATTTTAGTAGCACTATTTTTTAGTAAGGATTAACTGCGCTAATTTTTATCCTACTTAACTTAACGTCTTTATACTGGTTTAGAAGACCCTGCAGAGTCTGTATACAATCAGTTACATTTACATCACCTTGCTCTAAAAGCTATGCGCATCCAGTTTATTCTTAAATGCATTTACTGTCCCTGCCTCCACTACCTCCCCTGGCAATGCATTCCAAGCAGACACCACTCTCTGACTAAAAAAATATTTCCTAATATCTAACCTTGACCTCTCTTTAGTCAGCTTGTAGCTATGCCCTCGTGTTATTGTAGGTGGCTGTATTTTAAAAAACTTGTTATAGTCTAATTTATCGATTCCCCTGATCATCTTATAAACCTGTATTAAGTCACCACGAATTCTTCTCTCTTCGAGACACTGTAGGCCGGTTTTTCTGAGTCGTTCCTCATAACTGTAATTCTGGAATCCCACTATCATCTTTGTCGCTCTTTTTTGTATTCTTTCTAGCATGTTTATTTCCCCTCTATGATAAGGACTCCACACCTGTACACCTGTACATCCTCACTCTCTTGTCTCAACCATTCGACCCCAGTGGCAAGTAAAGGACAAGACGACTAGAGCGCTACTACGAGATGCAGGGGACTCCACATCAAGCACCCGTGAAAAAGACGGCGGAGTCGAACCCACGCCACCTGATCATGGGGCCGACGGTTTTAACCCCTTCGCCACGGAATCTCCACGCAATCCATTTCAAATTAACAATATGCACCAATATTGAGATATTACATTATTATTATTAAACGTGGCTTGTTTTAATTGGTATGCTTTTATCAAGTGGTTTTCTGTGTAACTATGTGTAATAGAAACTAGAATAACACGATTGCTACACGTGGTAATACACTGTGAACAATGCATCTGGCCCCTTAACTCTTGATGATTCATCTTTGTATAGCTTGATAATCCAGTGAAAAACAACATTTTGCGAAGAGACGCTTTTGATGTAAACAAAAATGTATGCCTTTTATGTAGGTTGAGGACATATGTATACGCCATTGATATATTGATATGGGATTCTGATAGCAAAGTAGGATTATAAAGACGTTTTCGTATATTTTAGAGACAGGCTTGCTCCACTATCGCATTTGAAGTATGCCTTTGGGGGCAAATATAAATGACGCATAATGGATCTACAGTAGAGTTAGTCACATCTCATATATTTGAGCACAACACCATTCACATACACTAAAAGACAGCTGAGTGAGGAGTTTTCTTTTGCATTGTGAAAGAAAGCCATGCAACCAATGTCCCAAATACGAAGAAGGAAAAATAAAGTGAATTATTTACGTTCCTGTGGAATCAGTAGAAGAATAAGATGGTCTGTGTAAATCTATTTTCACTTATTGTTAGTGAAGTTTCTGAGCCATCAACTTTCAAATCCCAGGACTAGCATATGACAATTTCAGACGAAAGCCTGGCCTATGCAGTGCAATATATATATCATCATCATCATGTAGCATGTCCATTGTAGAATGTCGCTCCCGTCACAGTCTGTCTGAAAGAAACTCGTTCCCTTGCCAAAACACCAGCTTCCGCCACTGTCATACTCAGGCATTCCTGGATATCTTGGTGCCATCGTCTTCTTGGTCTACCCCTTTCTCTTTTGCCTGGCACCATACCTTCCATCACCGTTCTCTCAAGATCGTTATGTCTCTTGATGTGACCAAAGTATTTGCATTTTCTAGCCAAAATGTAATTGATAAACCAGTTCTCCTCTATGCTTAGCTCTTGCCGAATGCGTACATTTGTTCTTTTCTCTGTCCAGGGTATTCTGAGGATCTTTCTGTAACATTTTGACTCGAAGGATTCGATTCTTTGCCTAGAAGTTTTGGTAATCGTCCATGCTTCACAGCCATAAGCTGCCACAGGAAAAACACAGGCTCTCAAGACTTTTACTTTTATCGTTTTGTTGGTGCCCTGCCATAATTTCTTCAGGCTGTTCAGTCTCTGCATTGCCATAGCTAGTCTTCTTCTGATTTCTTTCGAGCAGTAACCATTTTTGTCAATTCAGGAGCCCAGATATTCAAAATGTGTAACCTGATCTATTTCCTCACCACCCACTGTAAATTTATGCTGACATATATATATATATATATATAATAATAATAGCTGTCCATCGTTGTCGATGAGGACCGCCGACATCATCCTTGTCACAGATTTCCCTGTTGGGTGTGGGTGCGCATGTGGCTGAACAGGCCAATGCGAGCACGAAAACATCTGCTACATATCGGGCACACGAGGTTTGTAGAAGGGGATGGTGTTCCCGCTGCTCGGGATTTCCGCGTCTCGCGTCTGTTCTGGGCTTTCACAACACGGTCATCTTCACCGGCAGCTACACCCGATTTGACTGCGCTTCTCCAGTCAGATCTGTTTTTTGCAAGACATTCCCAGGTGTCGAAGTCTATCTGGCAACTTTTTAGTGAGTCCTTCAGACCGTCTTTAAAACGTTTCTTTGGGCGCCCTCTCTCGCGCCATCCGTCTCTCAACTCGCGTAGAGAAGCTTCTTTGGGAGCCGCTCGTCTGACATGCGGACGAGGTGTCCGGCCCATCCTAGTCGTGCTTTTTCTAGCAGTGCATGTATGCTAGATATATATATATATATATATATATATATATATATATATATATATATATATATATATATATATATATATATATCAATCAAAGCCTGTCGCTCTTCTTGGTACATAGGCCATTGTCAACATCCCGACAGCATGCACGGTCCTGTGCTCCTTCTGGCTCTCTCCAGGTGTAATCGTTTAATTGTAGCTCCTTCTCACATGCTCTTCTCTGCGTATTTTTTTGTCTACCTCTCTCTGTCTTTCTCTGAGGATTACATGTAAAAGCCTGTCTCGGCTATGTTGTGCCATCCGCAGCGTATGTCCTATCCAACTCCACTTCCTTTGCTTCATTTGTTGTTCCAATAGATGTTGTTGGTTTCTTTCCCATAAGTCTTCATTCCTCGCCATATCCTGCCACTTTATTCCAATTATCCTTTGTAGACCCCCTCTTAACGAAGAACTATAATGCAACCTGCTGTTGGAACTTGAGACATTTTTCTTGATTCTTGGTGTTGGCTAAATGTATCCTCAAAAATGGGTTTGTGCTTTGCTGTGAAGATTCTCTTAGGTCTCAGCTTGACGCGGGCAATGACCAACATGTGGTCTGTATCACAGTCAGCACTCAGGTAGCTGCGAGTTAATTGTGTGTGATTCAGATGTCGCCTTAATCACCTAGTAGCTATTTGTTGTATGTGATTCAGATGTCACCTCCATCACTCTAGTAGCTGTGTGTCAGTTGTGTATGATTCAGATGTCACCTCCATCACTCTAGTAGCTGTGTGTTGTATGTGATTGAGATGCCGCCTCCATCACTCTAGTAGCTGTGTGTTAGTTGTGTGTGATTCAGATGTTGCCTCCATCACTCGAGTAGCTGTGTGTTAGTTGTGTGTGATTCAGATGTCACCTTCATCACTTGGGTAGCTGTATGTGATTCAGATGTCACCTCCATCACTCGGGTAGCTGTGTGTTGTATGTGATTCAGATGTCACCTCCATCACTCGGGTAGCTGTGTGTTGTATGTGATTCAGATGTCACCTCCATCACTCGGGTAGCTGTGTGTTAGTTGTGGACCAATGTGGACGCACGTCTACACAGGTGGATCATGAGAGGAAGCATTGAGGAAAGGAGGGGCGGGACTCGTCATACTTCTACAGGATGGAACCGTTATAGAAAAAGCAAGTGCTGCCGGGGAGCCCTCGACAAATCTAAGAACAGAGCAACAGGCAATAATTGAAACAGTCAAACTATTGGATGAAAAGGGTTTAAAGGATAACAGAATAGTGTTTTTGTGTGACTGCATGGACATTTTGCAGGCCACACAAAGTAAACCACGAGATAGTATGGAAAGGGAACTGATATGCCAGCTAAACAAACTCTCAGACCACAATAAAATCACCCTCCAGTGGATTCCAGCTCACTGCGGCATACCTGGGAATGAATGGGCCGACAGACTGGCCAGGGAGGGAAGACAAAGAAAATAATTCATCCACCTAGTGTCATTTCCAGAAGTCAAGGCACACATACCCCCAAAAAAATATAAACAACAGTGGATAGAGAGAACAAACAGTAAATACCCACAGGACCCAATCAATAGACTGAATAGGAAACAGTATACCACAATTTTTCGCCTAAGAACAGTTCATTGCAGACATACATAAAATGAAAGCAGCACAGGTTGCACAAGTCACTCAGATAGGACCCCAGACCACGTCCTGCCAACATGTCCACTGCACCAAGGCTCCCGTGAGAAGACCTGGCCCGAGGAAAGAAACAAACAAGACAAACTGTGGGGAACCATTGAGGACCTGCGACGTGTCACTTCATGGAGGCACCCCATCTGGTGGCAATGAAACGAGAATATAAAACCGAACGAAAAGAAGAAGAAATAGTCTACACAAGACGTAGTGCTGACCATACTTCGAATGTCGTTACTCCACATTCTGTCTCTTCTGGTAAAACCGATGACCATATATTGATTCTGGTAAATGCAACTGCTCTTCGTGATGATGACAAAAAGTATGCGACTGTATCAAAAATACGATTTTAATATAAGCGTATTTATTTAGTTGCCAAAATAGTAGATAAAATACAAGTTCTCAATTACAATTATTTGTAAACTTATTTAACAAAAAACTAAAAATTTTTTTAATAAATTACAGCTACATAATTAATAAGCAGAAATAAATTTGTAGTGTACATTTATTTGTTGTATGAACATTTTCTGATGCATGTTTTGAACATGGCAGACCAGTCCTGTGGAGCAAACGTGAAAGGAAAGGTTTGTGAAGGAATTATCAGGATGAAATATTGCTCTTCGTTGTTGATGTAAGTGTTTTTCTTGACAATCTGCAAAAGTGGGGAGATTGTAAAAGTATAGTAATGCTTTATTCGAACTATCACAATATGCAAACCTGCAACAAATGCACCCAGACATGCGCTAACTATATTTACCTAGACTTCACCTACATTTTAGAATCTGTTTACAATTGAATCGCTACCACACAAGTGTTACTTCAGTTTGATGGCAACACAACAAGCTACATATCAAATTCTAAACCAGTTCAGAGTCTCAAACCAAATTGCAAAAACTAACGTTAATAATCAAACGAAGTAGAGTTACTGACTAAGGGTTGCATGAAGTCAGTTAATCAATGGGCCATTTCAATTGAAATTGAGTGAATGGCCGCGTGCAACACATTGTCACATTGTGACTGAGACATGCTCGATGGTCGAATGACCACATGTCGCTGACTGTAAAACATGCACGCTTCGAGTTAGAGCCATTAGTAGTTTGCTGTCTGTTGATGTTGTATGGACGCCCCTCTGACCTCTCACTTACTCCAGGACTTTATCCAACCTACACCACAGTACCTTTTTGCAGTTGGCAACTTTGGCAGTTTTGGGTCACGGCCAGGATCAAAACTAAAAGAGTGAGAGCTGTGGGCAGTGTGGGAGTGTGGTGAAAAAGATTCTGAACTTTCTGAAATGCTTCGATTTTTAATTGTTCGTCATGGCTCTGGAGCTGAGGAAATTCATACCAAGTCTGAAGGTCTCAATAAAATGTTATATAGTACTAGTAGTGCCAGGATTTCAGGAATCCAAGTTGATGAACTAAAATCTGAAGCTGCATAAAGTGTAAAACAGTAAATCATTCAATGTAAGGGATAAAGGGCTGCATGCAGACAATCAAATGACGTGTTTGATTGCCAAAGGGCCACACAACCTCAGCAATGAAACATGTACAGTACAGGTAGTGCACTGGTCTGGGGATCAGTCCTCGGTTGGTACTGAATTTATTTTCTTATTGCAAAACGGTACTCGGGGTCGACCAGGCCTAAAAAATTGAGTACCAGAATCATCTGATAAAATAAAGGTGACCACATCAGCTTTGTGAGCAATTGGCCATAACAAATATGGACCTAAAATCATATTCCCCATACTTCACATAGTGAAAACAGGAGCTTTACTTTAACACTTATGTAGCACGGCTGCTGATTAGCAAGATGTTTTAGTTGTTGTTGTTGCTGCGGCATTACACTATTACAGATACAGCAGCATCCAGGCTCTTGCCTTTTGGCTCAATGCCATGTAATCTTTTAGTTCAAACATGCTATTTCTGTTACATTACACATGTAAAATTTGTAGATATCTTTATTTATCATTTACCATTTTGTTCTTGTGTCTTTTATCATTACCATATATATAAAGTGTTTTCTTGTAATTTTATGATGACATTTATCTCTCTTTTGAATGCAATACATAGATTTAGTACATTATACAGTAAATTCATCTCTAATGTTGAGGAACTAAGATGTTAGTCCAGTCAGGCACAAAATACTGTCCAGGATCTCGCGTCATGGTCAATACACTGACCAAGACCACGATCTCTCTTCCATGTAGTGTTCCCTGGAAACAGGCTGTTTTCAAGGCAGCCTGGCTGACGAGATTTGGATTGATGTGATCCCCGTAGTAGTGAGCACCACACAGATGAAGCTAAGCGTAGCACAACTGCCTGGAGGACCGCAGTCCACCTTCATCAGCATGCTTCGGATGCAAGGAAACCTACTACAACTCGTCACTAAACGTCCTTTTCAGGGTACACAAAAGAGTAAACTTACTCATTGTGGACATTAAACAGCAACAGCAACATCTGTAATGTTTATTACGTTTCTTTTATTTGGAGAAATATTTGTGATTTGCCAACCACGAAATCTCTAGATGACAAACAACAGCTTGGTTTTCCTTTAACTCCATTAAACCAATACTCTAAGAGATGAAAGACACCACAGCAAGAGTACACACTTTCAATTCCATGGTCATTCCAGCAATGATTGACAGATGTCAGGTGTAGAACTTGCGTAAAACAGATGCTGAGAAATTTAGAGTCACTCAGGGAGCAGTGAAACTGTGTGTACTAAAAATTTTGATTCAGGATAAAATCTGAAAGGAAGAAATTCAACCTCAAACTTTGTTTTGGGACATTGTGGAAGCAGTATCAGATGGGCATATAGAGCAAAGTTTTGTTGGTCAAATGCCTGTACACATCCACGGGGTCGCCCACTTATGCGATGATGAGGTGGACTGACCAAAGACCTTGCCCCGCATTGGTACAGTGTTGCAAAATATCGGGACGCATACAGAATATTGTTGACTTCCTCGCATATGGCGCATCTGCCGGACTGACAAGGATAAAGTGAATGTGGAGAAATATTTAGATTCAGTTCTTTTTCTCTACCATCTGATCTTTGGTAATTCTTTTACTCCTCTCATAAGTGGTCACATCTCTTCTATTCTTAAAGGGTACCACATTCACATGAATGCTACAGGCAGCAGTGGAGGTTGACCTCATTGTTCCACTAATAAGGCGCAGGGTATTGGTCAGCACTCTGTCATTTATTTAAATGAATGCTAAAATGATTCTATTTATTTTCCATTAAAAGTGCACAGCACTCTGTCATTTATTTAAATGAATGCTAAAATGATTCTATTTATTTTCCATTAAAAGTGCACATCTTTGAGGCTGGACCTGTTTGTAGGAAAATCCAACTTTAATCACTTCAAGAAGAAAACAGAATTCTCCGGAATCTTTGCCAACATTAACATTTAGACACCAGGATCCAGTGTTCATTTCCTGAGAATGGACGATCAGAAGACAAACAGTTCAGAACCTTGTTCACCAGAGCCCACATCTGTTGACCCAACTCGTGACCTTCCACCAGAATTACTCGAGGCAGGTTGGAGAAAGTTCTGGAGTAAACGAGAAAGACGTCCTTACTATTTCAACAAACTCACAAATGAGTCTCTATGGGAGACCCCTACCTTTGGAGTTACAGTAAGTTGGTTTTATTTCAGAAAAGATTTCATTGAATATTTTGTTTACCTCTTTAGCTGTTACTGTTTCTCTCAGATTCTTATCAGCCCCCCAAAAATGTCTTTATTTTCTGTCTGGTATCGCACCAAAGATGGCGCCATAACTGGCTGCGAGTCTACATTTCTCTACTGTTTTTGGATCATTATGGATGCTGCCAGACCACGGATTTGCCTGGAATTCACACTAGTCGACGACTTACACTTGTGTTCATGGAAACATGGAGTTGTTTTCCGTCTGGACTTGTTATTTCGTTCTTTTTTTGTGATTTCTTCCATCCGTTTATCCTGGTCTGGACGCCGGCTGAATGGCACTACGCTTATACCTGTGTCGTATTTCACGGGCTAGTTCTGCCGGTTCACCTTCACGAATTTGGCGTGTGGGAATTTTAGATGCTACTATGATGAGCTGAATACAGCTGGGGAGAGATGCCAGATCCACTCACACGCTGAGTGTTGTCCATACGACCTCTTGTGGTTATCGAAAAGACACGACAGACTGCGTTAGGTGCCTTCCAACCTTTCTACCCTGCGGGTTACATGTTTACGGAAAGGCTTCGGTGGTAACCCTGAGGCAAAATCTGCATCCTATGCTATCTCCAGTCGTCTCGATGAATGTCTTGCCACTGGCAAAAGGTAGCTTAGGCTCTGTGAGTGAGGTTGACAAAAGGCGCAGTTTCTTCCTCACTTAAATCCAAATCACTGCGCAAGTCACCCATTTCAGCGGACACAGCAAGTGATACGACTGTCCACATGGCTGAACAAAGAGAGTGGTCTTCATCACTTGTGATGGACAACTATTATCGCACCTCCGGATATTAGAAGAGACGTTGAATCTGAAGTTGAAAGACAAAATTATTCCTGTGACCAGAGACACCCTCTTTTTGGACATTCACCAGAAAGAATATGGTTTAAATTGAGGAAAAGTTTTCTGCGGACTGTACAGCCCTCAGAACAGAGCTCAGAGAGAAATCGCATTGAAAAGTGGTGCCAAAAGAACGGTGACGGTTGGACGGAGATCAACGAAGAACCTGCACCAGGACATGATTTGCCATATACTACGTGGAGATTCTGAACAGGTTAAGAACAGGTGTGTCCAGATGTGGGTCTAACCTGAAAAAGTGGAGATTTACAGATGATGAATATTGCGAATCTAGGGCTGTACAGGACCCTGAACACCTAATCATATGTCCTAGAACGCAGGAATCCTGTGCAGTGGAGGAAATGATGATGGCAAATGAAAGAGGACTGACAGTGGCTGGATTGAGGACGAAGACTATGTGAGGTTGCTGGACACGGAAAGTTGGTAAGAATCAGCCAAAATACAACTACAAGAAAAACATTTATTCTAATTGAGCGGCTGGATCACGACTCAATGGCGTGTGCTGTTTCAGTCGTCCTGTTCTATCTCCAACATTCGTACAACAGTCTATCAATCGCTCCTCTATCAAATCGGTGAGCTAAACGGACTCCTATCTACAGTCTCTCTCTCGCTCTCATCCACTCTCCATCCAGCCTCCTGAGCTAAACTTTGACTAGTGTTATATACTGTCAAGCAGTATCAGAGCTGACCACTGGATCTCAGGCGGATGGCCCTATTCAGTCTTTATTGGAACGAATTACTCTGAACACCTGTGTCACTCATCTATCGCAGCAAGCTCTCTTGCCCTCCTGTCTGTCACTCATTTCCCCACTATCCAAATCGGAACGCCAGTGGTCAGTTCCTACCTGTCCACATTCTTTGCCCCAACTTCGTTTTCCTTTGTTGAGATGGTGAGTGACCTTGGCATAGTGACCAGACAGAGAGTGACCTTGGCACGCATTCAGGTACCTTTGTTCTGAGTTATCAACAACATCACCCCTGCCCTAAACTCTCTTGCTCCGGATGGAACTGTTACATATGTTTGTGCTGTTTTTCAACACTATCGCCTTCATCTTCTTGTATCTCAGAAACTAACAAACAAATAACAATAACACCAGAAAGTTCTTTGTTCATCTCTGCCTGCTAAACACAAATAATTCATATCTATACAACAACAAACAAAAGATAGTAAACGACCACTGAAAAACATGACGCTCTGAAAAATAATGCAGCTGCAGAATAAATTGCGTAATATGTTAATAAGGTAAGTGAAGGTTAATCTGTTCTTAATTTACATATTTATACTGGTTTAGAAGACTCTACTGAGTCTATATACAACCAGTTTTTTGAAGGTTGGTTTAATGTGTGAGTCCATTTAATAGACTCAAACACTAGAGCTAAGTAGACCCGCAGCCAGTTAGGCGCCATCTATAGCTGCTCTTAACAAACCACCTGGGGAAAGGTACAAATAACTTGGGTAGATTTATTTTTTGATTCCCAACTGCCAAAGAGTTTTAAAATGTGCCCGACACTGAACAGAGGTGTCCGATCTCACTACCCAAAGCTCATAGGAATTTTGACCAGAAGGTCCACGTGAAGAAAATCCTGGTCTCCCCTGGGATTTGAACCGGCACCAGAGGCGGACACTTTACCCTGAGTTCCCCACTACTTGTTTTAAATTGTGCAGTTCAACTGGCGGGCTGATGTTCCGCTCGCGTTGGCTAGTATTTGTAAAGTGTAAGAAATTCAATGTAAAAGTTATAAAACCAATATTATAAATACTTGTTTGAATGTTGTTTTTTTTCCAGAAACAAACTAGGAACAGGGACGAACTTCAACGATGCTCTTGTGATTGGCCGGCGTTTCACCGCTGAAGAATCATTCAACTCGGGTCTGGTCCATGCAATCCCAACGGAGACCATGTTGATACCTGAATCTGTCAGAATACTGAAGTCGTTCTATGGGAAAACAGGCTATCAGAGGCAGAGTTTGGTCAATATGAAGGAAGATGTTTATAAGGATTCTCTAGAAGTTTATGAAGTTGACCAGAAGAGATTAGAAGAAGCAAAATCTAAATTGTAAAGACGAGCAGCTAAAGCTCAAATAATAAAATATCGACAGTTGTATTAGATTATAATCAGAGGTCAATAATAGGATAAAGAAGTTATTTTTTACAGGGAAGCCAGTACAAAAACAAACCAAAATGTATTCATCATCATCATGATAATGTTCACTTAGGTGTTTGAGGCCCGTTTCGTTAGCCGGCTTTATCTATGACCTACAGCTGTGGCGTGGTTCGAGGCCTCGTCCAGGGCGGAAGAGGAGGTTGCTACTTGCTGGAGCCGTACTGTTTGGGGACGGCCTCTTCTGTGCCTCCAGCCAGTATTGACACTGGCGATGGCAATGTTGAATTGACCTAGTATCCAGGGGCAGTGCGGCTGTTGGCGAGGGTGCTGGTGAGACGTTTTGTTAGAGATTTGCAACCCCCGGTAAGGAGGCGGCGCTACCGTGTTCTAATAATACGTGGATGTGACGATGGTGATCCCTGGAGGCTCTTGTGGGAGAGCTGGGTACTTCGCTGCCTTGGGACAGGGGCTGCGAGGAGGGAGGTTTGTAAGGAGTACTCTGTCTCTTGTGTGTGGTGTCCGTGTCTGTTATAATCCGATCGAAGATTTGGAAACGACAGAATTTAACACAAACACTGGGAGACGTGGGCGCAGTCTGTGAGGCACTGCCAAGTTGTTCCGCACCATTTTGCACCATCTGAAAAAGATCAGTTGTTATTTGAACGATAACATGTGTACTTAGAAATAGAGAATAAAAAAAATAATGGCAATAAATAAATAAAAGGAGATTTGTTGAGAAAGTCTGGTGAAAGAGAATGCCAACACAAAGCTTTGATAACGACAGAAATTATAGCAAATATATAGAAAAGATCAAATTAGTCAGGCAGAATTTAACAGCTACCTACAAGAACAAAAGGGCATGGCTACAAATTAACTAAAGAAAGGTCCAGATTAGTTATTATGAAATATTTATTTAGTCAGAGAGTGGTGAATGCTTGAAAAGCATTGCTACAGGAAGTAGTAGAGGCAAGAACAATTAATGCATTTAACAATAGGTTAGATGGGCATAACTTTTATAGCAAGGAAATATAAATGAAACTGGTTGTATCCACTCTGCAGAGTCTTCTAAAGCAGTATAAAGACGTTAAGTTAAATACAAGACCATAAATACTACAGCCGCAGGGGCAGGAAATATATACTGAGTCCAGCAAAGAAGCGAGAAAGAGGTTTACAAAAGACAAGAGAAAATATAATGATGAGCTGGCAATACAGTCAGATGAAGCTGTCAATAGGGCAGCAACAAAAAAT
The DNA here is from genome assembly GCA_036924085.1 of Ariolimax columbianus. NCBI lineage: Eukaryota > Metazoa > Mollusca > Gastropoda > Stylommatophora > Arionidae > Ariolimax > Ariolimax columbianus. The sequence goes on along the minus strand of JAVGWX010000005.1, from coordinate 72,416,504 downwards.
TGCAAATAATTAATTTTTAAATTTAACCTTAGTTGTCCATCACAAGTGATGAAGACCACTCTCTTTGTTCAGCCATGTGGACAGTCGTATCTCTTGCTGTGTCCGCTGAAATGGGTGACTTGCGAGGTAATTTGGATTAAAGTGAGGAAGAAACTGCGCCTTTTGTCAACCTCACTCACAGAGCGTAAGCTACCTTTTGCCAGTGGCAAGACATTCATCGAGACGACTGGAGATAGCATAGGATGCAGATTTTGCCTCAGGGTTACCACCGAAGCCTTTCCGTAAACATGTAACCCGCAGGGAAGAAAGGTGGGATGGCATCTAACGCAGTTTGTCATGCCTTTTCGATAACCACAAGAGGTCGTATGGACAACACTCAGCGTGTGAGTGAGTCTGGCATCTCTCCCCGGATGCACTGGGCCAACAGGCGCAGAATAAAAACATAGTGCAACGCACACCGCCTTGGGGAAAGGAGAAATAAGGCGAAGGCAAAAATTTTGTTTTTAATTAGTGAGATGTTTCTTTGGATGTCAATATATGTGTTATGTTGTTGAAAACAGACATGGTCATTTCTGTTGTGTTTCTTTCATCCTTTGTTATTAATGCTCAAGTTGAGAGAAAGTCTGGACTTGGTCCAGTATTTATTTTTATCTGCAGAGCTTAATTTTTTGTATACCTTATAAATATGAAGAAATAAAAAACAGAAGACTTGTAATATCTAGAAACTGATTTTTGTGTTGTTTTACAAAATTGAGCTCAGTTCATCCCATGATCTCTTGAGTTCGTTGGGGCTACCTTGCTGACACCTTCATAATCCTGGGCCACCCTCTCTGTCTGCAGTTGCTTTTTAGGCCTCTTTGGGTCATAGGTTAGTCCATTCATGGATGTTATCTTCCCATTGTTTTCTCGAACATCCCCGCCTTCACTTGCCTTGTACTGTACCCTGTAGCTGAACGCTCACGCAGGAAAAGAGAGAACAATACTGGCCTCGCGAGACAGATATGAGACAAAAGCTGTATGGAGATAAAACAGCCTTACAAACAACGGTGTCCTTTGTAAGAGAAACCGGGACCTTGATCTGAGGATGAACGAAGAAGAAGAAGTATTCTGTAGTATTATACTTGCAAGGCCCTTGAACCTCGGGATGTGACCATACCAAGTCAGCTTACACCTTTTGATCATTGTAAAGAGGTCATCGTAAAGTTCACTTGCATTCTCAAATCTACGTCGTACTTCATCACTAGTGATGCACTTTTTGTAGGTGACATTTAGGAGTCTTCAAAAGCATCTCATCTCCATGGCCTGAATTCTTTTTTGGAGCTCAGCCGTAATGGTCCATGTAGAGGAATATCGAAATAATCAGTGAGTGCATTAGTCTGACCATTATGGTGAGGGAGATCTGACCATTATGGTGAGGGAGATCTGACCATTATGGTGAGGGAGATCTGACCATTATGGTGAGGGAGATCTGACCATTATGGTGAGGGAGATCTGACCATTATGGTGAGGGAGATCTGACCATTATGGTGAGGGAGAGTCGTTGATCTTTTCATATATGTAAAAAAAATTACTATAATTAAAAATAATGGGGGGGGGGGGGGGGGGGCAGAAGTTGCAGCTAAATGAGCTGACAGGAGTCAGTGACTCATTGCTGGCGTCAGAGTCAGTGAACTAAAGCTGACCAAGGACCGAACCCACTTCTAAGTGCCGGCCCTGGAAACAGGCTGCACTAGTGTAGTCTGGCTAAGAAAACAGGGATCGCAGTGAGAAGGCAAACTCGGAACCAAAAACATTCAGCTGAAACAGGATGTGTCAGGCTGAAATATCGCAGCCTCGCTGTAAACCATGTGTGGTCCGCCGGGGTCTTTGTGTGTGACAAGAACAAGAATAGCACCACTGCCTCACAGAGAGCATGTCGTAAGAGGTGACTAACCGTGTGACATGGAGAAGAATACAATGGCAAATAGAGGAACATTCATATAATTAAATAGATCCTGATTACAATTAGGTAGCAGTGAAAAAGGCAAATGCAATAAAAAAAATTTTTTAACCCAAAAATCTCTAGATGCCAACCGACTTCTCACATCCCAGGAAGACACAATAGTTATACAATGGATTCCTGGTCACACAAATACACCTGGCAATGTCAAGGCAGACAGTCTGGCTAAGATGGGATCAAGTCAAGAACAACAATACACACCAACAACCCTACAGACAGTCAAACAACTACTGAAGACTGCGGACAAAGAAGCCTTGCAGAATAGATGGGCAATAGGAAATACTGGGAAAGAAATCAACAAACATATGGCCATCCCGAAGACAACATCAACCTCCTGAAAAGGAGAGACTAAAGCACCGTTTTCCGTTTTCGTACTCAACACATACAACTTATCAGTCACTTGAACAGAATCCAACCAGAACATACTCCAGAGTGCCGGTGGTGCACACATCCACATGAAACATTGAACACGATCTGTTTTGAATGTCCGGCCCCCATTGTAGAACTTGAAAAGATTACAAAACTGCAATCCATGACCGACAGAAGAGACTGCAGAGCCCAGCTGCAATCAGAGAAACTCAGAAGACTGACTGGCCATCCAATGCACCAGAGACTAAACAATATCGGAAATGGGAAACTAAAGCGGAGAAACTTTGCAGAAATAGCCAAAGCAAAGATGCACGAAGACCCCATAAACGCATTAACAACACCAAAGCCCTTCCCTACTGTACGAAAACCTACCTGGAGGCAGCATATATTTCCAGAGGTGGTAGAAAATATACCAGGTATTGGAAACAAAAACTGCCAGACTGAAAAAGAAAGAAGAGATACTACCCTGAGCTACATATCGAAAAACTACCCAAGCATGGACTGGACCCATGCATACACCGACGGTTCCGTAACAAACACAACACAGAACGGAGCCTTTCTGAACCTACCAAATGGCAGAAAAATAATACTGTCATTGGCTACTGGAAAATACACAAGCAATTTCAAAGCGGAGGCAGAGGCACTGAGGGCGGCAGTGGAAGAAATGGTGACAGGTCAAAGTAATGAAAGCCATATAGTCCTGCTTACAGATGCCTTGGCCGTAGTCACAGCACTAAAAAGCCAGAAAAATACTGAACTTAATGATTTAAGAGCAGTACTCTGTCAACTATGCCAGCAGTCCGCACCAAAAAGGGTAGTGGTACAGTGGGTTCCATCCCACTGCAACATCCAAGGCAACGAGGAGGCAGACAGACTGGCAAAAGGAGGTGCAAGACTACCACAACCAGATACTAGTATGACATACGAAGAGTCAAAACGGCTAATTAGAGCTAGGTACATGACCAAATGGGAAACCGAACATACTGGCTACACAAAAAACGATGCCTATTACCAGTTGAACAGAAGAGAGCAGGTCGTGGTCTTCAGACTTCGCACTGGCCACAGTAGACTGAGGTACCACCTATTCAACAAATTGAAGATAGGTGGCACTGACGAATGCCCGTGTGGCACTGGGAAAATGACCGCTGAACATTTGCTGCAAAACTGCCCTACATACGAGGATCAGAGAGAGCAGATGTGGCCATCACCAGTGGCAACACTAGACAAGCTCTATGGCAGTGTCGACAGCCTCAGGATGGCCGCTGCTTTTTTCGAAAAATAATGGTTTATGTCTGACTGCGTACGATGGAGAAGAAGAAGAAGAAGAATGTCCGGCCCAAAAGACAGTGGAGAACTGGACAAAAGAGTGGAACTGAAAATAAACTACACCAAAACCTCCACCACTCTCTTTTCACTCTCTCCTAACAAAGAGACAATAATAAAGATTGGAAACTAACAAATACCCCAGTTGGTCACACCCACTTTCCTTGGCATGACATTTGGCTCGAGACTTACCTGGAAGCCAAATATATTTTAAAAATTCAGACAAGGGACATAAAAGATGTGATTAAACAAATTGGCTGGTACATCGTGGGAGCAAGTGTGCACTGATGCAATCAGACAAATCATGGAATATACCTCAAGCACTTGGGCAACAGCGGCCAAAAGAAACGCAGAAAAACAAGATCCAGCCAAAGAATGTACATGCAAATAAACACAGCGAAGACAAAAACCTTGGTAATATCCAAGCAACGTAGACATAAATTTGATAATCAATGGAGTAATAATCGAACTAGTACAGAAGTTCACATATTTGGGTCAAACCATAACAGACGATGTCCGAAATGAGACAGAAATCAAGACAAGGAATGAAATGATAAAAAAGGGTTTCAGAGAAAAACAGAAATTGTTTACCTCAAAGACTGTCGGGATAGAACTGAGGAAAAGAGTAATCGCTACTCATAAATGGCCAATTGCACTGTATGGGAGTGAAACATGGAGTTTAGTGAAGAAGGATGAAAAAAGCTTGGAAGTGTTTGAAATGTGGTGCTACCGTAGAATGGAAAGAGTGAGTTGGATAGAACAGAATTTAATGACAATGTACTCACTGAAGTGGGCGCACTAAGACAAATATTGAATATAATACAAATACCTCGGTTGAGTTAGCTGGGTCACAATAGGAGACATGAAACGCTTCTACAGAAGATACTAGAGTGAGAGATTCAAAGGAAGAGAGGACCCGGGCATCCAATTAAATTTTACATCACAGGCCTGCAGGGACATTAATGTACGAACCTATGCTGAAATGAAGAGAACTGCAGAGTATAGGGTCAAATGGAGAGACAGACTCAGACAACCTTACAACCTGTCTTAGGACTGATTAACCAGAGGAGAGGGTCAAATGGAGAGACAGACTCAGACAACCTTACAACCAGTCTTAGGACTGATCAACCAGAGGAGAGGGTCAAATGGAGAGACAGACTCAGACAACCTTACAACCAGTCTTAGGACTGATTAACCAGAGGAGAGGGTCAAATGGAGAGACAGACTCAGACAACCTTACAACCAGTCTTAGGACTGATCAACCAGAGGAGAGGGTCAAATGGAGAGACAGACTCAGACAACCTTACAACCAGTCTTAGGACTGATTAACCAGAGGAGAGGGTCAAATGGAGAGACATACTCAGACAACCTTACAACCAGTCTACAAGCTGATCAATGATGATGATGATGAGATGCAACCAAACCAAGGAACAAGAAAACCAAACAGCCATTTGCTGAAACCCTATAAGGTCGTCTCCAAACAATCGTATTGTCGTCAGACGTGCGTAAAAACAATGGACATAACCTTGTGAACAGATCTATAACATTGCTACAAAGGTTTTGTGTCTGGCTATAAAAAAATACTAAAAAATAGATCTAGTTTCATTTGACTCTGTCCTACAGTCACACTCTTGCACAACTTTCACACGCGCCCTCATGGTGAGGCCCTTCCATTGCACTTTGGTTGGGCTGGCTTCTGAGAGCGCACAAACCTAGCATAGGTACATACAGACGCACACATACATCCAAGCACTGGTTTATGCGTCTTAATATCGACCAGTTGACTACGGTCTGGGGTTGAATAGGCGCGCCTCCGCCAGTAGAAACTAGTGAGGCAAACACATACAATTTTTAAAAATATAAATAAAACAGGCTATATGAGAACTCAGATGACGTAAAACTATTTTGACTGACACACGTCATCTCTATAAATCCTATATGAATGATCAAAGTCCACATTAAAAAATGACCCTTTCAACAACATAGTAGAATCGTCCAAAATGGGCTGCGACAGATGTGTGACTCCTGGCTGAATAATAAAGCAGATGAGATCTAAGGTTTTGCTAGCAGACATGATACGAACAAAATTTTGCATGCACTCAAAGTGGTCTATGGTCCAACATCATCAGGTGCCTTAACTTAACGTTTTTATACTAGTTTAGAAAACGCTGCAAAGTCTGTATACAACCAGTTACATTTGCATTACCCTGCTCCAAAAAACTATGCACATCCAATCTTTCTTAAATGCATTAACTGCCCCTGCCTCCACTACCTCCCGTAGCAATGCATTCCAAGCATTCACCACTCTCTGGCTAAAAAAATATTTCCTAATATCTAACCCAGGCCTCTCTTTAGTTAATTTTTAGCTATACCATCTTGTTGTTGTGGGAGGCTGAATTTTAAAAAAATAATTATATAATTTATCCATTCCTGTGATCATCTTATAAACCTGTTTTAAGTCACCACGAATTCTTCTCTCTTCTAGACACTGTAGGCCGGTTGTTCTGAGTCGTTCCTCATAACTGTGATTCTGGAATCCCACTATCAGCTTTGTCGCTCTTTTTTTGTATCCTTTCCAGCATGTTTATATCCCCTCTACGATAAGGACTCCACACCTCTACACAGTACTCCAATCTAGGTCTAACTAATGCTTTATACAGTTTTATTTTCACTTCCTTGCTCCTATGTTTAATATTCTTTTGATCATACCTAACATTGCATGTGCCTTTTTCACTGCTACCTGGACTTGCTCACTCATTTTACCTGTATGCTCTATTATAACCCCTAGGTCCCTTTCCTTTTCTATAATTCTAATATTGTTCTCGTCCATTCTGTAATTATTTTCCAAATTGGATCATTAACCGCTCTTCATTTCAGATAACAAAATACTAATGATAGTTTTAGACAGGGACACAGATTATCACGAACAAATATTGATCATTTAATAATGTTCTAAACCAGCCATCATGGGAGGGTAGGGCAGAAGTGTAAGGGATGGTACAAATGGGAGTATAGCAAGGATGTATCCCCTCCCCAAACCTATTTAACATTTATGGAGATTGCACAATGAGGAGCGTTAGAGATGATGATAATATCTTTATAATCGGCTGATACAAGATCCCAGAGCTAAGATACGCAGACGATACTGTGATAATATAAAATAGTGCAGAGTGGTTAGAGCAGCTAATTACAACCGTAAGCAGATGCAGCAAAGATCAAAACCTCTTTACAACCGCAAGCAGATGCAGCAAAGATCAAAACCTCTTTACAACCGCAAGCAGATGCAGCAAAGATCAAAACCTCTTTACAACCGCAAGCAGATGCAGCCAAGATCAAAACCTCTTTACAACCGCAAGCAGATGCAGCAAAGATCAAAACCTCTTTACAACCGCAAGCAGATGCAGCAAAGATCAAAACCTCTTTACAACCGCAAGCAGATGCAGCAAAGGTCAAAACCTCTTTACAACCGCAAGCAGATGCAGTAAAGATCAAAACCTCTTTACAACCGCAAGCAGATGCAGCAAAGATCAAAACATCTTTGCAAACATAAACAAAACAAAGATAATGACCACCGACAAAACAAGAAGTTAACATAAATTCTAGTTCGAGGGTGTGGAAATAGAACAGATCACGAACTTCGAGTATCTGAGCGCCAGGATTGACAACAAGCGTGATTGCTAGAAGAACATTAGAAGGAGAATGACAATGCAGAAGTTAATCAACCTGAGAAAAATATGGCAGAATACCAGCAAAGCAATAAAAGTATAAATTTTGAGAACCTGTGATTTTTTTCCGTGGGAGTCTGCGAATGCGAAACAAGGACAGTTACATAAACCTCAAGGAAGAGAATCGAGTCGTTCAAGTCGAAATGTTATAAAAAGTTCCTCAGAATAACATGGATGGAAAAAAATTAGAAAGCAGACGTTCGACAAGAGTGGCGCATAAAAAAGAACTGGTTCACAAATTTCATCATGACCAGAAAATCAAAATACTTTGGCCACATCAAAAGACACAACGGTCTTGATAGAACTGTAATGGAAAGCATGTGTCCGGGCAAGAGGGGCAGAGGCAGACCAAGAAGGTGATGGCACCAAGATGTCAAGGCATGACTCTGTGACAGGATGGACATTTTACAATATGTTGTTGTTGCTTAGATGTTTGCCTCACTAGTTTCTACTGGCGGAGGCGCGACATTTTCCACCCCAGACCGTAGTCAATTGGGCGATATCAGGACGCATAAACCAGTGCTTGGATGCATCTGTGCGTCTGTATGTACCTATGCTAGGTTTGTACGCCCTCAGAAGCTAGCCCAACCAAAGTGCAATGGAAGGGCCTCACCGTGAGGGCGCGTGTGAAAGTTGTGCAAGAGTGTGACTGTAGGACAGAGTCAAATGAAACAGACAGAGTGAGGTAAGAGGAGAGAGCAGAGTTGCCCTCAGGGTAGAAGACCGCCCATGGTGATTTTACAATAGATCGAGTTTCTTTCAGACGGACTGTGATGGGAGCGACGTTCTGCACAGAATGATCATAACCAGTCATCATCTATTCACAGCGATGCCATTTACTTCCTGCCTCGGCGTCTTATAATAAAAGCACTGAATGATAAACCAAATAAAGAGGATATCAAAAAAGATATTTGTTAACTTTCTAATTGGCAAGAAGGACTAACGTCTGGTCAGGCAAAATATACTGATCAGACATGTTTGTCAGGGTCTGGCAAAATATACTGGCCAAGACGTTCACCTCGGCTTCCTAGTAACCCTACCTGGAAATGGGCTGTTTTCATGTCAGCCTGGCTAACGAGGTGAGGTTCGATTTGATCCCCGTAGTAGTGAGTGACACGCAGATGAAGCCAAGCTTTGCACAACCGCCTGGAGGACGCCTGTCCACTTCATCAGCACGCTCGGGATGTCAGGATAGCTACTACATTCTGTCACAAGTTCCGCCATATCATGGGGTACAAAAGGGTTACCAGACTTCTTATTTCTATATACTCTCAACAGTTAGTTCATACTACAAGCTAATTTGTGAAAAACAAGAATTGATGTGGACATTTAGAATACTCCAATGTTGACCGTCCAGTGGTAGTTAAGGTACAACATGAAGGCACAGACGAGCAAAGCTCACGAACAACAGCACGGCCTGACAAACCACCAACCGTAACGACTATCGACCAAACAAACAATTGGTTATATTTGAAATGTGTGTCAAAGAAAAGATTGTAGGACTATAAGCTTGGTCGACTCGCTGTTTCTTTTCGTTGATTAATATAAGTAATGAAACACTGTAATCGGGGATGAAGTGGTAGAAATGTAATTGCAAAACCTCTCAGCTTTTGTGAGGCGAGGTGAACGGTTACCTTTCCCGATATCTTGCCTTGTATATCAGAAAGATGTAAATTTAGTCTCATGTCAATCACTGCCGTCAGGGATGAAGTACTACAGGCTTCATTGTTCGATACATCAACGTTTCGAAGAACTACTACCTTTCCATTCTGTCATGACAACCCTAACAGTAAATCAAATTTACAACTGAATAGACTCGAACATGATGCGACTATGGAGCGAAACTTGAGCCTTCGCGTGAACAGCAACAGCTCTAACAACATTACATCCTGCGCTTTCTATTCGTGTACTGTGGTTGTATAATGCTTACTACTGATATTTGGGTTATAGCTGTTTCGTAGTACCTAGCCAGGATTACTACACGGGAACCACATAGTCTCATATACTTCGCTGGTGCAACAATTATTCCGTTGTGACAGTTAGTTCAAAGATATACTTCAGCATTGGCATGTTCCTTAACTAACTATGATGTTAATTATAGATACAAGATCTTCAAAGTGGATTTTGCTTTCTGTGCAACATACCAAGGGATGCAACCAAATACATTTTTAAAAATTGAAAAATAAGAGTTATCCCATCATAAAAAATTCGCGTGAGAGGTTCTGGCTTGGGCATCTCCCCTCTTTATCCAGGTACAACCTAGAACGAGTGAGCTATGGCCCTACACCAGAACCACATGGACGTGTACATTGGCATCTGTACACTGAAGGCGATAGGTGTTAATTATCCACCCGACCAAATTTCTCACGCTTGCTTTCGTCCTCGTACAAGACATATGGGGAGGAACAGCTCGCGACCCCGGGCGCTCGTCGGCGACGATTGTGACAGCAAAGCCGTGCTTATCACAAGAGCTGAACCTTGAACCGTGACCGGCGTCGAAGTCATGGAGCGAACTAGACAAGTAACTGGCAGAAGACAACACTGGCTGCTCCTGTAGCTGAAACTACTTTAGTTACAATTTGTATATATGCCGCAACATGTGAACCTCAACCCTGCGCGGTGGTGACCTGAATTTTGCATATTGCTTTCAAATAATTTCAAATAAGTGTGTGAAAATTAAAATAATGTTACAACATACATTAAAATAGAGCATGTTTAATAAAATACAATTTTGAATTTTGCATTTAATAAGTAGACATTTGTTTTGAATAAATATTCAACAATTTTACATTAAAGTATTTGTTATCGTTCTATGTGTTTAAAGGGAGACACCCCTGTTCACAAAGAGAGACAACTTTCTAATACATAAATAAGGTAAAACTGCAAACATAGTGACGTTTAAAAATCTGAATATTGTATATATAATATAAATATGATAATATTAATGTTGCAAATCCAGTGTGAACAGTACCACTCAAAATTTGTTTAGCATTTCCAACAAAAATGCTGTTTTAAGCATTTTAAAAGCAGGTTTTATATTAATGTAAATATTCAACTATTTATTGTTATTCTGATATTAGTTTTTATTATTTCCCTTTCTTGTAAAAAAATGCATCGCCCTTGTGATAGAGTAAACATTTACAATGTCAACACAGTTCACGACTAGGCCATGCAACTATTATCTGGCTACTTGAATGTCCTGTGCTAGGTGTTCTGTTATGTGTAGCTTTTAAATTCTTATATTAAAGACTTGTGTGTTTCTTGGTGTATTGCTCCAGTGTTGACCAAGTATATGATGTAAAGAGAGGTATATTAACTGTCTTGTTATAGTTTTCTTGAACAAATCATCTATAAACGCAATAATCTTACCACACTAGTCTGAACATTACTCTGACAACCTTCAAGCACATACGTTACCTTACAATCATTATAATCATGTGGAATCTTGCTTGCTATTGGTTGAATAAATATGATCTTAATATTTATATTTTGACATTTGAAACACGTACACACGAAACTGTACTTTAAGTCAGTATGTATCTGTTTATTAATTGCTTTGTTTCATTGCATGGTTCAAGTTGTCATATTCATGAAAGTAAACAAACATCTTCAGTACACATTCTTGCATTTCCGATTTTGACAAAAAAATACACATCACTGTTCAAGTTGTACACATCTGGTTTATTGAATAAATAACATAATTAACCAGATGCAAGACATGGTAGAGATGCAAACCTAATTGTTGTAAACAATATATATGTACACAATATATGTGCGTGTGTGTGAATTGTACAGATCTCTTGGATGGAAGGGATATTAACTCTCAGTTATACAACCTACGTCTTGCTCTTACAGGCTTTATAAATAATGCTCAAGATATACTAACACAACTAGGATGAGAAAGAAGAATTTCAAGCGTAAAAAACTAACTTTTTCTGTAACGTTTCTAAAGTGAAGTGAATGTGCGTGACTGTGTATATTTATGTATCTAATATACTCCTCCACTCCCTACAAGCGAGGCACTATACAATATACATGATCACATCAACCAGTCTTGAGCTGATTTGTGTTATGACGTCACTGCTCTCTTATTCCCGTTTGCTAAAAATCACAATACAGCAGTGGTTCTCAACCTTCTTAAAAATCCCACAATCCAAGAAGACAATAATAATTAAACTACAAACCATCTAGACGCTCCGCACTCCGCGCAAGAACAAAAAATAATCAGTCTGCTATGTAATCCATTCAAAAAGGCAAAGGCTACCGTCCGTCGTAGACGATGATAGCATAATAAATTTTAGTAGCACTATTTTTTAGTAAGGATTAACTGCGCTAATTTTTATCCTACTTAACTTAACGTCTTTATACTGGTTTAGAAGACCCTGCAGAGTCTGTATACAATCAGTTACATTTACATCACCTTGCTCTAAAAGCTATGCGCATCCAGTTTATTCTTAAATGCATTTACTGTCCCTGCCTCCACTACCTCCCCTGGCAATGCATTCCAAGCAGACACCACTCTCTGACTAAAAAAATATTTCCTAATATCTAACCTTGACCTCTCTTTAGTCAGCTTGTAGCTATGCCCTCGTGTTATTGTAGGTGGCTGTATTTTAAAAAACTTGTTATAGTCTAATTTATCGATTCCCCTGATCATCTTATAAACCTGTATTAAGTCACCACGAATTCTTCTCTCTTCGAGACACTGTAGGCCGGTTTTTCTGAGTCGTTCCTCATAACTGTAATTCTGGAATCCCACTATCATCTTTGTCGCTCTTTTTTGTATTCTTTCTAGCATGTTTATTTCCCCTCTATGATAAGGACTCCACACCTGTACACCTGTACATCCTCACTCTCTTGTCTCAACCATTCGACCCCAGTGGCAAGTAAAGGACAAGACGACTAGGGCGCTACTACGAGATGCAGGGGACTCCACATCAAGCACCCGTGAAAAAGACGGCGGAGTCGAACCCACGCCACCTGATCATGGGGCCGACGGTTTTAACCCCTTCGCCACGGAATCTCCACGCAATCCATTTCAAATTAACAATATGCACCAATATTGAGATATTACATTATTATTATTAAACGTGGCTTGTTTTAATTGGTATGCTTTTATCAAGTGGTTTTCTGTGTAACTATGTGTAATAGAAACTAGAATAACACGATTGCTACACGTGGTAATACACTGTGAACAATGCATCTAGCCCCTTAACTCTTTATGATTCATCTTTGTATAGCTTGATAATCCAGTGAAAAACAACATTTTGCGAAGAGACGCTTTTGATGTAAACAAAAATGTATGCCTTTTATGTAGGTTGAGGACATATGTATACGCCATTGATATATTGATATGGGATTCTGATAGCAAAGTAGGATTATAAAGACGTTTTCGTATATTTTAGAGACAGGCTTGCTCCACTATCGCATTTGAAGTATGCCTTTGGGGGCAAATATAAATGACGCATAATGGATCTACAGTAGAGTTAGTCACATCTCATATATTTGAGCACAACACCATTCACATACACTAAAAGACAGCTGAGTGAGGAGTTTTCTTTTGCATTGTGAAAGAAAGCCATGCAACCAATGTCCCAAATACGAAGAAGGAAAAATAAAGTGAATTATTTACGTTCCTGTGGAATCAGTAGAAGAATAAGATGGTCTGTGTAAATCTATTTTCACTTATTGTTAGTGAAGTTTCTGAGCCATCAACTTTCAAATCCCAGGACTAGCATATGACAATTTCAGACGAAAGCCTGGCCTATGCAGTGCAATATATATATCATCATCATCATGTAGCATGTCCATTGTAGAATGTCGCTCCCATCACAGTCTGTCTGAAAGAAACTCGTTCCCTTGCCAAAACACCAGCTTCCGCCACTGTCATACTCAGGCATTCCTGGATATCTTGGTGCCATCGTCTTCTTGGTCTACCCCTTTCTTTTTTGCCTGGCACCATACCTTCCATCACCGTTCTCTCAAGATCGTTATGTCTCTTGATGTGACCAAAGTATTTGCATTTTCTAGCCAAAATGTAATTGATAAACCAGTTCTCCTCTATGCTCAGCTCTTGCCGAATGCGTACATTTGTTCTTTTCTCTGTCCAGGGTATTCTGAGGATCTTTCTGTAACATTTTGACTCGAAGGATTCGATTCTTTGCCTAGAAGTTTTGGTAATCGTCCATGCTTCACAGCCATAAGCTGCCACAGGAAAAACACAGGCTCTCAAGACTTTTACTTTTATCGTTTTGTTGGTGCCCTGCCATAATTTCTTCAGGCTGTTCAGTCTCTGCATTGCCATAGCTAGTCTTCTTCTGATTTCTTTCGAGCAGTAACCATTTTTGTCAATTCAGGAGCCCAGATATTCAAAATGTGTAACCTGATCTATTTCCTCACCACCCACTGTAAATTTATGCTGACATATATATATATATATATATATATATATATATAATAATAATAGCTGTCCATCGTTGTCGATGAGGACCGCCGACATCATCCTTGTCACAGATTTCCCTGTTGGGTGTGGGTGCGCATGTGGCTGAACAGGCCAATGCGAGCACGAAAACATCTGCTACATATCGGGCACACGAGGTTTGTAGAAGGGGATGGTGTTCCCGCTGCTCGGGATTTCCGCGTCTCGCGTCTGTCCTGGGCTTTCACAACACGGTCATCTTCACCGGCAGCTACACCCGATTTGACTGCGCTTCTCCAGTCAGGTCTGTTTTTTGCAAGACATTCCCAGGTGTCGAAGTCTATCTGGCAACTTTTTAGTGAGTCCTTCAGACCGTCTTTAAAACGTTTCTTTGGGCGCCCTCTCTCGCGCCATCCGTCTCTCAACTCGCGTAGAGAAGCTTCTTTGGGAGCCGCTCGTCTGACATGCGGACGAGGTGTCCGGCCCATCCTAGTCGTGCTTTTTCTAGCAGTGCATGTATGCTAGATATATATATATATATATATCAATCAAAGCCTGTCGCTCTTCTTGGTACATAGGCCATTGTCAACATCCCGACAGCATGCACGGTCCTGTGCTCCTTCTGGCTCTCTCCAGGTGTAATCGTTTAATTGTAGCTCCTTCTCACATGCTCTTCTCTGCGTATTTTTTTGTCTACCTCTCTCTGTCTTTCTCTGAGGATTACATGTAAAAGCCTGTCTCGGCTATGTTGTGCCATCCGCAGCGTATGTCCTATCCAACTCCACTTCCTTTGCTTCATTTGTTGTTCCAATAGATGTTGTTGGTTTCTTTCCCATAAGTCTTCATTCCTCGCCATATCCTGCCACTTTATTCCAATTATCCTTTGTAGACCCCCTCTTAACGAAGAACTATAATGCAACCTGCTGTTGGAACTTGAGACATTTTTCTTGATTCTTGGTGTTGGCTAAATGTATCCTCAAAAATGGGTTTGTGCTTTGCTGTGAAGATTCTCTTAGGTCTCAGCTTGACGCGGGCAATGACCAACATGTGGTCTGTATCACAGTCAGCACTCAGGTAGCTGCGAGTTAATTGTGTGTGATTCAGATGTCGCCTTAATCACCCTAGTAGCTATTTGTTGTATGTGATTCAGATGTCACCTCCATCACTCTAGTAGCTGTGTGTCAGTTGTGTATGATTCAGATGTCACCTCCATCACTCTAGTAGCTGTGTGTTGTATGTGATTGAGATGCCGCCTCCATCACTCTAGTAGCTGTGTGTTAGTTGTGTGTGATTCAGATGTTGCCTCCATCACTCGAGTAGCTGTGTGTTAGTTGTGTGTGATTCAGATGTCACCTTCATCACTTGGGTAGCTGTATGTGATTCAGATGTCACCTCCATCACTCGGGTAGCTGTGTGTTGTATGTGATTCAGATGTCACCTCCATCACTCGGGTAGCTGTGTGTTGTATGTGATTCAGATGTCATCTCCATCACTTGGGTAGCTGTGTGTTGTATGTGATTCAGATGTCACCTCCATCACTCGGGTAGCTGTGTGTTGTATGTGATTCAGATGTCACCTCCATCACTCGGGTAGCTGTGTGTTAGTTGTGGACCAATGTGGACGCACATCTACACAGGTGGATCATGAGAGGAAGCATTGAGGAAAGGAGGGGCGGGACTCGTCATACTTCTACAGGATGGAACCGTTATAGAAAAAGCAAGTGCTGCCGGGGAGCCCTCGACAAATCTAAGAACAGAGCAACAGGCAATAATTGAAACAGTCAAACTATTGGATGAAAAGGGTCTAAAGGATAACAGAATAGTGTTTTTGTGTGACTGCATGGACATTTTGCAGGCCACACAAAGTAAACCACGAGATAGTATGGAAAGGGAACTGATATGCCAGCTAAACAAACTCTCAGACCACAATAAAATCACCCTCCAGTGGATTCCAGCTCACTGCGGCATACCTGGGAATGAATGGGCCGACAGACTGGCCAGGGAGGGAAGACAAAGAAAATAATTCATCCACCTAGTGTCATTTCCAGAAGTCAAGGCACACATCCCCCCAAAAAAATATAAACAACAGTGGATAGAGAGAACAAACAGTAAATACCCACAGGACCCAATCAATAGACTGAATAGGAAACAGTATACCACAATTTTTCGCCTAAGAACAGTTCATTGCAGACATACATAAAATGAAAGCAGCACAGGTTGCACAAGTCACTCAGATAGGACCCCAGACCACGTCCTGCCAACATGTCCACTGCACCAAGGCTCCCGTGAGAAGACCTGGCCCGAGGAAAGAAACAAACAAGACAAACTGTGGGGAACCATTGAGGACCTGCGACGTGTCACTTCATGGAGGCACCCCATCTGGTGGCAATGAAACGAGAATATAAAACCGAACGAAAAGAAGAAGAAATAGTCTACACAAGACGTAGTGCTGACCATACTTCGAATGTCGTTACTCCACATTCTGTCTCTTCTGGTAAAACCGATGACCATATATTGATTCTGGTAAATGCAACTGCTCTTCGTGATGATGACAAAAAGTATGCGACTGTATCAAAAATACGATTTTAATATAAGCGTATTTATTTAGTTGCCAAAATAGTAGATAAAATACAAGTTCTCAATTACAATTATGTGTAAACTTATTTAACAAAAAACTAAAATTTTTTTAAATAAATTACAGCTACATAATTAATAAGCAGAAATAAATTTGTAGTGTACATTTATTTGTTGTATGAACATTTTCTGATGCATGTTTTGAACATGGCAGACCAGTCCTGTGGAGCAAACGTGAAAGGTTTGTGAAGGAATTATCAGGATGAAATATTGCTCTTCGTTGTTGATGTAAGTGTTTTTCTTGACAATCTGCAAAAGTGGGGAGATTGTAAAAGTATAGTAATGCTTTATTCGAACTATCACAATATGCAAACCTGCAACAAATGCACCCAGACATGCGCTAACTATTTACCTAGACTTCACCTACATTTTAGAATCTGTTTACAGTTGTCAATTGAATCGCTACCACACAAAAAGTGTTACTTCAGTTTGATGGCAACACAACAAGCTACATATCAAATTCTAAACCAGTTCAGAGTCTCAAACCAAATTGCAAAAACTAACGTTAATAATCAAACGAAGTAGAGTTACTGACTAAGGGTTGCATGAAGTCAGTTAATCAATGGGCCATTTCAATTGAAATTGAGTGAATGGCCGCGTGCAACACATTGTCACATTGTGACTGAGACATGCTCGATGGTCGAATGACCACATGTCGCTGACTGTAAAACATGCACGCTTCGAGTTAGAGCCATTAGTAGTTTGCTGTCTGTTGATGTTGTATGGACGCCCCTCTGACCTCTCACTTACTCCAGGACTTTATCCAACCTACACCACAGTACCTTTTTGCAGTTGGCAACTTTGGCAGTTTTGGGTCACGGCCAGGATCAAAACTAAAAGAGTGAGAGCTGTGGGCAGTGTGGGAGTGTGGTGAAAAAGATTCTGAACTTTCTGAAATGCTTCGATTTTTAATTGTTCGTCATGGCTCTGGAGCTGAGGAAATTCATACCAAGTCTGAAGGTCTCAATAAAATGTTATATAGTACTAGTAGTGCCAGGATTTCAGGAATCCAAGTTGATGAACTAAAATCTGAAGCTGCATAAAGTGTAAAACAGTAAATCATTCAATGTAAGGGATAAAGGGCTGCATGCAGACAATCAAATGACGTGTTTGATTGCCAAAGGGCCACACAACCTCAGCAATGAAACATGTACAGTACAGGTAGTGCACTGGTTTGGGGATCAGTCCTCGGTTGGTACTGAATTTATTTTCTTATTGCAAAACGGTACTCGGGGTCGACCAGGCCTAAAAAATTGAGTACCAGAATCATCTGATAAAATAAAGGTGACCACATTAGCTTTGTGAGCAATTGGCCATAACAAATATGGACCTAAAATCATATTCCCCATACTTCACATAGTGAAAACAGGAGCTTTACTTTAACACTTATGTAGCACGGCTGCTGATTAGCAAGATGTTTTAGTTGTTGTTGTTGCTGCGGCATTACACTATTACAGATACAGCAGCATCCAGGCTCTTGCCTTTTGGCTCAATGCCATGTAATCTTTTAGTTCAAACATGCTATTTCTGTTACATTACACATGTAAAATTTGTAGATATCTTTATTTATCATTTACCATTCATCTCTAATGTTGAGGAACTAAGATGTTAGTCCAGTCAGGCACAAAATACTGTCCAGGATCTCGCGTCATGGTCAATACACTGACCAAGACCACGATCTCTCTTTCATGTAGTGTTCCCTGGAAACAGGCTGTTTTCAAGGCAGCCTGGCTGACGAGATTTGGATTGATGTGATCCCCGTAGTAGTGAGCACCACACAGATGAAGCTAAGCGTAGCACAACTGCCTGGAGGACCGCAGTCCACCTTCATCAGCATGCTTCGGATGCAAGGAAACCTACTACAACTCGTCACTAAACGTCCTTTTCAGGGTGCACAAAAGAGTAAACTTACTCATTGTGGACATTAAACAGCAACAGCAACATCTGTAATGTTTATTACGTTTCTTTTATTTGGGGAAATATTTGTGATTTGCCAACCACGAAATCTCTAGATGACAAACAACAGCTTGGTTTTCCTTTAACTCCATTAAACCAATACTCTAAGAGATGAAAGACACCACAGCAAGAGTACACACTTTCAATTCCATGGTCATTCCAGCAATGATTGACAGATGTCAGGTGTAGAACTTGCGTAAAACAGATGCTGAGAAATTTAGAGTCACTCAGGGAGCAGTGAAACTGTGTGTACTAAAAATTTTGATTCAGGATAAAATCTGAAAGGAAGAAATTCAACCTCAAACTTTGTTTTGGGACATTGTGGAAGCAGTATCAGATGGGCATATAGAGCAAAGTTTTGTTGGTCAAATGCCTGTACACATCCACGGGGTCGCCCACTTATGCGATGATGAGGTGGACTGACCAAAGACCTTGCCCCGCATTGGTACAGTGTTGCAAAATATCGGGACACATACAGAATATTGTTGGCTTCCTCGCATATGGCGCATCTGCCGGACTGACAAGGATAAAGTGAATGTGGAGAAATATTTAGATTCAGTTCTTTTTCTCTACCATCTGATCTTTGGTAATTCTTTTACTCCTCTCATAAGTGGTCACATCTCTTCTATTCTTAAAGGGTACCACATTCACATGAATGCTACAGGCAGCAGTGGAGGTTGACCTCATTGTTCCACTAATAAGGCGCAGGGTATTGGTCAGCACTCTGTCATTTATTTAAATGAATGCTAAAATGATTCTATTTATTTTCCATTAAAAGTGCACAGCACTCTGTCATTTATTTAAATGAATGCTAAAATGATTCTATTTATTTTCCATTAAAAGTGCACATCTTTGAGGCTGGACCTGTTTGTAGGAAAATCCAACTTTAATCACTTCAAGAAGAAAACAGAATTCTCCGGAATCTTTGCCAACATTAACATTTAGACACCAGGATCCAGTGTTCATTTCCTGAGAATGGACGATCAGAAGACAAACAGTTCAGAACCTTGTTCACCAGAGCCCACATCTGTTGACCCAACTCGTGACCTTCCACCAGACTTACTCGAGGCAGGTTGGAGAAAGTTCTGGAGTAAACGAGAAGGACGTCCTTACTATTTCAACAAACTCACAAATGAGTCTCTATGGGAGACCCCTACCTTTGGAGTTACAGTAAGTTGGTTTTATTTCAGAAAAGATTTCATTGAATATTTTGTTTACCTCTTTAGCTGTTACTGTTTCTCTCAGATTCTTATCAGCCCCCCAAAAATGTCTTTATTTTCTGTCTGGTATCGCACCAAAGATGGCGCCATAACTGGCTGCGAGTCTACATTTCTCTACTGTTTTTGGATCATTATGGATGCTGCCAGACCACGGATTTGCCTGGAATTCACACTAGTCGACGACTTACACTTGTGTTCATGGAAACATGGAGTTGTTTTCCGTCTGGACTTGTTATTTCGTTCTTTTTTTGTGATTTCTTCCATCCGTTTATCCTGGTCTGGACGCCGGCTGAAGGGCACTACGCTTATACCTGTGTCGTATTTCACGGGCTAGTTCTGCCGGTTCACCTTCACGAATTTGGCGTGTGGGAATTTTAGATGCTACTATGATGAGCTGAATACAGCTGGGGAGAGATGCCAGATCCACTCACACGCTGAGTGTTGTCCATACGACCTCTTGTGGTTATCGAAAAGACACGACAGACTGCGTTAGGTGCCTTCCAACCTTTCTACCCTGCGGGTTACATGTTTACGGAAAGGCTTCGGTGGTAACCCTGAGGCAAAATCTGCATCCTATGCTATCTCCAGTCGTCTCGATGAATGTCTTGCCACTGGCAAAAGGTAGCTTAGGCTCTGTGAGTGAGGTTGACAAAAGGCGCAGTTTCTTCCTCACTTAAATCCAAATCACTGCGCAAGTCACCCATTTCAGCGGACACAGCAAGTGATACGACTGTCCACATGGCTGAACAAAGAGAGTGGTCTTCATCACTTGTGATGGACAACTATTATCGCACCTCCGGATATTAGAAGAGACGTTGAATCTGAAGTTGAAAGACAAAATTATTCCTGTGACCAGAGACACCCTCTTTTTGGACATTCACCAGAAAGAATATGGTTTAAATTGAGGAAAAGTTTTCTGCGGACTGTACAGCCCTCAGAACAGAGCTCAGAGAGAAATCGCATTGAAAAGTGGTGCCAAAAGAACGGTGACGGTTGGACGGAGATCAACGAAGAACCTGCACCAGGACATGATTTGCCATATACTACGTGGAGATTCTGAACAGGTTAAGAACAGGTGTGTCCAGATGTGGGTCTAACCTGAAAAAGTGGAGATTTACAGATGATGAATATTGCGAATCTAGGGCTGTCCAGGACCCTGAACACCTAATCATATGTCCTAGAACGCAGGAATCCTGTGCAGTGGAGGAAATGATGATGGCAAATGAAAGAGGACTGACAGTGGCTGGATTGAGGACGAAGACTATGTGAGGTTGCTGGACACGGAAAGTTAGTAAGAATCAGCCAAAATACAACTACAAGAAAAACATTTATTCTAATTGAGCGGCTGGATCACGACTCAATGGCGTGTGCTGTTTCAGTCGTCCTGTTCTATCTCCAACATTCGTACAACAGTCTATCAATCGCTCCTCTATCAAATCGGTGAGCTAAACGGACTCCTATCTACAGTCTCTCTCTCGCTCTCATCCACTCTCCATCCAGCCTCCTGAGCTAAACTTTGACTAGTGTTATATACTGTCAAGCAGTATCAGAGCTGACCACTGGATCTCAGGCGGATGGCCCTATTCAGTCTTTATTGGAACGAATTACTCTGAACACCTGTGTCACTCATCTATCGCAGCAAGCTCTCTTGCCCTCCTGTCTGTCACTCATTTCCCCACTATCCAAATCGGAACGCCAGTGGTCAGTTCCTACCTGTCCACATTCTTTGCCCCAACTTCGTTTTCCTTTGTTGAGATGGTGAGTGACCTTGGCATAGTGACCAGACAGAGAGTGACCTTGGCACGCATTCAGGTACCTTTGTTCTGAGTTATCAACAACATCACCCCTGCCCTAAACTCTCTTGCTCCGGATGGAACTGTTACATATGTTTGTGCTGTTTTTCAACACTATCGCCTTCATCTTCTTGTATCTCAGAAACTAACAAACAAATAACAATAACACCAGAAAGTTCTTTGTTCATCTCTGCCTGCTAAACACAAATAATTCATATCTATACAACAACAAACAAAAGATAGTAAACGACCACTGAAAAACATGACGCTCTGAAAAATAATGCAGCTGCAGAATAAATTGCGTAATATGTTAATAAGGTAAGTGAAGGTTAATCTGTTCTTAATTTACATATTTATACTGGTTTAGAAGACTCTACTGAGTCTATATACAACCAGTTTTTTGAAGGTTGGTTTAATGTGTGAGTCCATTTAATAGACTCAAACACTAGAGCTAAGTAGACCCGCAGCCAGTTAGGCGCCATCTATAGCTGCTCTTAACAAACCACCTGGGGAAAGGTACAAATAACTTGGGTAGATTTATTTTTTGATTCCCAACTGCCAAAGAGTTTTAAAATGTGCCCGACACTGAACAGAGGTGTCCGATCTCACTACCCAAAGCTCATAGGAATTTTGACCAGAAGGTCCACGTGAAGAAAATCCTGGTCTCCCCTGGGATTTGAACCGGCACCAGAGGCGGACACTTTACCCTGAGTTCCCCACTACTTGTTTTAAATTGTGCAGTTCAACTGGCGGGCTGATGTTCCGCTCGCGTTGGCTAGTATTTGTAAAGTGTAAGAAATTCAATGTAAAAGTTATAAAACCAATATTATAAATACTTGTTTGAATGTTGTTTTTTTTCCAGAAACAAACTAGGAACAGGGACGAACTTCAACGATGCTCTTGTGATTGGCCGGCGTTTCACCGCTGAAGAATCATTCAACTCGGGTCTGGTCCATGCAATCCCAACGGAGACCATGTTGATACCTGAATCTGTCAGAATACTGAAGTCGTTCTATGGGAAAACAGGCTATCAGAGGCAGAGTTTGGTCAATATGAAGGAAGATGTTTATAAGGATTCTCTAGAAGTTTATGAAGTTGACCAGAAGAGATTAGAAGAAGCAAAATCTAAATTGTAAAGACGAGCAGCTAAAGCTCAAATAATAAAATATCGACAGTTGTATTAGATTATAATCAGAGGTCAATAATAGGATAAAGAAGTTATTTTTTACAGGGAAGCCAGTACAAAAACAAACCAAAATGTATTCATCATCATCATGATAATGTTCACTTAGGTGTTTGAGGCCCGTTTCGTTAGCCGGCTTTATCTATGACCTACAGCTGTGGCGTGGTTCCAGGCCTCGTCCAGGGCGGAAGAGGAGGTTGCTACTTGCTGGAGCCGTACTGTTTGGGGACGGCCTCTTCTGTGCCTCCAGCCAGTATTGACACTGGCGATGGCAATGTTGAATTGACCTAGTATCCAGGGGCAGTGCGGCTGTTGGCGAGGGTGCTGGTGAGACGTTTTGTTAGAGATTTGCAACCCCCGGTAAGGAGGCGGCGCTACCGTGTTCTAATAATACGTGGATGTGACGATGGTGATCCCTGGAGGCTCTTGTGGGAGAGCTGGGTACTTCGCTGCCTTGGGACAGGGGCTGCAAGGAGGGAGGTTTGTAAGGAGTACTCTGTCTCTTGTGTGTGGTGTCCGTGTCTGTTATAATCCGATCGAAGATTTGGAAACGACAGAATTTAACACAAACACTGGGAGACGTGGGCGCAGTCTGTGAGGCACTGCCAAGTTGTTCCGCACCATTTTGCACCATCTGAAAAAGATCAGTTGTTATTTGAACGATAACATGTGTACTTAGAAATAGAGAATAAAAAAAATAATGGCAATAAATAAATAAAAGGAGATTTGTTGAGAAAGTCTGGTGAAAGAGAATGCCAACACAAAGCTTTGATAACGACAGAAATTATAGCAAATATATAGAAAAGATCAAATTAGTCAGGCAGAATTTAACAGCTACCTACAAGAACAAAAGGGCATGGCTACAAATTAACTAAAGAAAGGTCCAGATTAGTTATTATGAAATATTTATTTAGTCAGAGAGTGGTGAATGCTTGAAAAGCATTGCTACAGGAAGTAGTAGAGGCAAGAACAATTAATGCATTTAACAATAGGTTAGATGGGCATAACTTTTATAGCAAGGAAATATAAATGAAACTGGTTGTATCCACTCTGCAGAGTCTTCTAAAGCAGTATAAAGACGTTAAGTTAAATACAAGACCATAAATACTACAGCCGCAGGGGCAGGAAATATATACTGAGTCCAGCAAAGAAGCGAGAAAGAGGTTTACAAAAGACAAGAGAAAATATAATGATGAGCTGGCAATACAGTCAGATGAAGCTGTCAATAGGGCAGCAACAAAAAATTGCAAATAATTAATTTTTAAATTTAACCTTAGTTGTCCATCACAAGTGATGAAGACCACTCTCTTTGTTCAGCCATGTGGACAGTCGTATCTCTTGCTGTGTCCGCTGAAATGGGTGACTTGCGAGGTAATTTGGATTAAAGTGAGGAAGAAACTGCGCCTTTTGTCAACCTCACTCACAGAGCGTAAGCTACCTTTTGCCAGTGGCAAGACATTCATCGAGACGACTGGAGATAGCATAGGATGCAGATTTTGCCTCAGGGTTACCACCGAAGCCTTTCCGTAAACATGTAACCCGCAGGGAAGAAAGGTGGGATGGCATCTAACGCAGTTTGTCATGCCTTTTCGATAACCACAAGAGGTCGTATGGACAACACTCAGCGTGTGAGTGAGTCTGGCATCTCTCCCCGGATGCATTGGGCCAACAGGCGCAGAATAAAAACATAGTGCAACGCACACCGCCTTGGGGAAAGGAGAAATAAGGCGAAGGCAAAAATTTTGTTTTTAATTAGTGAGATGTTTCTTTGGATGTCAATATATGTGTTATGTTGTTGAAAACAGACATGGTCATTTCTGTTGTGTTTCTTTCATCCTTTGTTATTAATGCTCAAGTTGAGAGAAAGTCTGGACTTGGTCCAGTATTTATTTTTATCTGCAGAGCTTAATTTTTTGTATACCTTATAAATATGAAGAAATAAAAAACAGAAGACTTGTAATATCTAGAAACTGATTTTTGTGTTGTTTTACAAAATTGAGCTCAGTTCATTTCATGATCTCTTGAGTTCGTTGGGGCTACCTTGCTGACACCTTCATAATCCTGGGCCACCCTCTCTGTCTGCAGTTGCTTTTTAGGCCTCTTTGGGTCATAGGTTAGTCCATTCATGGATGTTATCTTCCCATTGTTTTCTCGAACATCCCCGCCTTCACTTGCCTTGTACTGTACCCTGTAGCTGAACGCTCACGCAGGAAAAGAGAGAACAATACTGGCCTCGCGAGACAGATATGAGACAAAAGCTGTATGGAGATAAAACAGCCTTACAAACAACGGTGTCCTTTGTAAGAGAAACCGGGACCTTGATCTGAGGATGAACGAAGAAGAAGAAGTATTCTGTAGTATTATACTTGCAAGGCCCTTGAACCTCGGGATGTGACCATACCAAGTCAGCTTACACCTTTTGATCATTGTAAAGAGGTCATCGTAAAGTTCACTTGCATTCTCAAATCTACGTCGTACTTCATCACTAGTGATGCACTTTTTGTAGGTGACATTTAGGAGTCTTCAAAAGCATCTCATCTCCATGGCCTGAATTCTTTTTTGGAGCTCAGCCGTAATGGTCCATGTAGAGGAATATCGAAATAATCAGTGAGTGCATTAGTCTGACCATTATGGTGAGGGAGATCTGACCATTATGGTGAGGGAGATCTGACCATTATGGTGAGGGAGATCTGACCATTATGGTGAGGGAGATCTGACCATTAGGGTGAGGGAGATCTGACCATTATGGTGAGGGAGATCTGACCATTATGGTGAGGGAGATCTGACCATTATGGTGAGGGAGAGTCGTTGATCTTTTCATATATGTAAAAAAAATTACTATAATTAAAAATAATGGGGGGGGGGGGGGGGGCAGAAGTTGCAGCTAAATGAGCTGACAGGAGTCAGTGACTCATTGCTGGCGTCAGAGTCAGTGAACTAAAGCTGACCAAGGACCGAACCCACTTCTAAGTGCCGGCCCTGGAAACAGGCTGCACTAGTGTAGTCTGGCTAAGAAAACAGGGATCGCAGTGAGAAGGCAAACTCGGAACCAAAAACATTCAGCTGAAACAGGATGTGTCAGGCTGAAATATCGCAGCCTCGCTGTAAACCATGTGTGGTCCGCCGGGGTCTTTGTGTGTGACAAGAACAAGAATAGCACCACTGCCTCACAGAGAGCATGTCGTAAGAGGTGACTAACCGTGTGACATGGAGAAGAATACAATGGCAAATAGAGGAACATTCATATAATTAAATAGATCCTGATTACAATTAGGTAGCAGTGAAAAAGGCAAATGCAATGTCAGGTATGATAAAAAAAAATTTTTAACCCAAAAATCTCTAGATGCCAACCGACTTCTCACATCCCAGGAAGACACAATAGTTATACAATGGATTCCTGGTCACACAAATACACCTGGCAATGTCAAGGCAGACAGTCTGGCTAAGATGGGATCAAGTCAAGAACAACAATACACACCAACAACCCTACAGACAGTCAAACAACTACTGAAGACTGCGGACAAAGAAGCCTTGCAGAATAGATGAGCAATAGGAAATACTGGGAAAGAAATCAACAAACATATGGCCATCCCGAAGACAACATCAACCTCCTGAAAAGGAGAGACTAAAGCACCGTTTTCCGTTTTCGTACTCAACACATACAACTTATCAGTCACTTGAACAGAATCCAACCAGAACATACTCCAGAGTGCCGGTGGTGCACACATCCACATGAAACATTGAACACGATCTGTTTTGAATGTCCGGCCCCCATTGTAGAACTTGAAAAGATTACAAAACTGCAATCCATGACCGACAGAAGAGACTGCAGAGCCCAGCTGCAATCAGAGAAACTCAGAAGACTGACTGGCCATCCAATGCACCAGAGACTAAACAATATCGGAAATGGGAAACTAAAGCGGAGAAACTTTGCAGAAATAGCCAAAGCAAAGATGCACGAAGACCCCATAAACGCATTAACAACACCAAAGCCCTTCCCTACTGTACGAAAACCTACCTGGAGGCAGCATATATTTCCAGAGGTGGTAGAAAATATACCAGGTATTGGAAACAAAAACTGCCAGACTGAAAAAGAAAGAAGAGATACTACCCTGAGCTACATATCGAAAAACTACCCAAGCATGGACTGGACCCATGCATACACCGACGGTTCCGTAACAAACACAACACAGAACGGAGCCTTTCTGAACCTACCAAATGGCAGAAAAATAATACTGTCATTGGCTACTGGAAAATACACAAGCAATTTCAAAGCGGAGGCAGAGGCACTGAGGGCGGCAGTGGAAGAAATGGTGACAGGTCAAAGTAATGAAAGCCATATAGTCCTGCTTACAGATGCCTTGGCCGTAGTCACAGCACTAAAAAGCCAGAAAAATACTGAACTTAATGATTTAAGAGCAGTACTCTGTCAACTATGCCAGCAGTCCGCACCAAAAAGGGTAGTGGTACAGTGGGTTCCATCCCACTGCAACATCCAAGGCAACGAGGAGGCAGACAGACTGGCAAAAGGAGGTGCAAGACTACCACAACCAGATACTAGTATGACATACGAAGAGTCAAAACGGCTAATTAGAGCTAGGTACATGACCAAATGGGAAACCGAACATACTGGCTACACAAAAAACGATGCCTATTACCAGTTGAACAGAAGAGAGCAGGTCGTGGTCTTCAGACTTCGCACTGGCCACAGTAGACTGAGGTACCACCTATTCAACAAATTGAAGATAGGTGGCACTGACGAATGCCCGTGTGGCACTGGGAAAATGACCGCTGAACATTTGCTGCAAAACTGCCCTACATACGAGGATCAGAGAGAGCAGATGTGGCCATCACCAGTGGCAACACTAGACAAGCTCTATGGCAGTGTCGACAGCCTCAGGATGGCCGCTGCTTTTTTCGAAAAATAATGGTTTATGTCTGACTGCGTACGATGGAGAAGAAGAAGAAGAAGAATGTCCGGCCCAAAAGACAGTGGAGAACTGGACAAAAGAGTGGAACTGAAAATAAACTACACCAAAACCTCCACCACTCTCTTTTCACTCTCTCCTAACAAAGAGACAATAATAAAGATTGGAAACTAACAAATACCCCAGTTGGTCACACCCACTTTCCTTGGCATGACATTTGGCTCGAGACTTACCTGGAAGCCAAATATATTTTAAAAATTCAGACAAGGGACATAAAAGATGTGATTAAACAAATTGGCTGGTACATTGTGGGAGCAAGTGTGCACTGATGCAATCAGACAAATCATGGAATATACCTCAAGCACTTGGGCAACAGCGGCCAAAAGAAACGCAGAAAAACAAGATCCAGCCAAAGAATGTACATGCAAATAAACACAGCGAAGACAAAAACCTTGGTAATATCCAAGCAACGTAGACATAAATTTGATAATCAATGGAGTAATAATCGAACTAGTACAGAAGTTCACATATTTGGGTCAAACCATAACAGACGATGTCCGAAATGAGACAGAAATCAAGACAAGGAATGAAATGATAAAAAAGGGTTTCAGAGAAAAACAGAAATTGTTTACCTCAAAGACTGTCGGGATAGAACTGAGGAAAAGAGTAATCGCTACTCATAAATGGCCAATTGCACTGTATGGGAGTGAAACATGGAGTTTAGTGAAGAAGGATGAAAAAAGCTTGGAAGTGTTTGAAATGTGGTGCTACCGTAGAATGGAAAGAGTGAGTTGGATAGAACAGAATTTAATGACAATGTACTCACTGAAGTGGGCGCACTAAGACAAATATTGAATATAATACAAATACGTCGGTTGAGTTAGCTGGGTCACAATAGGAGACATGAAACGCTTCTACAGAAGATACTAGAGTGAGAGATTCAAAGGAAGAGAGGACCCGGGCATCCAATTAAATTTTACATCACAGGCCTGCAGGGACATTAATGTACGAACCTATGCTGAAATGAAGAGAACTGCAGAGTATATGGTCAAATGGAGAGACAGACTCAGACAACCTTACAACCTGTCTTAGGACTGATTAACCAGACGAGAGGGTCAAATGGAGAGACAGACTCAGACAACCTTACAACCAGTCTTAGGACTGATCAACCAGAGGAGAGGGTCAAATGGAGAGACAGACTCAGACAACCTTACAACCAGTCTTACGACTGATTAACCAGAGGAGAGGGTCAAATGGAGAGACAGACTCAGACAACCTTACAACCAGTCTTAGGACCGATCAACCAGAGGAGAGGGTCAAATGGAGAGACAGACTCAGACAACCTTACAACCAGTCTTAGGACTGATTAACCAGAGGAGAGGGTCAAATGGAGAGACATACTCAGACAACCTTACAACCACTCTACAAGCTGATCAATGATGATGATGATGAGATGCAACCAAACCAAGGAACAAGAAAACCAAACAGCCATTTGCTGAAACCCTATAAGGTCGTCTCCAAACAATCGTATTGTCGTCAGACGTGCGTAAAAACAATGGACATAACCTAGTGAACAGATCTATAACATTGCTACAAAGGTTTTGTGTCTGGCTATAAAAAAATACTAATAAATAGATCTAGTTTCATTTGACTCTGTCCTACAGTCACACTCTTGCACAACTTTCCCACGCGCCCTCATGGTGAGGCCCTTCCATTGCACTTTGGTTGGGCTGGCTTCTGAGAGCGCACAAACCTAGCATAGGTACATACAGACGCACACATACATCCAAGCACTGGTTTATGCGTCTTAATATCGACCAGTTGACTACGGTCTGGGGTTGAATAGGCGCGCCTCCGCCAGTAGAAACTAGTGAGGCAAACACATACAATTTTTAAAAATATAAATAAAACAGGCTATATGAGAACTCAGATGACGTAAAACTATTTTGACTGACACACGTCATCTCTATAAATCCTATATGAATGATCAAAGTCCACATTCAAAAATGACCCTTTCAACAACATAGTAGAATCGTCCAAAATGGGCTGCGACAGATGTGTGACTCCTGGCTGAATAATAAAGCAGATGAGATCTAAGGTTTTGCTAGCAGACATGATACGAACAAAATTTTGCATGCACTCAAAGTGGTCTATGGTCCAACATCATCAGGTGCCTTAACTTAACGTTTTTATACTAGTTTAGAAAACGCTGCAAAGTCTGTATACAACCAGTTACATTTGCATTACCCTGCTCCAAAAAACTATGCACATCCAATCTTTCTTAAATGCATTAACTGCCCCTGCCTCCACTACCTCCCGTAGCAATGCATTCCAAGCATTCACCACTCTCTGGCTAAAAAAATATTTCCTAATATCTAACCCAGGCCTCTCTTTAGTTAATTTTTAGCTATACCATCTTGTTGTTGTGGGAGGCTGAATTTTAAAAAAATAATTATATAATTTATCCATTCCTGTGATCATCTTATAAACCTGTTTTAAGTCACCACGAATTCTTCTCTCTTCTAGACACTGTAGGCCGGTTGTTCTGAGTCGTTCCTCATAACTGTGATTCTGGAATCCCACTCATTTTACCTGTATGCTCTATTATAACCCCTAGGTCCCTTTCCTTTTCTATAATTCTAATATTGTTCTCGTCCATTCTGTAATTATTTTCCAAATTGGATCATTAACCGCTCTTCATTTCAGATAGCAAAATACTAATGATAGTTTTAGACAGGGAAACAGATTATCACGAACAAATATTGATCATTTAATAATGTTCTAAACCAGCCATCATGGGAGGGTAGGGCAGAAGTGTAAGGGATGGTACAAATGGGAGTATAGCAAGGATGTATCCCCTCCCCAAA
This sequence comes from Ariolimax columbianus, assembly GCA_036924085.1. Taxonomy (NCBI): domain Eukaryota; kingdom Metazoa; phylum Mollusca; class Gastropoda; order Stylommatophora; family Arionidae; genus Ariolimax; species Ariolimax columbianus. The sequence continues at coordinate 72,386,090 of JAVGWX010000005.1, read as the reverse complement.
CCTATTTAACATTTATGGAGATTGCACAATGAGGAGCGTTAGAGATGATGATAATATCTTTATAATCGGCTGATACAAGATCCCAGAGCTAAGATACGCAGACGATACTGTGATAATATAAAATAGTGCAGAGTGGTTAGAGCAGCTAATTACAACCGTAAGCAGATGCAGCAAAGATCAAAACCTCTTTACAACCGCAAGCAGATGCAGCAAAGATCAAAACCTCTTTACAACCGCAAGCAGATGCAGCAAAGATCAAAACCTCTTTACAACCGCAAGCAGATGCAGCAAAGATCAAAACCTCTTTACAACCGCAAGCAGATGCAGCAAAGGTCAAAACCTCTTTACAACCGCAAGCAGATGCAGCAAAGATCAAAACATCTTTGCAAACATAAACAAAACAAAGATAATGACCACCGACAAAACAAGAAGTTAACATAAATTCTAGTTCGAGGGTGTGGAAATAGAACAGATCACGAACTTCGAGTATCTGAGCGCCAGGATTGACAACAAGCGTGATTGCTAGAAGAACATTAGAAGGAGAATGACAATGCAGAAGTTAATCAACCTGAGAAAAATATGGCAGAATACCAGCAAAGCAATAAAAGTATAAATTTTGAGAACCTGTGATTTTTTTCCGAGGGAGTCTGCGAATGCGAAACAAGGACAGTTACATAAACCTCAAGGAAGAGAATCGAGTCGTTCAAGTCGAAATGTTATAAAAAGTTCCTCAGAATAACATGGATGGAAAAAAATTAGAAAGCAGACGTTCGACAAGAGTGGCGCATAAAAAAGAACTGGTTCACAAATTTCATCATGACCAGAAAATCAAAATACTTTGGCCACATCAAAAGACACAACGGTCTTGATAGAACTGTAATGGAAAGCATGTGTCCGGGCAAGAGGGGCAGAGGCAGACCAAGAAGGTGATGGCACCAAGATGTCAAGGCATGACTCTGTGACAGGATGGACATTTTACAATATGTTGTTGTTGCTTAGATGTTTGCCTCACTAGTTTCTACTGGCGGAGGCGCGACATTTTCCACCCCAGACCGTAGTCAATTGGGCGATATCAGGACGCATAAACCAGTGCTTGGATGCATCTGTGCGTCTGTATGTACCTATGCTAGGTTTGTACGCCCTCAGAAGCTAGCCCAACCAAAGTGCAATGGAAGGGCCTCACCGTGAGGGCGCGTGTGAAAGTTGTGCAAGAGTGTGACTGTAGGACAGAGTCAAATGAAACAGACAGAGTGAGGTAAGAGGAGAGAGCAGAGTTGCCCTCAGGGTAGAAGACCGCCCATGGTGATTTTACAATAGATCGAGTTTCTTTCAGACGGACTGTGATGGGAGCGACGTTCTGCACAGAATGATCATAACCAGTCATCATCTATTCACAGCGATGCCATTTACTTCCTGCCTCGGCGTCTTATAATAAAAGCACTGAATGATAAACCAAATAAAGAGGATATCAAAAAAGATATTTGTTAACTTTCTAATTGGCAAGAAGGACTAACGTCTGGTCAGGCAAAATATACTGATCAGACATGTTTGTCAGGGTCTGGCAAAATATACTGGCCAAGACGTTCACCTCGGCTTCCTAGTAACCCTACCTGGAAATGGGCTGTTTTCATGTCAGCCTGGCTAACGAGGTGAGGTTCGATTTGATCCCCGTAGTAGTGAGTGACACGCAGATGAAGCCAAGCTTTGCACAACCGCCTGGAGGACGCCTGTCCACTTCATCAGCACGCTCGGGATGTCAGGATAGCTACTACATTCTGTCACAAGTTCCGCCATATCATGGGGTACAAAAGGGTTACCAGACTTCTTATTTCTATATACTCTCAACAGTTAGTTCATACTACAAGCTAATTTGTGAAAAACAAGAATTGATGTGGACATTTAGAATACTCCAATGTTGACCGTCCAGTGGTAGTTAAGGTACAACATGAAGGCACAGACGAGCAAAGCTCACGAACAACAGCACGGCCTGACAAACCACCAACCGTAACGACTATCGACCAAACAAACAATTGGTTATATTTGAAATGTGTGTCAAAGAAAAGATTGTAGGACTATAAGCTTGGTCGACTCGCTGTTTCTTTTCGTTGATTAATATAAGTAATGAAACACTGTAATCGGGGATGAAGTGGTAGAAATGTAATTGCAAAACCTCTCAGCTTTTGTGAGGCGAGGTGAACGGTTACCTTTCCCGATGTCTTGCCTTGTATATCAGAAAGATGTAAATTTAGTCTCATGTCAATCACTGCCGTCAGGGATGAAGTACTACAGGCTTCATTGTTCGATACATCAACGTTTCGAAGAACTACTACCTTTCCATTCTGTCATGACAACCCTAACAGTAAATCAAATTTACAACTGAATAGACTCGAACATGATGCGACTATGGAGCGAAACTTGAGCCTTCGCGTGAACAGCAACAGCTCTAACAACATTACATCCTGCGCTTTCTATTCGTGTACTGTGGTTGTATAATGCTTACTACTGATATTTGGGTTATAGCTGTTTCGTAGTACCTAGCCAGGATTACTACACGGGAACCACATAGTCTCATATACTTCGCTGGTGCAACAATTATTCCGTTGTGACAGTTAGTTCAAAGATATACTTCAGCATTGGCATGTTCCTTAACTAACTATGATGTTAATTATAGATACAAGATCTTCAAAGTGGATTTTGCTTTCTGTGCAACATACCAAGGGATGCAACCAAATACATTTTTAAAAATTGAAAAATAAGAGTTATCCCATCATAAAAAATTCGCGTGAGAGGTTCTGGCTTGGGCATCTCCCCTCTTTATCCAGGTACAACCTAGAACGAGTGAGCTATGGCCCTACACCAGAACCACATGGACGTGTACATTGGCATCTGTACACTGAAGGCGATAGGTGTTAATTATCCACCCGACCAAATTTCTCACGCTTGCTTTCGTCCTCGTACAAGACATATGGGGAGGAACAGCTCGCGACCCCGGGCGCTCGTCGGCGACGATTGTGACAGCAAAGCCGTGCTTATCACAAGAGCTGAACCTTGAACCGTGACCGGCGTCGAAGTCATGGAGCGAACTAGACAAGTAACTGGCAGAAGACAACACTGGCTGCTCCTGTAGCTGAAACTACTTTAGTTACAATTTGTATATATGCCGCAACATGTGAACCTCAACCCTGCGCGGTGGTGACCTGAATTTTGCATATTGCTTTCAAATAATTTCAAATAAGTGTGTGAAAATTAAAATAATGTTACAACATACATTAAAATAGAGCATGTTTAATAAAATACAATTTTGAATTTTGCATTTAATAAGTAGACATTTGTTTTGAATAAATATTCAACAATTTTACATTAAAGTATTTGTTATCGTTCTATGTGTTTAAAGGGAGACACCCTTGTTCACAAAGAGAGACAACTTTCTAATACATAAATAAGGTAAAACTGCAAACATAGTGACGTTTAAAAATCTGAATATTGTATATATAATATAAATATGATAATATTAATGTTGCAAATCCAGTGTGAACAGTACCACTCAAAATTTGTTTAGCATTTCCAACAAAAATGCTGTTTTAAGCATTTTACAAGCAGGTTTTATATTAATGTAAATATTCAACTATTTATTGTTATTCTGATATTAGTTTTTATTATTTCCCTTTCTTGTAAAAAAAATGCATCGCCCTTGTGACAGAGTAAACATTTACAATGTCAACACAGTTCACGACTAGGCCATGCAACTATTATCTGGCTACTTGAATGTCCTGTGCTAGGTGTTCGGTTATGTGTAGCTTTTAAATTCTTATATTAAAGACGTGTGTGTTTCTTTGTGTATTGCTCCAGTGTTGACCAAGTATATGATGTAAAGAGAGGTATATTAACTGTCTTGTTATAGTTTTCTTGAACAAATCATCTATAAACGCAATAATCTTACCACACTAGTCTGAACATTACTCTGACAACCTTCAAGCACATACGTTACCTTACAATCATTATAATCATGTGGAATCTTGCTTGCTATAGGTTGAATAAATATGATCTTAATATTTATATTTTGACATTTGAAACACGTACACACGAAACTGTACTTTAAGTCAGTATGTATCTGTTTATTAATTGCTTTGTTTCATTGCATGGTTCAAGTTGTCATATTCATGAAAGTAAACAAACATCTTCAGTACACATTCTTGCATTTCCGATTTTGACAAAAAAATACACATCACTGTTCAAGTTGTACACATCTGGTTTATTGAATAAATAACATAATTAACCAGATGCAAGACATGGTAGAGATGCAAACCTAATTGTTGTAAACAATATATATGTACACAATATATGTGCGTGTGTGTGAATTGTACAGATCTCTTGGATGGAAGGGATATTAACTCTCAGTTATACAACCTACGTCTTGCTCTTACAGGCTTTATAAATAATGCTCAAGATATACTAACACAACTAGGATGAGAAAGAAGAATTTCAAGCGTAAAAAACTAACTTTTTCTGTAGCGTTTCTAAAGTGAAGTGAATGTGCGGGACTGTGTATATTTATGTATCTAATATACTCCTCCACTCCCTACAAGCGAGGCACTATACAATATACATGATCACATCAACCAGTCTTGAGCTGATTTGTGTTATGACGTCACTGCTCTCTTATTCCCGTTTGCTAAAAATCACAATACAGCAGTGGTTCTCAACCTTCTTAAAAATCCCACAATCCAAGAAGACAATAATAATTAAACTACAAACCATCTAGACGCCCCCCACTCCGCGCAAGAACAAAAAATAATCAGTCTGCTATGTAATCCATTCAAAAAGGCAAAGGCTACCGTCCGTCGTAGACGATGATAGCATAATAAATTTTAGTAGCACTATTTTTTAGTAAGGATTAACTGCGCTAATTTGTATCCTACTTAACTTAACGTCTTTATACTGGTTTAGAAGACCCTGCAGAGTCTGTATACAATCAGTTACATTTACATCACCTTGCTCTAAAAGCTATGCGCATCCAGTTTATTCTTAAATGCATTTACTGTCCCTGCCTCCACTACCTCCCCTGGCAATGCATTCCAAGCAGACACCACTCTCTGACTAAAAAAATATTTCCTAATATCTAACCTTGACCTCTCTTTAGTCAGCTTGTAGCTATGCCCTCGTGTTATTGTAGGTGGCTGTATTTTAAAAAACTTGTTATAGTCTAATTTATCGATTCCCCTGATCATCTTATAAACCTGTATTAAGTCACCACGAATTCTTCTCTCTTCGAGACACTGTAGGCCGGTTTTTCTGAGTCGTTCCTCATAACTGTAATTCTGGAATCCCACTATCATCTTTGTCGCTCTTTTTTGTATTCTTTCTAGCATGTTTATTTCCCCTCTATGATAAGGACTCCACACCTGTACACCTGTACATCCTCACTCTCTTGTCTCAACCATTCGACCCCAGTGGCAAGTAAAGGACAAGACGACTAGGGCGCTACTACGAGATGCAGGGGACTCCACATCAAGCACCCGTGAAAAAGACGGCGGAGTCGAACCCACGCCACCTGATCATGGGGCCGACGGTTTTAACCCCTTCGCCACGGAATCTCCACGCAATCCATTTCAAATTAACAATATGCACCAATATTGAGATATTACATTATTATTATTAAACGTGGCTTGTTTTAATTGGTATGCTTTTATCAAGTGGTTTTCTGTGTAACTATGTGTAATAGAAACTAGAATAACACGATTGCTACACGTGGTAATACACTGTGAACAATGCATCTAGCCCCTTAACTCTTGATGATTCATCTTTGTATAGCTTGATAATCCAGTGAAAAACAACATTTTGCGAAGAGACGCTTTTGATGTAAACAAAAATGTATGCCTTTTATGTAGGTTGAGGACATATGTATACGCCATTGATATATTGATATGGGATTCTGATAGCAAAGTAGGATTATAAAGACGTTTTCGTATATTTTAGAGACAGGCTTGCTCCACTATCGCATTTGAAGTATGCCTTTGGGGGCAAATATAAATGACGCATAATGGATCTACAGTAGAGTTAGTCACATCTCATATATTTGAGCACAACACCATTCACATACACTAAAAGACAGCTGAGTGAGGAGTTTTCTTTTGCATTGTGAAAGAAAGCCATGCAACCAATGTCCCAAATACGAAGAAGGAAAAATAAAGTGAATTATTTACGTTCCTGTGGAATCAGTAGAAGAATAAGATGGTCTGTGTAAATCTATTTTCACTTATTGTTAGTGAAGTTTCTGAGCCATCAACTTTCAAATCCCAGGACTAGCATATGACAATTTCAGACGAAAGCCTGGCCTATGCAGTGCAATATATATATATCATCATCATCATGTAGCATGTCCATTGTAGAATGTCGCTCCCATCACAGTCTGTCTGAAAGAAACTCGTTCCCTTGCCAAAACACCAGCTTCCGCCACTGTCATACTCAGGCATTCCTGGATATCTTGGTGCCATCGTCTTCTTGGTCTACCCCTTTCTCTTTTGCCTGGCACCATACCTTCCATCACCGTTCTCTCAAGATCGTTATGTCTCTTGATGTGACCAAAGTATTTGCATTTTCTAGCCAAAATGTAATTGATAAACCAGTTCTCCTCTATGCTCAGCTCTTGCCGAATGCGTACATTTGTTCTTTTCTCTGTCCAGGATATTCTGAGGATCTTTCTGTAACATTTTGACTCGAAGGATTCGATTCTTTGCCTAGAAGTTTTGGTAATCGTCCATGCTTCACAGCCATAAGCTGCCACAGGAAAATCACAGGCTCTCAAGACTTTTACTTTTATCGTTTTGTTGGTGCCCTGCCATAATTTCTTCAGGCTGTTCAGTCTCTGCATTGCCATAGCTAGTCTTCTTCTGATTTCTTTCGAGCAGTAACCATTTTTGTCAATTCAGGAGCCCAGATATTCAAAATGTGTAACCTGATCTATTTCCTCACCACCCACTGTAAATTTATGCTGACATATATATATATATATATATATATAATAATAATAGCTGTCCATCGTTGTCGATGAGGACCGCCGACATCATCCTTGTCACAGATTTCCCTGTTGGGTGTGGGTGCGCATGTGGCTGAACAGGCCAATGCGAGCACGAAAACATCTGCTACATATCGGGCACACGAGGTTTGTAGAAGGGGATGGTGTTCCCGCTGCTCGGGATTTCCGCGTCTCGCGTCTGTTCTGGGCTTTCACAACACGGTCATCTTCACCGGCAGCTACACCCGATTTGACTGCGCTTCTCCAGTCAGATCTGTTTTTTGCAAGACATTCCCAGGTGTCGAAGTCTATCTGGCAACTTTTTAGTGAGTCCTTCAGACCGTCTTTAAAACGTTTCTTTGGGCGCCCTCTCTCGCGCCATCCGTCTCTCAACTCGCGTAGAGAAGCTTCTTTGGGAGCCGCTCGTCTGACATACGGACGAGGTGTCCGGCCCATCCTAGTCGTACTTTTTCTAGCAGTGCATGTATGCTAGATATATATATATATATATATCAATCAAAGCCTGTCGCTCTTCTTGGTACATAGGCCATTGTCAACATCCCGACAGCATGCACGGTCCTGTGCTCCTTCTGGCTCTCTCCAGGTGTAATCGTTTAATTGTAGCTCCTTCTCACATGCTCTTCTCTGCGTATTTTTTTGTCTACCTCTCTCTGTCTTTCTCTGAGGATTACATGTAAAAGCCTGTCTCGGCTATGTTGTGCCATCCGCAGCGTATGTCCTATCCAACTCCACTTCCTTTGCTTCATTTGTTGTTCCAATAGATGTTGTTGGTTTCTTTCCCATAAGTCTTCATTCCTCGCCATATCCTGCCACTTTATTCCAATTATCCTTTGTAGACCCCCTCTTAACGAAGAACTATAATGCAACCTGCTGTTGGAACTTGAGACATTTTTCTTGATTCTTGGTGTTGGCTAAATGTATCCTCAAAAATGGGTTTGTGCTTTGCTGTGAAGATTCTCTTAGGTCTCAGCTTGACGCGGGCAATGACCAACATGTGGTCTGTATCACAGTCAGCACTCAGGTAGCTGCGAGTTAATTGTGTGTGATTCAGATGTCGCCTTAATCACCCTAGTAGCTATTTGTTGTATGTGATTCAGATGTCACCTCCATCACTCGGGTAGCTGTATGTTAGTTGTGTGTGATTGAGATGTCGCCTCCATCACTCTAGTAGCTGTGTGTTAGTTGTGTGTGATTGAGATGTCGCCTCCATCACTCGAGTAGCTGTGTGTTAGTTGTGTGTGATTCAGATGTCGCCTTAATCACCCTAGTAGCTATTTGTTGTGTGTGATTCAGATGTTGCCTCCATCACTCTAGTAGCTGTGTGTTAGTTGTGTGTGATTGAGATGTCGCCTCCATCACTCGAGTAGCTGTGTGTTAGTTGTGTGTGATTCAGATGTCGCCTTAATCACCCTAGTAGCTATTTGTTGTGTGTGATTCAGATGTTGCCTCCATCACTCTAGTAGCTGTGTGTTAGTTGTGTGTGATTGAGATGTCGCCTCCATCACTCGAGTAGCTGTGTGTTAGTTGTGTGTGATTCAGATGTTGCCTCCATCACTTGGGTAGCTGTATGTGATTCAGATGTCACCTCCATCACTCGGGTAGCTGTGTGTTGTATGTGATTCAGATGTCACCTCCATCACTCGGGTAGCTGTGTGTTGTATGTGATTCAGATGTCACCTCCATCACGTGGGTAGCTGTGTGTTGTATGTGATTCAGATGTCACCTCCATCACTCGGGTAGCTGTGTGTTAGTTGTGGACCAATGTGGACGCACATCTACACAGGTGGATCATGAGAGGAAGCATTGAGGAAAGGAGGGGCGGGACTCGTCATACTTCTACAGGATGGAACCGTTATAGAAAAAGCAAGTGCTGCCGGGGAGCCCTCGACAAATCTAAGAACAGAGCAACAGGCAATAATTGAAACAGTCAAACTATTGGATGAAAAGGGTTTAAAGGATAACAGAATAGTGTTTTTGTGTGACTGCATGGACATTTTGCAGGCCACACAAAGTAAACCACGAGATAGTATGGAAAGGGAACTGATATGCCAGCTAAACAAACTCTCAGACCACAATAAAATCACCCTCCAGTTGATTCCAGCTCACTGCGGCATACCTGGGAATGAATGGGCCGACAGACTGGCCAGGGAGGGAAGACAAAGAAAATAATTCATCCACCTAGGTCATTTCCAGAAGTCAAGGCACACATCCCCCCCAAAAAATATAAACAACAGTGGATAGAGAGAACAAACAGTAAATACCCACAGGACCCAATCAATAGACTGAATAGGAAACAGTATACCACAATTTTTCGCCTAAGAACAGTTCATTGCAGACATACATAAAATGAAAGCAGCACAGGTTGCACAAGTCACTCAGATAGGACCCCAGACCACGTCCTGCCAACATGTCCACTGCACCAAGGCTCCCGTGAGAAGACCTGGCCCGAGGAAAGAAACAAACAAGACAAACTGTGGGGAACCATTGAGGACCTGCGACGTGTCACTTCATGGAGGCACCCCATCTGGTGGCAATGAAACGAGAATATAAAACCGAACGAAAAGAAGAAGAAATAGTCTACACAAGACGTAGTGCTGACCATACTTCGAATGTCGTTACTCCACATTCTGTCTCTTCTGGTAAAACCGATGACCATATATTGATTCTGGTAAATGCAACTGCTCTTCGTGATGATGACAAAAAGTATGCGACTGTATCAAAAATACGATTTTAATATAAGCGTATTTATTTAGTTGCCAAAATAGTAGATAAAATACAAGTTCTCAATTACAATTATTTGTAAACTTATTTAACAAAAAACAAAAATTTTTTAAAATAAATTACAGCTACATAATTAATAAGCAGAAATAAATTTGTAGTGTACATTTATTTGTTGTATGAACATTTTCTGATGCATGTTTTGAACATGGCAGACCAGTCCTGTGGAGCAAACGTGAAAGGTTTGTGAAGGAATTATCAGGATGAAATATTGCTCTTCGTTGTTGATGTAAGTGTTTTTCTTGACAATCTGCAAAAGTGGGGAGATTGTAAAAGTATAGTAATGCTTTATTCGAACTATCACAATATGCAAACCTGCAACAAATGTACCCAGACATGCGCTAACTATTTACCTAGACTTCACCTACATTTTAGAATCTGTTGTTTACAATTGTCAATTGAATCGCTACCACACAAAAAGTGTTACTTCAGTTTGATGGCAACACAACAAGCTACATATCAAATTCTAAACCAGTTCAGAGTCTCAAACCAAATTGCAAAAACTAACGTTAATAATCAAACGAAGTAGAGTTACTGACTAAGGGTTGCATGAAGTCAGTTAATCAATGGGCCATTTCAATTGAAATTGAGTGAATGGCCGCGTGCAACACATTGTCACATTGTGACTGAGACATGCTCGATGGTCGAATGACCACATGTCGCTGACTGTAAAACATGCACGCTTCGAGTTAGAGCCATTAGTAGTTTGCTGTCTGTTGATGTTGTATGGACGCCCCTCTGACCTCTCACTTACTCCAGGACTTTATCCAACCTACACCACAGTACCTTTTTGCAGTTGGCAACTTTGGCAGTTTTGGGTCACGGCCAGGATCAAAACTAAAAGAGTGAGAGCTGTGGGCAGTGTGGGAGTGTGGTGAAAAAGATTCTGAACTTTCTGAAATGCTTCGATTTTTAATTGTTCGTCATGGCTCTGGAGCTGAGGAAATTCATACCAAGTCTGAAGGTCTCAATAAAATGTTATATAGTACTAGTAGTGCCAGGATTTCAGGAATCCAAGTTGATGAACTAAAATCTGAAGCTGCATAAAGTGTAAAACAGTAAATCATTCAATGTAAGGGATAAAGGGCTGCATGCAGACAATCAAATGACGTGTTTGATTGCCAAAGGGCCACACAACCTCAGCAATGAAACATGTACAGTACAGGTAGTGCACTGGTTTGGGGATCAGTCCTCGGTTGGTACTGAATTTATTTTCGTATTGCAAAACGGTACTCGGGGTCGACCAGGCCTAAAAAATTGAGTACCAGAATCATCTGATAAAATAAAGGTGACCACATCAGCTTTGTGAGCAATTGGCCATAACAAATATGGACCTAAAATCATATTCCCCATACTTCACATAGTGAAAACAGGAGCTTTACTTTAACACTTATGTAGCACGGCTGCTGATTAGCAAGATGTTTTAGTTGTTGTTGTTGCTGCGGCATTACACTATTACAGATACAGCAGCATCCAGGCTCTTGCCTTTTGGCTCAATGCCATGTAATCTTTTAGTTCAAACATGCTATTTCTGTTACATTACACATGTAAAATTTGTAGATATCTTTATTTATCATTTACCATTTTGTTCTTGTGTCTTTTATCATTACCATATATATAAAGTGTTTTCTTGTAATTTTATGATGACATTTATCTCTCTTTTGAATGCAATACATAGATTTAGTACATTATACAGTAAATTCATCTCTAATGTTGAGGAACTAAGATGTTAGTCCAGTCAGGCACAAAATACTGTCCAGGATCTCGCGTCATGGTCAATACACTGACCAAGACCACGATCTCTCTTCCATGTAGTGTTCCCTGGAAACAGGCTGTTTTCAAGGCAGCCTGGCTGACGAGATTTGGATTGATGTGATCCCCGTAGTAGTGAGCACCACACAGATGAAGCTAAGCGTAGCACAACTGCCTGGAGGACCGCAGTCCACCTTCATCAGCATGCTTCGGATGCAAGGAAACCTACTACAACTCGTTACTAAACGTCCTTTTCAGGGTGCACAAAAGAGTAAACTTACTCATTGTGGACATTAAACAGCAACAGCAACATCTGTAATGTTTATTACGTTTCTTTTATTTGGGGAAATATTTGTGATTTGCCAACCACGAAATCTCTAGATGACAAACAACAGCTTGGTTTTCCTTTAACTCCATTAAACCAATACTCTAAGAGATGAAAGACACCACAGCAAGAGTACACACTTTCAATTCCATGGTCATTCCAGCAATGATTGACAGATGTCAGGTGTAGAACTTGCGTAAAACAGATGCTGAGAAATTTAGAGTCACTCAGGGAGCAGTGAAACTGTGTGTACTAAAAATTTTGATTCAGGATAAAATCTGAAAGGAAGAAATTCAACCTCAAACTTTGTTTTGGGACATTGTGGAAGCAGTATCAGATGGGCATATAGAGCAAAGTTTTGTTGGTCAAATGCCTGTACACATCCACGGGGTCGCCCACTTATGCGATGATGAGGTGGACTGACCAAAGACCTTGCCCCGCATTGGTACAGTGTTGCAAAATATCGGGACGCATACAGAATATTGTTGGCTTCCTCGCATATGGCGCATCTGCCGGACTGACAAGGATAAAGTGAATGTGGAGAAATATTTAGATTCAGTTCTTTTTCTCTACCATCTGATCTTTGGTAATTCTTTTACTCCTCTCATAAGTGGTCACATCTCTTCTATTCTTAAAGGGTACCACATTCACATGAATGCTACAGGCAGCAGTGGAGGTTGACCTCATTGTTCCACTAATAAGGCGCAGGGTATTGGTCAGCACTCTGTCATTTATTTAAATGAATGCTAAAATGATTCTATTTATTTTCCATTAAAAGTGCACAGCACTCTGTCATTTATTTAAATGAATGCTAAAATGATTCTATTTATTTTCCATTAAAAGTGCACATCTTTGAGGCTGGACCTGTTTGTAGGAAAATCCAACTTTAATCACTTCAAGAAGAAAACAGAATTCTCCGGAATCTTTGCCAACATTAACATTTAGACACCAGGATCCAGTGTTCATTTCCTGAGAATGGACGATCAGAAGACAAACAGTTCAGAACCTTGTTCACCAGAGCCCACATCTGTTGACCCAACTCGTGACCTTCCACCAGACTTACTCGAGGCAGGTTGGAGAAAGTTCTGGAGTAAACGAGAAGGACGTCCTTACTATTTCAACAAACTCACAAATGAGTCTCTATGGGAGACCCCTACCTTTGGAGTTACAGTAAGTTGGTTTTATTTCAGAAAAGATTTCATTGAATATTTTGTTTACCTCTTTAGCTGTTACTGTTTCTCTCAGATTCTTATCAGCCCCCCAAAAATGTCTTTATTTTCTGTCTGGTATCGCACCAAAGATGGCGCCATAACTGGCTGCGAGTCTACATTTCTCTACTGTTTTTGGATCATTATGGATGCTGCCAGACCACGGATTTGCCTGGAATTCACACTAGTCGACGACTTACACTTGTGTTCATGGAAACATGGAGTTGTTTTCCGTCTGGACTTGTTATTTCGTTCTTTTTTTGTGATTTCTTCCATCCGTTTATCCTGGTCTGGACGCCGGCTGAATGGCACTACGCTTATACCTGTGTCGTATTTCACGGGCTAGTTCTGCCGGTTCACCTTCACGAATTTGGCGTGTGGGAATTTTAGATGCTACTATGATGAGCTGAATACAGCTGGGGAGAGATGCCAGATCCACTCACACGCTGAGTGTTGTCCATACGACCTCTTGTGGTTATCGAAAAGACACGACAGACTGCGTTAGGTGCCTTCCAACCTTTCTACCCTGCGGGTTACATGTTTACGGAAAGGCTTCGGTGGTAACCCTGAGGCAAAATCTGCATCCTATGCTATCTCCAGTCGTCTCGATGAATGTCTTGCCACTGGCAAAAGGTAGCTTAGGCTCTGTGAGTGAGGTTGACAAAAGGCGCAGTTTCTTCCTCACTTAAATCCAAATCACTGCGCAAGTCACCCATTTCAGCGGACACAGCAAGTGATACGACTGTCCACATGGCTGAACAAAGAGAGTGGTCTTCATCACTTGTGATGGACAACTATTATCGCACCTCCGGATATTAGAAGAGACGTTGAATCTGAAGTTGAAAGACAAAATTATTCCTGTGACCAGAGACACCCTCTTTTTGGACATTCACCAGAAAGAATATGGTTTAAATTGAGGAAAAGTTTTCTGCGGACTGTACAGCCCTCAGAACAGAGCTCAGAGAGAAATCGCATTGAAAAGTGGTGCCAAAAGAACGGTGACGGTTGGACGGAGATCAACGAAGAACCTGCACCAGGACATGATTTGCCATATACTACGTGGAGATTCTGAACAGGTTAAGAACAGGTGTGTCCAGATGTGGGTCTAACCTGAAAAAGTGGAGATTTACAGATGATGAATATTGCGAATCTAGGGCTGTCCAGGACCCTGAACACCTAATCATATGTCCTAGAACGCAGGAATCCTGTGCAGTGGAGGAAATGATGATGGCAAATGAAAGAGGACTGACAGTGGCTGGATTGAGGACGAAGACTATGTGAGGTTGCTGGACACGGAAAGTTAGTAAGAATCAGCCAAAATACAACTACAAGAAAAACATTTATTCTAATTGAGCGGCTGGATCACGACTCAATGGCGTGTGCTGTTTCAGTCGTCCTGTTCTATCTCCAACATTCGTACAACAGTCTATCAATCGCTCCTCTATCAAATCGGTGAGCTAAACGGACTCCTATCTACAGTCTCTCTCTCGCTCTCATCCACTCTCCATCCAGCCTCCTGAGCTAAACTTTGACTAGTGTTATATACTGTCAAGCAGTATCAGAGCTGACCACTGGATCTCAGGCGGATAGCCCTATTCAGTCTTTATTGGAACGAATTACTCTGAACACCTGTGTCACTCATCTATCGCAGCAAGCTCTCTTGCCCTCCTGTCTGTCACTCATTTCCCCACTATCCAAATCGGAACGCCAGTGGTCAGTTCCTACCTGTCCACATTCTTTGCCCCAACTTCGTTTTCCTTTGTTGAGATGGTGAGTGACCTTGGCATAGTGACCAGACAGAGAGTGACCTTGGCACGCATTCAGGTACCTTTGTTCTGAGTTATCAACAACATCACCCCTGCCCTAAACTCTCTTGCTCCGGATGGAACTGTTACATATGTTTGTGCTGTTTTTCAACACTATCGCCTTCATCTTCTTGTATCTCAGAAACTAACAAACAAATAACAATAACACCAGAAAGTTCTTTGTTCATCTCTGCCTGCTAAACACAAATAATTCATATCTATACAACAACAAACAAAAGATAGTAAACGACCACTGAAAAACATGAACCTCTGAAAAATAATGCAGCTGCAGAATAAATTGCGTAATATGTTAATAAGGTAAGTGAAGGTTAATCTGTTCTTAATTTACATATTTATACTGGTTTAGAAGACTCTACTGAGTCTATATACAACCAGTTTTTTGAAGGTTGGTTTAATGTGTGAGTCCATTTAATAGACTCAAACACTAGAGCTAAGTAGACCCGCAGCCAGTTAGGCGCCATCTATAGCTGCTCTTAACAAACCACCTGGGGAAAGGTACAAATAACTTGGGTAGATTTATTTTTTGATTCCCAACTGCCAAAGAGTTTTAAAATGTGCCCGACACTGAACAGAGGTGTCCGATCTCACTACCCAAAGCTCATAGGAATTTTGACCAGAAGGTCCACGTGAAGAAAATCCTGGTCTCCCCTGGGATTTGAACCGGCACCAGAGGCGGACACTTTACCCTGAGTTCCCCACTACTTGTTTTAAATTGTGCAGTTCAACTGGCGGGCTGATGTTCCGCTCGCGTTGGCTAGTATTTGTAAAGTGTAAGAAATTCAATGTAAAAGTTATAAAACCAATATTATAAATACTTGTTTGAATGTTGTTTTTTTTCCAGAAACAAACTAGGAACAGGGACGAACTTCAACGATGCTCTTGTGATTGGCCGGCGTTTCACCGCTGAAGAATCATTCAACTCGGGTCTGGTCCATGCAATCCCAACGGAGACCATGTTGATACCTGAATCTGTCAGAATACTGAAGTCGTTCTATGGGAAAACAGGCTATCAGAGGCAGAGTTTGGTCAATATGAAGGAAGATGTTTATAAGGATTCTCTAGAAGTTTATGAAGTTGACCAGAAGAGATTAGAAGAAGCAAAATCTAAATTGTAAAGACGAGCAGCTAAAGCTCAAATAATAAAATATCGACAGTTGTATTAGATTATAATCAGAGGTCAATAATAGGATAAAGAAGTTATTTTTTACAGGGAAGCCAGTACAAAAACAAACCAAAATGTATTCATCATCATCATGATAATGTTCACTTAGGTGTTTGAGGCCCGTTTCGTTAGCCGGCTTTATCTATGACCTACAGCTGTGGCGTGGTTCCAGGCCTCGTCCAGGGCGGAAGAGGAGGTTGCTACTTGCTGGAGCCGTACTGTTTGGGGACGGCCTCTTCTGTGCCTCCAGCCAGTATTGACACTGGCGATGGCAATGTTGAATTGACCTAGTATCCAGGGGCAGTGCGGCTGTTGGCGAGGGTGCTGGTGAGACGTTTTGTTAGAGATTTGCAACCCCCGGTAAGGAGGCGGCGCTACCGTGTTCTAATAATACGTGGATGTGACGATGGTGATCCCTGGAGGCTCTTGTGGGAGAGCTGGGTACTTCGCTGCCTTGGGACAGGGGCTGCAAGGAGGGAGGTTTGTAAGGAGTACTCTGTCTCTTGTGTGTGGTGTCCGTGTCTGTTATAATCCGATCGAAGATTTGGAAACGACAGAATTTAACACAAACACTGGGAGACGTGGGCGCAGTCTGTGAGGCACTGCCAAGTTGTTCCGCACCATTTTGCACCATCTGAAAAAGATCAGTTGTTATTTGAACGATAACACGTGTACTTAGAAATAGAGAATTAAAAAAATAATGGCAATAAATAAATAAAAGGAGATTTGTTGAGAAAGTCTGGTGAAAGAGAATGCCAACACAAAGCTTTGATAACGACAGAAATTATAGCAAATATATAGAAAAGATCAAATTAGTCAGGCAGAATTTAACAGCTACCTACAAGAACAAAAGGGCATGGCTACAAATTAACTAAAGAAAGGTCCAGATTAGTTATTATGAAATATTTATTTAGTCAGAGAGTGGTGAATGCTTGAAAAGCATTGCTACAGGAAGTAGTAGAGGCAAGAACAATTAATGCATTTAACAATAGGTTAGATGGGCATAACTTTTATAGCAAGGAAATATAAATGAAACTGGTTGTATCCACTCTGCAGAGTCTTCTAAAGCAGTATAAAGACGTTAAGTTAAATACAAGACCATAAATACTACAGCCGCAGGGGCAGGAAATATATACTGAGTCCAGCAAAGAAGCGAGAAAGAGGTTTACAAAAGACAAGAGAAAATATAATGATGAGCTGGCAATACAGTCAGATGAAACTGTCAATAGGGCAGCAACAAAAAATTGCAAATAATTAATTTTTAAATTTAACCTTAGTTGTCCATCACAAGTGATGAAGACCACTCTCTTTGTTCAGCCATGTGGACAGTCGTATCTCTTGCTGTGTCCGCTGAAATGGGTGACTTGCGAGGTAATTTGGATTAAAGTGAGGAAGAAACTGCGCCTTTTGTCAACCTCACTCACAGAGCCTAAGCTACCTTTTGCCAGTGGCAAGACATTCATCGAGACGACTGGAGATAGCATAGGATGCAGATTTTGCCTCAGGGTTACCACCGAAGCCTTTCCGTAAACATGTAACCCGCAGGGAAGAAAGGTGGGATGGCATCTAACGCAGTTTGTCATGCCTTTTCGATAACCACAAGAGGTCGTATGGACAACACTCAGCGTGTGAGTGAGTCTGGCATCTCTCCCCGGATGCACTGGGCCAACAGGCGCAGAATAAAAACATAGTGCAACGCACACCGCCTTGGGGAAAGGAGAAATAAGGCGAAGGCAAAAATTTTGTTTTTAATTAGTGAGATGTTTCTTTGGATGTCAATATATGTGTTATGTTGTTGAAAACAGACATGGTCATTTCTGTTGTGTTTCTTTCATCCTTTGTTATTAATGCTCAAGTTGAGAGAAAGTCTGGACTTGGTCCAGTATTTATTTTTATCTGCAGAGCTTAATTTTTTGTATACCTTAAAAATATGAAGAAATAAAAAACAGAAGACTTGTAATATCTAGAAACTGATTTTTGTGTTGTTTTACAAAATTGAGCTCAGTTCATCCCATGATCTCTTGAGTTCGTTGGGGCTACCTTGCTGACACCTTCATAATCCTGGGCCACCCTCTCTGTCTGCAGTTGCTTTTTAGGCCTCTTTGGGTCATAGGTTAGTCCATTCATGGATGTTATCTTCCCATTGTTTTCTCGAACATCCCCGCCTTCACTTGCCTTGTACTGTACCCTGTAGCTGAACGCTCACGCAGGAAAAGAGAGAACAATACTGGCCTCGCGAGACAGATATGAGACAAAAGCTGTATGGAGATAAAACAGCCTTACAAACAACGGTGTCCTTTGTAAGAGAAACCGGGACCTTGATCTGAGGATGAACGAAGAAGAAGAAGTATTCTGTAGTATTATACTTGCAAGGCCCTTGAACCTCGGGATGTGACCATACCAAGTCAGCTTACACCTTTTGATCATTGTAAAGAGGTCATCGTAAAGTTCACTTGCATTCTCAAATCTACGTCGTACTTCATCACTAGTGATGCACTTTTTGTAGGTGACATTTAGGAGTCTTCAAAAGCATCTCATCTCCATGGCCTGAATTCTTTTTTGGAGCTCAGCCGTAATGGTCCATGTAGAGGAATATCGAAATAATCAGTGAGTGCATTAGTCTGACCATTATGGTGAGGGAGATCTGACCATTATGGTGAGGGAGATCTGACCATTATGGTGAGGGAGATCTGACCATTATGGTGAGGGAGATCTGACCATTATGGTGAGGGAGATCTGACCATTATGGTGAGGGAGATCTGACCATTATGGTGAGGGAGATCTGACCATTATGGTGAGGGAGATCTGACCATTATGGTGAGGGAGAGTCGTTGATCTTTTCATATATGTAAAAAAAATTACTATAATTAAAAATAATGGGGGGGGGGGGCAGAAGTTGCAGCTAAATGAGCTGACAGGAGTCAGTGACTCATTGCTGGCGTCAGAGTCAGTGAACTAAAGCTGACCAAGGACCGAACCCACTTCTAAGTGCCGGCCCTGGAAACAGGCTGCACTAGTGTAGTCTGGCTAAGAAAACAGGGATCGCAGTGAGAAGGCAAACTCGGAACCAAAAACATTCAGCTGAAACAGGATGTGTCAGGCTGAAATATCGCAGCCTCGCTGTAAACCATGTGTGGTCCGCCGGGGTCTTTGTGTGTGACAAGAACAAGAATAGCACCACTGCCTCACAGAGAGCATGTCGTAAGAGGTGACTAACCGTGTGACATGGAGAAGAATACAATGGCAAATAGAGGAACATTCATATAATTAAATAGATCCTGATTACAATTAGGTAGCAGTGAAAAAGGCAAATGCAATGTCAGGTATGATAAAAAAAAATTTTTAACCCAAAAATCTCTAGATGCCAACCGACTTCTCACATCCCAGGAAGACACAATAGTTATACAATGGATTCCTGGTCACACAAATACACCTGGCAATGTCAAGGCAGACAGTCTGGCTAAGATGGGATCAAGTCAAGAACAACAATACACACCAACAACCCTACAGACAGTCAAACAACTACTGAAGACTGCGGACAAAGAAGCCTTGCAGAATAGATGGGCAATAGGAAATACTGGGAAAGAAATCAACAAACATATGGCCATCCCGAAGACAACATCAACCTCCTGAAAAGGAGAGACTAAAGCACCGTTTTCCGTTTTCGTACTCAACACATACAACTTATCAGTCACTTGAACAGAATCCAACCAGAACATACTCCAGAGTGCCGGTGGTGCACACATCCACATGAAACATTGAACACGATCTGTTTTGAATGTCCGGCCCCCATTGTAGAACTTGAAAAGATTACAAAACTGCAATCCATGACCGACAGAAGAGACTGCAGAGCCCAGCTGCAATCAGAGAAACTCAGAAGACTGACTGGCCATCCAATGCACCAGAGACTAAACAATATCGGAAATGGGAAACTAAAGCGGAGAAACTTTGCAGAAATAGCCAAAGCAAAGATGCACGAAGACCCCATAAACGCATTAACAACACCAAAGCCCTTCCCTACTGTACGAAAACCTACCTGGAGGCAGCATATATTTCCAGAGGTGGTAGAAAATATACCAGGTATTGGAAACAAAAACTGCCAGACTGAAAAAGAAAGAAGAGATACTACCCTGAGCTACATATCGAAAAACTACCCAAGCATGGACTGGACCCATGCATACACCGACGGTTCCGTAACAAACACAACACAGAACGGAGCCTTTCTGAACCTACCAAATGGCAGAAAAATAATACTGTCATTGGCTACTGGAAAATACACAAGCAATTTCAAAGCGGAGGCAGAGGCACTGAGGGCGGCAGTGGAAGAAATGGTGACAGGTCAAAGTAATGAAAGCCATATAGTCCTGCTTACATATGCCTTGGCCGTAGTCACAGCACTAAAAAGCCAGAAAAATACTGAACTTAATGATTTAAGAGCAGTACTCTGTCAACTATGCCAGCAGTCCGCACCAAAAAGGGTAGTGGTACAGTGGGTTCCATCCCACTGTAACATCCAAGGCAACGAGGAGGCAGACAGACTGGCAAAAGGAGGTGCAAGACTACCACAACCAGATACTAGTATGACATACGAAGAGTCAAAACGGCTAATTAGAGCTAGGTACATGACCAAATGGGAAACCGAACATACTGGCTACACAAAAAACGATGCCTATTACCAGTTGAACAGAAGAGAGCAGGTCGTGGTCTTCAGACTTCGCACTGGCCACAGTAGACTGAGGTACCACCTATTCAACAAATTGAAGATAGGTGGCACTGACGAATGCCCGTGTGGCACTGGGAAAATGACCGCTGAACATTTGCTGCAAAACTGCCCTACATACGAGGATCAGAGAGAGCAGATGTGGCCATCACCAGTGGCAACACTAGACAAGCTCTATGGCAGTGTCGACAGCCTCAGGATGGCCGCTGCTTTTTTCGAAAAATAATGGTTTATGTCTGACTGCGTACGATGGAGAAGAAGAAGAAGAAGAATGTCCGGCCCAAAAGACAGTGGAGAACTGGACAAAAGAGTGGAACTGAAAATAAACTACACCAAAACCTCCACCACTCTCTTTTCACTCTCTCCTAACAAAGAGACAATAATAAAGATTGGAAACTAACAAATACCCCAGTTGGTCACACCCACTTTCCTTGGCATGACATTTGGCTCGAGACTTACCTGGAAGCCAAATATATTTTAAAAATTCAGACAAGGGACATAAAAGATGTGATTAAACAAATTGGCTGGTACATCGTGGGAGCAAGTGTGCACTGATGCAATCAGACAAATCATGGAATATACCTCAAGCACTTGGGCAACAGCGGCCAAAAGAAACGCAGAAAAACAAGATCCAGCCAAAGAATGTACATGCAAATAAACACAGCGAAGACAAAAACCTTGGTAATATCCAAGCAACGTAGACATAAATTTGATAATCAATGGAGTAATAATCGAACTAGTACAGAAGTTCACATATTTGGGTCAAACCATAACAGACGATGTCCGAAATGAGACAGAAATCAAGACAAGGAATGAAATGATAAAAAAGGGTTTCAGAGAAAAACAGAAATTGTTTACCTCAAAGACTGTCGGGATAGAACTGAGGAAAAGAGTAATCGCTACTCATAAATGGCCAATTGCACTGTATGGGAGTGAAACATGGAGTTTAGTGAAGAAGGATGAAAAAAGCTTGGAAGTGTTTGAAATGTGGTGCTACCGTAGAATGGAAAGAGTGAGTTGGATAGAACAGAATTTAATGACAATGTACTCACTGAAGTGGGCGCACTAAGACAAATATTGAATATAATACAAATACGTCGGTTGAGTTAGCTGGGTCACAATAGGAGACATGAAACGCTTCTACAGAAGATACTAGAGTGAGAGATTCAAAGGAAGAGAGGACCCGGGCATCCAATTAAATTTTACATCACAGGCCTGCAGGGACATTAATGTACGAACCTATGCTGAAATGAAGAGAACTGCAGAGTATAGGGTCAAATGGAGAGACAGACTCAGACAACCTTACAACCTGTCTTAGGACTGATTAACCAGACGAGAGGGTCAAATGGAGAGACAGACTCAGACAACCTTACAACCAGTCTTAGGACTGATCAACCAGAGGAGAGGGTCAAATGGAGAGACAGACTCAGACAACCTTACAACCAGTCTACAAGCTGATCAATGATGATGATGATGAGATGCAACCAAACCAAGGAACAAGAAAACCAAACAGCCATTTGCTGAAACCCTATAATGTCGTCTCCAAACAATCGTATTGTCGTCAGACGTGCGTAAAAACAATGGACATAACCTAGTGAACAGATCTATAACATTGCTACAAAGGTTTTGTGTCTGGCTATAAAAAAATACTAAAAAATAGATCTAGTTTCATTTGACTCTGTCCTACAGTCACACTCTTGCACAACTTTCACACGCGCCCTCATGGTGAGGCCCTTCCATTGCACTTTGGTTGGGCTGGCTTCTGAGAGCGCACAAACCTAGCATAGGTACATACAGACGCACACATACATCCAAGCACTGGTTTATGCGTCTTAATATCGACCAGTTGACTACGGTCTGGGGTTGAATAGGCGCGCCTCCGCCAGTAGAAACTAGTGAGGCAAACACATACAATTTTTAAAAATATAAATAAAACAGGCTATATGAGAACTCAGATGACGTAAAACTATTTTGACTGACACACGTCATCTCTATAAATCCTATATGAATGATCAAAGTCCACATTCAAAAATGACCCTTTCAACAACATAGTAGAATCGTCCAAAATGGGCTGCGACAGATGTGTGACTCCTGGCTGAATAATAAAGCAGATGAGATCTAAGGTTTTGCTAGCAGACATGATACGAACAAAATTTTGCATGCACTCAAAGTGGTCTATGGTCCAACATCATCAGGTGCCTTAACTTAACGTTTTATACTAGTTTAGAAAACGCTGCAAAGTCTGTATACAACCAGTTACATTTGCATTACCCTGCTCCAAAAAACTATGCACATCCAATCTTTCTTAAATGCATTAACTGCCCCTGCCTCCACTACCTCCCGTAGCAATGCATTCCAAGCATTCACCACTCTCTGGCTAAAAAAATATTTCCTAATATCTAACCCAGGCCTCTCTTTAGTTAATTTTTAGCTATACCATCTTGTTGTTGTGGGAGGCTGAATTTAAAAAAAATAATTATATAATTTATCCATTCCTGTGATCATCTTATAAACCTGTTTTAAGTCACCACGAATTCTTCTCTCTTCTAGACACTGTAGGCCGGTTGTTCTGAGTCGTTCCTCATAACTGTGATTCTGGAATCCCACTCATTTTACCTGTATGCTCTATTATAACCCCTAGGTCCCTTTCCTTTTCTATAATTCTAATATTGTTCTCGTCCATTCTGTAATTATTTTCCAAATTGGATCATTAACCGCTCTTCATTTCAGATAGCAAAATACTAATGATAGTTTTAGACAGGGAAACAGATTATCACGAACAAATATTGATCATTTAATAATGTTCTAAACCAGCCATCATGGGAGGGTAGGGCAGAAGTGTAAGGGATGGTACAAATGGGAGTATAGCAAGGATGTATCCCCTCCCCAAACCTATTTAACATTTATGGAGATTGCACAATGAGGAGCGTTAGAGATGATGATAATATCTTTATAATCGGCTGATACAAGATCCCAGAGCTAAGATACGCAGACGATACTGTGATAATATAAAATAGTGCAGAGTGGTTAGAGCAGCTAATTACAACCGTAAGCAGATGCAGCAAAGATCAAAACCTCTTTACAACCGCAAGCAGATGCAGCAAAGATCAAAACCTCTTTACAACCGCAAGCAGATGCAGCAAAGAACAAAACCTCTTTACAACCGCAAGCAGATGCAGCAAAGATCAAAACCTCTTTACAACCGCAAGCAGATGCAGCAAAGATCAAAACCTCTTTACAACCGCAAGCAGATGCAGCAAAGATCAAAACCTCTTTACAACCGCAAGCAGATGCAGCAAAGATCAAAACCTCTTTACAACCGCAAGCAGATGCAGCAAAGGTCAAAACCTCTTTACAACCGCAAGCAGATGCAGTAAAGATCAAAACCTCTTTACAACCGCAAGCAGATGCAGCAAAGATCAAAACATCTTTGCAAACATAAACAAAACAAAGATAATGACCACCGACAAAACAAGAAGTTAACATAAATTCTAGTTCGAGGGTGTGGAAATAGAACAGATCACGAACTTCGAGTATCTGAGCGCCAGGATTGACAACAAGCGTGATTGCTAGAAGAACATTAGAAGGAGAATGACAATGCAGAAGTTAATCAACCTGAGAAAAATATGGCAGAATACCAGCAAAGCAATAAAAGTATAAATTTTGAGAACCTGTGATTTTTTTCCGTGGGAGTCTGCGAATGCGAAACAAGGACAGTTACATAAACCTCAAGGAAGAGAATCGAGTCGTTCAAGTCGAAATGTTATAAAAAGTTCCTCAGAATAACATGGATGGAAAAAAATTAGAAAGCAGACGTTCGACAAGAGTGGCGCATAAAAAAGAACTGGTTCACAAATTTCATCATGACCAGAAAATCAAAATACTTTGGCCACATCAAAAGACACAACGGTCTTGATAGAACTGTAATGGAAAGCATGTGTCCGGGCAAGAGGGGCAGAGGCAGACCAAGAAGGTGATGGCACCAAGATGTCAAGGCATGACTCTGTGACAGGATGGACATTTTACAATATGTTGTTGTTGCTTAGATGTTTGCCTCACTAGTTTCTACTGGCGGAGGCGCGACATTTTCCACCCCAGACCGTAGTCAATTGGGCGATATCAGGACGCATAAACCAGTGCTTGGATGCATCTGTGCGTCTGTATGTACCTATGCTAGGTTTGTACGCCCTCAGAAGCTAGCCCAACCAAAGTGCAATGGAAGGGCCTCACCGTGAGGGCGCGTGTGAAAGTTGTGCAAGAGTGTGACTGTAGGACAGAGTCAAATGAAACAGACAGAGTGAGGTAAGAGGAGAGAGCAGAGTTGCCCTCAGGGTAGAAGACCGCCCATGGTGATTTTACAATAGATCGAGTTTCTTTCAGACGGACTGTGATGGGAGCGACGTTCTGCACAGAATGATCATAACCAGTCATCATCTATTCACAGCGATGCCATTTACTTCCTGCCTCGGCGTCTTATAATAAAAGCACTGAATGATAAACCAAATAAAGAGGATATCAAAAAAGATATTTGTTAACTTTCTAATTGGCAAGAAGGACTAACGTCTGGTCAGGCAAAATATACTGATCAGACATGTTTGTCAGGGTCTGGCAAAATATACTGGCCAAGACGTTCACCTCGGCTTCCTAGTAACCCTACCTGGAAATGGGCTGTTTTCATGTCAGCCTGGCTAACGAGGTGAGGTTCGATTTGATCCCCGTAGTAGTGAGTGACACGCAGATGAAGCCAAGCTTTGCACAACCGCCTAGAGGACGCCTGTCCACTTCATCAGCACGCTCGGGATGTCAGGATAGCTACTACATTCTGTCACAAGTTCCGCCATATCATGGGGTACAAAAGGGTTACCAGACTTCTTATTTCTATATACTCTCAACAGTTAGTTCATACTACAAGCTAATTTGTGAAAAACAAGAATTGATGTGGACATTTAGAATACTCCAATGTTGACCGTCCAGTGGTAGTTAAGGTACAACATGAAGGCACAGACGAGCAAAGCTCACGAACAACAGCACGGCCTGACAAACCACCAACCGTAACGACTATCGACCAAACAAACAATTGGTTATATTTGAAATGTGTGTCAAAGAAAAGATTGTAGGACTATAAGCTTGGTCGACTCGCTGTTTCTTTTCGTTGATTAATATAAGTAATGAAACACTGTAATCGGGGATGAAGTGGTAGAAATGTAATTGCAAAACCTCTCAGCTTTTGTGAGGCGAGGTGAACGGCTACCTTTCCCGATGTCTTGCCTTGTATATCAGAAAGATGTAAATTTAGTCTCATGTCAATCACTGCCGTCAGGGATGAAGTACTACAGGCTTCATTGTTCGATACATCAACGTTTCGAAGAACTACTACCTTTCCATTCTGTCATGACAACCCTAACAGTAAATCAAATTTACAACTGAATAGACTCGAACATGATGCGACTATGGAGCGAAACTTGAGCCTTCGCGTGAACAGCAACAGCTCTAACAACATTACATCCTGCGCTTTCTATTCGTGTACTGTGGTTGTATAATGCTTACTACTGATATTTGGGTTATAGCTGTTTCGTAGTACCTAGCCAGGATTACTACACGGGAACCACATAGTCTCATATACTTCGCTGGTGCAACAATTATTCCGTTGTGACAGTTAGTTCAAAGATATACTTCAGCATTGGCATGTTCCTTAACTAACTATGATGTTAATTATAGATACAAGATCTTCAAAGTGGATTTTGCTTTCTGTGCAACATACCAAGGGATGCAACCAAATAAATTTTTAAAAATTGAAAAATAAGAGTTATCCCATCATAAAAAATTCGCGTGAGAGGTTCTGGCTTGGGCATCTCCTCTCTTTATCCAGGTACAACCTAGAACGAGTGAGCTATGGCCCTACACCAGAACCACATGGACGTGTACATTGGCATCTGTACACTGAAGGCGATAGGTGTTAATTATCCACCCGACCAAATTTCTCACGCTTGCTTTCGTCCTCGTACAAGACATATGGGGAGGAACAGCTCGCGACCCCGGGCGCTCGTCGGCGACGATTGTGACAGCAAAGCCGTGCTTATCACAAGAGCTGAACCTTGAACCGTGACCGGCGTCGAAGTCATGGAGCGAACTAGACAAGTAACTGGCAGAAGACAACACTGGCTGCTCCTGTAGCTGAAACTACTTTAGTTACAATTTGTATATATGCCGCAACATGTGAACCTCAACCCTGCGCGGTGGTGACCTGAATTTTGCATATTGCTTTCAAATAATTTCAAATAAGTGTGTGAAAATTAAAATAATGTTACAACATACATTAAAATAGAGCATGTTTAATAAAATACAATTTTGAATTTTGCATTTAATAAGTAGACATTTGTTTTGAATAAATATTCAACAATTTTACATTAAAGTATTTGTTATCGTTCTATGTGTTTAAAGGGAGACACCCCTGTTCACAAAGAGAGACAACTTTCTAATACATAAATAAGGTAAAACTGCAAACATAGTGACGTTTAAAAATCTGAATATTGTATATATAATATAAATATGATAATATTAATGTTGCAAATCCAGTGTGAACAGTACCACTCAAAATTTGTTTAGCATTTCCAACAAAAATGCTGTTTTAAGCATTTTACAAGCAGGTTTCATATTAATGTAAATATTCAACTATTTATTGTTATTCTGATATTAGTTTTTATTATTTCCCTTTCTTGTAAAAAAAATGCATCGCCCTTGTGACAGAGTAAACATTTACAATGTCAACACAGTTCACGACTAGGCCATGCAACTATTATCTGGCTACTTGAATGTCCTGTGCTAGGTGTTCTGTTATGTGTAGCTTTTAAATTCTTATATTAAAGACGTGTGTGTTTCTTGGTGTATTGCTCCAGTGTTGACCAAGTATATGATGTAAAGAGAGGTATATTAACTGTCTTGTTATAGTTTTCTTGAACAAATCATATATAAACGCAATAATCTTACCACACTAGTCTGAACATTACTCTGACAACCTTCAAGCACATACGTTACCTTACAATCATTATAATCATGTGGAATCTTGCTTGCTATTGGTTGAATAAATATGATCTTAATATTTATATTTTGACATTTGAAACACGTACACACGAAACTGTACTTTAAGTCAGTATGTATCTGTTTATTAATTGCTTTGTTTCATTGCATGGTTCAAGTTGTCATATTCATGAAAGTAAACAAACATCTTCAGTACACATTCTTGCATTTCCGATTTTGACAAAAAAATACACATCACTGTTCAAGTTGTACACATCTGGTTTATTGAATAAATAACATAATTAACCAGATGCAAGACATGGTAGAGATGCAAACCTAATTGTTTAAACAATATATATGTACACAATATATGTGCGTGTGTGTGAATTGTACAGATCTCTTGGATGGAAGGGATATTAACTCTCAGTTATACAACCTACGTCTTGCTCTTACAGGCTTTATAAATAATGCTCAAGATATACTAACACAACTAGGATGAGAAAGAAGAATTTCAAGCGTAAAAAACTAACTTTTTCTGTAGCGTTTCTAAAGTGAAGTGAATGTGCGTGACTGTGTATATTTATGTATCTAATATACTCCTCCACTCCCTACAAGCGAGGCACTATACAATATACATGATCACATCAACCAGTCTTGAGCTGATTTGTGTTATGACGTCACTGCTCTCTTATTCCCGTTTGCTAAAAATCACAATACAGCAGTGGTTCTCAACCTTCTTAAAAATCCCACAATCCAAGAAGACAATAATAATTAAACTACAAACCATCTAGACGCCCCCCACTCCGCGCAAGAACAAAAAATAATCAGTCTGCTATGTAATCCATTCAAAAAGGCAAAGGCTACCGTCCGTCGTAGACGATGATAGCATAATAAATTTTAGTAGCACTATTTTTTAGTAAGGATTAACTGCGCTAATTTGTATCCTACTTAACTTAACGTCTTTATACTGGTTTAGAAGACCCTGCAGAGTCTGTATACAATCAGTTACATTTACATCACCTTGCTCTAAAAGCTATGCGCATCCAGTTTATTCTTAAATGCATTTACTGTCCCTGCCTCCACTACCTCCCCTGGCAATGCATTCCAAGCAGACACCACTCTCTGACTAAAAAAATATTTCCTAATATCTAACCTTGACCTCTCTTTAGTCAGCTTGTAGCTATGCCCTCGTGTTATTGTAGGTGGCTGTATTTTAAAAAACTTGTTATAGTCTAATTTATCGATTCCCCTGATCATCTTATAAACCTGTATTAAGTCACCACGAATTCTTCTCTCTTCGAGACACTGTAGGCCGGTTTTTCTGAGTCGTTCCTCATAACTGTAATTCTGGAATCCCACTATCATCTTTGTCGCTCTTTTTTGTATTCTTTCTAGCATGTTTATTTCCCCTCTATGATAAGGACTCCACACCTGTACACCTGTACATCCTCACTCTCTTGTCTCTACCATTCGACCCCAGTGGCAAGTAAAGGACAAGACGACTAGGGCGCTACTACGAGATGCAGGGGACTCCACATCAAGCACCCGTGAAAAAGACGGCGGAGTCGAACCCACGCCACCTGATCATGGGGCCGACGGTTTTAACCCCTTCGCCACGGAATCTCCACGCAATCCATTTCAAATTAACAATATGCACCAATATTGAGATATTACATTATTATTATTAAACGTGGCTTGTTTTAATTGGTATGCTTTTATCAAGTGGTTTTCTGTGTAACTATGTGTAATAGAAACTAGAATAACACGATTGCTACACGTGGTAATACACTGTGAACAATGCATCTAGCCCCTTAACTCTTGATGATTCATCTTTGTATAGCTTGATAATCCAGTGAAAAACAACATTTTGCGAAGAGACGCTTTTGATGTAAACAAAAATGTATGCCTTTTATGTAGGTTGAGGACATATGTATACGCCATTGATATATTGATATGGGATTCTGATAGCAAAGTAGGATTATAAAGACGTTTTCGTATATTTTAGAGACAGGCTTGCTCCACTATCGCATTTGAAGTATGCCTTTGGGGGCAAATATAAATGACGCATAATGGATCTACAGTAGAGTTAGTCACATCTCATATATTTGAGCACAACACCATTCACATACACTAAAAGACAGCTGAGTGAGGAGTTTTCTTTTGCATTGTGAAAGAAAGCCATGCAACCAATGTCCCAAATACGAAGAAGGAAAAATAAAGTGAATTATTTACGTTCCTGTGGAATCAGTAGAAGAATAAGATGGTCTGTGTAAATCTATTTTCACTTATTGTTAGTGAAGTTTCTGAGCCATCAACTTTCAAATCCCAGGACTAGCATATGACAATTTCAGACGAAAGCCTGGCCTATGCAGTGCAATATATATATATCATCATCATCATGTAGCATGTCCATTGTAGAATGTCGCTCCCATCACAGTCTGTCTGAAAGAAACTCGTTCCCTTGCCAAAACACCAGCTTCCGCCACTGTCATACTCAGGCATTCCTGGATATCTTGGTGCCATCGTCTTCTTGGTCTACCCCTTTCTCTTTTGCCTGGCACCATACCTTCCATCACCGTTCTCTCAAGATCGTTATGTCTCTTGATGTGACCAAAGTATTTGCATTTTCTAGCCAAAATGTAATTGATAAACCAGTTCTCCTCTATGCTCAGCTCTTGCCGAATGCGTACATTTGTTCTTTTCTCTGTCCAGGGTATTCTGAGGATCTTTCTGTAACATTTTGACTCGAAGGATTCGATTCTTTGCCTAGAAGTTTTGGTAATCGTCCATGCTTCACAGCCATAAGCTGCCACAGGAAAAACACAGGCTCTCAAGACTTTTACTTTTATCGTTTTGTTGGTGCCCTGCCATAATTTCTTCAGGCTGTTCAGTCTCTGCATTGCCATAGCTAGTCTTCTTCTGATTTCTTTCGAGCAGTAACCATTTTTGTCAATTCAGGAGCCCAGATATTCAAAATGTGTAACCTGATCTATTTCCTCACCACCCACTGTAAATTTATGCTGACATATATATATATATATATATATAATAATAATAGCTGTCCATCGTTGTCGATGAGGACCGCCGACATCATCCTTGTCACAGATTTCCCTGTTGGGTGTGGGTGCGCATGTGGCTGAACAGGCCAATGCGAGCACGAAAACATCTGCTACATATCGGGCACACGAGGTTTGTAGAAGGGGATGGTGTTCCCGCTGCTCGGGATTTCCGCGTCTCGCGTTTGTTCTGGGCTTTCACAACACGGTCATCTTCACCGGCAGCTACACCCGATTTGACTGCGCTTCTCCAGTCAGATCTGTTTTTTGCAAGACATTCCCAGGTGTCGAAGTCTATCTGGCAACTTTTTAGTGAGTCCTTCAGACCGTCTTTAAAACGTTTCTTTGGGCGCCCTCTCTCGCGCCATCCGTCTCTCAACTCGCGTAGAGAAGCTTCTTTGGGAGCCGCTCGTCTGACATACGGACGAGGTGTCCGGCCCATCCTAGTCGTGCTTTTTCTAGCAGTGCATGTATGCTAGATATATATATATATATATATCAATCAAAGCCTGTCGCTCTTCTTGGTACATAGGCCATTGTCAACATCCCGACAGCATGCACGGTCCTGTGCTCCTTCTGGCTCTCTCCAGGTGTAATCGTTTAATTGTAGCTCCTTCTCACATGCTCTTTTCTGCGTATTTTTTTGTCTACCTCTCTCTGTCTTTCTCTGAGGATTACATGTAAAAGCCTGTCTCGGCTATGTTGTGCCATCCGCAGCGTATGTCCTATCCAACTCCACTTCCTTTGCTTCATTTGTTGTTCCAATAGATGTTGTTGGTTTCTTTCCCATAAGTCTTCATTCCTCGCCATATCCTGCCACTTTATTCCAATTATCCTTTGTAGACCCCCTCTTAACGAAGAACTATAATGCAACCTGCTGTTGGAACTTGAGACATTTTTCTTGATTCTTGGTGTTGGCTAAATGTATCCTCAAAAATGGGTTTGTGCTTTGCTGTGAAGATTCTCTTAGGTCTCAGCTTGACGCGGGCAATGACCAACATGTGGTCTGTATCACAGTCAGCACTCAGGTAGCTGCGAGTTAATTGTGTGTGATTCAGATGTCGCCTTAATCACCCTAGTAGCTATTTGTTGTATGTGATTCAGATGTCACCTCCATCACTCGGGTAGCTGTATGTTAGTTGTGTGTGATTGAGATGTCGCCTCCATCACTCTAGTAGCTGTGTGTTAGTTGTGTGTGATTGAGATGTCGCCTCCATCACTCGAGTAGCTGTGTGTTAGTTGTGTGTGATTCAGATGTCGCCTTAATCACCCCAGTAGCTATTTGTTGAGTGTGATTCAGATGTTGCCTCCATCACTCTAGTAGCTGTGTGTTAGTTGTGTGTGATTGAGATGTCGCCTCCATCACTCGAGTAGCTGTGTGTTAGTTGTGTGTGATTCAGATGTCGCCTTAATCACCCTAGTAGCTATTTGTTGTGTGTGATTCAGATGTTGCCTCCATCACTCTAGTAGCTGTGTGTTAGTTGTGTGTGATTGAGATGTCGCCTCCATCACTCGAGTAGCTGTGTGTTAGTTGTGTGTGATTCAGATGTTGCCTCCATCACTTGGGTAGCTGTATGTGATTCAGATGTCACCTCCATCACTCGGGTAGCTGTGTGTTGTATGTGATTCAGATGTCACCTCCATCACTCGGGTAGCTGTGTGTTGTATGTGATTCAGATGTCACCTCCATCACGTGGGTAGCTGTGTGTTGTATGTGATTCAGATGTCACCTCCATCACTCGGGTAGCTGTGTGTTGTATGTGATTCAGATGTCACCTCCATCACTCGGGTAGCTGTGTGTTAGTTGTGGACCAATGTGGACGCACATCTACACAGTTGGGTCATGAGAGGAAGCATTGAGGAAAGGAGGGGCGGGACTCGTCATACTTCTACAGGATGGAACCGTTATAGAAAAAGCAAGTGCTGCCGGGGAGCCCTCGACAAATCTAAGAACAGAGCAACAGGCAATAATTGAAACAGTCAAACTATTGGATGAAAAGGGTTTAAAGGATAACAGAATAGTGTTTTTGTGTGACTGCATGGACATTTTGCAGGCCACACAAAGTAAACCACGAGATAGTATGGAAAGGGAACTGATATGCCAGCTAAACAAACTCTCAGGCCACAATAAAATCACCCTCCAGTGGATTCCAGCTCACTGCGGCATACCTGGGAATGAATGGGCCGACAGACTGGCCAGGGAGGGAAGACAAAGAAAATAATTCATCCACCTAGTGTCATTTCCAGAAGTCAAGGCACACATCCCCCCCAAAAAATATAAACAACAGTGGATAGAGAGAACAAACAGTAAATACCCACAGGACCCAATCAATAGACTGAATAGGAAACAGTATACCACAATTTTTCGCCTAAGAACAGTTCATTGCAGACATACATAAAATAAAAGCAGCACAGGTTGCACAAGTCACTCAGATAGGACCCCAGACCACGTCCTGCCAACATGTCCACTGCACCAAGGCTCCCGTGAGAAGACCTGGCCCGAGGAAAGAAACAAACAAGACAAACTGTGGGGAACCATTGAGGTCCTGCGACGTGTCACTTCATGGAGGCACCCCATCTGGTGGCAATGAAACGAGAATATAAAACCGAACGAAAAGAAGAAGAAATAGTCTACACAAGACGTAGTGCTGACCATACTTCGAATGTCGTTGCTCCACATTCTGTCTCTTCTGGTAAAACCGATGACCATATATTGATTCTGGTAAATGCAACTGCTCTTCGTGATGATGACAAAAAGTATGCGACTGTATCAAAAATACGATTTTAATATAAGCGTATTTATTTAGTTGCCAAAATAGTAGATAAAATACAAGTTCTCAATTACAATTATTTGTAAACTTATTTAACAAAAAACAAAAATTTTTTAAAATAAATTACAGCTACATAATTAATAAGCAGAAATAAATTTGTAGTGTACATTTATTTGTTGTATGAACATTTTCTGATGCATGTTTTGAACATGGCAGACCAGTCCTGTGGAGCAAACGTGAAAGGTTTGTGAAGGAATTATCAGGATGAAATATTGCTCTTCGTTGTTGATGTAAGTGTTTTTCTTGACAATCTGCAAAAGTGGGGAGATTGTAAAAGTATAGTAATGCTTTATTCGAACTATCACAATATGCAAACCTGCAACAAATGCACCCAGACATGCGCTAACTATTTACCTAGACTTCACCTACATTTTAGAATCTGTTTACAATTGTCAATTGAATCGCTACCACACAAAAAGTGTTACTTCAGTTTGATGGCAACACAACAAGCTACATATCAAATTCTAAACCAGTTCAGAGTCTCAAACCAAATTGCAAAAACTAACGTTAATAATCAAACGAAGTAGAGTTACTGACTAAGGGTTGCATGAAGTCAGTTAATCAATGGGCCATTTCAATTGAAATTGAGTGAATGGCCGCGTGCAACACATTGTCACATTGTGACTGAGACATGCTCGATGGTCGAATGACCACATGTCGCTGACTGTAAAACATGCACGCTTCGAGTTAGAGCCATTAGTAGTTTGCTGTCTGTTGATGTTGTATGGACGCCCCTCTGACCTCTCACTTACTCCAGGACTTTATCCAACCTACACCACAGTACCTTTTTGCAGTTGGCAACTTTGGCAGTTTTGGGTCACGGCCAGGATCAAAACTAAAAGAGTGAGAGCTGTGGGCAGTGTGGGAGTGTGGTGAAAAAGATTCTGAACTTTCTGAAATGCTTCGATTTTTAATTGTTCGTCATGGCTCTGGAGCTGAGGAAATTCATACCAAGTCTGAAGGTCTCAATAAAATGTTATATAGTACTAGTAGTGCCAGGATTTCAGGAATCCAAGTTGATGAACTAAAATCTGAAGCTGCATAAAGTGTAAAACAGTAAATCATTCAATGTAAGGGATAAAGGGCTGCATGCAGACAATCAAATGACGTGTTTGATTGCCAAAGGGCCACACAACCTCAGCAATGAAACATGTACAGTACAGGTAGTGCACTGGTCTGGGGATCAGTCCTCGGTTGGTACTGAATTTATTTTCTTATTGCAAAACGGTACTCGGGGTCGACCAGGCCTAAAATATTGAGTACCAGAATCATCTGATAAAATAAAGGTGACCACATCAGCTTTGTGAGCAATTGGCCATAACAAATATGGACCTAAAATCATATTCCCCATACTTCACATAGTGAAAACAGGAGCTTTACTTTAACACTTATGTAGCACGGCTGCTGATTAGCAAGATGTTTTAGTTGTTGTTGTTGCTGCGGCATTACACTATTACAGATACAGCAGCATCCAGGCTCTTGCCTTTTGGCTCAATGCCATGTAATCTTTTAGTTCAAACATGCTATTTCTGTTACATTACACATGTAAAATTTGTAGATATCTTTATTTATCATTTACCATTTTGTTCTTGTGTCTTTTATCATTACCATATATATAAAGTGTTTTCTTGTAATTTTATGATGACATTTATCTCTCTTTTGAATGCAATACATAGATTTAGTACATTATACAGTAAATTCATCTCTAATGTTGAGGAACTAAGATGTTAGTCCAGTCAGGCACAAAATACTGTCCAGGATCTCGCGTCATGGTCAATACACTGACCAAGACCACGATCTCTCTTCCATGTAGTGTTCCCTGGAAACAGGCTGTTTTCAAGGCAGCCTGGCTGACGAGATTTGGAT
Source organism: Ariolimax columbianus (assembly GCA_036924085.1). Taxonomy (NCBI): domain Eukaryota; kingdom Metazoa; phylum Mollusca; class Gastropoda; order Stylommatophora; family Arionidae; genus Ariolimax; species Ariolimax columbianus. The sequence continues at coordinate 72,350,513 of JAVGWX010000005.1, read as the reverse complement.
TGATGTGATCCCCGTAGTAGTGAGCACCACACAGATGAAGCTAAGCGTAGCACAACTGCCTGGAGGACCGCAGTCCACCTTCATCAGCATGCTTCGGATGCAAGGAAACCTACTACAACTCGTCACTAAACGTCCTTTTCAGGGTGCACAAAAGAGTAAACTTACTCATTGTGGACATTAAACAGCAACAGCAACATCTGTAATGTTTATTACGTTTCTTTTATTTGGGGAAATATTTGTGATTTGCCAACCACGAAATCTCTAGATGACAAACAACAGCTTGGTTTTCCTTTAACTCCATTAAACCAATACTCTAAGAGATGAAAGACACCACAGCAAGAGTACACACTTTCAATTCCATGGTCATTCCAGCAATGATTGACAGATGTCAGGTGTAGAACTTGCGTAAAACAGATGCTGAGAAATTTAGAGTCACTCAGGGAGCAGTGAAACTGTGTGTACTAAAAATTTTGATTCAGGATAAAATCTGAAAGGAAGAAATTCAACCTCAAACTTTGTTTTGGGACATTGTGGAAGCAGTATCAGATGGGCATATAGAGCAAAGTTTTGTTGGTCAAATGCCTGTACACATCCACGGGGTCGCCCACTTATGCGATGATGAGGTGGACTGACCAAAGACCTTGCCCCGCATTGGTACAGTGTTGCAAAATATCGGGACGCATACAGAATATTGTTGGCTTCCTCGCATATGGCGCATCTGCCGGACTGACAAGGATAAAGTGAATGTGGAGAAATATTTAGATTCAGTTCTTTTTCTCTACCATCTGATCTTTGGTAATTCTTTTACTCCTCTCATAAGTGGTCACATCTCTTCTATTCTTAAAGGGTACCACATTCACATGAATGCTACAGGCAGCAGTGGAGGTTGACCTCATTGTTCCACTAATAAGGCGCAGGGTATTGGTCAGCACTCTGTCATTTATTTAAATGAATGCTAAAATGATTCTATTTATTTTCCATTAAAAGTGCACAGCACTCTGTCATTTATTTAAATGAATGCTAAAATGATTCTATTTATTTTCCATTAAAAGTGCACATCTTTGAGGCTGGACCTGTTTGTAGGAAAATCCAACTTTAATCACTTCAAGGAGAAAACAGAATTCTCCGGAATCTTTGCCAACATTAACATTTAGACACCAGGATCCAGTGTTCATTTCCTGAGAATGGACGATCAGAAGACAAACAGTTCAGAACCTTGTTCACCAGAGCCCACATCTGTTGACCCAACTCGTGACCTTCCACCAGAATTACTCGAGGCAAGTTGGAGAAAGTTCTGGAGTAAACGAGAAGGACGTCCTTACTATTTCAACAAACTCACAAATGAGTCTCTATGGGAGACCCCTACCTTTGGAGTTACAGTAAGTTGGTTTTATTTCAGAAAAGATTTCATTAAATATTTTGTTTACCTCTTTAGCTGTTACTGTTTCTCTCAGATTCTTATCAGCCCCCCAAAAATGTCTTTATTTTCTGTCTGGTATCGCACCAAAGATGGCGCCATAACTGGCTGCGAGTCTACATTTCTCTACTGTTTTTGGATCATTATGGATGCTGCCAGACCACGGATTTGCCTGGAATTCACACTAGTCGACGACTTACACTTGTGTTCATGGAAACATGGAGTTGTTTTCCGTCTGGACTTGTTATTTCGTTCTTTTTTGGGATTTCTTCCATCCGTTTATCCTGGTCTGGACGCCGGCTGAATGGCACTACGCTTATACCTGTGTCGTATTTCACGGGCTAGTTCTGCCGGTTCACCTTCACGAATTTGGCGTGTGGGAATTTTAGATGCTACTATGATGAGCTGAATACAGCTGGGGAGAGATGCCAGATCCACTCACACGCTGAGTGTTGTCCATACGACCTCTTGTGGTTATCGAAAAGACACGACAGACTGCGTTAGGTGCCTTCCAACCTTTCTACCCTGCGGGTTACATGTTTACGGAAAGGCTTCGGTGGTAACCCTGAGGCAAAATCTGCATCCTATGCTATCTCCAGTCGTCTCGATGAATGTCTTGCCACTGGCAAAAGGTAGCTTAGGCTCTGTGAGTGAGGTTGACAAAAGGCGCAGTTTCTTCCTCACTTAAATCCAAATCACTGCGCAAGTCACCCATTTCAGCGGACACAGCAAGTGATACGACTGTCCACATGGCTGAACAAAGAGAGTGGTCTTCATCACTTGTGATGGACAACTATTATCGCACCTCCGGATATTAGAAGAGACGTTGAATCTGAAGTTGAAAGACAAAATTATTCCTGTGACCAGAGACACCCTCTTTTTGGACATTCACCAGAAAGAATATGGTTTAAATTGAGGAAAAGTTTTCTGCGGACTGTACAGCCCTCAGAACAGAGCTCAGAGAGAAATCGCATTGAAAAGTGGTGCCAAAAGAACGGTGACGGTTGGACGGAGATCAACGAAGAACCTGCACCAGGACATGATTTGCCATATACTACGTGGAGATTCTGAACAGGTTAAGAACAGGTGTGTCCAGATGTGGGTCTAACCTGAAAAAGTGGAGATTTACAGATGATGAATATTGCGAATCTAGGGCTGTCCAGGACCCTGAACACCTAATCATATGTCCTAGAACGCAGGAATCCTGTGCAGTGGAGGAAATGATGATGGCAAATGAAAGAGGACTGACAGTGGCTGGATTGAGGACGAAGACTATGTGAGGTTGCTGGACACGGAAAGTTAGTAAGAATCAGCCAAAATACAACTACAAGAAAAACATTTATTCTAATTGAGCGGCTGGATCACGACTCAATGGCGTGTGCTGTTTCAGTCATCCTGTTCTATCTCCAACATTCGTACAACAGTCTATCAATCGCTCCTCTATCAAATCGGTGAGCTAACCGGACTCCTATCTACAGTCTCTCTCTCGCTCTCATCCACTCTCCATCCAGCCTCCTGAGCTAAACTTTGACTAGTGTTATATACTGTCAAGCAGTATCAGAGCTGACCACTGGATCTCAGGCGGATGGCCCTATTCAGTCTTTATTGGAACGAATTACTCTGAACACCTGTGTCACTCATCTATCGCAGCAAGCTCTCTTGCCCTCCTGTCTGTCACTCATTTCCCCACTATCCAAATCGGAACGCCAGTGGTCAGTTCCTACCTGTCCACATTCTTTGCCCCAACTTCGTTTTCCTTTGTTGAGATGGTGAGTGACCTTGGCATAGTGACCAGACAGAGAGTGACCTTGGCACGCATTCAGGTACCTTTGTTCTGAGTTATCAACAACATCACCCCTGCCCTAAACTCTCTTGCTCCGGATGGAACTGTTACATATGTTTGTGCTGTTTTTCAACACTATCGCCTTCATCTTCTTGTATCTCAGAAACTAACAAACAAATAACAATAACACCAGAAAGTTCTTTGTTCATCTCTGCCTGCTAAACACAAATAATTCATATCTATACAACAACAAACAAAAGATAGTAAACGACCACTGAAAAACATGACGCTCTGAAAAATAATGCAGCTGCAGAATAAATTGCGTAATATGTTAATAAGGTAAGTGAAGGTTAATCTGTTCTTAATTTACATATTTATACTGGTTTAGAAGACTCTACTGAGTCTATATACAACCAGTTTTTTGAAGGTTGGTTTAATGTGTGAGTCCATTTAATAGACTCAAACACTAGAGCTAAGTAGACCCGCAGCCAGTTAGGCGCCATCTATAGCTGCTCTTAACAAACCACCTGGGGAAAGGTACAAATAACTTGGGTAGATTTATTTTTTGATTCCCAACTGCCAAAGAGTTTTAAAATGTGCCCGACACTGAACAGAGGTGTCCGATCTCACTACCCAAAGCTCATAGGAATTTTGACCAGAAGGTCCACGTGAAGAAAATCCTGGTCTCCCCTGGGATTTGAACCGGCACCAGAGGCGGACACTTTACCCTGAGTTCCCCACTACTTGTTTTAAATTGTGCAGTTCAACTGGCGGGCTGATGTTCCGCTCGCGTTGGCTAGTATTTGTAAAGTGTAAGAAATTCAATGTTAAAGTTATAAAACCAATATTATAAATACTTGTTTGAATGTTGTTTTTTTTCCAGAAACAAACTAGGAACAGGGACGAACTTCAACGATGCTCTTGTGATTGGCCGGCGTTTCACCGCTGAAGAATCATTCAACTCGAGTCTGGTCCATGCAATCCCAACGGAGACCATGTTGATACCTGAATCTGTCAGAATACTGAAGTCGTTCTATGGGAAAACAGGCTATCAGAGGCAGAGTTTGGTCAATATGAAGGAAGATGTTTATAAGGATTCTCTAGAAGTTTATGAAGTTGACCAGAAGAGATTAGAAGAAGCAAAATCTAAATTGTAAAGACGAGCAGCTAAAGCTCAAATAATAAAATATCGACAGTTGTATTAGATTATAATCAGAGGTCAATAATAGGATAAAGAAGTTATTTTTTACAGGGAAGCCAGTACAAAAACAAACCAAAATGTATTCATCATCATCATGATAATGTTCACTTAGGTGTTTGAGGCCCGTTTCGTTAGCCGGCTTTATCTATGACCTACAGCTGTGGCGTGGTTCCAGGCCTCGTCCAGGGCGGAAGAGGAGGTTGCTACTTGCTGGAGCCGTACTGTTTGGGGACGGCCTCTTCTGTGCCTCCAGCCAGTATTGACACTGGCGATGGCAATGTTGAATTGACCTAGTATCCAGGGGCAGTGCGGCTGTTGGCGAGGGTGCTGGTGAGACGTTTTGTTAGAGATTTGCAACCCCCGGTAAGGAGGCGGCGCTACCGTGTTCTAATAATACGTGGATGTGACGATGGTGATCCCTGGAGGCTCTTGTGGGAGAGCTGGGTACTTCGCTGCCTTGGGACAGGGGCTGCGAGGAGGGAGGTTTGTAAGGAGTACTCTGTCTCTTGTGTGTGGTGTCCGTGTCTGTTATAATCCGATCGAAGATTTGGAAACGACAGAATTTAACACAAACACTGGGAGACGTGGGCGCAGTCTGTGAGGCACTCCCAAGTTGTTCCGCACCATTTTGCACCATCTGAAAAAGATCAGTTGTTATTTGAACGATAACATGTGTACTTAGAAATAGAGAATTAAAAAAATAGTGGCAATAAATAAATAAAAGGAGATTTGTTGAGAAAGTCTGGTGAAAGAGAATGCCAACACAAAGCTTTGATAACGACAGAAATTATAGCAAATATATAGAAAAGATCAAATTAGTCAGGCAGAATTTAACAGCTACCTACAAGAACAAAAGGGCATGGCTACAAATTAACTAAAGAAAGGTCCAGATTAGTTATTATGAAATATTTATTTAGTCAGAGAGTGGTGAATGCTTGAAAAGCATTGCTACAGGAAGTAGTAGAGGCAAGAACAATTAATGCATTTAACAATAGGTTAGATGGGCATAACTTTTATAGCAAGGAAATATAAATGAAACTGGTTGTATCCACTCTGCAGAGTCTTCTAAAGCAGTATAAAGACGTTAAGTTAAATACAAGACCATAAATACTACAGCCGCAGGGGCAGGAAATATATACTGAGTCCAGCAAAGAAGCGAGAAAGAGGTTTACAAAAGACAAGAGAAAATATAATGATGAGCTGGCAATGAAACTGTCAATAGGGCAGCAACAAAAAATTGCAAATAATTAATTTTTAAATTTAACCTTAGTTGTCCATCACAAGTGATGAAGACCACTCTCTTTGTTCAGCCATGTGGACAGTCGTATCTCTTGCTGTGTCCGCTGAAATGGGTGACTTGCGAGGTAATTTGGATTAAAGGGAGGAAGAAACTGCGCCTTTTGTCAACCTCACTCACAGAGCGTAAGCTACCTTTTGCCAGTGGCAAGACATTCATCGAGACGACTGGAGATAGCATAGGATGCAGATTTTGCCTCAGGGTTACCACCGAAGCCTTTCCGTAAACATGTAACCCGCAGGGAAGAAAGGTGGGATGGCATCTAACGCAGTTTGTCATGCCTTTTCGATAACCACAAGAGGTCGTATGGACAACACTCAGCGTGTGAGTGAGTCTGGCATCTCTCCCCGGATGCACTGGGCCAACAGGCGCAGAATAAAAACATAGTGCAACGCACACCGCCTTGGGGAAAGGAGAAATAAGGCGAAGGCAAAAATTTTGTTTTTAATTAGTGAGATGTTTCTTTGGATGTCAATATATGTGTTATGTTGTTGAAAACAGACATGGTCATTTCTGTTGTGTTTCTTTCATCCTTTGTTATTAATGCTCAAGTTGAGAGAAAGTCTGGACTTGGTCCAGTATTTATTTTTATCTGCAGAGCTTAATTTTTTGTATACCTTATAAATATGAAGAAATAAAAAACAGAAGACTTGTAATATCTAGAAACTGATTTTTGTGTTGTTTTACAAAATTGAGCTCAGTTCATCCCATGATCTCTTGAGTTCGTTGGGGCTACCTTGCTGACACCTTCATAATCCTGGGCCACCCTCTCTGTCTGCAGTTGCTTTTTAGGCCTCTTTGGGTCATAGGTTAGTCCATTCATGGATGTTATCTTCCCATTGTTTTCTCGAACATCCCCGCCTTCACTTGCCTTGTACTGTACCCTGTAGCTGAACGCTCACGCAGGAAAAGAGAGAACAATACTGGCCTCGCGAGACAGATATGAGACAAAAAGCTGTATGGAGATAAAACAGCCTTACAAACAACGGTGTCCTTTGTAAGAGAAACCGGGACCTTGATCTGAGGATGAACGAAGAAGAAGAAGTATTCTGTAGTATTATACTTGCAAGGCCTTTGAACCTCGGGATGTGACCATACCAAGTCAGCTTACACCTTTTGATCATTGTAAAGAGGTCATCGTAAAGTTCACTTGCATTCTCAAATCTACGTCGTACTTCATCACTAGTGATGCACTTTTTGTAGGTGACATTTAGGAGTCTTCAAAAGCATCTCATCTCCATGGCCTGAATTCTTTTTTGGAGCTCAGCCGTAATGGTCCATGTAGAGGAATATCGAAATAATCAGTGAGTGCATTAGTCTGACCATTATGGTGAGGGAGATCTGACCATTATGGTGAGGGAGATCTGACCATTATGGTGAGGGAGATCTGACCATTATGGTGAGGGAGATCTGACCATTATGGTGAGGGAGATCTGACCATTATGGTGAGGGAGATCTGACCATTATGGTGAGGGAGATCTGACCATTATGGTGAGGGAGATCTGACCATTATGGTGAGGGAGATCTGACCATTATGGTGAGGGAGATCTGACCATTATGGTGAGGGAGAGTCGTTGATCTTTTCATATATGTAAAAAAAATTACTATAATTAAAAATAATGGGGGGGGGGGGCAGAAGTTGCAGCTAAATGAGCTGACAGGAGTCAGTGACTCATTGCTGGCGTCAGAGTCAGTGAACTAAAGCTGACCAAGGACCGAACCCACTTCTAAGTGCCGGCCCTGGAAACAGGCTGCACTAGTGTAGTCTGGCTAAGAAAACAGGGATCGCAGTGAGAAGGCAAACTCGGAACCAAAAACATTCAGCTGAAACAGGATGTGTCAGGCTGAAATATCGCAGCCTCGCTGTAAACCATGTGTGGTCCGCCGGGGTCTTTGTGTGTGACAAGAACAAGAATAGCACCACTGCCTCACAGAGAGCATGTCGTAAGAGGTGACTAACCGTGTGACATGGAGAAGAATACAATGGCAAATAGAGGAACATTCATATAATTAAATAGATCCTGATTACAATTAGGTAGCAGTGAAAAAGGCAAATGCAATGTCAGGTATGATAAAAAAAAAATTTTAACCCAAAAATCTCTAGATGCCAACCGACTTCTCACATCCCAGGAAGACACAATAGTTATACAATGGATTCCTGGTCACACAAATACACCTGGCAATGTCAAGGCAGACAGTCTGGCTAAGATGGGATCAAGTCAAGAACAACAATACACACCAACAACCCTACAGACAGTCAAACAACTACTGAAGACTGCGGACAAAGAAGCCTTGCAGAATAGATGAGCAATAGGAAATACTGGGAAAGAAATCAACAAACATATGGCCATCCCGAAGACAACATCAACCTCCTGAAAAGGAGAGACTAAAGCACCGTTTTCCGTTTTCGTACTCAACACATACAACTTATCAGTCACTTGAACAGAATCCAACCAGAACATACTCCAGAGTGCCGGTGGTGCACACATCCACATGAAACATTGAACACGATCTGTTTTGAATGTCCGGCCCCCATTGTAGAACTTGAAAAGATTACAAAACTGCAATCCATGACCGACAGAAGAGACTGCAGAGCCCAGCTGCAATCAGAGAAACTCAGAAGACTGACTGGCCATCCAATGCACCAGAGACTAAACAATATCGGAAATGGGAAACTAAAGCGGAGAAACTTTGCAGAAATAGCCAAAGCAAAGATGCACGAAGACCCCATAAACGCATTAACAACACCAAAGCCCTTCCCTACTGTACGAAAACCTACCTGGAGGCAGCATATATTTCCAGAGGTGGTAGAAAATATACCAGGTATTGGAAACAAAAACTGCCAGACTGAAAAAGAAAGAAGAGATACTACCCTGAGCTACATATCGAAAAACTACCCAAGCATGGACTGGACCCATGCATACACCGACGGTTCCGTAACAAACACAACACAGAACGGAGCCTTTCTGAACCTACCAAATGGCAGAAAAATAATACTGTCATTGGCTACTGGAAAATACACAAGCAATTTCAAAGCGGAGGCAGAGGCACTGAGGGCGGCAGTGGAAGAAATGGTGACAGGTCAAAGTAATGAAAGCCATATAGTCCTGCTTACAGATGCCTTGGCCGTAGTCACAGCACTAAAAAGCCAGAAAAATACTGAACTTAATGATTTAAGAGCAGTACTCTGTCAACTATGCCAGCAGTCCGCACCAAAAAGGGTAGTGGTACAGTGGGTTCCATCCCACTGCAACATCCAAGGCAACGAGGAGGCAGACAGACTGGCAAAAGGAGGTGCAAGACTACCACAACCAGATACTAGTATGACATACGAAGAGTCAAAACGGCTAATTAGAGCTAGGTACATGACCAAATGGGAAACCGAACATACTGGCTACACAAAAAACGATGCCTATTACCAGTTGAACAGAAGAGAGCAGGTCGTGGTCTTCAGACTTCGCACTGGCCACAATAGACTGTAATCTATTCAACAAATTGAAGATAGGTGGCACTGACGAATTCCCGTGGGGCACTGGGAAAATGACCGCTGAACATTTGCTGCAAAACTGCCCTACATACGAGGATCAGAGAGAGCAGATGTGGCCATCACCAGTGGCAACACTAGACAAGCTCTATGGCAGTGTCGACAGCCTCAGGATGGCCGCTGCTTTTTTCGAAAAATAATGGTTTATGTCTGACTGCGTACGATGGAGAAGAAGAAGAAGAAGAATGTCCGGCCCAAAAGACAGTGGAGAACTGGACAAAAGAGTGGAACTGAAAATAAACTACACCAAAACCTCCACCACTCTCTTTTCACTCTCTCCTAACAAAGAGACAATAATAAAGATTGGAAACTAACAAATACCCCAGTTGGTCACACCCACTTTCCTTGGCATGACATTTGGCTCGAGACTTACCTGGAAGCCAAATATATTTTAAAAATTCAGACAAGGGACATAAAAGATGTGATTAAACAAATTGGCTGGTACATCGTGGGAGCAAGTGTGCACTGATGCAATCAGACAAATCATGGAATATACCTCAAGCACTTGGGCAACAGCGGCCAAAAGAAACGCAGAAAAACAAGATCCAGCCAAAGAATGTACATGCAAATAAACACAGCGAAGACAAAAACCTTGGTAATATCCAAGCAACGTAGACATAAATTTGATAATCAATGGAGTAATAATCGAACTAGTACAGAAGTTCACATATTTGGGTCAAACCATAACAGACGATGTCCGAAATGAGACAGAAATCAAGACAAGGAATGAAATGATAAAAAAGGGTTTCAGAGAAAAACAGAAATTGTTTACCTCAAAGACTGTCGGGATAGAACTGAGGAAAAGAGTAATCGCTACTCATAAATGGCCAATTGCACTGTATGGGAGTGAAACATGGAGTTTAGTGAAGAAGGATGAAAAAAGCTTGGAAGTGTTTGAAATGTGGTGCTACCGTAGAATGGAAAGAGTGAGTTGGATAGAACAGAATTTAATGACAATGTACTCACTGAAGTGGGCGCACTAAGACAAATATTGAATATAATACAAATACGTCGGTTGAGTTAGCTGGGTCACAATAGGAGACATGAAACGCTTCTACAGAAGATACTAGAGTGAGAGATTCAAAGGAAGAGAGGACCCGGGCATCCAATTAAATTTTACATCACAGGCCTGCAGGGACATTAATGTACGAACCTATGCTGAAATGAAGAGAACTGCAGAGTATATGGTCAAATGGAGAGACAGACTCAGACAACCTTACAACCTGTCTTAGGACTGATTAACCAGACGAGAGGGTCAAATGGAGAGACAGACTCAGACAACCTTACAACCAGTCTTAGGACTGATCAACCAGAGGAGAGGGTCAAATGGAGAGACAGACTCAGACAACCTTACAACCAGTCTTACGACTGATTAACCAGAGGAGAGGGTCAAATGGAGAGACAGACTCAGACAACCTTACAACCAGTCTTAGGACCGATCAACCAGAGGAGAGGGTCAAATGGAGAGACAGACTCAGACAACCTTACAACCAGTCTTAGGACTGATTAACCAGAGGAGAGGGTCAAATGGAGAGACATACTCAGACAACCTTACAACCACTCTACAAGCTGATCAATGATGATGATGATGAGATGCAACCAAACCAAGGAACAAGAAAACCAAACAGCCATTTGCTGAAACCCTATAAGGTCGTCTCCAAACAATCGTATTGTCGTCAGACGTGCGTAAAAACAATGGACATAACCTAGTGAACAGATCTATAACATTGCTACAAAGGTTTTGTGTCTGGCTATAAAAAAATACTAATAAATAGATCTAGTTTCATTTGACTCTGTCCTACAGTCACACTCTTGCACAACTTTCCCACGCGCCCTCATGGTGAGGCCCTTCCATTGCACTTTGGTTGGGCTGGCTTCTGAGAGCGCACAAACCTAGCATAGGTACATACAGACGCACACATACATCCAAGCACTGGTTTATGCGTCTTAATATCGACCAGTTGACTACGGTCTGGGGTTGAATAGGCGCGCCTCCGCCAGTAGAAACTAGTGAGGCAAACACATACAATTTTTAAAAATATAAATAAAACAGGCTATATGAGAACTCAGATGACGTAAAACTATTTTGACTGACACACGTCATCTCTATAAATCCTATATGAATGATCAAAGTCCACATTCAAAAATGACCCTTTCAACAACATAGTAGAATCGTCCAAAATGGGCTGCGACAGATGTGTGACTCCTGGCTGAATAATAAAGCAGATGAGATCTAAGGTTTTGCTAGCAGACATGATACGAACAAAATTTTGCATGCACTCAAAGTGGTCTATGGTCCAACATCATCAGGTGCCTTAACTTAACGTTTTTATACTAGTTTAGAAAACGCTGCAAAGTCTGTATACAACCAGTTACATTTGCATTACCCTGCTCCAAAAAACTATGCACATCCAATCTTTCTTAAATGCATTAACTGCCCCTGCCTCCACTACCTCCCGTAGCAATGCATTCCAAGCATTCACCACTCTCTGGCTAAAAAAATATTTCCTAATATCTAACCCAGGCCTCTCTTTAGTTAATTTTTAGCTATACCATCTTGTTGTTGTGGGAGGCTGAATTTAAAAAAAATAATTATATAATTTATCCATTCCTGTGATCATCTTATAAACCTGTTTTAAGTCACCACGAATTCTTCTCTCTTCTAGACACTGTAGGCCGGTTGTTCTGAGTCGTTCCTCATAACTGTGATTCTGGAATCCCACTATCAGCTTTGTCGCTCTTTTTTTGTATCCTTTCCAGCATGTTTATATCCTCTCTACGATAAGGACTCCACACCTCTACACAGTACTCCAATCTAGGTCTAACTAATGCTTTATACAGTTTTATTTTCACTTCCTTGCTCCTATGTTTAATATTCTTTTGATCATACCTAACATTGCATGTGCCTTTTTTACTGCTACCTGGACTTGCTCACTCATTTTACCTGTATGCTCTATTATAACCCCTAGGTCCCTTTCCTTTTCTATAATTCTAATATTGTTCTCGTCCATTCTGTAATTATTTTCCAAATTGGATCATTAACCGCTCTTCATTTCAGATAACAAAATACTAATGATAGTTTTAGACAGGGAAACAGATTATCACGAACAAATATTGATCATTTAATAATGTTCTAAACCAGCCATCATGGGAGGGTAGGGCAGAAGTGTAAGGGATGGTACAAATGGGAGTATAGCAAGGATGTATCCCCTCCCAAACCTATTTAACATTTATGGAGATTGCACAATGAGGAGCGTTAGAGATGATGATAATATCTTTATAATCGGCTGATACAAGATCCCAGAGCTAAGATACGCAGACGATACTGTGATAATATAAAATAGTGCAGAGTGGTTAGAGCAGCTAATTACAACCGTAAGCAGATGCAGCAAAGATCAAAACCTCTTTACAACCGCAAGCAGATGCAGCAAAGATCAAAACCTCTTTACAACCGCAAGCAGATGCAGCAAGGAACAAAACCTCTTTACAACCGCAAGCAGATGCAGCCAAGATCAAAACCTCTTTACAACCGCAAGCAGATGCAGCAAAGATCAAAACCTCTTTACAACCGCAAGCAGATGCAGCAAAGATCAAAACCTCTTTACAACCGCAAGCAGATGCAGCAAAGAACAAAACCTCTTTACAACCGCAAGCAGATGCAGCCAAGATCAAAACCTCTTTACAACCGCAAGCAGATGCAGCAAAGATCAAAACCTCTTTACAACCGCAAGCAGATGCAGCAAAGATCAAAACCTCTTTACAACCGCAAGCAGATGCAGCAAAGATCAAAACCTCTTTACAACCGCAAGCAGATGCAGCAAAGGTCAAAACCTCTTTACAACCGCAAGCAGATGCAGTAAAGATCAAAACCTCTTTACAACCGCAAGCAGATGCAGCAAAGATCAAAACATCTTTGCAAACATAAACAAAACAAAGATAATGACCACCGACAAAACAAGAAGTTAACATAAATTCTAGTTCGAGGGTGTGGAAATAGAACAGATCACGAACTTCGAGTATCTGAGCGCCAGGATTGACAACAAGCGTGATTGCTAGAAGAACATTAGAAGGAGAATGACAATGCAGAAGTTAATCAACCTGAGAAAAATATGGCAGAATACCAGCAAAGCAATAAAAGTATAAATTTTGAGAACCTGTGATTTTTTTCCGTGGGAGTCTGCGAATGCGAAACAAGGACAGTTACATAAACCTCAAGGAAGAGAATCGAGTCGTTCAAGTCGAAATGTTATAAAAAGTTTCTCAGAATAACATGGATGGAAAAAAATTAGAAAGCAGACGTTCGACAAGAGTGGCGCATAAAAAAGAACTGGTTCACAAATTTCATCATGACCAGAAAATCAAAATACTTTGGCCACATCAAAAGACACAACGGTCTTGATAGAACTGTAATGGAAAGCATGTGTCCGGGCAAGAGGGGCAGAGGCAGACCAAGAAGGTGATGGCACCAAGATGTCAAGGCATGACTCTGTGACAGGATGGACATTTTACAATATGTTGTTGTTGCTTAGATGTTTGCCTCACTAGTTTCTACTGGCGGAGGCGCGACATTTTCCACCCCAGACCGTAGTCAATTGGGCGATATCAGGACGCATAAACCAGTGCTTGGATGCATCTGTGCGTCTGTATGTACCTATGCTAGGTTTGTACGCCCTCAGAAGCTAGCCCAACCAAAGTGCAATGGAAGGGCCTCACCGTGAGGGCGCGTGTGAAAGTTGTGCAAGAGTGTGACTGTAGGACAGAGTCAAATGAAACAGACAGAGTGAGGTAAGAGGAGAGAGCAGAGTTGCCCTCAGGGTAGAAGACCGCCCATGGTGATTTTACAATAGATCGAGTTTCTTTCAGACGGACTGTGATGGGAGCGACGTTCTGCACAGAATGATCATAACCAGTCATCATCTATTCACAGCGATGCCATTTATTTCCTGCCTCGGCGTCTTATAATAAAAGCACTGAATGATAAACCAAATAAAGAGGATATCAAAAAAGATATTTGTTAACTTTCTAATTGGCAAGAAGGACTAACGTCTGGTCAGGCAAAATATACTGATCAGACATGTTTGTCAGGGTCTGGCAAAATATACTGGCCAAGACGTTCACCTCGGCTTCCTAGTAACCCTACCTGGAAATGGGCTGTTTTCATGTCAGCCTGGCTAACGAGGTGAGGTTCGATTTGATCCCCGTAGTAGTGAGTGACACGCAGATGAAGCCAAGCTTTGCACAACCGCCTGGAGGACGCCTGTCCACTTCATCAGCACGCTCGGGATGTCAGGATAGCTACTACATTCTGTCACAAGTTCCGCCATATCATGGGGTACAAAAGGGTTACCAGACTTCTTATTTCTATATACTCTCAACAGTTAGTTCATACTACAAGCTAATTTGTGAAAAACAAGAATTGATGTGGACATTTAGAATACTCCAATGTTGACCGTCCAGTGGTAGTTAAGGTACAACATGAAGGCACAGACGAGCAAAGCTCACGAACAACAGCACGGCCTGACAAACCACCAACCGTAACGACTATCGACCAAACAAACAATTGGTTATATTTGAAATGTGTGTCAAAGAAAAGATTGTAGGACTATAAGCTTGGTCGACTCGCTGTTTCTTTTCGTTGATTAATATAAGTAATGAAACACTGTAATCGGGGATGAAGTGGTAGAAATGTAATTGCAAAACCTCTCAGCTTTTGTGAGGCGAGGTGAACGGTTACCTTTCCCGATGTCTTGCCTTGTATATCAGAAAGATGTAAATTTAGTCTCATGTCAATCACTGCCGTCAGGGATGAAGTACTACAGGCTTCATTGTTCGATACATCAACGTTTCGAAGAACTACTACCTTTCCATTCTGTCATGACAACCCTAACAGTAAATCAAATTTACAACTGAATAGACTCGAACATGATGCGACTATGGAGCGAAACTTGAGCCTTCGCGTGAACAGCAACAGCTCTAACAACATTACATCCTGCGCTTTCTATTCGTGTACTGTGGTTGTATAATGCTTACTACTGATATTTGGGTTATAGCTGTTTCGTAGTACCTAGCCAGGATTACTACACGGGAACCACATAGTCTCATATACTTCGCTGGTGCAACAATTATTCCGTTGTGACAGTTAGTTCAAAGATATACTTCAGCATTGGCATGTTCCTTAACTAACTATGATGTTAATTATAGATACAAGATCTTCAAAGTGGATTTTGCTTTCTGTGCAACATACCAAGGGATGCAACCAAATAAATTTTTAAAAATTGAAAAATAAGAGTTATCCCATCATAAAAAATTCGCGTGAGAGGTTCTAGCTTGGGCATCTCCCCTCTTTATCCAGGTACAACCTAGAACGAGTGAGCTATGGCCCTACACCAGAACCACATGGACGTGTACATTGGCATCTGTACACTGAAGGCGATAGGTGTTAATTATCCACCCGACCAAATTTCTCACGCTTGCTTTCGTCCTCGTACAAGACATATGGGGAGGAACAGCTCGCGACCCCGGGCGCTCGTCGGCGACGATTGTGACAGCAAAGCCGTGCTTATCACAAGAGCTGAACCTTGAACCGTGACCGGCGTCGAAGTCATGGAGCGAACTAGACAAGTAACTGGCAGAAGACAACACTGGCTGCTCCTGTAGCTGAAACTACTTTAGTTACAATTTGTATATATGCCGCAACATGTGAACCTCAACCCTGCGCGGTGGTGACCTGAATTTTGCATATTGCTTTCAAATAATTTCAAATAAGTGTGTGAAAATTAAAATAATGTTACAACATACATTAAAATAGAGCATGTTTAATAAAATACAATTTTGAATTTTGAATTTAATAAGTAGACATTTGTTTTGAATAAATATTCAACAATTTTACATTAAAGTATTTGTTATCGTTCTATGTGTTTAAAGGGAGACACCCCTGTTCACAAAGAGAGACAACTTTCTAATACATAAATAAGGTAAAACTGCAAACATAGTGACGTTTAAAAATCTGAATATTGTATATATAATATAAATATGATAATATTAATGTTGCAAATCCAGTGTGAACAGTACCACTCAAAATTTGTTTAGCATTTCCAACAAAAATGCTGTTTTAAGCATTTTACAAGCAGGTTTTATATTAATGTAAATATTCATCTATTTATTGTTATTCTGATATTAGTTTTTATT
Organism: Ariolimax columbianus; assembly: GCA_036924085.1. Taxonomy (NCBI): domain Eukaryota; kingdom Metazoa; phylum Mollusca; class Gastropoda; order Stylommatophora; family Arionidae; genus Ariolimax; species Ariolimax columbianus. The sequence continues at coordinate 72,334,083 of JAVGWX010000005.1, read as the reverse complement.
ATTTCCCTTTCTTGTAAAAAAAATGCATCGCCCTTGTGACAGAGTAAACATTTACAATGTCAACACAGTTCACGACTAGGCCATGCAACTATTATCTGGCTACTTGAATGTCCTGTGCTAGGTGTTCTGTTATGTGTAGCTTTTAAATTCTTATATTAAAGACGTGTGTGTTTCTTGGTGTATTGCTCCAGTGTTGACCAAGTATATGATGTAAAGAGAGGTATATTAACTGTCTTGTTATAGTTTTCTTGAACAAATCATATATAAACGCAATAATCTTACCACACTAGTCTGAACATTACTCTGACAACCTTCAAGCACATACGTTACCTTACAATCATTATAATCATGTGGAATCTTGCTTGCTATTGGTTGAATAAATATGATCTTAATATTTATATTTTGACATTTGAAACACGTACACACGAAACTGTACTTTAAGTCAGTATGTATCTGTTTATTAATTGCTTTGTTTCATTGCATGGTTCAAGTTGTCATATTCATGAAAGTAAACAAACATCTTCAGTACACATTCTTGCATTTCCGATTTTGACAAAAAAATACACATCACTGTTCAAGTTGTACACATCTGGTTTATTGAATAAATAACATAATTAACCAGATGCAAGACATGGTAGAGATGCAAACCTAATTGTTGTAAACAATATATATGTACACAATATATGTGCGTGTGTGTGAATTGTACAGATCTCTTGGATGGAAGGGATATTAACTCTCAGTTATACAACCTACGTCTTGCTCTTACAGGCTTTATAAATAATGCTCAAGATATACTAACACAACTAGGATGAGAAAGAAGAATTTCAAGCGTAAAAAACTAACTTTTTCTGTAGCGTTTCTAAAGTGAAGTGAATGTGCGGGACTGTGTATATTTATGTATCTAATATACTCCTCCACTCCCTACAAGCGAGGCACTATACAATATACATGATCACATCAACCAGTCTTGAGCTGATTTGTGTTATGACGTCACTGCTCTCTTATTCCCGTTTGCTAAAAATCACAATACAGCAGTGGTTCTCAACCTTCTTAAAAATCCCACAATCCAAGAAGACAATAATAATTAAACTACAAACCATCTAGACGCCCCCCACTCCGCGCAAGAACAAAAAATAATCAGTCTGCTATGTAATCCATTCAAAAAGGCAAAGGCTACCGTCCGTCGTAGACGATGATAGCATAATAAATTTTAGTAGCACTATTTTTTAGTAAGGATTAACTGCGCTAATTTTTATCCTACTTAACTTAACGTCTTTATACTGGTTTAGAAGACCCTGCAGAGTCTGTATACAATCAGTTACATTTACATCACCTTGCTCTAAAAGCTATGCGCATCCAGTTTATTCTTAAATGCATTTACTGTCCCTGCCTCCACTACCTCCCCTGGCAATGCATTCCAAGCAGACACCACTCTCTGACTAAAAAAATATTTCCTAATATCTAACCTTGACCTCTCTTTAGTCAGCTTGTAGCTATGCCCTCGTGTTATTGTAGGTGGCTGTATTTTAAAAAACTTGTTATAGTCTAATTTATCGATTCCCCTGATCATCTTATAAACCTGTATTAAGTCACCACGAATTCTTCTCTCTTCGAGACACTGTAGGCCGGTTTTTCTGAGTCGTTCCTCATAACTGTAATTCTGGAATCCCACTATCATCTTTGTCGCTCTTTTTTGTATTCTTTCTAGCATGTTTATTTCCCCTCTATGATAAGGACTCCACACCTGTACACCTGTACATCCTCACTCTCTTGTCTCAACCATTCGACCCCAGTGGCAAGTAAAGGACAAGACGACTAGGGCGCTACTACGAGATGCAGGGGACTCCACATCAAGCACCCGGGAAAAAGACGGCGGAGTCGAACCCACGCCACCTGATCATGGGGCCGACGGTTTTAACCCCTTCGCCACGGAATCGCCACGCAATCCATTTCAAATTAACAATATGCACCAATATTGAGATATTACATTATTATTATTAAACGTGGCTTGTTTTAATTGGTATGCTTTTATCAAGTGGTTTTCTGTGTAACTATGTGTAATAGAAACTAGAATAACACGATTGCTACGCGTGGTAATACACTGTGAACAATGCATCTAGCCCCTTAACTCTTGATGATTCATCTTTGTATAGCTTGATAATCCAGTGAAAAACAACATTTTGCGAAGAGACGCTTTTGATGTAAACAAAAATGTATGCCTTTTATGTAGGTTGAGGACATATGTATACGCCATTGATATATTGATATGGGATTATGATAGCAAAGTAGGATTATAAAGACGTTTTCGTATATTTTAGAGACAGGCTTGCTCCACTATCGCATTTGAAGTATGCCTTTGGGGGCAAATATAAATGACGCATAATGGATCTACAGTAGAGTTAGTCACATCTCATATATTTGAGCACAACACCATTCACATACACTAAAAGACAGCTGAGTGAGGAGTTTTCTTTTGCATTGTGAAAGAAAGCCATGCAACCAATGTCCCAAATACGAAGAAGGAAAAATAAAGTGAATTATTTACGTTCCTGTGGAATCAGTAGAAGAATAAGATGGTCTGTGTAAATCTATTTTCACTTATTGTTAGTGAAGTTTCTGAGCCATCAACTTTCAAATCCCAGGACTAGCATATGACAATTTCAGACGAAAGCCTGGCCTATGCAGTGCAATATATATATATATCATCATCATCATGTAGCATGTCCATTGTAGAATGTCGCTCCCATCACAGTCTGTCTGAAAGAAACTCGTTCCCTTGCCAAAACACCAGCTTCCGCCACTGTCATACTCAGGCATTCCTGGATATCTTGGTGCCATCGTCTTCTTGGTCTACCCCTTTCTCTTTTGCCTGGCACCATACCTTCCATCACCGTTCTCTCAAGATCGTTATGTCTCTTGATGTGACCAAAGTATTTGCATTTTCTAGCCAAAATGTAATTGATAAACCAGTTCTCCTCTATGCTCAGCTCTTGCCGAATGCGTACATTTGTTCTTTTCTCTGTCCAGGGTATTCTGAGGATCTTTCTGTAACATTTTGACTCGAAGGATTCGATTCTTTGCCTAGAAGTTTTGGTAATCGTCCATGCTTCACGGCCATAAGCTGCCACAGGAAAAACACAGGCTCTCAAGACTTTTACTTTTATCGTTTTGTTGGTGGCCTGCCATAATTTCTTCAGGCTGTTCAGTCTCTGCATTGCCATAGCTAGTCTTCTTCTGATTTCTTTCGAGCAGTAACCATTTTTGTCAATTCAGGAGCCCAGATATTCAAAATGTGTAACCTGATCTATTTCCTCACCACCCACTGTAAATTTATGCTGACATTTATATATATATATATATATATATATATATATAATAATAATAGCTGTCCATCGTTGTCGATGAGGACCGCCGACATCATCCTTGTCACAGATTTCCCTGTTGGGTGTGGGTGCGCATGTGGCTGAACAGGCCAATGCGAGCACGAAAACATCTGCTACATATCGGGCACACGAGGTTTGTAGAAGGGGATGGTGTTCCCGCTGCTCGGGATTTCCGCGTCTCGCGTCTGTTCTGGGCTTTCACAACACGGTCATCTTCCCCGGCAGCGACACCCGATTTGACTGCGCTTCTCCAGTCAGATCTGTTTTTTGCAAGACATTCCCAGGTGTCGAAGTCTATCTGGCAACTTTTTAGTGAGTCCTTCAGACCGTCTTTAAAACGTTTCTTTGGGCGCCCTCTCTCGCGCCATCCGTCTCTCAACTCGCGTAGAGAAGCTTCTTTGGGAGCCGCTCGTCTGACATACGGACGAGGTGTCCGGCCCATCCTAGTCGTGCTTTTTCTAGCAGTGCATGTATGCTAGATATATATATATATATATATCAATCAAAGCCTGTCGCTCTTCTTGGTACATAGGCCATTGTCAACATCCCGACAGCATGCACGGTCCTGTGCTCCTTCTGGCTCTCTCCAGGTGTAATCGTTTAATTGTAGCTCCTTCTCACATGCTCTTCTCTGCGTATTTTTTTGTCTACCTCTCTCTGTCTTTCTCTGAGGATTACATGTAAAAGCCTGTCTCGGCTATGTTGTGCCATCCGCAGCGTATGTCCTATCCAACTCCACTTTCTTTGCTTCATTTGTTGTTCCAATAGATGTTGTTGGTTTCTTTCCCATAAGTCTTCATTCCTCGCCATATCCTGCCACTTTATTCCAATTATCCTTTGTAGACCCCCTCTTAACGAAGAACTATAATGCAACCTGCTGTTGGAACTTGAGACATTTTTCTTGATTCTTGGTGTTGGCTAAATGTATCCTCAAAAATGGGTTTGTGCTTTGCTGTGAAGATTCTCTTAGGTCTCAGCTTGACGCGGGCAATGACCAACATGTGGTCTGTATCACAGTCAGCACTCAGGTAGCTGCGAGTTAATTGTGTGTGATTCAGATGTCGCCTTAATCACCCTAGTAGCTATTTGTTGTATGTGATTCAGATGTCACCTCCATCACTCGGGTAGCTGTATGTTAGTTGTGTGTGATTGAGATGTCGCCTCCATCACTCTAGTAGCTGTGTGTTAGTTGTGTGTGATTGAGATGTCGCCTCCATCACTCGAGTAGCTGTGTGTTAGTTGTGTGTGATTCAGATGTCGCCTTAATCACCCTAGTAGCTATTTGTTGTGTGTGATTCAGATGTTGCCTCCATCACTCTAGTAGCTGTGTGTTAGTTGTGTGTGATTGAGATGTCGCCTCCATCACTCGAGTAGCTGTGTGTTAGTTGTGTGTGATTCAGATGTCGCCTTAATCACCCTAGTAGCTATTTGTTGTGTGTGATTCAGATGTTGCCTCCATCACTCTAGTAGCTGTGTGTTAGTTGTGTGTGATTGAGATGTCGCCTCCATCACTCGAGTAGCTGTGTGTTAGTTGTGTGTGATTCAGATGTTGCCTCCATCACTTGGGTAGCTGTATGTGATTCAGATTTCACCTCCATCACTCGGGTAGCTGTGTGTTGTATGTGATTCAGATGTCACCTCCATCACTCGGGTAGCTGTGTGTTGTATGTGATTCAGATGTCGCCTCCATCACTCGAGTAGCTGTGTGTTAGTTGTGTGTGATTCAGATGTCGCCTTAATCACCCTAGTAGCTATTTGTTGTGTGTGATTCAGATGTTGCCTCCATCACTCTAGTAGCTGTGTGTTAGTTGTGTGTGATTCAGATGTTGCCTCCATCACTTGGGTAGCTGTATGTGATTCAGATGTCACCTCCATCACTCGGGTAGCTGTGTGTTGTATGTGATTCAGATGTCACATCCATCACTCGGGTAGCTGTGTGTTGTATGTGATTCAGATGTCACCTCCATCACTCGGGTAGCTGTGTGTTGTATGTGATTCAGATGTCACCTCCATCACTTGGGTAGCTGTGTGTTGTATGTGATTCAGATGTCACCTCCATCACTCGGGTAGCTGTGTGTTGTATGTGATTCAGATGTCACCTCCATCACTCGGGTAGCTGTGTGTTAGTTGTGGACCAATGTGGACGCACATCTACACAGTTGGGTCATGAGAGGAAGCATTGAGGAAAGGAGGGGCGGGACTCGTCATACTTCTACAGGATGGAACCGTTATAGAAAAAGCAAGTGCTGCCGGGGAGCCCTCGACAAATCTAAGAACAGAGCAACAGGCAATAATTGAAACAGTCAAACTATTGGATGAAAAGGGTTTAAAGGATAACAGAATAGTGTTTTTGTGTGACTGCATGGACATTTTGCAGGCCACACAAAGTAAACCACGAGATAGTATGGAAAGGGAACTGATATGCCAGCTAAACAAACTCTCAGACCACAATAAAATCACCCTCCAGTGGATTCCAGCTCACTGCGGCATACCTGGGAATGAATGGGCCGACAGACTGGCCAGGGAGGGAAGACAAAGAAAATAATTCATCCACCTAGTGTCATTTCCAGAAGTCAAGGCACACATCCCCCCCAAAAAATATAAACAACAGTGGATAGAGAGAACAAACAGTAAATACCCACAGGACCCAATCAATAGACTGAATAGGAAACAGTATACCACAATTTTTCGCCTAAGAACAGTTCATTGCAGACATACATAAAATAAAAGCAGCACAGGTTGCACAAGTCACTCAGATAGGACCCCAGACCACGTCCTGCCAACATGTCCACTGCACCAAGGCTCCCGTGAGAAGACCTGGCCCGAGGAAAGAAACAAACAAGACAAACTGTGGGGAACCATTGAGGACCTGCGACGTGTCACTTCATGGAGGCACCCCATCTGGTGGCAATGAAACGAGAATATAAAACCGAACGAAAAGAAGAAGAAATAGTCTACACAAGACGTAGTGCTGACCATACTTCGAATGTCGTTACTCCACATTCTGTCTCTTCTGGTAAAACCGATGACCATATATTGATTCTGGTAAATGCAACTGCTCTTCGTGATGATGACAAAAAGTATGCGACTGTATCAAAAATACGATTTTAATATAAGCGTATTTATTTAGTTGCCAAAATAGTAGATAAAATACAAGTTCTCAATTACAATTATTTGTAAACTTATTTAACAAAAAACAAAAATTTTTTTAAATAAATTACAGCTACATAATTAATAAGCAGAAATAAATTTGTAGTGTACATTTATTTGTTGTATGAACATTTTCTGATGCATGTTTTGAACATGGCAGACCAGTCCTGTGGAGCAAACGTGAAAGGTTTGTGAAGGAATTATCAGGATGAAATATTGCTCTTCGTTGTTGATGTAAGTGTTTTTCTTGACAATCTGCAAAAGTGGGGAGATTGTAAAAGTATAGTAATGCTTTATTCGAACTATCACAATATGCAAACCTGCAACAAATGCACCCAGACATGCGCTAACTATTTACCTAGACTTCACCTACATTTTAGAATCTGTTTACAATTGTCAATTGAATCGCTACCACACAAAAAGTGTTACTTCAGTTTGATGGCAACACAACAAGCTACATATCAAATTCTAAACCAGTTCAGAGTCTCAAACCAAATTGCAAAAACTAACGTTAATAATCAAACGAAGTAGAGTTACTGACTAAGGGTTGCATGAAGTCAGTTAATCAATGGGCCATTTCAATTGAAATTGAGTGAATGGCCGCGTGCAACACATTGTCACATTGTGACTGAGACATGCTCGATGGTCGAATGACCACATGTCGCTGACTGTAAAACATGCACGCTTCGAGTTAGAGCCATTAGTAGTTTGCTGTCTGTTGATGTTGTATGGACGCCCCTCTGACCTCTCACTTACTCCAGGACTTTATCCAACCTACACCACAGTACCTTTTTGCAGTTGGCAACTTTGGCAGTTTTGGGTCACGGCCAGGATCAAAACTAAAAGAGTGAGAGCTGTGGGCAGTGTGGGAGTGTGGTGAAAAAGATTCTGAACTTTCTGAAATGCTTCGATTTTTAATTGTTCGTCATGGCTCTGGAGCTGAGGAAATTCATACCAAGTCTGAAGGTCTCAATAAAATGTTATATAGTACTAGTAGTGCCAGGATTTCAGGAATCCAAGTTGATGAACTAAAATCTGAAGCTGCATAAAGTGTAAAACAGTAAATCATTCAATGTAAGGGATAAAGGGCTGCATGCAGACAATCAAATGACGTGTTTGATTGCCAAAGGGCCACACAACCTCAGCAATGAAACATGTACAGTACAGGTAGTGCACTGGTTTGGGGATCAGTCCTCGGTTGGTACTGAATTTATTTTCTTATTGCAAAACGGTACTCGGGGTCGACCAGGCCTAAAAAATTGAGTACCAGAATCATCTGATAAAATAAAGGTGACCACATCAGCTTTGTGAGCAATTGGCCATAACAAATATGGACCTAAAATCATATTCCCCATACTTCACATAGTGAAAACAGGAGCTTTACTTTAACACTTATGTAGCACGGCTGCTGATTAGCAAGATGTTTTAGTTGTTGTTGTTGCTGCGGCATTACACTATTACAGATACAGCAGCATCCAGGCTCTTGCCTTTTGGCTCAATGCCATGTAATCTTTTAGTTCAAACATGCTATTTCTGTTACATTACACATGTAAAATTTGTAGATATCTTTATTTATCATTTACCATTTTGTTCTTGTGTCTTTTATCATTACCATATATATAAAGTGTTTTCTTGTAATTTTATGATGACATTTATCTCTCTTTTGAATGCAATACATAGATTTAGTACATTATACAGTAAATTCATCTCTAATGTTGAGGAACTAAGATGTTAGTCCAGTCAGGCACAAAATACTGTCCAGGATCTCGCGTCATGGTCAATACACTGACCAAGACCACGATCTCTCTTCCATGTAGTGTTCCCTGGAAACAGGCTGTTTTCAAGGCAGCCTGGCTGACGAGATTTGGATTGATGTGATCCCCGTAGTAGTGAGCACCACACAGATGAAGCTAAGCGTAGCACAACTGCCTGGAGGACCGCAGTCCACCTTCATCAGCATGCTTCGGATGCAAGGAAACCTACTACAACTCGTCACTAAACGTCCTTTTCAGGGTGCACAAAAGAGTAAACTTACTCATTGTGGACATTAAACAGCAACAGCAACATCTGTAATGTTTATTACGTTTCTTTTATTTGGGGAAATATTTGTGATTTGCCAACCACGAAATCTCTAGATGACAAACAACAGCTTGGTTTTCCTTTAACTCCATTAAACCAATACTCTAAGAGATGAAAGACACCACAGCAAGAGTACACACTTTCAATTCCATGGTCATTCCAGCAATGATTGACAGATGTCAGGTGTAGAACTTGCGTAAAACAGATGCTGAGAAATTTAGAGTCACTCAGGGAGCAGTGAAACTGTGTGTACTAAAAATTTTGATTCAGGATAAAATCTGAAAGGAAGAAATTCAACCTCAAACTTTGTTTTGGGACATTGTGGAAGCAGTATCAGATGGGCATATAGAGCAAAGTTTTGTTGGTCAAATGCCTGTACACATCCACGGGGTCGCCCACTTATGCGATGATGAGGTGGACTGACCAAAGACCTTGCCCCGCATTGGTACAGTGTTGCAAAATATCGGGACGCATACAGAATATTGTTGGCTTCCTCGCATATGGCGCATCTGCCGGACTGACAAGGATAAAGTGAATGTGGAGAAATATTTAGATTCAGTTCTTTTTCTCTACCATCTGATCTTTGGTAATTCTTTTACTCCTCTCATAAGTGGTCACATCTCTTCTATTCTTAAAGGGTACCACATTCACATGAATGCTACAGGCAGCAGTGGAGGTTGACCTCATTGTTCCACTAATAAGGCGCAGGGTATTGGTCAGCACTCTGTCATTTATTTAAATGAATGCTAAAATGATTCTATTTATTTTCCATTAAAAGTGCACAGCACTCTGTCATTTATTTAAATGAATGCTAAAATGATTCTATTTATTTTCCATTAAAAGTGCACATCTTTGAGGCTGGACCTGTTTGTAGGAAAATCCAACTTTAATCACTTCAAGGAGAAAACAGAATTCTCCGGAATCTTTGCCAACATTAACATTTAGACACCAGGATCCAGTGTTCATTTCCTGAGAATGGACGATCAGAAGACAAACAGTTCAGAACCTTGTTCACCAGAGCCCACATCTGTTGACCCAACTCGTGACCTTCCACCAGAATTACTCGAGGCAGGTTGGAGAAAGTTCTGGAGTAAACGAGAAGGACGTCCTTACTATTTCAACAAACTCACAAATGAGTCTCTATGGGAGACCCCTACCTTTGGAGTTACAGTAAGTTGGTTTTATTTCAGAAAAGATTTCATTAAATATTTTGTTTACCTCTTTAGCTGTTACTGTTTCTCTCAGATTCTTATCAGCCCCCCAAAAATGTCTTTATTTTCTGTCTGGTATCGCACCAAAGATGGCGCCATAACTGGCTGCGAGTCTACATTTCTCTACTGTTTTTGGATCATTATGGATGCTGCCAGACCACGGATTTGCCTGGAATTCACACTAGTCGACGACTTACACTTGTGTTCATGGAAACATGGAGTTGTTTTCCGTCTGGACTTGTTATTTCGTTCTTTTTTGTGATTTCTTCCATCCGTTTATCCTGGTCTGGACGCCGGCTGAATGGCACTACGCTTATACCTGTGTCGTATTTCACGGGCTAGTTCTGCCGGTTCACCTTCACGAATTTGGCGTGTGGGAATTTTAGATGCTACTATGATGAGCTGAATACAGCTGGGGAGAGATGCCAGATCCACTCACACGCTGAGTGTTGTCCATACGACCTCTTGTGGTTATCGAAAAGACACGACAGACTGCGTTAGGTGCCTTCCAACCTTTCTACCGTGCGGGTTACATGTTTACGGAAAGGCTTCGGTGGTAACCCTGAGGCAAAATCTGCATCCTATGCTATCTCCAGTCGTCTCGATGAATGTCTTGCCACTGGCAAAAGGTAGCTTAGGCTCTGTGAGTGAGGTTGACAAAAGGCGCAGTTTCTTCCTCACTTAAATCCAAATCACTGCGCAAGTCACCCATTTCAGCGGACACAGCAAGAGATACTACTGTCCACATGGCTGAACAAAGAGAGTGGTCTTCATCACTTGTGATGGACAACTATTATCGCACCTCCGGATATTAGAAGAGACGTTGAATCTGAAGTTGAAAGACAAAATTATTCCTGTGACCAGAGACACCCTCTTTTTGGACATTCACCAGAAAGAATATGGTTTAAATTGAGGAAAAGTTTTCTGCGGACTGTACAGCCCTCAGAACAGAGCTCAGAGAGAAATCGCATTGAAAAGTGGTGCCAAAAGAACGGTGACGGTTGGACGGAGATCAACGAAGAACCTGCACCAGGACATGATTTGCCATATACTACGTGGAGATTCTGAACAGGTTAAGAACAGGTGTGTCCAGATGTGGGTCTAACCTGAAAAAGTGGAGATTTACAGATGATGAATATTGCGAATCTAGGGCTGTCCAGGACCCTGAACACCTAATCATATGTCCTAGAACGCAGGAATCCTGTGCAGTGGAGGAAATGATGATGGCAAATGAAAGAGGACTGACAGTGGCTGGATTGAGGACGAAGACTATGTGAGGTTGCTGGACACGGAAAGTTAGTAAGAATCAGCCAAAATACAACTACAAGAAAAACATTTATTCTAATTGAGCGGCTGGATCACGACTCAATGGCGTGTGCTGTTTCAGTCATCCTGTTCTATCTCCAACATTCGTACAACAGTCTATCAATCGCTCCTCTATCAAATCGGTGAGCTAACCGGACTCCTATCTACAGTCTCTCTCTCGCTCTCATCCACTCTCCATCCAGCCTCCTGAGCTAAACTTTGACTAGTGTTATATACTGTCAAGCAGTATCAGAGCTGACCACTGGATCTCAGGCGGATGGCCCTATTCAGTCTTTATTGGAACGAATTACTCTGAACACCTGTGTCACTCATCTATCGCAGCAAGCTCTCTTGCCCTCCTGTCTGTCACTCATTTCCCCACTATCCAAATCGGAACGCCAGTGGTCAGTTCCTACCTGTCCACATTCTTTGCCCCAACTTCGTTTTCCTTTGTTGAGATGGTGAGTGACCTTGGCATTGTGACCAGACAGAGAGTGACCTTGGCACGCATTCAGGTACCTTTGTTCTGAGTTATCAACAACATCACCCCTGCCCTAAACTCTCTTGCTCCGGATGGAACTGTTACATATGTTTGTGCTGTTTTTCAACACTATCGCCTTCATCTTCTTGTATCTCAGAAACTAACAAACAAATAACAATAACACCAGAAAGTTCTTTGTTCATCTCTGCCTGCTAAACACAAATAATTCATATCTATACAACAACAAACAAAAGATAGTAAACGACCACTGAAAAACATGAACCTCTGAAAAATAATGCAGCTGCAGAATAAATTGCGTAATATGTTAATAAGGTAAGTGAAGGTTAATCTGTTCTTAATTTACATATTTATACTGGTTTAGAAGACTCTACTGAGTCTATATACAACCAGTTTTTTGAAGGTTGGTTTAATGTGTGAGTCCATTTAATAGACTCAAACACTAGAGCTAAGTAGACCCGCAGCCAGTTAGGCGCCATCTATAGCTGCTCTTAACAAACCACCTGGGGAAAGGTACAAATAACTTGGGTAGATTTATTTTTTGATTCCCAACTGCCAAAGAGTTTTAAAATGTGCCCGACACTGAACAGAGGTGTCCGATCTCACTACCCAAAGCTCATAGGAATTTTGACCAGAAGGTCCACGTGAAGAAAATCCTGGTCTCCCCTGGGATTTGAACCGGCACCAGAGGCGGACACTTTACCCTGAGTTCCCCACTACTTGTTTTAAATTGTGCAGTTCAACTGGCGGGCTGATGTTCCGCTCGCGTTGGCTAGTATTTGTAAAGTGTAAGAAATTCAATGTAAAAGTTATAAAACCAATATTATAAATACTTGTTTGAATGTTGTTTTTTTTCCAGAAACAAACTAGGAACAGGGACGAACTTCAACGATGCTCTTGTGATTGGCCGGCGTTTCACCGCTGAAGAATCATTCAACTCGGGTCTGGTCCATGCAATCCCAACGGAGACCATGTTGATACCTGAATCTGTCAGAATACTGAAGTCGTTCTATGGGAAAACAGGCTATCAGAGGCAGAGTTTGGTCAATATGAAGGAAGATGTTTATAAGGATTCTCTAGAAGTTTATGAAGTTGACCAGAAGAGATTAGAAGAAGCAAAATCTAAATTGTAAAGACGAGCAGCTAAAGCTCAAATAATAAAATATCGACAGTTGTATTAGATTATAATCAGAGGTCAATAATAGGATAAAGAAGTTATTTTTTACAGGGAAGCCAGTACAAAAACAAACCAAAATGTATTCATCATCATCATGATAATGTTCACTTAGGTGTTTGAGGCCCGTTTCGTTAGCCGGCTTTATCTATGACCTACAGCTGTGGCGTGGTTCCAGGCCTCGTCCAGGGCGGAAGAGGAGGTTGCTACTTGCTGGAGCCGTACTGTTTGGGGACGGCCTCTTCTGTGCCTCCAGCCAGTATTGACACTGGCGATGGCAATGTTGAATTGACCTAGTATCCAGGGGCAGTGCGGCTGTTGGCGAGGGTGCTGGTGAGACGTTTTGTTAGAGATTTGCAACCCCCGGTAAGGAGGCGGCGCTACCGTGTTCTAATAATACGTGGATGTGACGATGGTGATCCCTGGAGGCTCTTGTGGGAGAGCTGGGTACTTCGCTGCCTTGGGACAGGGGCTGCGAGGAGGGAGGTTTGTAAGGAGTACTCTGTCTCTTGTGTGTGGTGTCCGTGTCTGTTATAATCCGATCGAAGATTTGGAAACGACAGAATTTAACACAAACACTGGGAGACGTGGGCGCAGTCTGTGAGGCACTGCCAAGTTGTTCCGCACCATTTTGCACCATCTGAAAAAGATCAGTTGTTATTTGAACGATAACATGTGTACTTAGAAATAGAGAATTAAAAAAATAGTGGCAATAAATAAATAAAAGGAGATTTGTTGAGAAAGTCTGGTGAAAGAGAATGCCAACACAAAGCTTTGATAACGACAGAAATTATAGCAAATATATAGAAAAGATCAAATTAGTCAGGCAGAATTTAACAGCTACCTACAAGAACAAAAGGGCATGGCTACAAATTAACTAAAGAAAGGTCCAGATTAGTTATTATGAAATATTTATTTAGTCAGAGAGTGGTGAATGCTTGAAAAGCATTGCTACATGAAGTAGTAGAGGCAAGAACAATTAATGCATTTAACAATAGGTTAGATGGGCATAACTTTTATAGCAAGGAAATATAAATGAAACTGGTTGTATCCACTCTGCAGAGTCTTCTAAAGCAGTATAAAGACGTTAAGTTAAATACAAGACCATAAATACTACAGCCGCAGGGGCAGGAAATATATACTGAGTCCAGCAAAAGAAGCGAGAAAGAGGTTTACAAAAGACAAGAGAAAATATAATGATGAGCTGGCAATACAGTCAGATGAAACTGTCAATAGGGCAGCAACAAAAAATTGCAAATAATTAATTTTTAAATTTAACCTTAGTTGTCCATCACAAGTGATGAAGACCACTCTCTTTGTTCAGCCATGTGGACAGTCGTATCTCTTGCTGTGTCCGCTGAAATGGGTGACTTGCGAGGTAATTTGGATTAAAGTGAGGAAGAAACTGCGCCTTTTGTCAACCTCACTCACAGAGCCTAAGCTACCTTTTGCCAGTGGCAAGACATTCATCGAGACGACTGGAGATAGCATAGGATGCAGATTTTGCCTCAGGGTTACCACCGAAGCCTTTCCGTAAACATGTAACCCGCAGGGAAGAAAGGTGGGATGGCATCTAACGCAGTTTGTCATGCCTTTTCGATAACCACAAGAGGTCGTATGGACAACACTCAGCGTGTGAGTGAGTCTGGCATCTCTCCCCGGATGCACTGGGCCAACAGGCGCAGAATAAAAACATAGTGCAACGCACACCGCCTTGGGGAAAGGAGAAATAAGGCGAAGGCAAAAATTTTGTTTTTAATTAGTGAGATGTTTCTTTGGATGTCAATATATGTGTTATGTTGTTGAAAACAGACATGGTCATTTCTGTTGTGTTTCTTTCATCCTTTGTTATTAATGCTCAAGTTGAGAGAAAGTCTGGACTTGGTCCAGTATTTATTTTTATCTGCAGAGCTTAATTTTTTGTATACCTTATAAATATGAAGAAATAAAAAACAGAAGACTTGTAATATCTAGAAACTGATTTTTGTGTTGTTTTACAAAATTGAGCTCAGTTCATCCCATGATCTCTTGAGTTCGTTGGGGCTACCTTGCTGACACCTTCATAATCCTGGGCCACCCTCTCTGTCTGCAGTTGCTTTTTAGGCCTCTTTGGGTCATAGGTTAGTCCATTCATGGATGTTATCTTCCCATTGTTTTCTCGAACATCCCCGCCTTCACTTGCCTTGTACTGTACCCTGTAGCTGAACGCTCACGCAGGAAAAGAGAGAACAATACTGGCCTCGCGAGACAGATATGAGACAAAAGCTGTATGGAGATAAAACAGCCTTACAAACAACGGTGTCCTTTGTAAGAGAAACCGGGACCTTGATCTGAGGATGAACGAAGAAGAAGAAGTATTCTGTAGTATTATACTTGCAAGGCCCTTGAACCTCGGGATGTGACCATACCAAGTCAGCTTACACCTTTTGATCATTGTAAAGAGGTCATCGTAAAGTTCACTTGCATTCTCAAATCTACGTCGTACTTCATCACTAGTGATGCACTTTTTGTAGGTGACATTTAGGAGTCTTCAAAAGCATCTCATCTCCATGGCCTGAATTCTTTTTTGGAGCTCAGCCGTAATGGTCCATGTAGAGGAATATCGAAATAATCAGTGAGTGCATTAGTCTGACCATTATGGTGAGGGAGATCTGACCATTATGGTGAGGGAGATCTGACCATTATGGTGAGGGAGATCTGACCATTATGGTGAGGGAGATCTGACCATTATGGTGAGGGAGATCTGACCATTATGGTGAGGGAGATCTGACCATTATGGTGAGGGAGATCTGACCATTATGGTGAGGGAGATCTGACCATTATGGTGAGGGAGAGTCGTTGATCTTTTCATATATGTAAAAAAAATTACTATAATTAAAAATAATGGGGGGGGGGGGGCAGAAGTTGCAGCTAAATGAGCTGACAGGAGTCAGTGACTCATTGCTGGCGTCAGAGTCAGTGAACTAAAGCTGACCAAGGACCGAACCCACTTCTAAGTGCCGGCCCTGGAAACAGGCTGCACTAGTGTAGTCTGGCTAAGAAAACAGGGATCGCAGTGAGAAGGCAAACTCGGAACCAAAAACATTCAGCTGAAACAGGATGTGTCAGGCTGAAATATCGCAGCCTCGCTGTAAACCATGTGTGGTCCGCCGGGGTCTTTGTGTGTGACAAGAACAAGAATAGCACCACTGCCTCACAGAGAGCATGTCGTAAGAGGTGACTAACCGTGTGACATGGAGAAGAATACAATGGCAAATAGAGGAACATTCATATAATTAAATAGATCCTGATTACAATTAGGTAGCAGTGAAAAAGGCAAATGCAATGTCAGGTATGATAAAAAAAAATTTTTAACCCAAAAATCTCTAGATGCCAACCGACTTCTCACATCCCAGGAAGACACAATAGTTATACAATGGATTCCTGGTCACACAAATACACCTGGCAATGTCAAGGCAGACAGTCTGGCTAAGATGGGATCAAGTCAAGAACAACAATACACACCAACAACCCTACAGACAGTCAAACAACTACTGAAGAATGCGGACAAAGAAGCCTTGCAGAATAGATGGGCAATAGGAAATACTGGGAAAGAAATCAACAAACATATGGCCATCCCGAAGACAACATCAACCTCCTGAAAAGGAGAGACTAAAGCACCGTTTTCCGTTTTCGTACTCAACACATACAACTTATCAGTCACTTAAACAGAATCCAACCAGAACATACTCCAGAGTGCCGGTGGTGCACACATCCACATGAAACATTGAACACGATCTGTTTTGAATGTCCGGCCCCCATTGTAGAACTTGAAAAGATTACAAAACTGCAATCCATGACCGACAGAAGAGACTGCAGAGCCCAGCTGCAATCAGAGAAACTCAGAAGACTGACTGGCCATCCAATGCACCAGAGACTAAACAATATCGGAAATGGGAAACTAAAGCGGAGAAACTTTGCAGAAATAGCCAAAGCAAAGATGCACGAAGACCCCATAAACGCATTAACAACACCAAAGCCCTTCCCTACTGTACGAAAACCTACCTGGAGGCAGCATATATTTCCAGAGGTGGTAGAAAATATACCAGGTATTGGAAACAAAAACTGCCAGACTGAAAAAGAAAGAAGAGATACTACCCTGAGCTACATATCGAAAAACTACCCAAGCATGGACTGGACCCATGCATACACCGACGGTTCCGTAACAAACACAACACATAACGGAGCCTTTCTGAACCTACCAAATGGCAGAAAAATAATACTGTCATTGGCTACTGGAAAATACACAAGCAATTTCAAAGCGGAGGCAGAGGCACTGAGGGCGGCAGTGGAAGAAATGGTGACAGGTCAAAGTAATGAAAGCCATATAGTCCTGCTTACAGATGCCTTGGCCGTAGTCACAGCACTAAAAAGCCAGAAAAATACTGAACTTAATGATTTAAGAGCAGTACTCTGTCAACTATGCCAGCAGTCCGCACCAAAAAGGGTAGTGGTACAGTGGGTTCCATCCCACTGCAACATCCAAGGCAACGAGGAGGCAGACAGACTGGCAAAAGGAGGTGCAAGACTACCACAACCAGATACTAGTATGACATACGAAGAGTCAAAACGGCTAATTAGAGCTAGGTACATGACCAAATGGGAAACCGAACATACTGGCTACACAAAAAACGATGCCTATTACCAGTTGAACAGAAGAGAGCAGGTCGTGGTCTTCAGACTTCGCACTGGCCACAGTAGACTGAGGTACCACCTATTCAACAAATTGAAGATAGGTGGCACTGACGAATGCCCGTGTGGCACTGGGAAAATGACCGCTGAACATTTGCTGCAAAACTGCCCTACATACGAGGATCAGAGAGAGCAGATGTGGCCATCACCAGTGGCAACACTAGACAAGCTCTATGGCAGTGTCGACAGCCTCAGGATGGCCGCTGCTTTTTTCGAAAAATAATGGTTTATGTCTGACTGCGTACGATGGAGAAGAAGAAGAAGAAGAATGTCCGGCCCAAAAGACAGTGGAGAACTGGACAAAAGAGTGGAACTGAAAATAAACTACACCAAAACCTCCACCACTCTCTTTTCACTCTCTCCTAACAAAGAGACAATAATAAAGATTGGAAACTAACAAATACCCCAGTTGGTCACACCCACTTTCCTTGGCATGACATTTGGCTCGAGACTTACCTGGAAGCCAAATATATTTTAAAAATTCAGACAAGGGACATAAAAGATGTGATTAAACAAATTGGCTGGTACATCGTGGGAGCAAGTGTGCACTGATGCAATCAGACAAATCATGGAATATACCTCAAGCACTTGGGCAACAGCGGCCAAAAGAAACGCAGAAAAACAAAATCCAGCCAAAGAATGTACATGCAAATAAACACAGCGAAGACAAAAACCTTGGTAATATCCAAGCAACGTAGACATAAATTTGATAATCAATGGAGTAATAATCGAACTAGTACAGAAGTTCACATATTTGGGTCAAACCATAACAGACGATGTCCGAAATGAGACAGAAATCAAGACAAGGAATGAAATGATAAAAAAGGGTTTCAGAGAAAAACAGAAATTGTTTACCTCAAAGACTGTCGGGATAGAACTGAGGAAAAGAGTAATCGCTACTCATAAATGGCCAATTGCACTGTATGGGAGTGAAACATGGAGTTTAGTGAAGAAGGATGAAAAAAGCTTGGAAGTGTTTGAAATGTGGTGCTACCGTAGAATGGAAAGAGTGAGTTGGATAGAACAGAATTTAATGACAATGTACTCACTGAAGTGGGCGCACTAAGACAAATATTGAATATAATACAAATACCTCGGTTGAGTTAGCTGGGTCACAATAGGAGACATGAAACGCTTCTACAGAAGATACTAGAGTGAGAGATTCAAAGGAAGAGAGGACCCGGGCATCCAATTAAATTTTACATCACAGGCCTGCAGGGACATTAATGTACGAACCTATGCTGAAATGAAGAGAACTGCAGAGTATAGGGTCAAATGGAGAGACAGACTCAGACAACCTTACAACCTGTCTTAGGACTGATTAACCAGAGGAGAGGGTCAAATGGAGAGACAGACTCAGACAACCTTACAACCAGTCTTAGGACTGATCAACCAGAGGAGAGGGTCAAATGGAGAGACAGACTCAGACAACCTTACAACCAGTCTTAGGACTGATTAACCAGAGGAGAGGGTCAAATGGAGAGACAGACTCAGACAACCTTACAACCAGTCTTAGGACTGATCAACCAGAGGAGAGGGTCAAATGGAGAGACAGACTCAGACAACCTTACAACCAGTCTTAGGACTGATTAACCAGAGGAGAGGGTCAAATGGAGAGACATACTCAGACAACCTTACAACCACTCTACAAGCTGATCAATGATGATGATGATGAGATGCAACCAAACCAAGGAACAAGAAAACCAAACAGCCATTTGCTGAAACCCTATAAGGTCGTCTCCAAACAATCGTATTGTCGTCAGACGTGCGTAAAAACAATGGACATAACCTAGTGAACAGATCTATAACATTACTACAAAGGTTTTGTGTCTGGCTATAAAAAAATACTAAAAAATAGATCTAGTTTCATTTGACTCTGTCCTACAGTCACACTCTTGCACAACTTTCACACGCGCCCTCATGGTGAGGCCCTTCCATTGCACTTTGGTTGGGCTGGCTTCTTAGAGCGCACAAACCTAGCATAGGTACATACAGACGCACACATACATCCAAGCACTGGTTTATGCGTCTTAATATCGACCAGTTGACTACGGTCTGGGGTTGAATAGGCGCGCCTCCGCCAGTAGAAACTAGTGAGGCAAACACATACAATTTTTAAAAATATAAATAAAACAGGCTATATGAGAACTCAGATGACGTAAAACTATTTTGACTGACACACGTCATCTCTATAAATCCTATATGAATGATCAAAGTCCACATTCAAAAATGACCCTTTCAACAACATAGTAGAATCGTCCAAAATGGGCTGCGACAGATGTGTGACTCCTGGCTGAATAATAAAGCAGATGAGATCTAAGGTTTTGCTAGCAGACATGATACGAACAAAATTTTGCATGCACTCAAAGTGGTCTATGGTCCAACATCATCAGGTGCCTTAACTTAACGTTTTTATACTAGTTTAGAAAACGCTGCAAAGTCTGTATACAACCAGTTACATTTGCATTACCCTGCTCCAAAAAACTATGCACATCCAATCTTTCTTAAATGCATTAACTGCCCCTGCCTCCACTACCTCCCGTAGCAATGCATTCCAAGCATTCACCACTCTCTGGCTAAAAAAATATTTCCTAATATCTAACCCAGGCCTCTCTTTAGTTAATTTTTAGCTATACCATCTTGTTGTTGTGGGAGGCTGAATTTTAAAAAAATAATTATATAATTTATCCATTCCTGTGATCATCTTATAAACCTGTTTTAAGTCACCACGAATTCTTCTCTCTTCTAGACACTGTAGGCCGGTTGTTCTGAGTCGTTCCTCATAACTGTGATTCTGGAATCCCACTATCAGCTTTGTCGCTCTTTTTTTGTATCCTTTCCAGCATGTTTATATCCCCTCTACGATAAGGACTCCACACCTCTACACAGTACTCCAATCTAGGTCTAACTAATGCTTTATACAGTTTTATTTTCACTTCCTTGCTCCTATGTTTAATATTCTTTTGATCATACCTAACATTGCATGTGCCTTTTTCACTGCTACCTGGACTTGCTCACTCATTTTACCTGTATGCTCTATTATAACCCCTAGGTCCCTTTCCTTTTCTATAATTCTAATATTGTTCTCGTCCATTCTGTAATTATTTTCCAAATTGGATCATTAACCGCTCTTCATTTCAGATAACAAAATACTAATGATAGTTTTAGACAGGGAAACAGATTATCACGAACAAATATTGATCATTTAATAATGTTCTAAACCAGCCATCATGGGAGGGTAGGGCAGAAGTGTAAGGGATGGTACAAATGGGAGTATAGCAAGGATGTATCCCCTCCCCAAACCTATTTAACATTTATGGAGATTGCACAATGAGGAGCGTTAGAGATGATGATAATATCTTTATAATCGGCTGATACAAGATCCCAGAGCTAAGATACGCAGACGATACTGTGATAATATAAAATAGTGCAGAGTGGTTAGAGCAGCTAATTACAACCGTAAGCAGATGCAGCAAAGATCAAAACCTCTTTACAACCGCAAGCAGATGCAGCAAAGATCAAAACCTCTTTACAACCGCAAGCAGATACAGCAAAGATCAAAACCTCTTTACAACCGCAAGCAGATGCAGCAAAGATCAAAACCTCTTTACAACCGCAAGCAGATGCAGCAAAGATCAAAACCTCTTTACAACCGCAAGCAGATGCAGCAAAGATCAAAACCTCTTTACAACCGCAAGCAGATGCAGCAAAGATCAAAACCTCTTTACAACCGCAAGCAGATGCAGCAAAGATCAAAACCTCTTTACAACCGCAAGCAGATGCAGCAAAGATCAAAACATCTTTGCAAACATAAACAAAACAAAGATAATGACCACCGACAAAACAAGAAGTTAACATAAATTCTAGTTCGAGGGTGTGGAAATAGAACAGATCACGAACTTCGAGTATCTGAGCGCCAGGATTGACAACAAGCGTGATTGCTAGAAGAACATTAGAAGGAGAATGACAATGCAGAAGTTAATCAACCTGAGAAAAATATGGCAGAATACCAGCAAAGCAATAAAAGTATAAATTTTGAGAACCTGTGATTTTTTTCCGTGGGAGTCTGCGAATGCGAAACAAGGACAGTTACATAAACCTCAAGGAAGAGAATCGAGTCGTTCAAGTCGAAATGTTATAAAAAGTTTCTCAGAATAACATGGATGGAAAAAAATTAGAAAGCAGACGTTCGACAAGAGTGGCGCATAAAAAAGAACTGGTTCACAAATTTCATCATGACCAGAAAATCAAAATACTTTGGCCACATCAAAAGACACAACGGTCTTGATAGAACTGTAATGGAAAGCATGTGTCCGGGCAAGAGGGGCAGAGGCAGACCAAGAAGGTGATGGCACCAAGATGTCAAGGCATGACTCTGTGACAGGATGGACATTTTACAATATGTTGTTGTTGCTTAGATGTTTGCCTCACTAGTTTCTACTGGCGGAGGCGCGACATTTTCCACCCCAGACCGTAGTCAATTGGGCGATATCAGGACGCATAAACCAGTGCTTGGATGCATCTGTGCGTCTGTATGTACCTATGCTAGGTTTGTACGCCCTCAGAAGCTAGCCCAACCAAAGTGCAATGGAAGGGCCTCACCGTGAGGGCGCGTGTGAAAGTTGTGCAAGAGTGTGACTGTAGGACAGAGTCAAATGAAACAGACAGAGTGAGGTAAGAGGAGAGAGCAGAGTTGCCCTCAGGGTAGAAGACCGCCCATGGTGATTTTACAATAGATCGAGTTTCTTTCAGACGGACTGTGATGGGAGCGACGTTCTGCACAGAATGATCATAACCAGTCATCATCTATTCACAGCGATGCCATTTACTTCCTGCATCGGCGTCTTATAATAAAAGCACTGAATGATAAACCAAATAAAGAGGATATCAAAAAAGATATTTGTTAACTTTCTAATTGGCAAGAAGGACTAACGTCTGGTCAGGCAAAATATACTGATCAGACATGTTTGTCAGGGTCTGGCAAAATATACTGGCCAAGACGTTCACCTCGGCTTCCTAGTAACCCTACCTGGAAATGGGCTGTTTTCATGTCAGCCTGGCTAACGAGGTGAGGTTCGATTTGATCCCCGTAGTAGTGAGTGACACGCAGATGAAGCCAAGCTTTGCACAACCGCCTGGAGGACGCCTGTCCACTTCATCAGCACGCTCGGGATGTCAGGATAGCTACTACATTCTGTCACAAGTTCCGCCATATCATTGGGTACAAAAGGGTTACCAGACTTCTTATTTCTATATACTCTCAACAGTTAGTTCATACTACAAGCTAATTTGTGAAAAACAAGAATTGATGTGGACATTTAGAATACTCCAATGTTGACGTCCAGTGGTAGTTAAGGTACAACATGAAGGCACAGACGAGCAAAGCTCACGAACAACAGCACGGCCTGACAAACCACCAACCGTAACGACTATCGACCAAACAAACAATTGGTTATATTTGAAATGTGTGTCAAAGAAAAGATTGTAGGACTATAAGCTTGGTCGACTCGCTGTTTCTTTTCGTTGATTAATATAAGTAATGAAACACTGTAATCGGGGATGAAGTGGTAGAAATGTAATTGCAAAACCTCTCAGCTTTTGTGAGGCGAGGTGAACGGCTACCTTTCCCGATGTCTTGCCTTGTATATCAGAAAGATGTAAATTTAGTCTCATGTCAATCACTGCCGTCAGGGATGAAGTACTACAGGCTTCATTGTTCGATACATCAACGTTTCGAAGAACTACTACCTTTCCATTCTGTCATGACAACCCTAACAGTAAATCAAATTTACAACTGAATAGACTCGAACATGATGCGACTATGGAGCGAAACTTGAGCCTTCGCGTGAACAGCAACAGCTCTAACAACATTACATCCTGCGCTTTCTATTCGTGTACTGTGGTTGTATAATGCTTACTACTGATATTTGGGTTATAGCTGTTTCGTAGTACCTAGCCAGGATTACTACACGGGAACCACATAGTCTCATATACTTCGCTGGTGCAACAATTATTCCGTTGTGACAGTTAGTTCAAAGATATACTTCAGCATTGGCATGTTCCTTAACTAACTATGATGTTAATTATAGATACAAGATCTTCAAAGTGGATTTTGCTTTCTGTGCAACATACCAAGGGATGCAACCAAATAAAGTTTTAAAAATTGAAAAATAAGAGTTATCCCATCATAAAAAATTCGCGTGAGAGGTTCTGGCTTGGGCATCTCCCCTCTTTATCCAGGTACAACCTAGAACGAGTGAGCTATGGCCCTACACCAGAACCACATGAACGTGTACATTGGCATCTGTACACTGAAGGCGATAGGTGTTAATTATCCACCCGACCAAATTTCTCACGCTTGCTTTCGTCCTCGTACAAGACATATGGGGAGGAACAGCTCGCGACCCCGGGCGCTCGTCGGCGACGATTGTGACAGCAAAGCCGTGCTTATCACAAGAGCTGAACCTTGAACCGTGACCGGCGTCGAAGTCATGGAGCGAACTAGACAAGTAACTGGCAGAAGACAACACTGGCTGCTCCTGTAGCTGAAACTACTTTAGTTACAATTTGTATATATGCCGCAACATGTGAACCTCAACCCTGCGCGGTGGTGACCTGAATTTTGCATATTGCTTTCAAATAATTTCAAATAAGTGTGTGAAAATTAAAATAATGTTACAACATACATTAAAATAGAGCATGTTTAATAAAATACAATTTTGAATTTTGAATTTAATAAGTAGACATTTGTTTTGAATAAATATTCAACAATTTTACATTAAAGTATTTGTTATCGTTCTATGTGTTTAAAGGGAGACACCCCTGTTCACAAAGAGAGACAACTTTCTAATACATAAATAAGGTAAAACTGCAAACATAGTGACGTTTAAAAATCTGAATATTGTATATATAATATAAATATGATAATATTAATGTTGCAAATCCAGTGTGAACAGTACCACTCAAAATTTGTTTAGCATTTCCAACAAAAATGCTGTTTTAAGCATTTTACAAGCAGGTTTTATATTAATGTAAATATTCAACTATTTATTGTTATTCTGATATTAGTTTTTATTATTTCCCTTTCTTGTAAAAAAAATGCATCGCCCTTGTGACAGAGTAAACATTTACAATGTCAACACAGTTCACGACTAGGCCATGCAACTATTATCTGGCTACTTGAATGTCCTGTGCTAGGTGTTCTGTTATGTGTAGCTTTTAAATTCTTATATTAAAGACGTGTGTGTTTCTTGGTGTATTGCTCCAGTGTTGACCAAGTATATGATGTAAAGAGAGGTATATTAACTGTCTTGTTATAGTTTTCTTGAACAAATCATCTATAAACGCAATAATCTTACCACACTAGTCTGAACATTACTCTGACAACCTTCAAGCACATACGTTACCTTACAATCATTATAATCATGTGGAATCTTGCTTGCTATAGGTTGAATAAATATGATCTTAATATTTATATTTTGACATTTGAAACACGTACACACGACACTGTACTTTAAGTCAGTATGTATCTGTTTATTAATTGCTTTGTTTCATTGCATGGTTCAAGTTGTCATATTCATGAAAGTAAACAAACATCTTCAGTACACATTCTTGCATTTCCGATTTTGACAAAAAAATACACATCACTGTTCAAGTTGTACACATCTGGTTTATTGAATAAATAACATAATTAACCAGATGCAAGACATGGTAGAGATGCAAACCTAATTGTTTAAACAATATATATGTACACAATATTTGTGCGTGTGTGTGAATTGTACAGATCTCTTGGATGGAAGGGATATTAACTCTCAGTTATACAACCTACGTCTTGCTCTTACAGGCTTTATAAATAATGCTCAAGATATACTAACACAACTAGGATGAGAAAGAAGAATTTCAAGCGTAAAAAACTAACTTTTTCTGTAGCGTTTCTAAAGTGAAGTGAATGTGCGTGACTGTGTATATTTATGTATCTAATATACTCCTCCACTCCCTACAAGCGAGGCACTATACAATATACATGATCACATCAACCAGTCTTGAGCTGATTTGTGTTATGACGTCACTGCTCTCTTATTCCCGTTTGCTAAAAATCACAATACAGCAGTGGTTCTCAACCTTCTTAAAAATCCCACAATCCAAGAAGACAATAATAATTAAACTACAAACCATCTAGACGCCCCCCACTCCGCGCAAGAACAAAAAATAATCAGTCTGCTATGTAATCCATTCAAAAAGGCAAAGGCTACCGTCCGTCGTAGACGATGATAGCATAATAAATTTTAGTAGCACTATTTTTTAGTAAGGATTAACTGCGCTAATTTTTATCCTACTTAACTTAACGTCTTTATACTGGTTTAGAAGACCCTGCAGAGTCTGTATACAATCAGTTACATTTACATCACCTTGCTCTAAAAGCTATGCGCATCCAGTTTATTCTTAAATGCATTTACTGTCCCTGCCTCCACTACCTCCCCTGGCAATGCATTCCAAGCAGACACCACTCTCTGACTAAAAAAATATTTCCTAATATCTAACCTTGACCTCTCTTTAGTCAGCTTGTAGCTATGCCCTCGTGTTATTGTAGGTGGCTGTATTTTAAAAAACTTGTTATAGTCTAATTTATCGATTCCCCTGATCATCTTATAAACCTGTATTAAGTCACCACGAATTCTTCTCTCTTCGAGACACTGTAGGCCGGTTTTTCTGAGTCGTTCCTCATTACTGTAATTCTGGAATCCCACTATCATCTTTGTCGCTCTTTTTTGTATTCTTTCTAGCATGTTTATTTCCCCTCTATGATAAGGACTCCACACCTGTACACCTGTACATCCTCACTCTCTTGTCTCAACCATTCGACCCCAGTGGCAAGTAAAGGACAAGACGACTAGGGCGCTACTACGAGATGCAGGGGACTCCACATCAAGCACCCGGGAAAAAGACGGCGGAGTCGAACCCACGCCACCTGATCATGGGGCCGACGGTTTTAACCCCTTCGCCACGGAATCTCCACGCAATCCATTTCAAATTAACAATATGCACCAATATTGAGATATTACATTATTATTATTAAACGTGGCTTGTTTTAATTGGTATGCTTTTATCAAGTGGTTTTCTGTGTAACTATGTGTAATAGAAACTAGAATAACACGATTGCTACACGTGGTAATACACTGTGAACAATGCATCTAGCCCCTTAACTCTTGATGATTCATCTTTGTATAGCTTGATAATCCAGTGAAAAACAACATTTTGCGAAGAGACGCTTTTGATGTAAACAAAAATGTATGCCTTTTATGTAGGTTGAGGACATATGTATACGCCATTGATATATTGATATGGGATTCTGATAGCAAAGTAGGATTATAAAGACGTTTTCGTATATTTTAGAGACAGGCTTGCTCCACTATCGCATTTGAAGTATGCCTTTGGGGGCAAATATAAATGACGCATAATGGATCTACAGTAGAGTTAGTCACATCTCATATATTTGAGCACAACACCATTCACATACACTAAAAGACAGCTGAGTGAGGAGTTTTCTTTTGCATTGTGAAAGAAAGCCATGCAACCAATGTCCCAAATACGAAGAAGGAAAAATAAAGTGAATTATTTACGTTCCTGTGGAATCAGTAGAAGAATAAGATGGTCTGTGTAAATCTATTTTCACTTATTGTTAGTGAAGTTTCTGAGCCATCAACTTTCAAATCCCAGGACTAGCATATGACAATTTCAGACGAAAGCCTGGCCTATGCAGTGCAATATATATATCATCATCATCGTGTAGCATGTCCATTGTAGAATGTCGCTCCCATCACAGTCTGTCTGAAAGAAACTCGTTCCCTTGCCAAAACACCAGCTTCCGCCACTGTCATACTCAGACATTCCTGGATATCTTGGTGCCATCGTCTTCTTGGTCTACCCCTTTCTCTTTTGCCTGGCACCATACCTTCCATCACCGTTCTCTCAAGATCGTTATGTCTCTTGATGTGACCAAAGTATTTGCATTTTCTAGCCAAAATGTAATTGATAAACCAGTTCTCCTCTATGCTCAGCTCTTGCCGAATGCGTACATTTGTTCTTTTCTCTGTCCAGGGTATTCTGAGGATCTTTCTGTAACATTTTGACTCGAAGGATTCGATTCTTTGCCTAGAAGTTTTGGTAATCGTTCATGCTTCACAGCCATAAGCTGCCACAGGAAAAACACAGGCTCTCAAGACTTTTACTTTTATCGTTTTGTTGGTGCCCTGCCATAATTTCTTCAGGCTGTTCAGTCTCTGCATTGCCATAGCTAGTCTTCTTCTGATTTCTTTCGAGCAGTAACCATTTTTGTCAATTCAGGAGCCCAGATATTCAAAATGTGTAACCTGATCTATTTCCTCACCACCCACTGTAAATTTATGCTGACATATATATATATATATATAATAATAATAGCTGTCCATCGTTGTCGATGAGGACCGCCGACATCATCCTTGTCACAGATTTCCCTGTTGGGTGTGGGTGCGCATGTGGCTGAACAGGCCAATGCGAGCACGAAAACATCTGCTACATATCGGGCACACGAGGTTTGTAGAAGGGGATGGTGTTCCCGCTGCTCGGGATTTCCGCGTCTCGCGTCTGTTCTGGGCTTTCACAACACGGTCATCTTCACCGGCAGCTACACCCGATTTGACTGCGCTTCTCCAGTCAGATCTGTTTTTTGCAAGACATTCCCAGGTGTCGAAGTCTATCTGGCAACTTTTTAGTGAGTCCTTCAGACCGTCTTTAAAACGTTTCTTTGGGCGCCCTCTCTCGCGCCATCCGTCTCTCAACTCGCGTAGAGAAGCTTCTTTGGGAGCCGCTCGTCTGACATACGGACGAGGTGTCCGGCCCATCCTAGTCGTGCTTTTTCTAGCAGTGCATGTATGCTAGATATATATATATATATATATATCAATCAAAGCCTGTCGCTCTTCTTGGTACATAAGCCATTGTCAACATCCCGACAGCATGCACGGTCCTGTGCTCCTTCTGGCTCTCTCCAGGTGTAATCGTTTAATTGTAGCTCCTTCTCACATGCTCTTCTCTGCGTATTTTTTTGTCTACCTCTCTCTGTCTTTCTCTGAGGATTACATGTAAAAGCCTGTCTCGGCTATGTTGTGCCATCCGCAGCGTATGTCCTATCCAACTCCACTTCCTTTGCTTCATTTGTTGTTCCAATAGATGTTGTTGGTTTCTTTCCCATAAGTCTTCATTCCTCGCCATACCCTGCCACTTTATTCCAATTATCCTTTGTAGACCCCCTCTTAACGAAGAACTATAATGCAACCTGCTGTTGGAACTTGAGACATTTTTCTTGATTCTTGGTGTTGGCTAAATGTATCCTCAAAAATGGGTTTGTGCTTTGCTGTGAAGATTCTCTTAGGTCTCAGCTTGACGCGGGCAATGACCAACATGTGGTCTGTATCACAGTCAGCACTCAGGTAGCTGCGAGTTAATTGTGTGTGATTCAGATGTCGCCTTAATCACCCTAGTAGCTATTTGTTGTATGTGATTCAGATGTCACCTCCATCACTCGGGTAGCTGTATGTTAGTTGTGTGTGATTGAGATGTCGCCTCCATCACTCTAGTAGCTGTGTGTTAGTTGTGTGTGATTGAGATGTCGCCTCCATCACTCGAGTAGCTGTGTGTTAGTTGTGTGTGATTCAGATGTCGCCTTAATCACCCTAGTAGCTATTTGTTGTGTGTGATTCAGATGTTGCCTCCATCACTCTAGTAGCTGTGTGTTAGTTGTGTGTGATTGAGATGTCGCCTCCATCACTCGAGTAGCTGTGTGTTAGTTGTGTGTGATTCAGATGTCGCCTTAATCACCCTAGTAGCTATTTGTTGTGTGTGATTCAGATGTTGCCTCCATCACTCTAGTAGCTGTGTGTTAGTTGTGTGTGATTGAGATGTCGCCTCCATCACTCGAGTAGCTGTGTGTTAGTTGTGTGTGATTCAGATGTTGCCTCCATCCCTTGGGTAGCTGTATGTGATTCAGATGTCACCTCCATCACTCGGGTAGCTGTGTGTTGTATGTGATTCAGATGTCACCTCCATCACTCGGGTAGCTGTGTGTTGTATGTGATTCAGATGTCACCTCCATCACTCGGGTAGCTGTGTGTTAGTTGTGGACCAATGTGGACGCACATCTACACAGGTGGATCATGAGAGGAAGCATTGAGGAAAGGAGGGGCGGGACTCGTCATACTTCTACAGGATGGAACCGTTATAGAAAAAGCAAGTGCTGCCGGGGAGCCCTCGACAAATCTAAGAACAGAGCAACAGGCAATAATTGAAACAGTCAAACTATTGGATGAAAAGGGTTTAAAGGATAACAGAATAGTGTTTTTGTGTGACTGCATGGACATTTTGCAGGCCACACAAAGTAAACCACGAGATAGTATGGAAAGGGAACTGATATGCCAGCTAAACAAACTCTCAGACCACAATAAAATCACCCTCCAGTTGATTCCAGCTCACTGCGGCATACCTGGGAATGAATGGGCCGACAGACTGGCCAGGGAGGGAAGACAAAGAAAATAATTCATCCACCTAGTGTCATTTCCAGAAGTCAAGGCACACATCCCCCCCAAAAAATATAAACAACAGTGGATAGAGAGAACAAACAGTAAATACCCACAGGACCCAATCAATAGACTGAATAGGAAACAGTATACCACAATTTTTCGCCTAAGAACAGTTCATTGCAGACATACATAAAATGAAAGCAGCACAGGTTGCACAAGTCACTCAGATAGGACCCCAGACCACGTCCTGCCAACATGTCCACTGCACCAAGGCTCCCGTGAGAAGACCTGGCCCGAGGAAAGAAACAAACAAGACAAACTGTGGGGAACCATTGAGGACCTGCGACGTGTCACTTCATGGAGGCACCCCATCTGGTGGCAATGAAACGAGAATATAAAACCGAACGAAAAGAAGAAGAAATAGTCTACACAAGACGTAGTGCTGACCATACTTCGAATGTCGTTACTCCACATTCTGTCTCTTCTGGTAAAACCGATGACCATATATTGATTCTGGTAAATGCAACTGCTCTTCGTGATGATGACAAAAAGTATGCGACTGTATCAAAAATACGATTTTAATATAAGCGTATTTATTTAGTTGCCAAAATAGTAGATAAAATACAAGTTCTCAATTACAATTATTTGTAAACTTATTTAACAAAAAACAAAAATTTTTTTTAATAAATTACAGCTACATAATTAATAAGCAGAAATAAATTTGTAGTGTACATTTATTTGTTGTATGAACATTTTCTGATGCATGTTTTGAACATGGCAGACCAGTCCTGTGGAGCAAACGTGAAAGGTTTGTGAAGGAATTATCAGGATGAAATATTGCTCTTCGTTGTTGATGTAAGTGTTTTTCTTGACAATCTGCAAAAGTGGGGAAATTGTAAAAGTATAGTAATGCTTTATTCGAACTATCACAATATGCAAACCTGCAACAAATGCACCCAGACATGCGCTAACTATTTACCTAGACTTCACCTACATTTTAGAATCTGTTTACAATTGTCAATTGAATCGCTACCACACAAAAAGTGTTACTTCAGTTTGATGGCAACACAACAAGCTACATATCAAATTCTAAACCAGTTCAGAGTCTCAAACCAAATTGCAAAAACTAACGTTAATAATCAAACGAAGTAGAGTTACTGACTAAGGGTTGCATGAAGTCAGTTAATCAATGGGCCATTTCAATTGAAATTGAGTGAATGGCCGCGTGCAACACATTGTCACATTGTGACTGAGACATGCTCGATGGTCGAATGACCACATGTCGCTGACTGTAAAACATGCACGCTTCGAGTTAGAGCCATTAGTAGTTTGCTGTCTGTTGATGTTGTATGGACGCCCCTCTGACCTCTCACTTACTCCAGGACTTTATCCAACCTACACCACAGTACCTTTTTGCAGTTGGCAACTTTGGCAGTTTTGGGTCACGGCCAGGATCAAAACTAAAAGAGTGAGAGCTGTGGGCAGTGTGGGAGTGTGGTGAAAAAGATTCTGAACTTTCTGAAATGCTTCGATTTTTAATTGTTCGTCATGGCTCTGGAGCTGAGGAAATTCATACCAAGTCTGAAGGTCTCAATAAAATGTTATATAGTACTAGTAGTGCCAGGATTTCAGGAATCCAAGTTGATGAACTAAAATCTGAAGCTGCATAAAGTGTAAAACAGTAAATCATTCAATGTAAGGGATAAAGGGCTGCATGCAGACAATCAAATGACGTGTTTGATTGCCAAAGGGCCACACAACCTCAGCAATGAAACATGTACAGTACAGGTAGTGCACTGGTTTGGGGATCAGTCCTCGGTTGGTACTGAATTTATTTTCTTATTGCAAAACGGTACTCGGGGTCGACCAGGCCTAAAAAATTGAGTACCAGAATCATCTGATAAAATAAAGGTGACCACATCAGCTTTGTGAGCAATTGGCCATAACAAATATGGACCTAAAATCATATTCCCCATACTTCACATAGTGAAAACAGGAGCTTTACTTTAACACTTATGTAGCACGGCTGCTGATTAGCAAGATGTTTTAGTTGTTGTTGTTGTTGCTGCGGCATTACACTATTACAGATACAGCAGCATCCAGGCTCTTGCCTTTTGGCTCAATGCCATGTAATCTTTTAGTTCAAACATGCTATTTCTGTTACATTACACATGTAAAATTTGTAGATATCTTTATTTATCATTTACCATTTTGTTCTTGTGTCTTTTATCATTACCATATATATAAAGTGTTTTCTTGTAATTTTATGATGACATTTATCTCTCTTTTGAATGCAATACATAGATTTAGTACATTATACAGTAAATTCATCTCTAATGTTGAGGAACTAAGATGTTAGTCCAGTCAGGCACAAAATACTGTCCAGGATCTCGCGTCATGGTCAATACACTGACCAAGACCACGATCTCTCTTCCATGTAGTGTTCCCTGGAAACAGGCTGTTTTCAAGGCAGCCTGGCTGACGAGATTTGGATTGATGTGATCCCCGTAGTAGTGAGCACCACACAGATGAAGCTAAGCGTAGCACAACTGCCTGGAGGACCGCAGTCCACCTTCATCAGCATGCTTCGGATGCAAGGAAACCTACTACAACTCGTCACTAAACGTCCTTTTCAGGGTGCACAAAAGAGTAAACTTACTCATTGTGGACATTAAACAGCAACAGCAACATCTGTAATGTTTATTACGTTTCTTTTATTTGGGGAAATATTTGTGATTTGCCAACCACGAAATCTCTAGATGACAAACAACAGCTTGGTTTTCCTTTAACTCCATTAAACCAATACTCTAAGAGATGAAAGACACCACAGCAAGAGTACACACTTTCAATTCCATGGTCATTCCAGCAATGATTGACAGATGTCAGGTGTAGAACTTGCGTAAAACAGATGCTGAGAAATTTAGAGTCACTCAGGGAGCAGTGAAACTGTGTGTACTAAAAATTTTGATTCAGGATAAAATCTGAAAGGAAGAAATTCAACCTCAAACTTTGTTTTGGGACATTGTGGAAGCAGTATCAGATGGGCATATAGAGCAAAGTTTTGTTGGTCAAATGCCTGTACACATCCACGGGGTCGCCCACTTATGCGATGATGAGGTGGACTGACCAAAGACCTTGCCCCGCATTGGTACAGTGTTGCAAAATATCGGGACGCATACAGAATATTGTTGGCTTCCTCGCATATGGCGCATCTGCCGGACTGACAAGGATAAAGTGAATGTGGAGAAATATTTAGATTCAGTTCTTTTTCTCTACCATCTGATCTTTGGTAATTCTTTTACTCCTCTCATAAGTGGTCACATCTCTTCTATTCTTAAAGGGTACCACATTCACATGAATGCTACAGGCAGCAGTGGAGGTTGACCTCATTGTTCCACTAATAAGGCGCAGGGTATTGGTCAGCACTCTGTCATTTATTTAAATGAATGCTAAAATGATTCTATTTATTTTCCATTAAAAGTGCACAGCACTCTGTCATTTATTTAAATGAATGCTAAAATGATTCTATTTATTTTCCATTAAAAGTGCACATCTTTGAGGCTGGACCTGTTTGTAGGAAAATCCAACTTTAATCACTTCAAGGAGAAAACAGAATTCTCCGGAATCTTTGCCAACATTAACATTTAGACACCAGGATCCAGTGTTCATTTCCTGAGAATGGACGATCAGAAGACAAACAGTTCAGAACCTTGTTCACCAGAGCCCACATCTGTTGACCCAACTCGTGACCTTCCACCAGAATTACTCGAGGCAGGTTGGAGAAAGTTCTGGAGTAAACGAGAAGGACGTCCTTACTATTTCAACAAACTCACAAATGAGTCTCTATGGGAGACCCCTACCTTTGGAGTTACAGTAAGTTGGTTTTATTTCAGAAAAGATTTCATTAAATATTTTGTTTACCTCTTTAGCTGTTACTGTTTCTCTCAGATTCTTATCAGCCCCCCAAAAATGTCTTTATTTTCTGTCTGGTATCGCACCAAAGATGGCGCCATAACTGGCTGCGAGTCTACATTTCTCTACTGTTTTTGGATCATTATGGATGCTGCCAGACCACGGATTTGCCTGGAATTCACACTAGTCGACGACTTACACTTGTGTTCATGGAAACATGGAGTTGTTTTCCGTCTGGACTTGTTATTTCGTTCTTTTTTTGTGATTTCTTCCATCCGTTTATCCTGGTCTGGACGCCGGCTGAATGGCACTACGCTTATACCTGTGTCGTATTTCACGGGCTAGTTCTGCCGGTTCACCTTCACGAATTTGGCGTGTGGGAATTTTAGATGCTACTATGATGAGCTGAATACAGCTGGGGAGAGATGCCAGATCCACTCACACGCTGAGTGTTGTCCATACGACCTCTTGTGGTTATCGAAAAGACACGACAGACTGCGTTAGGTGCCTTCCAACCTTTCTACCCTGCGGGTTACATGTTTACGGAAAGGCTTCGGTGGTAACCCTGAGGCAAAATCTGCATCCTATGCTATCTCCAGTCGTCTCGATGAATGTCTTGCCACTGGCAAAAGGTAGCTTAGGCTCTGTGAGTGAGGTTGACAAAAGGCGCAGTTTCTTCCTCACTTAAATCCAAATCACTGCGCAAGTCACCCATTTCAGCGGACACAGCAAGTGATACGACTGTCCACATGGCTGAACAAAGAGAGTGGTCTTCATCACTTGTGATGGACAACTATTATCGCACCTCCGGATATTAGAAGAGACGTTGAATCTGAAGTTGAAAGACAAAATTATTCCTGTGACCAGAGACACCCTCTTTTTGGACATTCACCAGAAAGAATATGGTTTAAATTGAGGAAAAGTTTTCTGCGGACTGTACAGCCCTCAGAACAGAGCTCAGAGAGAAATCGCATTGAAAAGTGGTGCCAAAAGAACGGTGACGGTTGGACGGAGATCAACGAAGAACCTGCACCAGGACATGATTTGCCATATACTACGTGGAGATTCTGAACAGGTTAAGAACAGGTGTGTCCAGATGTGGGTCTAACCTGAAAAAGTGGAGATTTACAGATGATGAATATTGCGAATCTAGGGCTGTCCAGGACCCTGAACACCTAATCATATGTCCTAGAACGCAGGAATCCTGTGCAGTGGAGGAAATGATGATGGCAAATGAAAGAGGACTGACAGTGGCTGGATTGAGGACGAAGACTATGTGAGGTTGCTGGACACGGAAAGTTAGTAAGAATCAGCCAAAATACAACTACAAGAAAAACATTTATTCTAATTGAGCGGCTGGATCACGACTCAATGGCGTGTGCTGTTTCAGTCATCCTGTTCTATCTCCAACATTCGTACAACAGTCTATCAATCGCTCCTCTATCAAATCGGTGAGCTAACCGGACTCCTATCTACAGTCTCTCTCTCGCTCTCATCCACTCTCCATCCAGCCTCCTGAGCTAAACTTTGACTAGTGTTATATACTGTCAAGCAGTATCAGAGCTGACCACTGGATCTCAGGCGGATGGCCCTATTCAGTCTTTATTGGAACGAATTACTCTGAACACCTGTGTCACTCATCTATCGCAGCAAGCTCTCTTGCCCTCCTGTCTGTCACTCATTTCCCCACTATCCAAATCGGAACGCCAGTGGTCAGTTCCTACCTGTCCACATTCTTTGCCCCAACTTCGTTTTCCTTTGTTGAGATGGTGAGTGACCTTGGCATAGTGACCAGACAGAGAGTGACCTTGGCACGCATTCAGGTACCTTTGTTCTGAGTTATCAACAACATCACCCCTGCCCTAAACTCTCTTGCTCCGGATGGAACTGTTACATATGTTTGTGCTGTTTTTCAACACTATCGCCTTCATC
Source organism: Ariolimax columbianus (assembly GCA_036924085.1). Lineage (NCBI taxonomy): Eukaryota > Metazoa > Mollusca > Gastropoda > Stylommatophora > Arionidae > Ariolimax > Ariolimax columbianus. Next base: position 72,298,153 of record JAVGWX010000005.1, on the reverse strand, counting down.
TTCTTGTATCTCAGAAACTAACAAACAAATAACAATAACACCAGAAAGTTCTTTGTTCATCTCTGCCTGCTAAACACAAATAATTCATATCTATACAACAACAAACAAAAGATAGTAAACGACCACTGAAAAACATGAACCTCTGAAAAATAATGCAGCTGCAGAATAAATTGCGTAATATGTTAATAAGGTAAGTGAAGGTTAATCTGTTCTTAATTTACATATTTATACTGGTTTAGAAGACTCTACTGAGTCTATATACAACCAGTTTTTTGAAGGTTGGTTTAATGTGTGAGTCCATTTAATAGACTCAAACACTAGAGCTAAGTAGACCCGCAGCCAGTTAGGCGCCATCTATAGCTGCTCTTAACAAACCACCTGGGGAAAGGTACAAATAACTTGGGTAGATTTATTTTTTGATTCCCAACTGCCAAAGAGTTTTAAAATGTGCCCGACACTGAACAGAGGTGTCCGATCTCACTACCCAAAGCTCATAGGAATTTTGACCAGAAGGTCCACGTGAAGAAAATCCTGGTCTCCCCTGGGATTTGAACCGGCACCAGAGGCGGACACTTTACCCTGAGTTCCCCACTACTTGTTTTAAATTGTGCAGTTCAACTGGCGGGCTGATGTTCCGCTCGCGTTGGCTAGTATTTGTAAAGTGTAAGAAATTCAATGTAAAAGTTATAAAACCAATATTATAAATACTTGTTTGAATGTTGTTTTTTTTCCAGAAACAAACTAGGAACAGGGACGAACTTCAACGATGCTCTTGTGATTGGCCGGCGTTTCACCGCTGAAGAATCATTCAACTCGGGTCTGGTCCATGCAATCCCAACGGAGACCATGTTGATACCTGAATCTGTCAGAATACTGAAGTCGTTCTATGGGAAAACAGGCTATCAGAGGCAGAGTTTGGTCAATATGAAGGAAGATGTTTATAAGGATTCTCTAGAAGTTTATGAAGTTGACCAGAAGAGATTAGAAGAAGCAAAATCTAAATTGTAAAGACGAGCAGCTAAAGCTCAAATAATAAAATATCGACAGTTGTATTAGATTATAATCAGAGGTCAATAATAGGATAAAGAAGTTATTTTTTACAGGGAAGCCAGTACAAAAACAAACCAAAATGTATTCATCATCATCATGATAATGTTCACTTAGGTGTTTGAGGCCCGTTTCGTTAGCCGGCTTTATCTATGACCTACAGCTGTGGCGTGGTTCCAGGCCTCGTCCAGGGCGGAAGAGGAGGTTGCTACTTGCTGGAGCCGTACTGTTTGGGGACGGCCTCTTCTGTGCCTCCAGCCAGTATTGACACTGGCGATGGCAATGTTGAATTGACCTAGTATCCAGGGGCAGTGCGGCTGTTGGCGAGGGTGCTGGTGAGACGTTTTGTTAGAGATTTGCAACCCCCGGTAAGGAGGCGGCGCTACCGTGTTCTAATAATACGTGGATGTGACGATGGTGATCCCTGGAGGCTCTTGTGGGAGAGCTGGGTACTTCGCTGCCTTGGGACAGGGGCTGCGAGGAGGGAGGTTTGTAAGGAGTACTCTGTCTCTTGTGTGTGGTGTCCGTGTCTGTTATAATCTGATCGAAGATTTGGAAACGACAGAATTTAACACAAACACTGGGAGACGTGGGCGCAGTCTGTGAGGCACTGCCAAGTTGTTCCGCACCATTTTGCACCATCTGAAAAAGATCAGTTGTTATTTGAACGATAACATGTGTACTTAGAAATAGAGAATTAAAAAAATAATGGCAATAAATAAATAAAAGGAGATTTGTTGAGAAAGTCTGGTGAAAGAGAATGCCAACACAAAGCTTTGATAACGACAGAAATTATAGCAAATATATAGAAAAGATCAAATTAGTCAGGCAGAATTTAACAGCTACCTACAAGAACAAAAGGGCATGGCTACAAATTAACTAAAGAAAGGTCCAGATTAGTTATTATGAAATATTTATTTAGTCAGAGAGTGGTGAATGCTTGAAAAGCATTGCTACAGGAAGTAGTAGAGGCAAGAACAATTAATGCATTTAACAATAGGTTAGATGGGCATAACTTTTATAGCAAGGAAATATAAATGAAACTGGTTGTATCCACTCTGCAGAGTCTTCTAAAGCAGTATAAAGACGTTAAGTTAAATACAAGACCATAAATACTACAGCCGCAGGGGCAGGAAATATATACTGAGTCCAGCAAAGAAGCGAGAAAGAGGTTTACAAAAGACAAGAGAAAATATAATGATGAGCTGGCAATACAGTCAGATGAAACTGTCAATAGGGCAGCAACAAAAAATTGCAAATAATTAATTTTTAAATTTAACCTTAGTTGTCCATCACAAGTGATGAAGACCACTCTCTTTGTTCAGCCATGTGGACAGTCGTATCTCTTGCTGTGTCCGCTGAAATGGGTGACTTGCGAGGTAATTTGGATTAAAGTGAGGAAGAAACTGCGCCTTTTGTCAACCTCACTCACAGAGCGTAAGCTACCTTTTGCCAGTGGCAAGACATTCATCGAGACGACTGGAGATAGCATAGGATGCAGATTTTGCCTCAGGGTTACCACCGAAGCCTTTCCGTAAACATGTAACCCGCAGGGAAGAAAGGTGGGATGGCATCTAACGCAGTTTGTCATGCCTTTTCGATAACCACAAGAGGTCGTATGGACAACACTCAGCGTGTGAGTGAGTCTGGCATCTCTCCCCGGATGCACTGGGCCAACAGGCGCAGAATAAAAACATAGTGCAACGCACACCGCCTTGGGGAAAGGAGAAATAAGGCGAAGGCAAAAATTTTGTTTTTAATTAGTGAGATGTTTCTTTGGATGTCAATATATGTGTTATGTTGTTGAAAACAGACATGGTCATTTCTGTTGTGTTTCTTTCATCCTTTGTTATTAATGCTCAAGTTGAGAGAAAGTCTGGACTTGGTCCAGTATTTATTTTTATCTGCAGAGCTTAATTTTTTGTATACCTTAAAAATATGAAGAAATAAAAAACAGAAGACTTGTAATATCTAGAAACTGATTTTTGTGTTGTTTTACAAAATTGAGCTCAGTTCATCCCATGATCTCTTGAGTTCGTTGGGGCTACCTTGCTGACACCTTCATAATCCTGGGCCACCCTCTCTGTCTGCAGTTGCTTTTTAGGCCTCTTTGGGTCATAGGTTAGTCCATTCATGGATGTTATCTTCCCATTGTTTTCTCGAACATCCCCGCCTTCACTTGCCTTGTACTGTACCCTGTAGCTGAACGCTCACGCAGGAAAAGAGAGAACAATACTGGCCTCGCGAGACAGATATGAGACAAAAGCTGTATGGAGATAAAACAGCCTTACAAACAACGGTGTCCTTTGTAAGAGAAACCGGGACCTTGATCTGAGGATGAACAAAGAAGAAGAAGTATTCTGTAGTATTATACTTGCAAGGCCCTTGAACCTCGGGATGTGACCATACCAAGTCAGCTTACACCTTTTGATCATTGTAAAGAGGTCATCGTAAAGTTCACTTGCATTCTCAAATCTACGTCGTACTTCATCACTAGTGATGCACTTTTTGTAGGTGACATTTAGGAGTCTTCAAAAGCATCTCATCTCCATGGCCTGAATTCTTTTTTGGAGCTCAGCCGTAATGGTCCATGTAGAGGAATATCGAAATAATCAGTGAGTGCATTAGTCTGACCATTATGGTGAGGGAGATCTGACCATTATGGTGAGGGAGATCTGACCATTATGGTGAGGGAGATCTGACCATTATGGTGAGAGAGATCTGACCATTATGGTGAGGGAGATCTGACCATTATGGTGAGGGAGATCTGACCATTATGGTGAGGGAGATCTGACCATTATGGTGAGGGAGATCTGACCATTATGGTGAGGGAGAGTCGTTGATCTTTTCATATATGTAAAAAAAATTACTATAATTAAAAATAATGGGGGGGGGGGGGCAGAAGTTGCAGCTAAATGAGCTGACAGGAGTCAGTGACTCATTGCTGGCGTCAGAGTCAGTGAACTAAAGCTGACCAAGGACCGAACCCACTTCTAAGTGCCGGCCCTGGAAACAGGCTGCACTAGTGTAGTCTGGCTAAGAAAACAGGGATCGCAGTGAGAAGGCAAACTCGGAACCAAAAACATTCAGCTGAAACAGGATGTGTCAGGCTGAAATATCGCAGCCTCGCTGTAAACCATTTGTGGTCCGCCGGGGTCTTTGTGTGTGACAAGAACAAGAATAGCACCACTGCCTCACAGAGAGCATGTCGTAAGAGGTGACTAACCGTGTGACATGGAGAAGAATACAATGGCAAATAGAGGAACATTCATATAATTAAATAGATCCTGATTACAATTAGGTAGCAGTGAAAAAGGCAAATGCAATGTCAGGTATGATAAAAAAAAAATTTTAACCCAAAAATCTCTAGATGCCAACCGACTTCTCACATCCCAGGAAGACACAATAGTTATACAATGGATTCCTGGTCACACAAATACACCTGGCAATGTCAAGGCAGACAGTCTGGCTAAGATGGGATCAAGTCAAGAACAACAATACACACCAACAACCCTACAGACAGTCAAACAACTACTGAAGACTGCGGACAAAGAAGCCTTGCAGAATAGATGGGCAATAGGAAATACTGGGAAAGAAATCAACAAACATATGGCCATCCCGAAGACAACATCAACCTCCTGAAAAGGAGAGACTAAAGCACCGTTTTCCGTTTTCGTACTCAACACATACAACTTATCAGTCACTTAAACAGAATCCAACCAGAACATACTCCAGAGTGCCGGTGGTGCACACATCCACATGAAACATTGAACACGATCTGTTTTGAATGTCCGGCCCCCATTGTAGAACTTGAAAAGATTACAAAACTGCAATCCATGACCGACAGAAGAGACTGCAGAGCCCAGCTGCAATCAGAGAAACTCAGAAGACTGACTGGCCATCCAATGCACCAGAGACTAAACAATATCGGAAATGGGAAACTAAAGCGGAGAAACTTTGCAGAAATAGCCAAAGCAAAGATGCACGAAGACCCCATAAACGCATTAACAACACCAAAGCCCTTCCCTACTGTACGAAAACCTACCTGGAGGCAGCATATATTTCCAGAGGTGGTAGAAAATATACCAGGTATTGGAAACAAAAACTGCCAGACTGAAAAAGAAAGAAGAGATACTACCCTGAGCTACATATCGAAAAACTACCCAAGCATGGACTGGACCCATGCATACACCGACGGTTCCGTAACAAACACAACACATAACGGAGCCTTTCTGAACCTACCAAATGGCAGAAAAATAATACTGTCATTGGCTACTGGAAAATACACAAGCAATTTCAAAGCGGAGGCAGAGGCACTGAGGGCGGCAGTGGAAGAAATGGTGACAGGTCAAAGTAATGAAAGCCATATAGTCCTGCTTACAGATGCCTTGGCCGTAGTCACAGCACTAAAAAGCCAGAAAAATACTGAACTTAATGATTTAAGAGCAGTACTCTGTCAACTATGCCAGCAGTCCGCACCAAAAAGGGTAGTGGTACAGTGGGTTCCATCCCACTGCAACATCCAAGGCAACGAGGAGGCAGACAGACTGGCAAAAGGAGGTGCAAGACTACCACAACCAGATACTAGTATGACATACGAAGAGTCAAAACGGCTAATTAGAGCTAGGTACATGACCAAATGGGAAACCGAACATACTGGCTACACAAAAAACGATGCCTATTACCAGTTGAACAGAAGAGAGCAGGTCGTGGTCTTCAGACTTCGCACTGGCCACAGTAGACTGAGGTACCACCTATTCAACAAATTGAAGATAGGTGGCACTGACGAATGCCCGTGTGGCACTGGGAAAATGACCGCTGAACATTTGCTGCAAAACTGCCCTACATACGAGGATCAGAGAGAGCAGATGTGGCCATCACCAGTGGCAACACTAGACAAGCTCTATGGCAGTGTCGACAGCCTCAGGATGGCCGCTGCTTTTTTCGAAAAATAATGGTTTATGTCTGACTGCGTACGATGGAGAAGAAGAAGAAGAAGAATGTCCGGCCCAAAAGACAGTGGAGAACTGGACAAAAGAGTGGAACTGAAAATAAACTACACCAAAACCTCCACCACTCTCTTTTCACTCTCTCCTAACAAAGAGACAATAATAAAGATTGGAAACTAACAAATACCCCAGTTGGTCACACCCACTTTCCTTGGCATGACATTTGGCTCGAGACTTACCTGGAAGCCAAATATATTTTAAAAATTCAGACAAGGGACATAAAAGATGTGATTAAACAAATTGGCTGGTACATCGTGGGAGCAAGTGTGCACTGATGCAATCAGACAAATCATGGAATATACCTCAAGCACTTGGGCAACAGCGGCCAAAAGAAACGCAGAAAAACAAGATCCAGCCAAAGAATGTACATGCAAATAAACACAGCGAAGACAAAAACCTTGGTAATATCCAAGCAACGTAGACATAAATTTGATAATCAATGGAGTAATAATCGAACTAGTACAAAAGTTCACATATTTGGGTCAAACCATAACAGACGATGTCCGAAATGAGACAGAAATCAAGACAAGGAATGAAATGATAAAAAAGGGTTTCAGAGAAAAACAGAAATTGTTTACCTCAAAGACTGTCGGGATAGAACTGAGGAAAAGAGTAATCGCTACTCATAAATGGCCAATTGCACTGTATGGGAGTGAAACATGGAGTTTAGTGAAGAAGGATGAAAAAAGCTTGGAAGTGTTTGAAATGTGGTGCTACCGTAGAATGGAAAGAGTGAGTTGGATAGAACAGAATTTAATGACAATGTACTCACTGAAGTGGGCGCACTAAGACAAATATTGAATATAATACAAATACCTCGGTTGAGTTAGCTGGTTCACAATAGGAGACATGAAACGCTTCTACAGAAGATACTAGAGTGAGAGATTCAAAGGAAGAGAGGACCCGGGCATCCAATTAAATTTTACATCACATGCCTGCAGGGACATTAATGTACGAACCTATGCTGAAATGAAGAGAACTGCAGAGTATAGGGTCAAATGGAGAGACAGACTCAGACAACCTTACAACCTGTCTTAGGACTGATTAACCAGACGAGAGGGTCAAATGGAGAGACAGACTCAGACAACCTTACAACCAGTCTTAGGACTGATTAACCAGAGGAGAGGGTCAAATGGAGAGACAGACTCAGACAACCTTACAACCACTCTACAAGCTGATCAATGATGATGATGATGAGATGCAACCAAACCAAGGAACAAGAAAACCAAACAGCCATTTGCTGAAACCCTATAAGGTCGTCTCCAAACAATCGTATTGTCGTCAGACGTGCGTAAAAACAATGGACATAACCTAGTGAACAGATCTATAACATTGCTACAAAGGTTTTGTGTCTGGCTATAAAAAAATACTAAAAAATAGATCTAGTTTCATTTGACTCTGTCCTACAGTCACACTCTTGCACAACTTTCACACGCGCCCTCATGGTGAGGCCCTTCCATTGCACTTTGGTTGGGCTGGCTTCTGAGAGCGCACAAACCTAGCATAGGTACATACAGACGCACACATACATCCAAGCACTGGTTTATGCGTCTTAATATCGACCAGTTGACTACGGTCTGGGGTTGAATAGGCGCGCCTCCGCCAGTAGAAACTAGTGAGGCAAACACATACAATTTTTAAAAATATAAATAAAACAGGCTATATGAGAACTCAGATGACGTAAAACTATTTTGACTGACACACGTCATCTCTATAAATCCTATATGAATGATCAAAGTCCACATTCAAAAATGACCTTTTCAACAACATAGTAGAATCGTCCAAAATGGGCTGCGACAGATGTGTGACTCCTGGCTGAATAATAAAGCAGATGAGATCTAAGGTTTTGCTAGCAGACATGATACGAACAAAATTTTGCATGCACTCAAAGTGGTCTATGGTCCAACATCATCAGGTGCCTTAACTTAACGTTTTTATACTAGTTTAGAAAACGCTGCAAAGTCTGTATACAACCAGTTACATTTGCATTACCCTGCTCCAAAAAACTATGCACATCCAATCTTTCTTAAATGCATTAACTGCCCCTGCCTCCACTACCTCCCGTAGCAATGCATTCCAAGCATTCACCACTCTCTGGCTAAAAAAATATTTCCTAATATCTAACCCAGGCCTCTCTTTAGTTAATTTTTAGCTATACCATCTTGTTGTTGTGGGAGGCTGAATTTTAAAAAAATAATTATATAATTTATCCATTCCTGTGATCATCTTATAAACCTGTTTTAAGTCACCACGAATTCTTCTCTCTTCTAGACACTGTAGGCCGGTTGTTCTGAGTCGTTCCTCATAACTGTGATTCTGGAATCCCACTATCAGCTTTGTCGCTCTTTTTTTGTATCCTTTCCAGCATGTTTATATCCCCTCTACGATAAGGACTCCACACCTCTACACAGTACTCCAATCTAGGTCTAACTAATGCTTTATACAGTTTTATTTTCACTTCCTTGCTCCTATGTTTAATATTCTTTTGATCATACCTAACATTGCATGTGCCTTTTTCACTGCTACCTGGACTTGCTCACTCATTTTACCTGTATGCTCTATTATAACCCCTAGGTCCCTTTCCTTTTCTATAATTCTAATATTGTTCTCGTCCATTCTGTAATTATTTTCCAAATTGGATCATTAACCGCTCTTCATTTCAGATAACAAAATACTAATGATAGTTTTAGACAGGGAAACAGATTATCACGAACAAATATTGATCATTTAATAATGTTCTAAACCAGCCATCATGGGAGGGTAGGGCAGAAGTGTAAGGGATGGTACAAATGGGAGTATAGCAAGGATGTATCCCCTCCCCAAACCTATTTAACATTTATGGAGATTGCACAATGAGGAGCGTTAGAGATGATGATAATATCTTTATAATCGGCTGATACAAGATCCCAGAGCTAAGATACGCAGACGATACTGTGATAATATAAAATAGTGCAGAGTGGTTAGAGCAGCTAATTACAACCGTAAGCAGATGCAGCAAAGATCAAAACCTCTTTACAACCGCAAGCAGATGCAGCAAAGATCAAAACCTCTTTACAACCGCAAGCAGATGCAGCAAAGATCAAAACCTCTTTACAACCGCAAGCAGATGCAGCCAAGATCAAAACCTCTTTACAACCGCAAGCAGATGCAGCAAAGATCAAAACCTCTTTACAACCGCAAGCAGATGCAGCAAAGATCAAAACCTCTTTACAACCGCAAGCAGATGCAGCAAAGATCAAAACCTCTTTACAACCGCAAGCAGATGCAGCAAAGATCAAAACCTCTTTACAACCGCAAGCAGATGCAGCAAAGATCAAAACATCTTTGCAAACATAAACAAAACAAAGATAATGACCACCGACAAAACAAGAAGTTAACATAAATTCTAGTTCGAGGGTGTGGAAATAGAACAGATCACGAACTTCGAGTATCTGAGCGCCAGGATTGACAACAAGCGTGATTGCTAGAAGAACATTAGAAGGAGAATGACAATGCAGAAGTTAATCAACCTGAGAAAAATATGGCAGAATACCAGCAAAGCAATAAAAGTATAAATTTTGAGAACCTGTGATTTTTTTCCGTGGGAGTCTGCGAATGCGAAACAAGGACAGTTACATAAACCTCAAGGAAGAGAATCGAGTCGTTCAAGTCGAAATGTTATAAAAAGTTCCTCAGAATAACATGGATGGAAAAAAATTAGAAAGCAGACGTTCGACAAGAGTGGCGCATAAAAAAGAACTGGTTCACAAATTTCATCATGACCAGAAAATCAAAATACTTTGGCCACATCAAAAGACACAACGGTCTTGATAGAACTGTAATGGAAAGCATGTGTCCGGGCAAGAGGGGCAGAGGCAGACCAAGAAGGTGATGGCACCAAGATGTCAAGGCATGACTCTGTGACAGGATGGACATTTTACAATATGTTGTTGTTGCTTAGATGTTTGCCTCACTAGTTTCTACTGGCGGAGGCGCGACATTTTCCACCCCAGACCGTAGTCAATTGGGCGATATCAGGACGCATAAACCAGTGCTTGGATGCATCTGTGCGTCTGTATGTACCTATGCTAGGTTTGTACGCCCTCAGAAGCTAGCCCAACCAAAGTGCAATGGAAGGGCCTCACCGTGAGGGCGCGTGTGAAAGTTGTGCAAGAGTGTGACTGTAGGACAGAGTCAAATGAAACAGACAGAGTGAGGTAAGAGGAGAGAGCAGAGTTGCCCTCAGGGTAGAAGACCGCCCATGGTGATTTTACAATAGATCGAGTTTCTTTCAGACGGACTGTGATGGGAGCGACGTTCTGCACAGAATGATCATAACCAGTCATCATCTATTCACAGCGATGCCATTTACTTCCTGCCTCGGCGTCTTATAATAAAAGCACTGAATGATAAACCAAATAAAGAGGATATCAAAAAAGATATTTGTTAACTTTCTAATTGGCAAGAAGGACTAACGTCTGGTCAGGCAAAATATACTGATCAGACATGTTTGTCAGGGTCTGGCAAAATATACTGGCCAAGACGTTCACCTCGGCTTCCTAGTAACCCTACCTGGAAATGGGCTGTTTTCATGTCAGCCTGGCTAACGAGGTGAGGTTCGATTTGATCCCCGTAGTAGTGAGTGACACGCAGATGAAGCCAAGCTTTGCACAACCGCCTGGAGGACGCCTGTCCACTTCATCAGCACGCTCGGGATGTCAGGATAGCTACTACATTCTGTCACAAGTTCCGCCATATCATTGGGTACAAAAGGGTTACCAGACTTCTTATTTCTATATACTCTCAACAGTTAGTTCATACTACAAGCTAATTTGTGAAAAACAAGAATTGATGTGGACATTTAGAATACTCCAATGTTGACGTCCAGTGGTAGTTAAGGTACAACATGAAGGCACAGACGAGCAAAGCTCACGAACAACAGCACGGCCTGACAAACCACCAACCGTAACGACTATCGACCAAACAAACAATTGGTTATATTTGAAATGTGTGTCAAAGAAAAGATTGTAGGACTATAAGCTTGGTCGACTCGCTGTTTCTTTTCGTTGATTAATATAAGTAATGAAACACTGTAATCGGGGATGAAGTGGTAGAAATGTAATTGCAAAACCTCTCAGCTTTTGTGAGGCGAGGTGAACGGCTACCTTTCCCGATGTCTTGCCTTGTATATCAGAAAGATGTAAATTTAGTCTCATGTCAATCACTGCCGTCAGGGATGAAGTACTACAGGCTTCATTGTTCGATACATCAACGTTTCGAAGAACTACTACCTTTCCATTCTGTCATGACAACCCTAACAGTAAATCAAATTTACAACTGAATAGACTCGAACATGATGCGACTATGGAGCGAAACTTGAGCCTTCGCGTGAACAGCAACAGCTCTAACAACATTACATCCTACGCTTTCTATTCGTGTACTGTGGTTGTATAATGCTTACTACTGATATTTGGGTTATAGCTGTTTCGTAGTACCTAGCCAGGATTACTACACGGGAACCACATAGTCTCATATACTTCGCTGGTGCAACAATTATTCCGTTGTGACAGTTAGTTCAAAGATATACTTCAGCATTGGCATGTTCCTTAACTAACTATGATGTTAATTATAGATACAAGATCTTCAAAGTGGATTTTGCTTTCTGTGCAACATACCAAGGGATGCAACCAAATAAAGTTTTAAAAATTGAAAAATAAGAGTTATCCCATCATAAAAAATTCGCGTGAGAGGTTCTGGCTTGGGCATCTCCCCTCTTTATCCAGGTACAATCTAGAACGAGTGAGCTATGGCCCTACACCAGAACCACATGGACGTGTACATTGGCATCTGTACACTGAAGGCGATAGGTGTTAATTATCCACCCGACCAAATTTCTCACGCTTGCTTTCGTCCTCGTACAAGACATATGGGGAGGAACAGCTCGCGACCCCGGGCGCTCGTCGGCGACGATTGTGACAGCAAAGCCGTGCTTATCACAAGAGCTGAACCTTGAACCGTGACCGGCGTCGAAGTCATGGAGCGAACTAGACAAGTAACTGGCAGAAGACAACACTGGCTGCTCCTGTAGCTGAAACTACTTTAGTTACAATTTGTATATATGCCGCAACATGTGAACCTCAACCCTGCGCGGTGGTGACCTGAATTTTGCATATTGCTTTCAAATAATTTCAAATAAGTGTGTGAAAATTAAAATAATGTTACAACATACATTAAAATAGAGCATGTTTAATAAAATACAATTTTGAATTTTGCATTTAATAAGTAGACATTTGTTTTGAATAAATATTCAACAATTTTACATTAAAGTATTTGTTATCGTTCTATGTGTTTAAAGGGAGACACCCCTGTTCACAAAGAGAGACAACTTTCTAATACATAAATAAGGTAAAACTGCAAACATAGTGACGTTTAAAAATCTGAATATTGTATATATAATATAAATATGATAATATTAATGTTGCAAATCCAGTGTGAACAGTACCACTCAAAATTTGTTTAGCATTTCCAACAAAAATGCTGTTTTAAGCATTTTAAAAGCAGGTTTTATATTAATGTAAATATTCAACTATTTATTGTTATTCTGATATTAGTTTTTATTATTTCCCTTTCTTGTAAAAAAATGCATCGCCCTTGTGACAGAGTAAACATTTACAATGTCAACACAGTTCACGACTAGGCCATGCAACTATTATCTGGCTACTTGAATGTCCTGTGCTAGGTGTTCTGTTATGTGTAGCTTTTAAATTCTTATATTAAAGACTTGTGTGTTTCTTGGTGTATTGCTCCAGTGTTGACCAAGTATATGATGTAAAGAGAGGTATATTAACTGTCTTGTTATAGTTTTCTTGAACAAATCATCTATAAACGCAATAATCTTACCACACTAGTCTGAACATTACTCTGACAACCTTCAAGCACATACGTTACCTTACAATCATTATAATCATGTGGAATCTTGCTTGCTATTGGTTGAATAAATATGATCTTAATATTTATATTTTGACATTTGAAACACGTACACACGAAACTGTACTTTAAGTCAGTATGTATCTGTTTATTAATTGCTTTGTTTCATTGCATGGTTCAAGTTGTCATATTCATGAAAGTAAACAAACATCTTCAGTACACATTCTTGCATTTCCGATTTTGACAAAAAAATACACATCACTGTTCAAGTTGTACACATCTGGTTTATTGAATAAATAACATAATTAACCAGATGCAAGACATGGTAGAGATGCAAACCTAATTGTTGTAAACAATATATATGTACACAATATATGTGCGTGTGTGTGAATTGTACAGATCTCTTGGATGGAAGGGATATTAACTCTCAGTTATACAACCTACGTCTTGCTCTTACAGGCTTTATAAATAATGCTCAAGATATACTAACACAACTAGGATGAGAAAGAAGAATTTCAAGCGTAAAAAACTAACTTTTTCTGTAACGTTTCTAAAGTGAAGTGAATGTGCGTGACTGTGTATATTTATGTATCTAATATACTCCTCCACTCCCTACAAGCGAGGCACTATACAATATACATGATCACATCAACCAGTCTTGAGCTGATATGTGTTATGACGTCACTGCTCTCTTATTCCCGTTTGCTAAAAATCACAATACAGCAGTGGTTCTCAACCTTCTTAAAAATCCCACAATCCAAGAAGACAATAATAATTAAACTACAAACCATCTAGACGCCCCGCACTCCGCGCAAGAACAAAAAATAATCAGTCTGCTATGTAATCCATTCAAAAAGGCAAAGGCTACCGTCCGTCGTAGACGATGATAGCATAATAAATTTTAGTAGCACTATTTTTTAGTAAGGATTAACTGCGCTAATTTTTATCCTACTTAACTTAACGTCTTTATACTGGTTTAGAAGACCCTGCAGAGTCTGTATACAATCAGTTACATTTACATCACCTTGCTCTAAAAGCTATGCGCATCCAGTTTATTCTTAAATGCATTTACTGTCCCTGCCTCCACTACCTCCCCTGGCAATGCATTCCAAGCAGACACCACTCTCTGACTAAAAAAATATTTCCTAATATCTAACCTTGACCTCTCTTTAGTCAGCTTGTAGCTATGCCCTCGTGTTATTGTAGGTGGCTGTATTTTAAAAAACTTGTTATAGTCTAATTTATCGATTCCCCTGATCATCTTATAAACCTGTATTAAGTCACCACGAATTCTTCTCTCTTCGAGACACTGTAGGCCGGTTTTTCTGAGTCGTTCCTCATAACTGTAATTCTGGAATCCCACTATCATCTTTGTCGCTCTTTTTTGTATTCTTTCTAGCATGTTTATTTCCCCTCTGTGATAAGGACTCCACACCTGTACACCTGTACATCCTCACTCTCTTGTCTCAACCATTCGACCCCAGTGGCAAGTAAAGGACAAGACGACTAGGGCGCTACTACGAGATGCAGGGGACTCCACATCAAGCACCCGTGAAAAAGACGGCGGAGTCGAACCCACGCCACCTGATCATGGGGCCGACGGTTTTAACCCCTTCGCCACGGAATCTCCACGCAATCCATTTCAAATTAACAATATGCACCAATATTGAGATATTACATTATTATTATTAAACGTGGCTTGTTTTAATTGGTATGCTTTTATCAAGTGGTTTTCTGTGTAACTATGTGTAATAGAAACTAGAATAACACGATTGCTACACGTGGTAATACACTGTGAACAATGCATCTAGCCCCTTAACTCTTGATGATTCATCTTTGTATAGCTTGATAATCCAGTGAAAAACAACATTTTGCGAAGAGACGCTTTTGATGTAAACAAAAATGTATGCCTTTTATGTAGGTTGAGGACATATGTATACGCCATTGATATATTGATATGGGATTATGATAGCAAAGTAGGATTATAAAGACGTTTTCGTATATTTTAGAGACAGGCTTGCTCCACTATCGCATTTGAAGTATGCCTTTGGGGGCAAATATAAATGACGCATAATGGATCTACAGTAGAGTTAGTCACATCTCATATATTTGAGCACAACACCATTCACATACACTAAAAGACAGCTGAGTGAGGAGTTTTCTTTTGCATTGTGAAAGAAAGCCATGCAACCAATGTCCCAAATACGAAGAAGGAAAAATAAAGTGAATTATTTACGTTCCTGTGGAATCAGTAGAAGAATAAGATGGTCTGTGTAAATCTATTTTCACTTATTGTTAGTGAAGTTTCTGAGCCATCAACTTTCAAATCCCAGGACTAGCATATGACAATTTCAGACGAAAGCCTGGCCTATGCAGTGCAATATATATATCATCATCATCGTGTAGCATGTCCATTGTAGAATGTCGCTCCCATCACAGTCTGTCTGAAAGAAACTCGTTCCCTTGCCAAAACACCAGCTTCCGCCACTGTCATACTCAAGCATTCCTGGATATCTTGGTGCCATCGTCTTCTTGGTCTACCCCTTTCTCTTTTGCCTGGCACCATACCTTCCATCACCGTTCTCTCAAGATCGTTATGTCTCTTGATGTGACCAAAGTATTTGCATTTTCTAGCCAAAATGTAATTGATAAACCAGTTCTCCTCTATGCTCAGCTCTTGCCGAATGCGTACATTTGTTCTTTTCTCTGTCCAGGGTATTCTGAGGATCTTTCTGTAACATTTTGACTCGAAGGATTCGATTCTTTGCCTAGAAGTTTTGGTAATCGTCCATGCTTCACAGCCATAAGCTGCCACAGGAAAAACACAGGCTCTCAAGACTTTTACTTTTATCGTTTTGTTGGTGCCCTGCCATAATTTCTTCAGGCTGTTCAGTCTCTGCATTGCCATAGCTAGTCTTCTTCTGATTTCTTTCGAGCAGTAACCATTTTTGTCAATTCAGGAGCCCAGATATTCAAAATGTGTAACCTGATCTATTTCCTCACCACCCACTGTAAATTTATGCTGACATATATATATATATATATAATAATAATAGCTGTCCATCGTTGTCGATGAGGACCGCCGACATCATCCTTGTCACAGATTTCCCTGTTGGGTGTGGGTGCGCATGTGGCTGAACAGGCCAATGCGAGCACGAAAACATCTGCTACATATCGGGCACACGAGGTTTGTAGAAGGGGATGGTGTTCCCGCTGCTCGGGATTTCCGCGTCTCGCGTCTGTTCTGGGCTTTCACAACACGGTCATCTTCACCGGCAGCTACACCCGATTTGACTGCGCTTCTCCAGTCAGATCTGTTTTTTGCAAGACATTCCCAGGTGTCGAAGTCTATCTGGCAACTTTTTAGTGAGTCCTTCAGACCGTCTTTAAAACGTTTCTTTGGGCGCCCTCTCTCGCGCCATCCGTCTCTCAACTCGCGTAGAGAAGCTTCTTTGGGAGCCGCTCGTCTGACATACGGACGAGGTGTCCGGCCCATCCTAGTCGTGCTTTTTCTAGCAGTGCATGTATGCTAGATATATATATATATATATATCAATCAAAGCCTGTCGCTCTTCTTGGTACATAGGCCATTGTCAACATCCCGACAGCATGCACGGTCCTGTGCTCCTTCTGGCTCTCTCCAGGTGTAATCGTTTAATTGTAGCTCCTTCTCACATGCTCTTCTCTGCGTATTTTTTTGTCTACCTCTCTCTGTCTTTCTCTGAGGATTACATGTAAAAGCCTGTCTCGGCTATGTTGTGCCATCCGCAGCGTATGTCCTATCCAACTCCACTTCCTTTGCTTCATTTGTTGTTCCAATAGATGTTGTTGGTTTCTTTCCCATAAGTCTTCATTCCTCGCCATATCCTGCCACTTTATTCCAATTATCCTTTGTAGACCCCCTCTTAACGAAGAACTATAATGCAACCTGCTGTTGGAACTTGAGACATTTTTCTTGATTCTTGGTGTTGGCTAAATGTATCCTCAAAAATGGGTTTGTGCTTTGCTGTGAAGATTCTCTTAGGTCTCAGCTTGACGCGGGCAATGACCAACATGTGGTCTGTATCACAGTCAGCACTCAGGTAGCTGCGAGTTAATTGTGTGTGATTCAGATGTCGCCTTAATCACCCTAGTAGCTATTTGTTGTATGTGATTCAGATGTCACCTCCATCACTCGGGTAGCTGTATGTTAGTTGTGTGTGATTGAGATGTCGCCTCCATCACTCTAGTAGCTGTGTGTTAGTTGTGTGTGATTGAGATGTCGCCTCCATCACTCGAGTAGCTGTGTGTTAGTTGTGTGTGATTCAGATGTCGCCTTAATCACCCTAGTAGCTATTTGTTGTGTGTGATTCAGATGTTGCCTCCATCACTCTAGTAGCTGTGTGTTAGTTGTGTGTGATTGAGATGTCGCCTCCATCACTCGAGTAGCTGTGTGTTAGTTGTGTGTGATTCAGATGTCGCATTAATCACCCTAGTAGCTATTTGTTGTGTGTGATTCAGATGTTGCCTCCATCACTCTAGTAGCTGTGTGTTAGTTGTGTGTGATTGAGATGTCGCCTCCATCACTCGAGTAGCTGTGTGTTAGTTGTGTGTGATTCAGATGTTGCCTCCATCACTTGGGTAGCTGTATGTGATTCAGATGTCACCTCCATCACTCGGGTAGCTGTGTGTTGTATGTGATTCAGATGTCACCTCCATCACTCGGGTAGCTGTGTGTTGTATGTGATTCAGATGTCACCTCCATCACTCGGGTAGCTGTGTGTTGTATGTGATTCAGATGTCACCTCCATCACTTGGGTAGCTGTGTGTTGTATGTGATTCAGATGTCACCTCCATCACTCGGGTAGCTGTGTGTTGTATGTGATTCAGATGTCACCTCCATCACTCGGGTAGCTGTGTGTTAGTTGTGGACCAATGTGGACGCACATCTACACAGGTGGATCATGAGAGGAAGCATTGAGGAAAGGAGGGGCGGGACTCGTCATACTTCTACAGGATGGAACCGTTATAGAAAAAGCAAGTGCTGCCGGGGAGCCCTCGACAAATCTAAGAACAGAGCAACAGGCAATAATTGAAACAGTCAAACTATTGGATGAAAAGGGTTTAAAGGATAACAGAATAGTGTTTTTGTGTGACTGCATGGACATTTTGCAGGCCACACAAAGTAAACCACGAGATAGTATGGAAAGGGAACTGATATGCCAGCTAAACAAACTCTCAGACCACAATAAAATCACCCTCCAGTGGATTCCAGCTCACTGCGGCATACCTGAGAATGAATGGGCCGACAGACTGGCCAGGGAGGGAAGACAAAGAAAATAATTCATCCACCTAGTGTCATTGCCAGAAGTCAAGGCACACATCCCCCCCAAAAAAATATAAACAACAGTGGATAGAGAGAACAAACAGTAAATACCCACAGGACCCAATCAATAGACTGAATAGGAAACAGTATACCACAATTTTTCGCCTAAGAACAGTTCATTGCAGACATACATAAAATGAAAGCAGCACAGGTTGCACAAGTCACTCAGATAAGACCCCAGACCACGTCCTGCCAACATGTCCACTGCACCAACTTCCAAGGCTCCCGTGAGAAGACCTGGCCCGAGGAAAGAAACAAACAAGACAAACTGTGGGGAACCATTGAGGACCTGCGACGTGTCACTTCATGGAGGCACCCCATCTGGTGGCAATGAAACGAGAATATAAAACCGAACGAAAAGAAGAAGAAATAGTCTACACAAGACGTAGTGCTGACCATACTTCGAATGTCGTTACTCCACATTCTGTCTCTTCTGGTAAAACCGATGACCATATATTGATTCTGGTAAATGCAACTGCTCTTCGTGATGATGACAAAAAGTATGCGACTGTATCAAAAATACGATTTTAATATAAGCGTATTTATTTAGTTGCCAAAATAGTAGATAAAATACAAGTTCTCAATTACAATTATTTGTAAACTTATTTAACAAAAAACAAAAATTTTTTTAAATAAATTACAGCTACATAATTAATAAGCAGAAATAAATTTGTAGTGTACATTTATTTGTTGTATGAACATTTTCTGATGCATGTTTTGAACATGGCAGACCAGTCCTGTGGAGCAAACGTGAAAGGTTTGTGAAGGAATTATCAGGATGAAATATTGCTCTTCGTTGTTGATGTAAGTGTTTTTCTTGACAATCTGCAAAAGTGGGGAGATTGTAAAAGTATAGTAATGCTTTATTCGAACTATCACAATATGCAAACCTGCAACAAATGCACCCAGACATGCGCTAACTATTTACCTAGACTTCACCTACATTTTAGAATCTGTTTACAATTGTCAATTGAATCGCTACCACACAAAAAGTGTTACTTCAGTTTGATGGCAACACAACAAGCTACATATCAAATTCTAAACCAGTTCAGAGTCTCAAACCAAATTGCAAAAACTAACGTTAATAATCAAACGAAGTAGAGTTACTGACTAAGGGTTGCATGAAGTCAGTTAATCAATGGGCCATTTCAATTGAAATTGAGTGAATGGCCGCGTGCAACACATTGTCACATTGTGACTGAGACATGGTCGAATGACCACATGGAGGACCGCTGTCCACCTTCATCAACATGCTCAGGGTGTGAGGAAAGCTGCTGCAACCCGCCACTTAATCTCCTTGTCATGGCACACAAAAGAATAACTTACTCATTATGGACATTAAACAACAACAACAACAACATCTATTTTGTAGCCAGGTCTGATACTACTAGTCACAGTAGTAGCTGAGTAGCCTTCTTCTTTCTGTACTTCTACTTCTTCTTGTTCGCCACACGACGTTTTCTTTTTACGTCTACACGTGAAGTGAAGTTCTCTGGATAAAGGCTGCCGTAGTGGACAGTTCTTCGGGGCTTCCAAACAGCTTTGTGAACTTTATCTGTGTGTGGATTCGTCTCCGTGGGTCAGTGCTCAGTACGCAATTGGCTAAGCATATTTTATTTGTTTTTGTAACACTAACAGTCTTGCAGTAGATCTAAATCATACTATATGTTCGGATGTCTGTGCTGCCTGCCTGCCACACAATACTAGTGACATACACATATGATTGAGCCAATGGAGTGATTGGCGATGGAACCAATTTTAGCCGGTGCAAATGACTATTCAGTTTGACTTATTTGTTATGTCCCATTCTCAAGTGGAACAGGATCACTGTTCTGCTCGATCAAGACAGTGATAGTTGTCTTTCGTTTGGTCAACTTTCTTTATTGCTTAGATAAGGGTCTTCTTTTCTTGGAAGGTGATTGTTAATATTGTTCTTGTATTGCTCCCTCCTTTGCCAACCTGTCTGCTGTCTCATTTCCTTGTTAACAACAGTGTGATGGTTTCCACTATAGCACTGATTACTCTTCTTTTGGCTTTTACTTTGCCCAAGGCTTTTTTAAGCTCTAGCAGTTTATCATTTTTGATTGCTTCCGGAACTGACATTGCATCTGACCTGTAAGGAATACAATCTGCTGACATTGGATTGTTTTGTTGTTAATCATTTCTGCAGCAATAATTGGTGCCTGTACTTCAGCCGAATAATTTGAACAGAATTTTCCAGTGGATGAACTGGTGCTTTTATTTTCTTTATCCGAGTAGACAACATATACTTTTCAATGTATGTAATGTTTATGTGTCCTTGTTCTATAATTGAATGTTGAGTTTGTTTTCCCATCAGATGCTATTAGTGTACCATACTTAAATTATTTACCTCTTGACATGTTTTAGTGTTCCACTGATATTACATGCCAGAAAATTGTGTTTCTTAAAGGTGTCCATCACTCCATCTTGCTGACATTTATGTCAATGTCATTATTTTTGCATTTGGTCATTGTGTGACAGACCTACTCTTCAGCAACATAAGAATCATACAGGAGGTAGTTAAAAAGGGGTTCTTCTCTCTTATTGGTAAACAGTGTTAGAACTGTCCAATGAAGTAGAAAGGGTCTTTAACCATGACTGAAAAAGTTCTGCCTGAATCAGGGGCAGCTTAAAATAGAGTTTTGACTAATACCACCTAGATATGATTATCCAGCGGGAGTGCTGAGCACATGAATAAGGACCTGAGATGAGCCATGCAAGTTTAGACGATGACCGATCCAGCTTACAACAAAGGGGCACGGAAAGTTTGACGTCACGATGGCATATAGTGGTCAAGTGTGACTGGGTCACGTGATACTATCAGAGGGATGGTTAAATTGTTTGAGAGTTAGTAGAGAAAATCACTTGAGTACCGGGGCAGCAGAAAGAACAGTCGCAGTACGACTAGTTTACCAGGGGGAGGAAGAGTAACATCTGGTCAGACAAAATATACTGATCAGACATGTTAGTCAGGGTCAGGCAAAACATACTGGCCAAGACCCTCACTTCAGCTTCCTAGTAGCCCTCCCTGGAAACAGGTTGTTTTCATGGCTGCCTTGCTAATGAAGTGAGGGATCGACGTGTAGCCCAGCATAGCACAACTGCCTGGAGGACACTGGTCCACCTGCGACCCGCCACTTAACGTCCTTTTCAGGGTGCACAAAATAGTAACATACTCATTGTGAGCATTTGCAAACAACAACAACAATAGTTTACTAGTGTATCAAGAGTTTCATACTAGTAGTAATCGCCACAAGGAACCATTGGAAGAGAAATCCATTCAGAAAGTAAATAGACATTATTTTTTAGATCACTAGAACCAGTAGTCATTGTACAGATGATAGCACGAAACTATATGGTTTGCCTCTCAGGACAGCATCTAAGTTATTGAACTAGATTAGTACTTTAGCTAAAATTTTGTCTCCAAGATAGACAAATCGAAAGCAGTGTTGAGTAACTTGAAACAGAGATCTTTGTATATAGAAATTTCCCTCCTCCCGCGAAAGATTAGTATCAGGAGCCATTTCAGAAGATTTACTGAAATGAATTCGGAGAGACGATTAGGTCTCCTCACTAAATCAGACAACGAGAAGCGAAAAGACTTACTTGGTCCCACTAGTTTCAAAAGAAGAGGATTTTAGTTTTCTTTCCAAATCCAACGAACAGAAGAGAGAAATCCAATAACAAATTTTCTCTCAAGGTGTCTTATGGCTATACTGAAATCTATTAGTACAACTTAGTTGTTAGTATGTGTTTATAAAAAAAGGTGTTAGATACACAGGAAGAGGTACGCCGTCTATTTAGTCAATAGATATTGAACAAAGTAGAGGTTAACATTATTAATATATGTGAAGAAAGCTATGACCAAAGGATGGAACACTGTGTTATTAATCCTTTTCAGTCCGGACAAGTTTTCAGATGTGTTTTACTCTGAAGCGTATTTGTTTTTAATATTCATGTGTAAGCCAGATACATGATGATTAGCCTAATCAAATAATAAGTAGTTTCTCAGCTCATGTGGTCCTAATTCTATCACACAAAAAGTCATTAGTTGAAAACTTTTCCAAAGACATATATACTGACAAAACGAAAAAGACAATACATTAAATAGCAGCTGCGAAGGCGCTGGAAATTCTGCTACTTTTAAGATTATTCTGAAAACTAACGATATATCTAAGCAACATAGCGAAACGTAAATTTAAGTTAAAATCGGACTGTGGATTTAAATAGAATAGGGTTATCACGGTGTGTAAAACACTGCTACAGTTACAATCATTAATGTTCCCCGTGATCAGGATTTGAAGAATAAGATCCTATAAGTACTATAGCTTACATCAGTCATTTCCAGTAGACCTAGCTACACTTTACATATTAAGAAAATGTTATCTGTATATCACAAGTTGTTTATGCTGTATTCATGTAGAAGGACATTACTGGTATATACGCTGTGAATGTCACTATGAATGGAAATTATAAATTTTAAAACTATGTCTAAAAATACCCAGTCCATAATAATTGTATTGTAACAGACCCTCTCTACCACAGTGTGAGAACCTTACGTAGACTATTAGGTGGCTCTAACTTATATCATTAAGTAGCAGGGTTAGAAACCAGACATTTGGCAAAAGCTTTCGCTTAATAATGTTCACTTATGCGTCATACACCCATTACGTCGGTCGGCCGCACCAATGACGCACTGCTGTGGCGGGGTTCCAGGCCGAAGGAGGAGGTTGACATCTGCTGGAGCCATACCGTGCGGGCACGGCCTCTTCTGCGCCTCCATCCGGTCGGGAGAAGACTTTTGGCGTTGAGTAAATAGCAGTCTTATCCGGTACTAACTGGATTTTGGTTGATGCCACAAATTGTGGGGTGTCCCTCACATAATAGAGCCCAGGTATGGTAATAATAAGTGAGAAAGCTTGCTCAAAGTGTCACTTACTAGTGTCGAATAGCAAGAGCGACAAGATGTGGTTCGAGTGTCAGACTGACCAAAAAGACGTTTGACAGCCCGTTTCCTGACATTGTACCGGCACTCCACACCAGTCGAAAAGAGAGAGAGAGATAAGTATAACATAAGATAGAAGTGATAAGAGAAATTCAGTAGACCAGACTTTGATTAGAATTAAAACAGATCGACCACCAGAAGTAACTTTTATCAGAGGTAAAATGGGTCGGCCAACAGAAGTAACTTTTTGCCACGTTAGGCACCATCCAGTGAAGTCAGACATTCTTGAAGTTTCAGTAGGCCTAACTTTGATTAGAAGTAAAACAGATCAGCCAATCAAAGTAACTTTGTCACAAAGCATCATCTTGTGTCTTTCTTGAAGTTTTTGTAGACCAAACTTTGATTAGAAGTAAAACAGATCGACCAACAGAAGTAACTTTGCCATATTAGGCGCCATTCAGCGAAGTCCGCCATATAGGAAATCCAGTAGTTCAAGAAGATAGACTTTGTTTAAAGTAGTGTGAGAGAGGATCAACGGAGATTTCCTTCAATATAATTCTCCATTCTCACACCACATCATCAGGATCAGAAAATGTTAGCAGAGACTTTTCCATCAGCAGCGCTGCATTCAGTGAGAGATAAAGAGGCAACGAATAGAGAGTAGAAATTTTCACGGACGGTAATTTATACTTTCAAATGTCTTACAGCTACATGAAAAACCACGGGTTGAACAGATTAGCTTTCGACACCATTAGCTTTGTAATTACACAAAAGTCTTGATATAGCAGTAGTTTAGTCAGTGGAGAAAATAGTAGTTTAGTCAGTGAAGATAGTAGTAGTTTAGTCAGTGAGGAAAGTAGTAGTTAGTCAGCAGCAATTAGAAGTCAGTTCAGTTAGAAGATATCCAGCCTTCATCCCAGTGAAGGGGATAGTCTAATATTTTGTGAAATTCAATGTCATTACCAGTTGTATGAAGTGAAAAATAAAAATAAAGAGTGTGAACTATCATTTCTATAAAATTATCAATAATTGGTGTAGCTGCTTTGTTTAGTTGTATCTTCACCATATACGATTCATAGCCAAGAAATAGAAATCATTTCTATTAAATTATCAATAATTGGTGTAGCTGCTTTGTTTAGTTGTATCTTCACCATATACGATTCATAGCCAAGAAATAGAAATCATTTCTATTAAATTATCAATAATTGGTGTAGCTGCTTTGTTTAGTTGTATCTTCACCATATACGATTCATAGCCAAGAAATAGAAATAGTTGGAAGAAAAAGGTCCGGACAACACAGCGGAAAAATCTGTTGTAGTAAAAGGTAAAAGCTCAACAAGGGAAGGCTTCGTCAAAGATCAGATCTTCCGGTATTGCTACATTATCACCATTACCACACTTATGTACCAATACTGGCTACTGTAGAGAACACATTAAAAATTATTTTGTTCACTAAATTAGATGTAATTGCGCATGCTTCATTCAATGTTTTTCATACATGCTGTCCTATTTGAAAGGTCTTTTATATAATAGAGTTTAGTCTAGATCTGTTTTTGTTGGTATAAGTTTCATCTATTGTGTCATGGTTGACATAATATAATTGTCATTGTGTGCACTTAAATGATGATTTAAGAAAAAATAAAGTTAATTAAATTTTGCTACTAATGAAAGAGCATCTGCTACGGTAACCCTGCTTAACCCTACAGAAATCACAGATTCCAGACACTTGGTCATTGACTGACTAAAAAGCCCTCTATTGATTCGTTGGGTCTAATAGTGAACTGGTGCTGATACTAGACCCTCGGAAGACAGGTCAATTTTACCCTACTAATGACATGGCGTTGCTACGGTGGTCCTGCTCAACTCGAGAGAAATTGCAAATCGCAGACATTTGGTGCACGTGCTAGGCTGAGAAGCCAACGGCACGAGGCTACCATAGGAGGGATTACGGCCGAACGCCTCTAAGCCGGAATCCCGCCCTAAATATCAGCACCACTGCAATGGGAGGCTACGTTAGGGTTGGGACCTGGGGCTCGTGTCTCAGCCCGACCCTGTCGAGCCGCAGAAAGAGGCCTCTGCCGTCCGCCGATCAAAGCGATGAGGTGTGAAACCACTAGTAGGAGACTTAGTTCTCGGTCGGGTGTCGTAAGCAGTAGAGCAGCCACCTCACTGCGAACTGTTGAGACGCAACCCTTGATCATGAGATATGTCCGCACACCAGGCGAACAACATCTCCGAGCCACTACCAGGCTTGTCCCCTGGTTAAATGCACTCCTTCGAGAGGAATCACAGGTCGCTGACATTTGGTCCACGTGCTTGGCTGATAAGCCAATGGTGCAAAGCTACCACCTGAAGGATTTCGGCCGAACGCCTCTAAGGCAGAATCCCGCCATAAATCTCAGCACCGCTGTGATGGGAGGTCACTATATGGCTGGGACCTGGAAATGCACCTGGCCAACTGCACTCCTGCCTCGCTCTTTACCTCTGTCTGCTATCAACCATCCCAATGGACGCAGAAGAGGTGCAGTCCAGCGGACATTCCACCTCTGCCCTATTGTGACAACGTCCCAGGTGGCGAGGAATGCTAGGCGTGCCATTACTGCAGATGAGCCGAGAAAATAAAGGGAGCAAAGAGATACCTCACTCACATGCATATGCTACGTTTCTGGCAGGACGTGACGATCCTGAGACACAGTCACACTGGTCTGCCTCTCTTCCGGGATAGTACAAACTAGTACATAGTCCATCATATCATATCATTGCCAAACCCTATAGACACGAGTGGGGAAGACTCGTTAGTCCTGCAAGACAACTTCCCTAAGAGAGACAACTCTGACCAAAAACAACTGCTGCCTTGCAGATAGGCTGGGGACAGCCAAAGGCTAAGGAGGGCATCCCTACAGAAACGCCTGTTGAAATTGGATGCACTGAGCCACAGGCGTAACAAAATAAAACAGTGCAACGTAAATATCGCTGTAAACAGCGTACGATGAAGAAGAAGAATTAAATTTTGTTGTTTTCATGTCAAGGATATTTCCAAATATGAATATATGAGACTTACTAACTAGAATGTCATGAGATTTGATAGATAAACTTTAAAGTGGAATTTTTGAATGTTTCAGATTGTTTGGCCTGATCATATCCTACTTTAACTTGCTCAGAAGATAAAAGAAAAAGCAAATTCAGATTCCCATGGAAAACATACAAGAAAACAGTAAAATGATAAAACAAGAACTAGAAGAAATGCAGGTAAATCAGTTAGTCTATGAAATTACACATAAAATATATATTCAATGCATTCTTCTTTTGCATTGATCCTGAAAAAGACAATGAGACGTCGTATCATAGTTTACAACGCTGCGGTATCAGCTTGCTTTTTTTAGTACCAAGTTTGCCTTTCCTCTGTATCCCTTGGCTAAACTACATTAGGGACTGATGCAGTCTGTTTCCTTGACAGCCATGGGGAAGCCAAATAGGGTCTTGGTCAGCTGTGGTTCATTAACCCTGATGCAAGCAGCCAGCTATGAGTCGCTGGCTGCTGTCAGCTCATATACTTATGCATCTTGACCCCAAATGCATTCTAAAATCTTAAATAAATTATGTATTTACTTTCTTGTGAGAAAAGTCTAATATGCTATTATTAATGACCTTTTTTATCAATTTTCTAGCAGTCAAGGTGAAAGACATTGATTACAACAGTTGCTAGGACTGTTATGGAGGGTATTCAATGGAGGTTATTATAATTTCATAATCATTTATATCCTGATCTGGGTTATCACTCTTTCATTTCACCAGTCTGCAAGGCATCCAGATACTGATGTCCCACATTTAGTTGCTGGAATAAAGCAGGAACAAGATAATGAGGTAAGAATGTATGAAGACAACGCTAACATTAAAAATGAAAAAAAATTATAATAGGTATTGTCAAGTACCGCACATAGACGAAAACACAAACAAAACCTATGTTGAGACCAATATGCCTTCATCGGGGACAATGAACAACAACAATAATGAACCTAGAAAATCATAGAAGAGGGAAGAATACTTATATGCGAGATATCAATATATGAAGTACATTAAACAATTATCACACGGCTCCTCACAGGTCGGAGGCAGGATACCAAATGATGGACAAAGGTGAGATGAAGTGACTAGGAGGCGTAACAAGTGACAAAAGGCCAATAGCTGCCAAATACGGAAAGACCAAATGGTGCTATTGGCTGATAGAAATGACAGATAGGTGGAGGCAGAGATGAGATGAGGATTAGGAAAATGTATGGAAAATATTGATGCCATGCAGGAGATCAGCTTCTTCTCAAGTGCGAATCAATGATGATTGTCAGAAAAGCAGGAAACTGTGACACTGACATCGACTTTGGTAGTAAATAGTTTCAGATTCAACTATGCTTAAGTTTATTTAGTGTGTGTTGAAGGTGAGACTTTTAAAGCAGATTTGATACTGGTAGTACCCTGATATTATCAATATGTTCATGTGATCAGGGGTGACATAACAGACATATAATCAACAGTATATTGAAACTAATACATTGTTGTCAATATGTACCCTGACCAAAGTACTTGAATGAAAAATTAGATGCTTGCCAAAAAAAAAAAAAGTGGGCACACAGTTTATGTTGCCAGAAAGGTAATGAAATATGGTTCAGAACAAGAGGAAGACCAGGAAGTCGGGTTATCGACATTGTTAAATGAAACTCAATAGGAACGTAGACTGAAATAGCAATTACCTCACAAAGGATGTAATTTCCCCATTTTGTTTAGTGATAAAAGTGAACAGATGATTTGATACAATTGTGCTTTTTTATTTTTCAGAAAGGTTGAAAACAATATTATAAATTTATCAGTAGAATTGTAGCATAAATTAGATCAGTTGTTTGGTTTTTCTTCCACAGTTGAAAGGAATATTTATGGCAAAATATAATGAATTTTCTTTAAATTGTCATATTGATTATTCTGGCATTTTTTTTTACTATTTAATTTCAGATTAAACACAACATTCAATCACAGCTTCCATTCCTAGCAGAAAAATTAAAACAGGAACAAATGTGTAAAGTAAGTTATATTTTTAATATACAAACAATTATTTCAAGAAGTCAATGAGACATCTATATCTATAAAGGACATTAAAAAATTAGCTACTTGCTTAATTTTCCAATGCAATACTTGGTACCCTAGCTGTCAGCTGCACATTGGATAAGCAGAAGCCTTAGTTAAGGGCCACACAAATCAAGGATTTGGAAAGATCAGAGATAATACTGTTCATTTCAACACAGCTGCAAAGTTAAAACAAACAAGCACAACTGGCTGGCTGTTGAAAAGAAGATGCTTACTTAAATAAATAACTGACATTCCCAACATTTAAATCACAAAGATAAACAGAAGTGCAATAAGGCACACTGCCTCTAATTATATCAGTTAAATTTCCACCAAGATCATGGACACAGATAATCATGCTAGCATAAATATCAACTAAACGTCGAAATAAAAATACCAGATAATCATACTATACTCAATGCAAAAAGTAACTTACCATGTAATGTTTTTCATCATAGAATTTTAATTCATCATCCAAAAACAAAGAAATTTGAAGAGAAGAAACTTTATTCCATAGTTCGAAACTGAAAAGACATTTTCGTGTCATTGTCTCCGCAGCGTTTTGAAGCAAGGGAGTAATTTTTAAAAATTACAACGCTCAGGACCGCATGTGTCCACCATGTGCGTTGATCATGGCTTGACATCTGCGCCTCATTGATCGAATGTTTCTGGCTTGGAGTTTATCATGCACGACTCTGGCAACATGAGGACCGGTATTGTCCTGCTCAAGTACAATGCCTGGTGCATGGTTCAGCGTAAAAGGCACGATGTGGTTTTCACGATCTCATCATCTTATCGCAAGCCGGTAACAGCAGTCTAAAATAAAGCGCTCTGTCCGAATGTTGGTGCAGAGGCCTCCCCAGATAATAATCTCTCCATTTCCATGACGAGTGCACTCTTGGATGCAGTTGTTGGCATAGCGCTCTCCATGTCGTCAATACACTCTCTGACGACCATCTGGACTTGAAAGGTTGATACTGCACTTATCAGTAATCAGTGCTCTGTACCATATAGCGTTCTGAATGCGCAGATGTTGTCTGGCCCAGGCTAGTCACGTGGCATGATGCCGTGACTGCAGAGTTGAACGAATAGCAGGGCATCTTGCACGTATGCCTTGCTCGCACAAACTGTTCCTGACTGTTTCTGAACTTATTTTTCTCAGTCCGAGGAGGGAGCAAGCATTAACAGTTGCTGACTGAAATCTGTTTTGCAGATGTGCGAGAAGGATGAAATGATCCTGCCGTCTGGTCGTTAATCGAAAATTTTCCTTGCAGGGCAGATCAGACACAGTCCCAGTCATTTGATAGCGATGTAACCACAGTTTAACAGTCTGCCTTGACACATCAACTTGTCTTGCTGTTACAGACACAGACATTTTCCCTTCCAACATGCCAACAGCTCGTAACATCCGATTTAACGCCGTGCGTTGCATCCTTTCAGTAGTTTTCATCAGAACTAAATGAATGGCAAAATAAGCACAGATCGCCAATGAACACTTCTCATGTCAATTTTGTGATCAGCATGTGAATTGTGAGAAACTTTCTGGATAGTTGTTAATTTAATTAAATCATATTTTGAATGTCAGTGAAAGGTCACTTCACACTCAGACTGTACCAAGACAATTATATAGCTTCTAGTAACGACCAAGAATGTATCAGTATGAATTTACATTACAATTTTCAAACATAAAAACATGCACAAAAACTGGTAACCACCAGATGATTTTTCTTCATCTTCGATGGCGTTCTGAAAATAATAGTGTGGCATTGTGTCATAGTTTAAAGATAAGCTGTGATGTTTGTGTCTTTTAGACCAACACATCTGATTTCAATTGGCTTTTCTTTTTGGGTACTGGGTTTGCCTTCCCACTGCGACCCCTATTCTCTTAGCCAGATAATCATATTAATATAAATTTCAACTATATGTCTTAATAAAAATACCAGAAAATCTTACTAATATAAATACCAATTGTGCATCATATAAATACCAGATGATCAACTATACATTGTAAAATAAATACCATATAATCATACTGATATAAATATTAACTATACATCATAACATAAATACCAGCCAATCAAATTAATATTAATTTAAACTATTGTGAATACTTCGTGTCATAGATAGTTAAACTTTAGCTCAATTTGTTCAACCATTTAAAATCATGCCTAATTTTACCAATTTGTGTCTTTCAGTCCACGGCAAATGCTGCAACTTCGTATGTCAAATAGTTTTTTTTCAAACTAAAATGAATAAGTGTTAAACAAATTGAACTAAAATTATGATATAAAGATCTTGAAGCACATAATTAAACTATCTATGGCATGAAGTATAAATTTATACACCAATGAACATAAGCAGTAGACCAGGCCCAATTTACCAACTCAAAGCAAACCAAGAAACTACCTTATTTCTCCTGAGAACTGGTCATTGCGACTACTAGAACATCTATACCAACTGAAGACCTCACACACAGATGAGTGCCCAAAGGAAACAGAGGACCAGAATCCTGAACACATTCTACAGGAATGACCAATTTTTTATGAAATGAGATGCTAGACCTGGCCAGAGGGTGCAAAGCTGAGAAAAAAAACTGGGACAGCCACTACAACCTGGTGAAGGCTACAGACTTCATCATGATGACTGGCGTGCAGATATAACATGACCAAAGAGTACTGAACACAAGAGAAAGAAGTATTTATAATAAGAACGATATACTTGTATGGAGTGTTAAATATCATTAATGCGAAGGAGTAAATACAGCGAAAATGTTTCTGTTACCACCACATCGTGTGTTTCTGCGTTAGAACCTCAGTACCATTACATTACCTCAGTTCCTTCTGTGTCCCAGTCAAAGATAGTTATCATTGGTCTGATCAAATAAGAAATAATTTCTCGGGTCTTGAAGTCCAACTTTTCGCACAATAAATATATCAACTTTGAATATTCACTGTGTTCTTATATATGGACCTGCCGGATCTTCTTCTTTGCATTCAGGATCTTTTGGTCATGCTATATCTGCAGGCCAGTTGTCATGATGAAGTCTGAAGTCTTCACCAGGTCGGAGCGGCTGCTCCACAGCTTTTGTCTCAGCTCCGCGCCCTCTGGCCAGGTCTGGCATCTCATTTCCCTATAGATTGAGCATTCCTGTAGAATATGCTCAGGGTTCTGGCATCCTGTTCCACATGGGCACTCATCAGTGTGTGAGATCTTCATTCGGTATAGATGTTCTAGTAGTATGCAGTGTCCAGTTCTCAGGCGAAATAAGGTAGTTTGTTGATTTCTTTTGAGTTGGGGAATTTGGTCTGGCGTACTGCTTATGCTTCTGTCTTCTCTCCATTGGTGTATATACTGATATCAGATGATGTTCTTGATTTCTCTGTATGGTACTCGATGATTAGATTGTGCCTTTTTGCTGCCATCTTTTGCCAGAACATCAGCTCTCTCGTTTCCTGTGATTCCGCAATGGGAGGGTAGCCACTGGAATGCTATTGTTTCATGATCTCTGGAGTTTTCCCAATTCTGCTCTGATCTCTGATAACAGTGGTTCGTTGTTTGTTTTTTGTATTGTCTCTAATAGTTCTCTGCAGTTTGTGAAAACAGCTATTTTTGTTGAAGGTTGCCTTTCTGTTTGAAGTATTCTAAGTGCTCACCGGGGGCCATCGATTCTGCTCTGTCTGAGGTTTGTGGACAACTTTCCTGTTGGGAGGGCCTCTTCTGTTATATTTCCACTTTTGTGTCTTATGAATATCCCTCCTCCCCTGTTTTGGCCTGCCCCCTCTGCTGAACGATCTGTGTACGCCTGCGTCTATTCCTTGGTATTATATTTTTCCTCAATCACGGATCGCCTAACCAAAATTCAAGCTTAAGGATAATAACAGGAGGAATGAAGACAACACCAATCCAGAAAATGGAAACACACAAATATAAGACCCCTAAATACTAGACGAGAGGAAAGAGTGCTGACACATAGTGAAAAGATGCTACGCATGCCTAATCGGATATCCCATACATATCAAACTGATGGAGCGTATGATAAACACCAGACTGATGTGGCACCTGGAAGAAAAATACATATTAATTCCACAGCAAGCAGGATTTAGACAACACAGATCCACTGAGGACCAGATCACTCTCATAGCACAGGAAATAGAGGATGCTTACCAAGAGAAAAAGCATACAGTAGCGGTTTGGGTGGATCTAGAGAAGGCATTCGACAAGGTGTGGAAAGAGGGACTTAAAGTCAAGCTATGAAGAAGTGAAGTATCTGGAAAAATGTACAGATGGATCAGCCACTACCTCGAAAACAGAACAGCCAGAGTTCAAGTACAAGGGCAGATGAGCAAAAAGGTGACACTGGAGCAAGGAGTACCCTAAGGGGGAGTACTGTCACCCACACTTTTTCTGGTGTATATAAACATCATAGAGAATATACTAAGAAGAGTCCACAGCTCCATGTTTACAGACGATCTGGCTATGTGGACCTCTGAAAAAAATCTCACCGTAGCAAAAAATCGGATGCAGCAGGTCCTAACATCGTTGGAGGAGTGGTCAACTCATGGCTGGTCAAAATAAATGAAGAAAAAACATGTACGATATTCTCGCTTTCAAATAAACCACAGAACACCAAAATAAGTCTTAACGGCAAATATCTGCGGCCAAATGACAACCCAAACTACTTGGGCGTTACATTTGATCGGCACAAGACATGGAAAACTCAGATCGAGAGAAACCAAATGAGAGCCAGACAAAGAATGGCAATCATGAGGAAACTTGCTGGCACAAGCTGGGGAGCAGACGAAAGAATACTTAAGAAACTGTACACTGGAAGAGTGAGACCAGTTCTCGAGTATGGCATTGCGGCATGGGCAACAGCAGCAAAGGTGAACTTTGATAAAATTAGCAAACTTCAAAACCAAGCCATGACAGTTATAACATGAGGCATGAAGTCAACGCCAATTGTAGAACTTGAAAAGATTACAAATCTGCAATCCATAACCGACAGAAGAGACTGCAGAGCAAATCAGCAAGCAGAGAAACTCAGAAGACTAACAGACCATCCAATGCATCAGAGACTAAATAGATTTGGAAAAGGGAAACTAAAGCGGAGAAACTGCAAAAATAGTCAAAGCAAAGATGAGTGAAGACCCTATGAACATCATAACAACACCAAAGCCCATCCCTACTGTACGCAAACCAACATGGAAGCAGCATATTATTCCGGAGGTGGTAGAAAATATACCAGGTTTTGGAAACAAGAACAGCCAGACTGAAAAAGAAAGAAGAGACATAACCCTGAGGTACATAGCGGAAAACTACCCAAGCATGGACTGGACCCATGCATACACTGACGGTTCTGTAACAAACACAACACAGAATGGAGGGGGAGAGGTATTCCTGAGCCTAACAAATGGTAGAAAAATAACACTGTCGGGTGGCAACAAGAAAATTCTCAAGCAATTTCAGAGCGGAGGCAGAGGCACTGAAGGCTGCAGTAAAAGCAATGCTGTCAGGCGAAAGCAATAAAAGCCAGATAGTCCTGTTTACAGATGCCCTGGCCGTGGTTACAGCACTAAAAAGCCAGAAAAATATTGAACTTAATGATTAAAGAGCAGTACTCTGTCAACTATGCCAGCAGTCCACACCAAAAAGAGTAGTGGTACATTGGGTTCCATCCCACTGTAACATCCAAGGCAACGAGGAGGCAGACAGACTGGTTAAAGAAAGTGCAAGACTACCACAACCAGATTTTAGTGTGACCTACGAAGAGTCCAAAAGGTTTATTAGGGCCAGATACATGGTCAAATGGGAAACGGAACATACTGGCTACACACAAAAATGATGCCTACTACCAGTTGAACAGAAAAGAGCAGGTTGTGGTCTGCAGACTCCACACAGGCCACAACAGACTGAGGTACCATCTATTCAATAAACTGAGGATAGGTGGCACTGACGAATGCACTTGTGGTACAGGAAAAATGGCCGCTGAACATCTGCTGCAAAATTGCCCGACATACGAGGACCAGAGAAAGCACATGTGGCCATCACCAGTGTAAACACTAGACAAGCTCTATGGCAGTGTCGACAGCCTCAGGATGACAGCTGCTTTCTTTGAACAAATTCAAGTTGACGTCTGACAGCGTACGAAGAAGAAACTGAAACACCCAGTTAATTATAGGCTAAAGAGAACCAGCTTCATGCATATATCCAACCACCTACACCAAAAATATGGACCTGACGGATAAAACTACATTAAATGAGAGCTGCACATGCATTAGATCATCAGCCATCTTTTAAGTTATTTCAAACCTGAAATTCCGCTAACTAAATGACATAACGTAATGCATATGCTAGAGATCTGTGAACTCGAGCTGAAACATATTTTTTTGCATCCAATCGGTGCCCAGTGAAGGAAACTATAAATAGTTAATATTAGTTATTTTTTTTTAAATAAAACTATTTAACGTACACGGTCTGAGGTTCTGTCTGGGAACTGAATATATATTATATAACTGCCTGTAATAGAAGCCTTTTATGTAGATCCATCAGTACAGACACGTGTCCGTCATTCAGGATAGCCATCAATAGTTCCTTGAGATGTTCACATTAAATTAAAAGCTGAGACATAGTCTGTCATTTATAAGAATCATCCTCTTTTCATAGATTTTAATATATGAAAATAAATAATTCGCAGAAATGAGGAAATGGGATGACATGTTTTATATTCACTACAGACACATGTTTTATATTCACTACAGACACATATTTTATATTCACCACAGACACATGTTTTATATTCACCATAGAAACATATTTTATATTCACCACAGACAGACATGAAAATAAATACAGTTTTTTAAAGTACCATAAGATAACCAAAATAGCGAATGGATGCTTGCTTGTAATAATTTCAGAAATGGGAGGAGAATACTAGTTATGAAGATTTGTATATGAAGGACAGAAAAGTTGACAGGTTGGATGAGACAATGCCAGGATTGGAGAAAGGTGAACAGCCTGATCTGTGTGAAGAAGATGTAGGGAGGAATATAAAAGATGGTAAGTCTGTCATTTGTGACATAATCTGTGTCATGTCTTTGTGGATTTCTGAGAAGAGATTAAGAAAACATGTAGAGATCTAAAGGGGATGACTCAGGAAAACACTGAGTGTTTGTTGAAGATCTGTGATCCACAGCAGTATGAAAGCTTTTGTTAATTACTTGATATATATGGAGGGAAATCCCCATTCATTTGGCTGATCACCACTCTTTGTCTTCCGTCCCGGGTGACACTTGTAGCTGAGCCATCTGTATAGGCAAGTATCCACTTGTCTCCTCAATACTTAGCATCTATGTTCTATTCTGTGTCTCTCTCACGTCTGTCTGTACTCATTTTTCCCTTCTATTTTTCTTATTAGCCACTGAAAGTGTGCATACCCAGGTGAGAGAAGTGCTAACTGACTGTATGGACCTTGGTTTTGTTTGTGACAGCACTTGATCCTTGAGTGTCAATTCCTTAAGAGTTTGATGCAAAGTTACTTCTCTTACGTCTGCTCTTTCCTTGTCTGTTCATTCTTTGGTGCAGTGTGTGGTTCAGGTGTCGCTTGTATTTCTCTGTCTGCTGCATTACTTTTATATCCTGTCTGTCTTCCATTGACTGTAGGCATGTCACTATTTCTAGTGCCTCTGGTGTGGACTTAATGGCTCCGGTTTTGATGTGTGTGGCTTAGTTCTGGACTCGTGTCTTTTCAGGATTTTGTTGTCTGCCCCCCAATTCATGTCTGCTAGCTTTTTTATTATGGCCATTTGACACCTGGCTCTTTTTTTTGCTTCTTCTATCTGCTTAGCCCTTGTCATTCTAGCTTCCAGGATGATTCCCAGGTATGTTGAATTTTGTTCTGATGGAAGTACGGAGTCATTTATTGTAAGTGTTTCTGCCTGTTTCTTGTTAGATAAACTGAATACTGTATGTAGTTTTCTTTTCCTAAATGGTCAGCAACAATTTTGTCCAACTCTTTAGTTTTACCAGGGTTTCTTTCATCCTATTATTTGCAACTGCTGTTGATCCTTCCTTTGCCCACTGCCAGATCTTCCACGTACATATGCAGCATGTACTCTAGTCTGGATGTCTTTAATTGTGTCGTTTATAAAGAGTGTGTAGCCTAGTCAACAGTAATCTGGCTTACTAGGTTGGAATTACATCATTCCAGGGGTTCAATTTCATAGATGGACAGAGAACAAAATCAGAACCGTGGTTTGTGCCTGGTACAGCCGCTCCTCCAGTAGACCCATATCCAGCTGTAAATGGGTACCGAACGAATGAGTTTGAGAGGGTAAAAACAGCAGGAATAACTCTTCATGTACTAAGATGCATACTATGGGAGGTGGGTTGACTAGTTTTTGAGCTTTTGATGGGACAGCATAAAATACAGTTCTCAAGTGGTACAGAGCTACTTCCATACAGTTTCTCCTTGAGTGGAGTCAGTTTAGGTCACATCCTTCTCCTCAGATCTGTGTGCTGGGGGCAGTCTTAAGGTACATGTTCTGCTGTCATGTTTGCCAGGTTGCAGCAACATAGACTGGTGGTACCTATCTTGAATTTGGTGTACAGGTTGTGTCTTATTATGTTGTGACCAATTCAGAGACGCAGTATGATAACTTGGTAGTATCCGTTCTCAGCGTGGAATTTGAGATGTTCTTCCTCCCACTTTACATTGTAATGCCTTAATATTATGGCTTTTACTTCTTCATAGTTGACCAGGTATTCTTTCTGTATTAGTTTCACTACTTCTTTGACTATCTGCCTCCTCGTTTACTTTTGATGTTATAGTGCAATGGTATCTATTGTATCACTGCTTTCTGGACCCATGAGACATTTTTACCAATGCCGCCCTCAATTCGTTCAGCTCAGTGTTCTTGTGGGATTTGAATGCCGTTATGGTTGACTGTGCATCAATCAATATTTTCTCATGTATTTTTTTTCCACTGTAGAACTATTTCTACTGTGGCTTTAGACCTGGTTACTTTCTCCCCATTCATTTGTCTGATCACCACACTACTTGTCCTCCGTTCCGAGTGGCACTTGTAGTCATCTGTATAGTCATCCCCGATGGCAATTATTGCTTTGGGACTGACCGTTACTTTTTATAACAATACTCTCCCTTGTGGGACTCACTGTTCTAATATTATCTTTCTACTGCGTTTTCCCCTGTATCTCAACTCTTTCTGCTATATTCTCCAGATAATGGCATATCCAGTTATACAGATGCCCTCTTATTCCCATTCTGAAGAGCCTGATCTTGAGTTCCTTATTCACCACAAACAGATACTAGTATGACGTACGAAGAGTCAAAACGGCTTATCAAAGCCAGATACATGACCAAATGGGAAACCGAACATACTGGTTACACCAAAAACGATGCCTATTACCAGTTGAACCGAAGAGAGCAGGTCGTTGTCTTCAGACTTCGCACTGGCCACAATAGACTGAGGTACCACCTATTCAACAAATTGAAGATAGGTGGTACCGACGAATGCCCGTGCGGTACCGGTAAAATGACCGCTGAACATCTGCTGCAGAACTGCCCGACATACGAGGATCAGAGAGAGCAGATGTGGCCATCACCAATGGAACTGCAAGACAAGCTCTATGGCAGCGGCGACAGCCTCAGGATGACCGCCGCTTTTTTCGAAAAAATAATGGTTACTATCTGACTGCGTACGAAGAAGAAGAAGAGTTCCTTATTCCAAAACCCTGTTGAAGGTCTTTTTCATGTCTATTTATGCCGCTCATGTGTGCTTCTTTTCCAGAAAGACATCTTCGATCTCTTGTGCAGTATAGGTCACTTGGTCTTCTGCTGATCTGTGTTGCTGGAATCCACTTTGCTGTGCCATTATTAGTTTTCCTTCAAGATGCCACATTTCTATTGAACCAGTTATTCCATTAGTTTGCTGATGCAGCTGAGTAGGCTGACTGGTCTGTAGCTACCTGGGTCTAGTCTGTTCTTCCCTTGCTTTAGGACAGGCGCCATTGTGGCTTCTTTTTATTCTACAGACACCTGTCCTCCAACTGGCATTTATTATCTTTAAGAATTTCATCTTTACTTTTTGTCTCATCTTTATTAGCATCTCACATGTGACCCTTGGTAACTTCTTGAGCTTTAGTCTCTGGAGTATGTCTGCTAGTTCTGTCAATGTGAAACTGGATGTCAGATGCTCTACTGCTATCATGGGGATGGATATTCATTAGTCCTTGGATCTCTTTTCTTACTTCTTGGTATCTGACCTTTGGTATTTTCACTTCGCTAATACTTGCATGCTTTTCCCCAAAGATGTCTGCTGCTCTTTTGGTTGTGTGCATTTCCTGATTGTGCTCTATGACTATTGTTGGCTGAGCCATTTGGTGTTACAAAAGGAGCGCAGCAAGAATTCATCCTAGCCCCTATCCTTTTCAGCATGATGTTTGCTGCATGTTGGTGGATGTATTCAAGGGCTTTGATGCTGGAGTCAAAGTTCGCTATTGCCTAGGTGGTGAGTTATTCAATCTGAGGAGAATGCAGGAAAAAACAAGAGTACAAATTGAGACCGTCTGTGAACTTCTCTTTGCTGATGACTGCGCTCTCAATGCCCATTCAAAGACTGAGATGCAATGTCCTGTTGACATGTTTGCAGTGACTTGCGTTAATTTTGGTCTTACAATATCTACCAGCAAGACTGAAGTGCTGTACCAAGCAGCCCCAAGAGCAACTGAGTACGGTGAGCCATCTATCACTATTAATGGTCAGAAACGAAAGTCGGTAAAACGCTTTGCATACCTTGGCAACACACTCTCCAGAGCAGGCCATATTAATGAGGAAGTATACTTGAGAATAGTCAAAACATGTGTTACATTTGGAAAACTAAGATCTCCAGTTTGGGACTGGAGAGGAATTAAGCTTATAACCAAATTGAATGTTTATGCAGCAGTCTAGCAACTCTTCTGTACGCCTGTGAAAGTTAGACTGTGTACACCGACATGAAAAGGAGCTTGATGATTTTCATCTGTGCTGCCTAAGGAAAATGCTGAACATAAAATGGCAAGATAGGATTACAGATGTAGAAGTTTTTTCACAGGCTGGCATGACAAGCATTCACACAACTCTGTACAAATGGCAGCTTTGATGGACTGGCCATGTTGTTCGCATGTCAGATGAGCGATTTCAAAAAAAAATATTCTATAGCGTGCTTGAGTCGGACAAGCTCGCGGTGGTCAAATAAAATGTTACAAAGACACTATGATAGCCGCACTGAAAAACTGTGGCATTGACACTGATAATTGGGAGAACATTGCTGCTGATCGCTCTACCTGGCATAGTAAAATCTCCTCTGGCATGGCACATATGGAGACGAAAGACAAGAGAAGAGTTGCATTCGCCTGACGGTCAGACAGTGATTCTCTTCCCTCAGTGTGACAGACGCTTTTGGGCTCGGATTAGTTTGATCAGCCATCTATGAACCAACTCTAGGATTGACAGATGACAATGTGGTCCTCTTTGGACACGATGGACAAATGACAACATTGTTGGCCTGCTGCTGTTTTCATTGTTAAAGAGCCTTAGCTGATTTCTAGAGTTTATTGTCATCTCTGTTCAGATTGAGATTCTCCTGATTTGTTTCTTTCAAGCTGTTCCTTTCTGCTTTCTGTACCTCTCTTCTGTATCTGGCAGAGGCTGCCTTGAAGGCTATAATACTCTTTGTACTTTTTTTCTGCTGTTGCTAATTCTCTGAAGGAGCTCAGTTCTTCTTCCAGCCTTTGTACCAGTAGGGTTTGTAATTTATCCTTGCTCCCCTAGGTATACATTTTCTTGCAGCTCTTAGGATTGCCTTAATTAGCTCCTCTGTCATGTTCTTTACATTCATTTCATAGCTGTTTATCATCTCACTGTATTTGTCAGTGAGCATTGTCAATTTTTCCCAGTCTGCTCTTTTAAAGTTCCAATAAGGAAGTGGTTTTTATTCCTCAGGTACATATTTGAGGTTGATCAAGAGTTTGACTAGTTTCTGGTCTTCTAGTTGGTTCATTGTCATTCTATCCATCTTGTAAGACAGGTCTGCTATGGAAGATGCCAAGTCCTGAGTGAATGTGGTTTTCCACCTTCTTAAGTAGGAGGTTGAGAGGTTTTTTGATCATTTATCAAATGGAGATTTTTGTCTATTTCCCATTCTTCCACCTCCTCCTCTCTTTCATAGGTTTTCTTGTAGCACCATATTTGGGAGTAGCTGTTGAAGTCACCTGCTACAGTGCAGTGTGTTTCTGTTATCTCAATAGCCTTCAGCATAAGGACTCTGTCCACTGGGCTGTATATGATCAAAGTTCGGATCAACTGATTTTTAATATACTATCTGTACAGATGGTCTCTGCTTCCTCGTTTGTGGTTACTTGTAAATGTAAAGCTGAAATGGAGTTGCTTTTTAATGTGAGTCCACCTCCCTTGTGGCCCCCTCTGTCCTATCTGTGTGTCTGGTATCCCCTGACATATAATTTATGCTGGCGGTTTAGGTGCGTTTCTTGTATGCGCACCATATCTGTTATCTCTTCCACAAAGTCTCACTGCCAGTGTCTTTTTTTGGTTATATATGCCTTCTACATTACAGTGTATTATGTTCTGTCTTCTTTGTTCCAATGTGTTCTGGCCAGTAATGTTTTCCCCTTGTTCCCGTTTCCTGACTCTCCGAATCAGGTAAGGGTGACCACCAGTAACTTGAAGTGGACTCCTTCAAGGCATAGGGTCTGGCACTCTTCCCGCCTGGCGGGTTTTCACTGGCAGAACACCGTATCTTGAATTCTTTGTCCCACTCTGCACGATATCATGGGATACATTGCACCTTGTTATGCGTTCTCTGGTCAAGTGCATCCACTTTCTTATGACTTTTTTTTAGGTTTGCCTTTCCTAGTCTTTGGTTGTTTCCCATTCATTTTGCATGGCAGCAGGTTGTCTTTTCTGTGAGGGAATACTGTCTTAGATAACCTGGGCGAGCAGGCTCTCCAGCTCCATCTGCCTAGACTTTGTGTAGAGTTTTCCTCTCCTAGATGGTCTGTCTTCTTGGACTTGAGACCACCTGCCCAGCTGCTACTATCCTTAGTCTGACCCCTCTTCAGTGACCTGCCCGGCTTGGGTGGCCCTACCAGGAACAAATGTTTCCCCTGGCATCCCCCCCCTCCTCCCCTGACAAGGTGATGGCATCCTGTGAGGGCTCTTATCTTATAACCAACTCCAAATACAGAAGAAGATATAAGTTCTAGGCTGTATATCCCAACTCATATGGCTGAAAATCCGTTCAAAAAAGATACAAATTGTAAATTTAAATGTGGCCGGAGACGGCGTGGCCTAGTGGTTAAGTGGCACGGCTCACAATCCGAAGGTGCTGGGTTCAATCCCCACCACAGCACCGGCCGTTACCCTGGGGAAGCAAACCCTTAGACAGAAAATGCAGGAGGAAGCAGACCCTTACATAAAATGCATGCTGAAGTCGGATGCACTGGGCCGAAAGGCGCAAAATAAAAACCACAATGCAACGCACACCGACTTTGGGATTAGAGAAATAAAGCGAACGCCAAAAAAAATTTTTTTTTTTTAAATGCGGCCAACAAAACGGCACCTATCAAACTTAGAGGAACATCATTGGAGGAGATAGAGAGTTTCACATACTTAAGAAGCACCATAAATAAGGCAGGGATGCAGATGAGAATGTAAAAGCCAAGATACAAAAGAGAAACGTGGCCTCTGTCATGTTGAAAACCATATGGAGCTCTAAAGAATGCATACCGATACTGCAAAATCACTAAGTCAGTATCCCCAGGCAATTCCTGTCATGAAATCCACAGGGAAAGAGAAGTAAAGGTAGTTCACAGAACACACGGAGAAGAGACCTATAGACTGATACAAAAAGAACAGGGAGAAGCTGGAAATAATTCTAGAAAATAGCTCAGGACAGGTCTGCTTAGAGAGAATTGGTTAGTGGCCTGTGTACCCCAAGGTGATAAGAGCAAAGAAGAAGAATAATAATACTATGACAGATGATTTAGACTATTTAGTGCTATTATGGTGAGCAATGTCAATATCAACTGTTTGTGGTGTCACTATGGAGGGCAATTTGAACTGTATGTAGTGCTACTATACCAAATGATCTACACTATTTAATGCTACTATACCAAATGATTTACACTATTTAATGCTACTATACCAAATGATTTACACTATTTAATGCTACTATACCAAATGATTTACACTATTTAATGCTACTATACCAAATGATTTACACTATTTAATGCTACTATACCAAATGATTTACACTATTTAATGCTACTATACCAAATGATTTACACTATTTAATGCTACTATACCAAATGATTTACACTATTTAATGTTACTATGGCAGATGATTTACACTATTTAATGCTACTATGTCAGATGATTTAGACTGTATGTAGTGCTGTTATGGTAGGTGACTTAGACTATGCTATGCTACTATGCCAAATGATTTACACTATTTAATGCTACTATGGCAGATGATTTAGACTGTATGTAGTGCTGTTATGGTAGGTGACATAGACTATACTATGTCGACCAATTTATACAACCATTAGTGAAAATATAGAGGATGTCTACTATTGTTTTTATGCAATCATTAGTGAAAATTTAGATTAAGTCTAATATGTTTTTATTTAAATAGGCATTTCATAATTTGTATGTGTACTTTTTTTTCCACATGTCAGAGGTGTCTGCTTTCGCATGGAGCTTCTACACTGACTCTTATACTAATGTAAAAATGGAAAGTTCTGAAAGTGGTCAGAGCTCACAACTTGTAGGATATGATACTTTCTCAGAGAAGCTACCAGAGGACATTAGAAATGCAAAGAGGACCACAGAGAGTGTGGGGAAATGTTTCAAGAGACTACAAGTGGTGAAGAAAACAGAGGGAATACCAGAACACATACACTTTGAGAAGAACAGAGGAAATGAGGCAGGAAGTTTTGCGATAATGGAGGTATGCACAGAAAACACTATAATGACAACAGAAAACAAGACATGCGCTATTATGTATTTGACATCTCAAGAGCAGAGACTGAATGAGTCAGTCAAAGATAGGAAATGTCATGAAAACTTTGAAGCCATCGCTAAGATCACTCAGAATGATAACTGTCTGTCTTTAAATAATGAAGATTATAGAAAACAGTCAGGAAATGTATTTTGCATTTCTAAGGAAGAAACTAAACATATTGTGAGTAGTGATGGTTCTGATAAACTTCACAGATGTGATGTTTGTGGGGTAGTTTTTATCACATTTGGTAGTCTGAGCTCGCATAAAATGGAACATAAGATAGAGAAATCTCATAAGTGTGATATTTGTGGTAAAGAATTTACTGGTACTAGAAATCTTGATGCACACAAAATAATACATACAGGAGAGAAACCTTACAAATGTGATATTTGTGGTAAAGGATTTACTCATAATAGAAATCTTAAAGCACACCAAATAATACATACAGGAGAGAAAACTTACAAGTGTGATGTTTGTGGTAAAGGATTTATTTATAATAAAGACCTCAATGCACACAAACGAGTACATACAGGAGAGAAACCTTACAAGTGTGATGTTTGTGGTAAAGGATTTATTTATAATAAGGATGTTAATGCACACAAAAGAATACATACAGGAGAGAAACCTTACAAATGTGCTGTTTGTGGTGAAGGATTTATTTATAATACAAGCCTTAATGCACACAAAATAATACATACAGGAGAGAAACCTTACAAGTGTGATGTTTGTGGTAAAGAATTTGCTCTAACTAGTAGACTTAATGCACACAAAAAAATACATTTGGGAGTGAAACCTTACAAGTGTGATATTTGTTGCAAAGAATTTATTCATAATACCAGCTTTATTCTTCACAAAAAGATACATACAGGAGAAAAACCTTACAAGTGTGAAGTTTGTGGTAAAGGATTTGCTCGAACTGATAAGCTTAATGAACACATAAAATTACACTCTGGGGAGAAACCGTACAGGTGTGATATTTGTGGTAAAGAATTTGCTCTAACTAGGAGACTTAATGCACATATAAAATTACACTCAGGAGAGAAACCTTACAAGTGCAATATTTGTGGTAAATGTTTTGCTCGAACTGATAGCCTCAGTGAACATATAAAATTACACTCGGGAGAGAAACCTTACAAATGTGATGTTTGTGGTAAAG
Source organism: Ariolimax columbianus (assembly GCA_036924085.1). Lineage (NCBI taxonomy): Eukaryota > Metazoa > Mollusca > Gastropoda > Stylommatophora > Arionidae > Ariolimax > Ariolimax columbianus. Next base: position 72,253,515 of record JAVGWX010000005.1, on the reverse strand, counting down.
AATTTGTTCTAACTAGGTCCCTTAATGCGCACAAAATGACACACACAGGAGAAAAACCTTATAAGTGTGATATTTGTGGTAAAGGATTTATTTATAATACAAGCCTCAAAGCACACAAAATAATACATACAGGAGAGAAACCTTACAAGTGTGATGTTTGTGGTAAAGGTTTTACTGATAATAGAAATCTTTATGCACACAAAATAATACACACAGGAGAGAAACCTTACAAGTGTGATATTTGCGGTAAAGGGTTTACTCATAATAGAAGCTTTAACGCTCACAAAATAATACATACAGGAGAGAAACCTTATAAGTGTGATGTTTGTGGTAAAGAATTTGTTCATAATAGCAGCTTTAATCTACACAAAATAAAACACACAGGAGAGAAACCTTACAAGTGTGATGTTTGTGGTGAAGGATTTGCTAGAACTGATAATCTTAGTGTTCACATAAAATTACACTCAGGAGGGAAACCTTACAAGTGTGATGTTTGTGGTGAAGAATTTGCTTTAACTAGTGGACTTAATGCACACACAAAAATACATTCTGAAGTAAGACCTTACAAGTGTGCTGTTTGTGGTAAAGAATTTACTTATAATAGCAGCTTTAATCTACATAAAATGATACACACAGGAGAGAAACCTTACAAGTGTGGTATTTGTGGTAAAGAATTTGCTCTAAATAGTAGATTAAATGCCCACACAAAAATACATGCGGTAGTGAGACCTTACAAATGTAATGATTGTGGGGAAGGATTTACTTATGCTAGTAGCCTTAATGCACACAGAATAATACATACAGGAGAGAAACCATATAAGTGTAATGTTTGTGGTAAAGGATTTATTCATGCTAGAAGTTTTAATGTACACAAAAAAGTGCATACAGAAGAGAAACCTTATAAGTGTGGTATTTGTGGTAAAAAATTTACTCATACTAAAAGCTTTAATGCACACAAAATAATACATTCAGAAGATAAACCTTACAAATGTGATGTTTGTGGTAAAGGATTTATTTATAATTCAAGCCTTAATGCACATAAAATAATACATACAGGAGAGAAACCTTACAAGTGTGATATTTGTGGTAAAGAATTTGCTCTAACTAGTAGACTTGATATACACAAAAACATACATTCCGGAGTGAGACCTTACAAGTGTGAAGTTTGTGGTAAAGAATTTACTCATAATAACAACTTTAATCTACATAAAATGATACACACAGGAAAGAAACCTTACAAGTGTGGTGTTTGTGGTAAAGAATTTGCTCTAAATAGTAGACTAAATGTACACACAAAAATACACTCAGAAGAGAAACCTTACAAGTGTGGTGTTTGTGGTAAAGAATTTGCTCTAAATAGTAGATTAAATGCCCACACAAAAATACATGCGGAAGTGAGATCTTACAAATGTAATGATTGTGGGGAAGGATTTACTTACACAAGTAGCCTTAACGCACACAGAATAATACATACAGGAGAGAAACCGTACAAGTGTAATGTTTGTGGTAAAGGATTTATTCATACTAGAAGTTTTAATGCACACAAAAAAGTGCACGCAGAAGAGAAACCTGTTAAAAGTGGTATTTGTGGTAAAAAATTTAATAATACTACAAGCTTTAATGCACACAAAATAATACATACAGAAGAGAAATCTTACAAATGTGATGTTTGTGGTAAAGGATTTATTTATAATTCAAGCCTTAATGCACACAAAATAATGCACACAGGAGAGAAACCTTACAAGTGTAATATTTGTGGTAAAGAATTTGCTCTAACTAGTAGACTTAATGCACACACAAAAATACATTTGGGAGTGAAACCTTACAAGTGTGATGTTTGTGGTAAAGAGTTTACTCATAATAATAACTTTAATCTACACAAAAGAATACATACAGGAGAGAAACCTTACAAGTGCAATGTTTGCGATAAATTATTTGCTCGTACAGATAAACTTAATAAACACATTAAATTACACTCTCAATGGAAATCTTACAAGTGCGATGTTTGTGGTAAAGGACTTGCTCGAACTGATAAGCTTAACTCTTTCACTCCCGAGCAGTGCTGTGAAAGTTGTTCTTAGAATACAGCTGGAACAATTCTGTGAAAATTGTTTTAGATGGGGTTGCCAATAATTAATGATTAATTAAATAATACATTCTTAGTACGGAATTTAAGCGGTAAATTAGACTTCCAGCATCTGGTAAACATTTTAGTATAAGATTCGGTTGTTGATTATTGTATTATTTTGGTGTTTGTATACACTCTGTATGGTAATTAAGGGTGTTTCAATTTCCCAAATATTTTTGTTGCTATAATGCTATGGTTAGTCATTTGCCTACAAGTTCCAAGTCTCTAGAGCGTATAGTTTACTACAAAATATCATGGAAAGTGCGGAGTTGTTGTTTGAAACGGATAGTTTGTTATCAAATTATGGAAGTGATGCAGAAATGTTCAATAAATCAAACACTGCTGATGAGGGGGCTTTACCCCAGCCTGGTCCATCAAACTTGTTTTAAGATATGCAGTCAAGTGCAAGTAATATACTAAGGAAGACATGTAAATGAATTGTCAATCAGTGGTATTATTTTCATTTATGGCATGGAACCTGGCTGGGAAAATAATTTTACAATTCAATTTTCACAATTATTTTGTTATTGTGTAACATGCCAACATATTCAGACTTCAGTAATTAGGTCATGTGTTAAAATCAAATGGTCTATTGAGCATTATACTTGGAGAGACAGAAACAGGAAATAGAGGAATGCTCTGGATAAACTAGACATAATGTTGAGAAATGGATATGAAAAACATTGATAGAGATGGCAAGACTCATGATGGGAAGACAGTGGTGAAAACATGAAATTCAGTTAAATGTTATGACCAAAACCTAATAAGTGTGATGTTTGCGACATAGGATTTATTCGATAAGGTCACAGACACTGTACACAAATCAACACATGAGAAAAACCTTGCAATTGTGATATTTAGGATAAAGTATTTACTGAATTAAAGTACCAATAAAACACACAAAATAATACTTGTAAGAAAGAAGATTTACTACACAATAATGATATTTGTCAATCAATCAAAACCCTTCAGCTCATTATGGAACATATGTTCTCAACCAACAAACTCCAAATCTCTCTCTTCACCAACATAGTCCTTGATGTTAGACTCCCCAGTTCTTATGGAACAAATGTTCTCAACCAACAAACTCCAAATCTCTCTCTTCACCAACATAGTCCTTGATGTTAGACTCCCCAGTTCTTATGGAACATATGTTCTCAACCAACAAACTCCAAATCTCTCTCTTCACCAACATAGTCCTTGATGTTAGATTCCCCAGTTCTTATGGAACATATGTTCTCAACCAACAAACTCCAAATCTCTCTCTTCACCAACATAGTCCTTGATGTTAGACTCCCCAGTTCTTATGGAACATATGTTCTCAACCAACAAACTCCAAATCTCTCTCTTCACCAACATAGTCCTTGATGTTAGACTCCCCAGTTCTTTTCTCCAAGTACGTTGTGGTCCCTACTTCTCTTACCCCTGTGTATCCAGAAAAGTGTCTGTCTTGCAATGTCATCTGGTTCTTTTAGTAAAGTATATCCTATCCAGCACCTTCTCTTTTAAGTAGTGTTCCACTGAGATCTATCTAGATTGCTCTAGCAGGTCAACGTTGGCGACCTCATCATACCATTTCATTTGTTCAGCGCAGGCATCTTTTGATGAATGTTTGTACCTGCTTTATTAACAACATTGTTGTTCTCCAGGCTTCACAAGTGATATTTGGGCAATCAATTTATTCACTTTTGTGCCTTGAAGAAAGACAAAGAAAATGTTATCTAAGAAATTCTGTACAACATGTTTAATAAAATTGATAGCTTCTCTTTGACAAAGAAGAGCTCTTTTCAACCACTGATATCTGTAATACAAGGCGAGGTCAAAATGCTATTTTACTAAATAAATAAATTAAGTCTGAAATTTGAATCCTAAAATTATTTTGTGTCTGTTAGATAGTCTGGAAATGGCAAACAGACTAGAATTGTTTCCAGTTCATAACCTGAAAATTGTCACAAATGATATTGGCTATTTTGTAAATGACCTATTTTGTACTCCATGCCCATGACTTCCAGCACTCTTGGCAGACACCTTACCTCGAGACCACTGAGCCCTAAATTATCTGTATCTTCCCCTAGGCCTAGTAAGCTGCAGGAAGTTGTAAAATACCTACTACGTATAGCCGAAGCATTCGGCTACCTGGCAACAGCCTTTTCATTGTCAGGGATATAGAAATAAATATGAGGAGTTAACTTGTTTTCTCGGGGATCAGGAAAAAAGATTTCTCGACATGCCAAAACACATTAAAAAAGTGAATTTAGTCTGGTTAAAATTGTGTCCATGTATTTGGTTTGAATAAATTGTTTAAAGAATAAAAATAACATTTAAACCCAATAGTCAGTCTCATTATTGTAAATGTCATTAATGTTAACTTGAGTGTGTTTGTCTTGTATATGTCACTGTCAATATGTGTTCTATGTTTTTAAAATGCTATAAAAGAAAGAGAAATGTTAACACTTTATTACAAAGATGACAGATTTTGCCAGAATGACAGATTTTGCACCGGACTTCGAGATGTCGGTGATAAAAACAGTAGGAAAGTCATTACAATTTTCATGGAAGACTTAAATGCTAGTAGTTGAGAATAATATGTTTAGAGTAGATCACTGCCACACATAGATTCTGGACTAGAAATAATAATGAAATTTTGTGTTTGCAAGCAACTAATGATTAATGGCAGTATGTTTGCACATTTAAAAAAATTATCGAAACAACATGTGTGTCTTCAGACCACAGGACAAAAAAATCAAGTTGTAAGCAGTCGAGTAATCCTGCTAAACAACCAGGGCCTGTCACACTGACCAGTTAATGGCAGAGTCCCAGGCATCATGGAGCGCAGATTATGGGATGGGAGATGTGTTGCAGTCCCAGGGACGACTCCTTGGCAGGTAAAGCATTTTTTTGCTCCTGATTTCCATGAACAGATGTAGAAGCTGTCGAGCTAGGTCTCCGTGGAGCGGAGGGTCACAAGGCTAAAGAATAAGGGGCAGCGCTGATCCAGCGTTTAGAAAATGCTCTCCAGTTGTGTCCGTTAGTAGACCTTTGTTAGTGACTAGATCTTGACAGTGGACTCCAATGATACATTGATGGATGTACACGTATAAAATCTCAAGCTACACCTGTTCTCCCTGTAAGCCTGTCCAGGCATCTGAGCTGTAAGAGAGCGAGTGATTTCCAGATCAATGCGTGCATCGGTAGTTAGTCTGTGGTGAAGTCATCACTGCGTTTGATGGGATTGCTCATGACAGATTGCCATTGACAGAGATTTCGACTTAACTTAACATCTTTATACTGGTTTATAAGACTCTGCAGAGTCTGTATACAACCAGTTTTCTTTACATTACATTGTTCCAAAAGCTATGCATATTTAATCTATTCTTAAATGCATTAATTGTCCCTACTTCCACTACTTCCTGTGGCAATGTATTCCAAGCATTCATCACTCTCTGACTAAAAATATATTTCCTTATATCTAATCTGTACCTTTCTTTAGTTAATTTGTAGCTATGTACTCTTGTTGTTGTAGGTAGTTGTATTTTTGAAAAACCCTTTATAATTAATTTATACGTTCCTTTGATTATCTTAAATAACTGAATTAAGTCACCTCGAATTATTCTCTTTTCTAGACACTGTAGGCTTGTTTTTCTGAGTCTTTCCACATAACTGTAATTCTGGAATCCCACTATCATCTTTGTCGCTCTTTTTTGTATCCTTTCCAGCATGTTTATATGTCATCTATGATAAGGACTTCACACCTGTACACAGTACTCCAATCAATCTAGGTCTAATGCTTTATACAGTTTGACTATCACTTCCTTGCTCCTATGTTTTATATTCCTTGTTATCATACCTAACATTGCGTTTGTTTATTCACTGCTACCTGGACTTGCTCACTCACCATCTTACCTGTATGATCTATTATAACCCCTAGGTCCCTTTCCTTTTTTATCTTTCTAATATTGTTCTCGCCTATTCTGTAATTATGTTCCATATTGGATCTACCAATGTGGATGACAACATTTATCTACATTAAACTCCATTTACCAGCTTACAGTACATTCTCGAATTTTATCAAAATCCGACCTCAATATATCTACTTTTGCTTTAGATGAGACACTACTGTATAGTTTTGTGTCATCAGCGAATTTTGCAATCATGGATCCCATATCAATTTCCAAATCGTTTATATATATCAAGAACAAAATTGGTCCCAAAATCGAGCCCTGTGGCACTCCACTTTTTACTTCACACCACTCGGAGTACTCCTTATTTATACCCACCCTCTGCCTTCTTCCTGTTAACTAATTTTCAATCCATTTGGCTACTTCCCCACCTATTCCATGTGATTTTAACTTTCTAAATAATCGTTGATGAGGCAATCTATCAAAGACCTTTGCAAAATCTAGATAAATAACATCCACTGGTTCCCTCTTATCTATCATTTTGGTAACCTCCTCCATGAATTCTAATAAATTTGTTAAGCACTATCCCCCTCTAGTAAACCCATACTGACTATTTTTGATTAAATTAAACTTGTCTAAATGCATTACAGTGTTTTCCTTAATTATTAACTCTAACATGCTCGTTGAACTCACCGGTCTATAATTTGCTGGATCTGATTGTTTGCCGTTTTTGAATAAGGGAATTACTCCTGCATCTTTCCAATCATGTGGAATAATTCCTTTTGTAAGTGATTGAACATAATATAGCCAATGGTTTTGCTAGTTTGTCTCTAATTTCAAACAGCAATTTTGGTGAATACCATCTTGACCTGGACATTTATCCACTTTCAACCCCTCCAATTTGTTAAAAATCATTTCCTCTGTAACTATAGATTGATCTTAATTCTGCTGTATCCATGTCTCTTTGAAAAATATATATCGGCTCTGGGATCTTGAAGCCGACTGCAGGCGACCAATGATAGGACTTTAAATCTTTAAAATCAAAGTCACCATATACACCCAGTATAATAATTCTCGAAGAGTGTTTGTTTGATTGCTTGTCAAATTAAAACAAACAAAACGCTTTAAAAAAAAAATCTTTTGTCAGTAAAAGAACCAAAACAGAAATCAAATGTAGGATAAAGTGCCAAATATGTTATAAAAAGGACAATAATTGAAGAAACCTACAGAAACTATTTAAGATTCTGCAGCAAATCAGTACAGAAAGATCACTCAAGTTAACCCTGAACCTGCATGAAAATCAAGAGGCAATTATTTCAATCACAGAAGATCTCACAGATCCAGTTTCCATACGCCAGTGCTGCTTGCTTTCCCCGAGTCTCTGTAACATATATTCTGAGATACTGAGATACTCCGCGTTATGCGGAGTTGTAGTAAGAGTGTCAAAGTTAATGGTATGAAAGTTAATGCCATCAGATTTGCCGATGACCAAGCGAAAATGGGAGGATCAGAGGCAACGTTGCAAATACTGCTTGAAAAATAAGTTCAGTTTGGCATGAAAATAAACACATCGAAGACAAAGACTGGTAAAATCTAAACAGCATATGCAAATAAATATATCCATCAATGGAGAAATAATCTAACAAGTACAGAAGTTTACATAATTGGGGCAAACCATAACAGAAGATGCCCGTAATGAAACAGAAATTACGACACGGATTGCAATGGCAAAAAAAAACAATCCTTCTGAGCGCTTTTAACAGACCCACATGATTGACCAAGTGAAATGCCTTTGTGAGATCTATGACGGCAATATACAATGGCTGCTTTTATTCTCTGCATTTCTCGTGCAACTGTCGCAACGACAATATCATACCTGTGGTAGAGCTATTCCCATGAAAACCGTACTATGACTCTGGATAGACCTGGTCTTCTAGGGCCTGGAGTCTGCGCAGAACAATTCTGGCAAGCATCTTCAGAACAGTACACAGAAGCGAAATTCCTCTGTAGTTGTTGCATTCACTCCAGTCCCCCTTGTTCTTGTACAAAGTTATATAGAATGCTCGAATCTTAGAAATCCTGCATGCCAGCATAATGTTATCAACTGGTGGATCTGTGGAGCAAGTATGTCCTTTCCATTGATGATGACCTCTATCAGGATTCCATCCTTTCCTAGAGCCTTGCCAGAAGCAAGGTCAGCAATAGCACAGTTAACTTCTGCTATGGTTGGCAGCGAGTCCAGATAGTCCAGAGTTGGCATGGTCTCTATGGCATTGTGGGCATTTTCTGTTAGTTCTGTCTCGCTTTAGTAGAGTTCAAGATAGTGCTCTACCCATTTGACGAACTGCTTCGTCTTATCAGTGATGATCTCTCCAGATAAAGCTTTGAGCGGCGCACTTTTCTTTTACTGTTGGGCCGATGGCTTTCTTTATTCCTTCATACATGCCTCTGGTGTTACAATTATTGAAAGCATCTTGGATATTCTCACATAACCGTATTCAATAGTCATTTGTACACTGTCTAGCTGTGCTTTGCACTTCTTTTCTTAATTGTTTCAATACATTTAGAATGGTTAGTGTTGTATTGTCTTTGTTTCTTAATAGTGCTGCCTTTTTCGTGTCAATCAAAGGCTGCAGTATCTGACTATTTAACTTAACTTATCGTCCATATACTGATCTACAAGACTCTGCAGAGTATGTATACAACTAGTTTCATTTACATTACGGGGAGTAAAGATTGGTACAGGTCTCACTAAAAAAAATTGAGAAATACCTATGCTGACGTACAGCCTCTGCCAATCATGCCAACCGTACCTTCTCGAGTGGTCCACTAGCTGGGTCCGGTGCTCCCCGTTTAAACTAACACGGCAGTGGCGAACAGCGAGTATCCGGCGCTGACAAACCGGACTCCCGATGCCTGAAGTTATAAAATAGCAGGCTATGGGTGGGGTAAGCCAAACAGAAACCCTCGGGGGAGTGTGACCCTTCTGTCAGGTGCGGCAAATGCTGGGCCCACCGGCGCGTGGACATGACCCGATCCCCACCAAGGTCACACCCAGGGAACTACCCTGGTTAAAAGAAAAGCAACTGAAGCCCGACAGACAGTGTTTGGATGATCCAGGACATGGATAGGAAGACTCATAAACTTCCCCCACCGAAGACGGAACATGCCGTCCAGAAGGACGTGGGTACCCAGAAATGGAAAAGGACATGTACGCATATACGGTTAATGAGCATGCTCAGATATATCACAAGATATGGGACTGCCTCCGTGGACTTCCACCAGGCGGAGGCAGCGCCGGATCCCAAGCCTCGAAGGGATCCACCCCAAGCTACTGATGACAGCTCTGCGTATCAGTGTACCAGGATTAAGCAGAGTAAAGATACTGGACTACACAACACTCTAAAGATTGCACAATGGAACGCAGATGGGGTGATGAGGAAGAAGCTAGAACTGCACAACTTCCTGTATGAGCACAATATAGATGTCATGTGCATACAGGAAACACATCTAAATGCAGATAGACGCTTTGGTATTAGAGGATTTTTTTTTTTTTTGGCGTTCGCCTTATTTCTCTTATCCCCAGGGCGGTGTGCGTTGCACTGTGGTTTTTATTTTGCGCCTGTCGGCCCAGTGCATCCGACTTCAGCATGCATTTTATGTAAGGGTCTGCTTCCTTCTGCATTTTCTAAGGGTTTGCTTTTCGGGGTAACGGCCGGTGCTGTGATGGGGATCGAACCCAGCACCTTCTGGTTGTGAGCCGTGCCACTAAGCCACGCCGTCCCCTGTATTAGAGGATATGAAACACACAGGTTGGACAGAGAGGGTCACAAAGGATGTATCATCACATTAGTAAAAAAAACTCCATAGCCGCCACAGAAACCTCCAGCAGCATCAATGGGCCTGAACATCTGACAGTCAAAATACATATCCTCCCAGAACCACTACACATTACCAATTATTACTGTCCCAATTAGAAAAAACCTGGAACTGGATAGAATTCCACTAGCCGATAAAAATCATATAGTTCTCTGGGACTTCAACAGCCACTCTCCAAGTTGGGGCTACAACACCATGGATACAAGAGGAGAGGAGGTGGAGGATTGGATGGTAGAAAATCTTCTCATTCTAATAAACGAACCAACCTTTTACTAAAGATGCTGGAGAACACAGAGCACGCCTGACCTGGCAATGGCAAATGAGAACATCCAGAGGCACACAAAAAGAGAGGTAGTGAGGCAGCTTGGAGGTAGTGATCACAAACCAGTCATGATCACAATATCAGATTTAGAACTACCCATAAACAGAAAGAAGACAGCAGACTGGAACCTCTGCAAGCACTTAACTGAAGACAAATTAAAAACACCCTTCACATCAATCAATGTAAGACACTTACAAATGTACAACACTTACAAACATCATCACAGAGGCAGCGGAAAAATCAATACCACGAGGCAGAAGACAGAATTATAAACCTTTCTAGACCAGGGAGCTACAAGAACTGCATGACAGGGCTACCAAAGCAAGAATCACTATGGAGCAAGATCCGTCAGACTTTAACATCACAGAACACAACAAACAGCAAGCTATACACAAGAAGGAAAAACTCGCGTGTCAGAAAAGGTTGGCAGGACAAAACCGCATCCCTCAACGTGGAGAAAGACACCACAAAACTTTGGAGCCTAAATGAGGAGAACACCATCAGCCATGCAAAAACGGTACTTGAAGAGAGTGGTGAGACATATACAGGAAAACAAGCAGCCAATCTCCTTGCCGCGGGTTTTGCAGAAGACACCAAAATAAACATGTCCAAGGTAAGAGTTAGAGAGGTGGAAAATGAACTAAAAAAGAAAAGGAAAAGGAAAGACAACAATGAGGATGAAATAAACAAGCTTTTCAGTATCCAATAATTTAATTGGGCAATAGGAAAACTTAAGATTAAAAAGACACCCGGGCCCGACGCAATAACAAATGAAATGATAACTCACCTGGGACCAATAGGCAGACAGCGATTCCTGGACCTGATAAACCAATCGTGGACTCAGTTATTGTTCCCAAAAGAATGGAAGGAGGCAGAAATAATCCAAATCCTCAAGAAGGGAAAACCAAAAGAAAACAAAACAAGCTACCGTCCAATCAGCCTCCTGAACTGTCTGGGAAAGACAATGGAAAGGCTAGTGAACAATAGGATGCTAACTTTCCTTGAGAAAAACAAAATCCTGGACGAGTGCCAGTCTGGCTATAGAAAATACAGGAGTACCAACGACCAGACCGCTTATCTGACCCAGGAAATCAAGGATGTCTTTCAGAGGAAATGCAAACGGCCACCTTCTTTGACCTGACTAAAGGGTTTGATAAAGTCTGGAAGAAAGGACTAATGCTAAAATTAGCGGGCTGCGGAATAAGGAGGAAAATGCTTGACTGGATCAAAGACTACCTCCACTCACGATGTGCGAGAGTCAAGCTGGAGGAACACAGGAGCAAAATGGTCAAACTGCATGAGGGGGTTTCCCAGGGAGGATCACTTTCCCCTACCTTGTTTATCCTTTTCATTAATGATCTGCTAAAACAGTTTAGACCACACATCCAAAAGTTACTCCATGCGGATGACCTGGCCATATGGACCCAGGCAGAAAACATTGGAACCGCAAAAGCAAGAATGCAGGAAGCAATTAATGCGGTAAAGAAATGGGCGGACTCATGGGCTGTCACAATAAACAAAAGCAAGACCCTCTCAACACTCTTCTCGCTCTCTCTGTATTTAGAAAATAGCCTACTTCCTAGAGAAAACAATCCTACATACTTAGGAATGAGATATGACAGAAGATTAACATGGGACCCACACATAGAGGATACTCAAAAGAAGGCCACACTCAGATTAAGGCTGATGAAAAAAGAGACAGGTCTACACTGGATACGTACGGCCAACACTGGAATATGGCATGGGTTCCTATGCAACAGTAGCAAAGACAAACCTACAGAAACTAGACAAGGCACAGAATACCGGACTCAGAATTATTACCAGAGGTCTACGAAGCACCCCAATTAGAGAACTCGAAGCGGTTGCAGGCCTCCAGAGCCTCGGTGAGCGCAGAGAAGGAAAAATACTAAACCTGACAGAAAAATACAAGCGTATGAATAACCATCCAGTGCATGGAAAAGTCAATGAATTAACAAAAAAACTGCATAAAAATAACAAGCTTCAATTATCTATCAAAAGCCCTTACAGCCAGGAACAGTGACATCATATCAAAATGTCCAACGGCATGGGAAATGATACAAGTATATGAAAATACAGACCAACAGCCCAACTTCACGGTGGAAGCAAAAATACCAGGTATCGATAGAAAGGTGGAAGTATCAGACCATGCATTGGGAGAAAAAAACCTAAAGCATATTGGAGACGCCTATCCTCGACCCATGTGGACGCACGTCTACACAGATGGATCATCAGAGGAAGCATTGAGGAAAGGAAGGGCAGCACTCGTCATATTTCTACAAGATGGAGCCGTTATAGAAAAAGCAAGTGCTGCCGGGGAGCCCTCAACAAATCTAAGACCAGAGCAACATGCAATAATTGAAGCAGTCAAACTATTGGATGAAAAGGGGTTAAAGGATAACAGAATAGTGTTTTTGTGCGACTGCATAGAAATTTTGCAGGCCACACAAAGAGAACCACGAAATAGTATGGAAAGGGAAGTGATATGCCAGCTAAACAAACTCTCAGACCACAATAAAATCACCCTCCAGTGGATTCCAGCTCACTGTGGCATACATGGGAATGAATGGGCGGACAGGCTAACCAGGGAGGGAAAACAAAGAGAACAATTCACCCACCCAGTGTCATTGCCAGAAGTCAAGGCAAACATCAAAAAAAGTATAAACAACAGTGGATAGAGAGAACAAATAGTAAATACCCACAGGACCCAATCAATAGACTGAATAGGAAACAGTATATCACAATTTTTTGCCTCAGAACAGGTCATTGCAGACTAAATGCACACATGCATAAAATGAAAGCAGTACAAACTGCACAATGCACATGTCAGAGAGGACCCCAGACTCCAGAACACACCCTGCAAACATGTCCACTGCACCAAGACTCCCGTGAGAAGACCTGGCCTGAGGAGAGAAACATACAAGACAAACTGTGGGGAACCATTGAGGACCTGCGACTGACGTGTCACTTCATGGATGCAGCCCATCTGGTGGCATAAAACGACCACACGAAACCGAACGCAAAGAAGATGAAGATTTACATTACATTGCTCTAAAAGCTATGCGCATCCAATTTAACTCTTAAATGCATTAATTGTCCCTGCCTCCATTACCTCCAGTGACAATGCATTCCACGCATTCGCCACTCTCTGGCAAAAAAAAATATTTCTTAATATCTAATCTGTATTTGGAAAAACTTGTTATAGTCTAATTTATCTGTTTCTCTGATCATCTTATAATCCTGTATTGTCACCTCGATCAGTCTTGATTCGTATGTTCTCTAATCCGATAAGCTATTATTGCTGCATTAAGGGTAGATTCTTTAAATAAATCCCGCTTTTTACTAGCTGTACATTTTCCTGATGTATAAGTGAGAACATCTGCAAGCTGCTATTTGAACCTGAAACACTTTTCTGGATCCTTGGTGTTGACTAAATTTATCCTCAAAATGGGGTTGTGCTTCGCTGTGACAACGACCAACGTGTGGTCAGCATCACAGTCAGCACTCGGGTAGCTGCGTGTTAATTGTGTGTTATTCAGATGTTGTCTCCTGGTGATAATAAAGTCCAGTTAGTGCCAATTACCGGATCTTGGATGTTTCAATGAGAATCTTAAGACTATCTTTTGTTGTAAAATAGGAGTTTGTGATGCAGATATTATTTTTGTTGCATAATTCCAGCAGCCTTTGTCCATTTTCATTCATACGCCCAATATTGTGTTTGCCTAAACAAACAGACCCTGAATTCGAGTCCGATCCCACCCGAGCATTTAGATCACCAAATGTTTATAGGCATCCGATTTTGGAATTGCATTCACTGCAATGTATTGTCTAACTCTACATAGAAGGAATATTTTACATCATCAGCTGATGTGAGCGTCGGTACGTAGGTAACTATTAGTGTTATGAATCCACACGAGGTAGACAATCTCACTGTTTTCTTTCATATGATCCAACTGGACTCTCAATAGCACACAATAGCGAGTTCTTCACTGTAAAACCCACCCCATATTGTCGGGTTTCTTCCTTCCCTCTGCCTTTCCAAAAAAGGTATAATTTTTCTCCCTAAGTGACCCATCCTCGGGGAAGCGTGTCTCCTGCAGACCAGCAATATCTATCCCAAGACGATTGAGTTCGGCATCAATAACAGCCGTTTTTGTCACGTCACTAATGTCTCTGAGGCCAGTGGCATGTCCCGGACACATGGTCCTAACATTCCAAGTAGCAAGCCGAGCCAGAAGTTTTAAGTTTTATTGCCTGGTACACTTGATTTACAGCTTGCGATTTGGATCTTGTCCTAGTACGAAGTATCCATTGAAGCAGACAGGCTGTGGCGGATCAACATCTTATTGGCTGGGCGCTGCCCAGTTTGAGGCGGGCGTTAGTTGATCAGTGACACCCGAAAGTGTCCCCCACCATCGGAGACAGCCCGTGGGGCCCCTGCCTACGCCAATTGGCAAAGGCTTATAACCCATAAACTGCTGACTCCCGTTTTGATTCCGAGACTTGTTAAGGTCAGGGATGGAGTTGCAGCTCTCCATAGCACAAAGCCCGGGCAGAAATATAGAGACAATGTGTTGCCCATGCAGTATGGTCCCTCTCTCGGTCTGCCTTGTTTTGCTCCAAGGGAAAGATGATACCAATACATTTGGAACAAGGCAAACCGCAGAAGCCGCCGGATCAGCAGAGCAATGCTCTATTTGTTCGCCTATCGAGTATCGGGTCTTCACTCCTAGACCAGTCACCAACCAAGGCTAAGGGCCCGGTCTGCCCTGCCAAAACACTCAGCTGAGGTTGCCCTTCCTTGCTCTAGGATAAGGCTTTGTATCCTCTTGTGTTTGCTCCTCCGCATACCGTCGGTTGTCATGCATGGTAGACGCTGACCAACTTTCAGAGTTATCAGAAAAGAGGTTGCACAGTCATCTCTGACAAATCCTGACAAGACACGTCAGTATCTTATCTGCAAGGCTTCAGATAGTTTTCAATCAGAGTTTTCCTTCTCCTAGATGAGCTGCCTTCCTAGGCTTTTGAGCCCCATCTCCCCGAAACTACTGGTTTTAAGGCGCCCCTTTTCCTGTTAGTCAAAACAGTTCCGCCGCACGAAGGCCAGGATTTGGACTTTGTTGTCAGAGGCTATATAAGACACACGCCATGGGAGCATTTAGTTGGTGTTGAGAGTTCATCCTCAACCCCACCCCCGGTTATGATAAATTTTAGAACCCAATTGGGTACCCAATATATATTATATAACCACCTCTAATGGAAGCTTTTTGTGTAGATCCATCAGTACAGACATAAGTCCACCTTTCAGGGTAGCCACAATAATTCTTTGAAATGTCCACATTAAATTGAAAGCTGAGACTTAGTCTGTCATTTATAAGAATCATCCTGTTTTCAGAGACTTTATGAAAATAAATAATTCTTAGAAATTAGGAAATGTGATGATAGCATGTTTTATATTCACCACAGGCACACATGAAAATAAATATAGTTTTTTAATGTACCCTAAAATAACCCAAAGTAATGGAGAATGCTTGCTTGTAATTATTTCAGAAATGGGAGGAGAATACCAGTTATGAAGATTTGTACATGAAGATCAGAGAAGTTGACAGGTTGGATGAGACAATGCCAGGATTGGACAAAGGTGAACAGCCTGATCTGTGTGAAGAAGATGTAGGGAGGAATATAAAAGATGGTAAGTCTGTTATTTCTAACATAATCTGTGACTGGTCTGTGTGTATTTCTGAGACAGATATAAAAGAGATAAAGAAAACATGCAGAGATCTAAAGTGGATGACTCAGAAAAACACTGAGTGTTTGTTGAAGATTTATAATTCACATAGAAAAATATTCATTTAATTTTTTATTAATTTTTCCCACATCTGCTTATATCATTATTTGAACAATATCAGGACAACTTTCATCAGTTTCAATCAGGATTGTATTTAGTATACACATCTAATTCAGATGTATCATCATCTCTCAGAACTTGAAACAATCACATGTAAAGCCTTAGCATCATATATTACCAAATATTTAATTATCCATGAACCTTCACATATTTTACATGGACCAAAGCTGTGCATGGGCCAGAAGTCAATTTATGAATAAGGTCTTGCTAAATAATAAGAATTCTTTACTGTGAGGGTTAGTAGGCAGTTTCTAATAATTTAGACTAAGAAATGCTACTATTGCAGATAATTTACACTGTATGCAGTGCTACTATAGTGAGCAATTTAGACTATTCAGTGTTACAGGTGCTGATTATCACAAATTCCTTTTTTCCAACACTGGAAAAGCAATATTAAAACATGGTACCGATGAAATGGTACAGCCAAATCACCACAAATAGACAACATACTAGTCAGATGGAGACAAAAATAACCAATTCAGAGTTTTCCCCAACATCGTTATGGACACCGATCATCACCCTGTAGCCCTAACTCAAAAGACTACATACCAAACAAACAGAAGTTGAAAAGTCAGATATATATCACAAATATGACAAACTAAATATGCTCACACAGACAAATATAGCAAAACTAGACGATTATGACACCAACACAGACATACGTTACAAATATAGCAAAACTAGACGATTAAGACACCCGCACAGACAAATGTCACAAATATAGAAAAACTAGACAATTAAAACACCTGCACAGACATGAGTCACAAATATAGCAGAACTATATGATTATGACATATATAGCAAATATAGCAAAACTAGAGAATTAAGACATGCACACATACATGTAGCGTGAAATTAAAGACATAACTGAGACTGACGAATGTAACGAATGAGTGGGAGTGGTTAAAATCAGCACTGATGAACACAGTGAACGCAAAATGCGGCAGGAAAGACACTTCGATGATTCCAAAAACAAAGAACAGCATGGTAAAATAAGCAAGTACAGAATGCAATACAAGTTAGGAAGAAATTATACAAGACATGATTGAAATCTAAGTTGCAAAAGGATTATACAATTTATCGACATGCAAAAGGAATGGATAAATTAGACTATAACAAGTTTTTTTAAAATACAGCCACCTACAATAACAAGAGGGCATAGCTACAAGTTGACTAAAGAGAGGTCCAGATTAGATATTAGGAATTATTTTTTTAGTTAGAGAGTGGTGAATGCTTGGAATGCATTGCCAGGGGAGGTTGTGGAGGCAGGGACAGTTAATGCATTTAATAATAAATTGGATGCGCATAGCTTTTAGAGCAAGGTAATAATAATAGCTGTCCATCATTGTCGATGAGGACCCCCGTCATCATCCTTGTCACAGATTCCCCTGTTGGGTGTGGGTGCGCGTGTGGCTGAACAGGCCAATGCGGGCACGAAAACATCTGCTACATATCGGGCACACGAGGTCTGTAGAAGGTGATGTTCGGGATTTCCGGGTCTCGCGTCTGATCTAGGCTTTCACAACACGGTCGTCTTCGCCGGTAGCTACACCCGATTTGACTGCGCTTCTCCAGTAAGATCTGTTTTGCGCAAGACATTCCCAGATGTCGATGTCTATCTGGCAACTTTTCAGTGAAAGTGATGTAAATGAAACTGGTTGTATACAGACTCTGCAGGGTCTTCTAAACCAGTATAAAGACGTTAAGTTAAGTTAAGTTAAGAATGCATTCGAAAAACATAATCAATGACTTTTAAAGCAGACACATGGAATAAATACTGTGAACAATTATCGCTTATGTGTTTCAAGAAGCAGAAAAATTTCTTTTAAAGTATCAGAGCAATGAAAGTGTGAGGCAAAATCGTTAACCCTCCACAATGATAAATGACAAACAAGGGGTGCAGATTTTCAATCCAGAATAAAGAAAAGCACAATGGAGTGAGTATTTCCTAGACCTCCTAAGCCCAAATGATACACAGAGGTGCTTAATATATATGAGTCCAATCAGAAAGAAAAAAAACATACCCTGTGTTGTGAAAAACACCCAAAGGAAAAGTTGCAGATGAGGATGGAATAACATGCAAGGTAATTAAAGCTTGTGAATTCTTGTGAGTAGAATGGTTACATAGAATATTTACAGTGGCTTAAGAGCAAAGGAAGTCCTTGAAGACTGGCAGAAACCTATCATAGTGGATCTGGAAAAACAAAGACACCAGAAAAAAGTATGATACCTACCGGGGTAAATTACTGCTAAGGCCACATGAGGAAACTGTACGGGAAAATTCTGTAGCAGAAAATTTGGCAGAGCCTAGAACCTGCGGGTAGGGCTCAATATAGTTTCCAGCAAGGTAGGAACTGCACAGATACATTATTAATTTGATACAACTAAGTGTAACAAACATTGAGCATTCATAGATCAAGAAAATACTTTTGACAGAGTAAACTGTGTACCATCCAAGACGACTATGGATTACAGGAACAGTTATTATAAAATAGTAGAGCCCTGTACTAAAGGTGCCAAAGTGTCAAAAAAAACAAGCGATGGTATGACCAATCCAATAGAGTTAACTACCCGGGTCAGACAAGGGTGTGTGCTGTCGCATCTATTTTTAAAAAATGTATAATGTCAGAGCAATGGCTTGCATTGGTTGCTTTCTGCATTTTGGATGAACCAATTAGTGACTATTCAATATTATTATGAATGTTTCCAATCTTCCTTTTCTTCTACTGCGTTCGTTCTCAATCTCCCACTACCACGCTCTGAACAGGGAACATTGCAAGTAGCAGGATGTAGTCGGGAGAACGGAATGCATTGTGCTAGTTCACAGTTTAACTGCGATATTTGCACCTTTCGGTCAGACACATCCTTTTTCTGCAGCGTTTCCAACCTTGAATTGTTGGTTTGCAGTGTCTATTCTACACTAATACTCATTAAAAGGAACAGTCTATATTTTATATCACGCCTGGTCAGTACTAATTGTCAACATATGTGCAGGTGTGTACTTCCTTTTTCAATAAATTGCTGACGTCGCCAGAATGGCCATCGTTGAACACAGAGAGCTATGCGCATTATCATGGCTTATTCTGCATATGAATTTAGGTCCAAAACTGTTGTCTAGTATGTTTCCATAGACAAAACTGCTTCTAACTTTGTATTTGTTTCTGGAAACCATCACAATTTGGTTGTAATACCACTGCTGCCTTTTGTGAGTTTCAGGCATGCCGAATTTTGAATGTAAGATACCATTGAGTTGACCTCTGTGGTTCTTTTTCTGCCTCCACTGCCTTGTGGAATACCTGAGTGTTGGAAAGGCTTTAGGAGAAAACTCTAAGGAAAATCTGCATCATCTTGACCATGTCTTACCACTGAATAAGGATAGCTGAGAACAAAAGTGAGGCTGAGGACAAGAGTGAGGCCGACATGCTCAACTCTCCTTCACTATAATCCAATTGACACGCAAGTCATTTTGTCTTAATTTCATTTTCAAACTCATGCAAACAGTGAATGTTGTCATCGATTACGATAGACGAACAATATATATGGACAGAATATGGTAACACTGTAGGCCAAAAGGGAGCATAGACCAAGAAAGACCAAAAGAGAAAGGACTGATAAGTTAAATGAACTCCTTTTTACAATGCCTTCTATCTGAGAGTGAAGATGGTCTACAGCAACATATGACTGTGTGCAAAAGATAAGGTATGAAAATTTGATACTAACAAAAAAGAAACTGCAGATAAGCAGATTGCCTAAAAACATTAACCTTATGGTAAATGGAACCAAAATTAAACAAGGGGAGGAATTAAAGCACTTGGGCAGTGTTTTGACACAGGATTGAGATTTAGACAGAGAAATTGAGATCTAGTACCAAAAAACAAACACAATTGCGTACCAGCTGTCACCATTATTGATACATCGTGTGGCAGATGATTTAGACTATATAGTGCTACTATGGCAGGTAATATAGACTATATACTGCTGCTATGTTGAGCAATTTATCCTTTTTTGCATTTTTATAATGGCATTGCTACATATAAACGTATTAAGAATGAATTAGATCAATAATGCAAGATGGCACAAGAAAAATGGTGGATAGACCAATATTTGGAAAATGGACACCTGGAGAGAACAGGGAAATTTGATTGTCCATAAGAAAGTAAAACAAGTATTTCATAAACAATAAGGGCATAAAATCACAGATGATTAATGATCAAGTGTCCTCACAGATGAAATTGGCGATCATGGACCTCTATTTCTCTTTATCTTGTGTGTCGGTTATGAGTTCCGCCACTGATTGCGTCCTATGCCATACCTTCAAGCTGTCCAATATTTTTTTTCCTTGCGTCTCTCTGTCCCTCTTGCCAGCAATTCTGCCCATTGTAACCGAGTGTTTCAATCTACCTTTTCTCATGACATGCCTGTAAAAGGATGACTGCCTTGTCCTAACTTTTGCCATATGCTGTCTTTGTGTCTGTGCTTCTTCAAGAACCACATTATTATATTTTTTTGCATCTAAAATTTGTTTGAAGATAATTCAGAAGAGAATTAAATGATAATTAAAGAGATTAATGATAAAAATGGGAAACTAATAACACACCCAGAGACCAAAAAAAAGTGAGATACAGAGAATCTGTTAAGGAACTGTATGATGATCGGACCTGTATCATGATATCACACCATTAAATGACATGCTATTGATAGAAGAGAGATTAGCTATAGCTAGATAAAAATTTAATAATGCATTTTCTTTAATCTCGAACAACAAACCACTAGGGACAGATGAGTTACCTATCGAGCTACTCAAAGCAGCAGCAGAGACTTTACAAAATTTACGTTAATGACATTTACAACATTGGAATATGGCCAAAATATCACACAACTTTAATATTAATTCCTTTACCAAATAAACTCAATGTATTTACCAGTAGAATGAGGTCAATTCAGAAAGTTAAATAACACATGCATCTCAAATTGTTTAGAAGATAATTAAGAAGAGAATTGATGGCAAGATAAAGGAAAAAGATAACCAATTTGGATTTTCCAAGGCCAGATGTACATGGGAGGCCAATTGATCACTGCAGCTTCTCTCAGAAAGAAGAATTGATCAAGAACGATCAGTATTTATCTACTTTATTAACTACGATCAAGTCCCCTGGAGAAAACTTTTTCAGGTGCTGCAGCAAATAGGTATAGACTCATTAGATTAATCCAGAACTTGTACGAAAATCAAGAGACAATTATTTCAATCAGAGAAGGACTCCCAGATCCAGTTTCAATAAGTCAAGGTATACAACAAGGTTGCTTGCTTTCACGAGTCTCTATAATGCATATTCTGAGATGATGATGTAAAAGATTGTTCTGAGTTATAATAAGGGTGTCAAAGTCAATGGTAAGAAGATTAATGCGATCAAATTTTCCAATGACCAAGCCAAAGTGGGAGGATCAGTGGCAACGTTGCAAATGCTGCTTGTAAAAGTGAATGGCACTGTCAAAGAGTTTAGCATGAAAATAAACACATCAAAGACAAATACCTTGGTAATATCCATACAGCATAAGCAAATAAATATAATCATCAATATACGAAATAATTGAACTAGTACAGAAGTTTACATATTTAGGACAAACTATAACAGATGATGTCCGCAGTGAGACAGAAATTAAGACAAGGATTGCAATGGTAAAAATGTGCTTAAGAGAAAAACATAAATTGCTAACCTCAGAGAATATCGAAATAAAAACTTTGGAAAATAATAATCACCACTCATATATGGCCAATTGCATTATTTTATGTTGAAACATGGACATGGAAGCTTGGAAGCATTTGAAATATTGTGCTACCATAGAATGGAAAGAGTGAGTTGGGCAGAAAGAAGATCCAATGACAATGTTTTCACTGAAATTGATGCACAAAGACAAATATTGAAAATGATACAAAAACATTGATTGAGTTGGCTGGGTCACGATATGCGACACAGAAGTCTTCTTCAAAAGATACTGGAGGGCAAGATTCAGGGGAAGAGGATGGAGACAACCAAGACTTTTCTTTACATCTCAGACATTAAAGTACAAACCTACACTGAAATTAAAAGAGCTGCAGAGGATAAGGTCAAATGGAGAGAGTTGCAACCTTGCAACCAGTCTGAGACCTGATCAACCAGATGATGAGGATGATTATGGCAAGCAAAAAAGAAGTGGGATTTTGCTAATCTGTTTATTTTCTTGTTCTTATACAAACATTAGTGAAAATGGAGAGAATGTCTACTATTGTTGTTATGCAATTGTTATTGAAAATGTAGATTATGTCTATTATATTTTAATTTGAAAAGACATTTCATAACATTTCTGTACTTTTTGTCCACATGTCAGAGGTGTCTGCTTTCACAAGGAGCTTCTTCACTGACTCTTATACTAATGTTGTAAAAATGGAAAGCTCTGAAAGTGAACAACTTGTAGGACATGATACTTTCTCAGAGAAGCTAGCAGAGGACAGAATTGTAGAGAAAATCACAGGGAGTGTGGGAGAAGGTTTGGAGAGACTACCAGTACATTTAAGAAAAATGGTGAAGAATACAGATGATGTAATGGGCTATCTTGGGAGACTACCAGAACGCATACACTTTGAGAAGAATATAGGAGATGTACTGTATGATCTTGGGAAACTACCAAAACACATACACATTGAGAAGGACAAAGAAGATGAGGCAGGTAGATTTGAGATAGTGCAGGTGTGCACAGAAAGCACCATAATAACACCAGAAAGCAAGATGAGAGATATGTGTTTGACGCCTAGAGAGCAGAGACTGAATGAGTCAGCCAAAGTCGTGAAATGTCATGAAAACTTTGAAGACATCATGGCTAAGATCACTCAGAATGATAACAGCCTGTCTTTGAATAATGAAGATTGTAGAAAACAGTCAGAAAATGTATTCTGCATTTCAAATGCAGATACTGATCTTAATATGAGTAATGCTGGTTCTGATAAACTTCACAGAAGTGATGCTTGTGGGGTAGTTTTTATCACTTTTGGTAGTATGAACACACATAAAAGGGAACATAAGATAGAGAAACTTTATAAGTGTAATGTTTGTAGTAAGGGATTTACTGATACTAGAAATCTTGATGCACACAAAATAATATGTGCAGGGGAGAAACCTTACAAATGCAATATTTGTGATAAAGAATTTGCTCTAACTAGTAGACTTAATGCACACATAAAAATACACTCTGTAGATAAACCTTATAAGTGTGATGTTTGTGGTAAAGGATTTGTTAAAAATAGTGGATTTAATAGACATACAAAAATACATTCAGGAGAGAAACCTTACAAGTGCAATGTTTGTGGTAAAGGATTTGCTATAACTAGTAAACTTAATAGGCACAAAAATATACACTTGGGAGAGAAGCTTTACAAATGTGATATTTGTTTTAAAGAATTTGCTCTAACTAAAACACTTGAAGCACACACAAAAATACATTCAGGAGTTGGACCGTACAAATGTGATGATTGTGGTAAAGGATTACTTATGCTAGTAGCCTTATTGCACACACAAAAATACACTCAGGAGAGAAACCTTATAAGTGCAATGTTTGTGGTAAAGGATTTGCTGTAACTAGTGGACTTTATTCACACACAAAAATACACTTGGGAGAGAAACCTCACAAGTGCAATGTTTGTGGTAAAGCATTTGCTCTAACTAAAAGACTTGATGCAAACAAAAAAATACATTTGTAAGATGTTACAAATGTGATAAAGAATTTATTGATGTTAGTAACCTAAATGTACACAAAATAATGCATTTATCAGAGAAATCTTGCAAATGTAATGTTTGTTGTAAAGGATTTATTCAAAGTTGTAATTTTAATGCATGCAAAAGAGCACATGCAGGTCAGAAACAATGCAAGTGTAAATTTTGTTGTAAAAAGGGATTTATTCAACGTTGAAACATTAATGCGTGCAATAGGGCACATGCAGGTCAGAAACATTGCAAGTGTAATTTTTGTTGTAATAGATTTACTAAATTTGATCAACTTAATGCACCAGGTACGCAAAAGAACATATACAGGCAAGAAACCTTACAAATATAATGTTTGTGTAAAGGATTTACCCAAACAGATAAATTTAATGCACTCAACAGAATACAAAAAGAAGAGAAACCTTAACAAGTGTGATGTCTATTGTAATTTACTGAATTATATTTACTGAAATTGGTTGAAAAAATGTACTCAAGAGAACACATACTAGAGCAAAACCTTGCCAGTGCAATGTTTGTAATAAAGTATATTGTGAATAAATAAATAGAAGCTGCAGCTAGTGAATGTCAGAAGTTGATCTACATAAAGGTAGTGACTACACCAGGACAAAAACAAAATAAAACTTATCTTGCATAGTAAAAAGGCTTCTATCAGGATCAAAGAACAAATGTGTACAACTAACAAATCACAACAAAAACCAAGACATGTATATGGATACAATGCAGTTTAAGTTAGAAGTCATAACAAGGAAGTGACCAGAAATCTGAGTCACTGCATGCCAGTTATGAGAAAGAGTAGACCAAAGAAGAAATAGTCAATATGATTACATCTAGAATGAATATAAATGAAAATGGACACACTTAGACCAATTTGATAAAAACAAATATAGGTAGTAATCTCAGCAGGACAAAAATTACAAAATCAAAATCCAGACCATGTAAGGGCTACAAGGCTCCAATCAGGGATAGAAACAGGAAAACACAAATAAATCGCAAAAGCAGATATCCATAACCACACACATATATATATATGTATTTAAAAAACATACAAAAATGGGTATATAAACACAATACCCGGTAGTAATAATAAGAGAAAGATATACCGGTAAAGAAAGGGAACAGATAGAGCAAAAGAGAGGAAAGTGAAAGAGAGGAATAGTTGGCGACTGGAGAGCTGAAGTTATTTGAAACGTCATTGAGGTGTTGGCAGAAGCAGACTGAGTACAAGCCAGTCTCCCCTGTGCATTTTGTATTGCAGCTGTTTTAAATAATAACATAGTTTGTTTCTGTTGTTGCAAATGCCACTGGTACTTTAGTTAGATACTGGTGCCCTTAACGACTTTCTTTTGTTGTTGGGTACAGTGGGTCCCCACACAACCTGAGATGTACTTGTATTGAAATCTGAGGCTCTTCAGTAAGCTCAGCACTATGGGATCACAGTTTCAATCCTCACCTCATTGGCCTGACTGTTTTGACATAGCTCTTTTCCATGGGGCATGGTCACCAGTGAGATGGTGGTCTTGATCAGTATATTTCACCTTATCCAGATAGCTCTTCACCATCATATTTCATTCCACTATTTTATTTTTACAAATGAATGCTGTACGTTATAAATAGTTCAGGTATGTGTATTTAAATACTGAACTAGAACAACAAAATCAAATAAATCAAAAGGAGTTGATTAAGACACATTCTTGAAATAACATACAAGGATCGTATATCAAATGCCAACATATGCAAACATCAGTGGTGCAGTCATGTGTCAAGATCAAATTGACTAACATGCTCCTACTGCCTTGTGGGATTCCTGTTTGCAGGAAAGACTTTGGGAGTAAATCTTAAGGAAAAATATGCATCCTGCGCTAAATGTTATCGTCTCGATAATGTCTTGCCACTGGACAAAGGTAGCACAGGACGAGAGAATAAAGTTGACAAATGGTGCTGTTACTTCCTCACTTTAATCCAAATCACAGCACAAGTCACCCATTTCAGCGGACAGAGCAAAAGAAACAGATTGTCCACATGGATGAACAGAGAGAATAGTCTTTATCACATGTGATGGACGAACTACGTACTTGGAGAGACAGAAACAAGAAATATGTGAATACGCGGTACCCAGGATGCACTGGACAGATAATGTTCAGAAAGGGATATTAAATCAGTGATAGAGACAGCAAGACTAGTGATGGAATGGCAGCAGTGAAAACTAGAGATTCATATTTCAGTGAACTGTGGTCACCAAAACACCTAGATTTTTGGAGAATTGAATGTTTATGCATTCAAGTAACCTTATTGCACCAAATAGAATACATACAGGCAGTTAACATAAGTTTGATGTTTGTGTTCAAAAATGTATTTTTTAAAGTAACAGACATTGTACCAGTACACAAAAGAACACACAAGAAAAACCTTGCAAGTGTGATGTTTGGGATAAAGTATTTACTAAATTAAATTAACAATAAAACACACAAAATAATATTTGTAGGAAAGACCAACTCCTCTTGCCCCTTATGATCCAGAAAAGTGTCCTCTGGCTGTTTTCATAAAATTTGCCATATACAGCACCATGATCTTCTTTTAAAGAGCATTCCACTGAGATCTATCTATTCTAGATCATTCCAGCAGGTCGACGCTGATGTCCTCATCATACCATTTCAAACCATGTATTCTGTGCAAGCATCTTGTTTATGAATGTTTGTAACTGATTTGTTAACGATATTGCTGCTCTTCAAGTGATATTTGCCATGTTGTCTAGTAAAGTTGATAGCTTCTCTTTGACAAAGATCTCTTTTCTGCCACTGATATCTGAAATACAAGATGAGGTTTCAATAATATTTTGCTAAAGAAAATGTCAGAAATGATTTTTTTTGGATGTTATATAGTCTGAAATAACAAATAGACTAGAATTGTTTCCAATGCATAACCTAAAAATAGTCGCTTGAATTTGCATGACATAGGTTTATTGTATCCCATGTTGATATAAAGGCAGATTTTATAGTTGTCTTGGAATTACAGTGTCCCCGACTTGTCTGGAAATCCTGTATATATAGGAATAGAAATGGATCGGAAGATTGCTCATCAAGCCAAATCACTTTAACCCTTTACACCCTATGCATTGAAATAAAATTAAGTATTCATAAAAGCAGGGAGATAATTCTTTGCCTCACTTAAATGCTATTTCCTTGCAAAAGTAATTTAAATGGTGTTTTAGTACAAAAAAATAGTGACACATTGCATTGAAAAGAATTATAATTATAGTTTCCTAACAAAATGCATTGCATATGATGTGTAATGGGTTAAGAAATTAGAATTTAGTGTTGTTAAAATTGTGTCCATGAATTTGTGCTGAATAAACTGTTACCAGTACCATAGTTTAAATAAAAATAACATTTAAATCCAATAGTCAATCTCCTTATTGTATCTGTCATTAATTTAAACTTGAGTGTGTTTGTCTTTTATATTTTTCTGTGACTATGTGTTAACAGTTTTAAAACTGCTAAATGAAAGAGAAATGTAAACACCCAATGACAAAGAGGACTGTGTGAAGGGAAGATTTTGTACCAGACTTCAAGATATCATTGACAAAAGGAGAAAGAAAGTCATTAATATTTTCAAGGAAGACTTAAATTCTAAGGTTAGCAATAATAACGCCAGGCTAGAAGAGAAAATTGTCAAATATGAAATGTAGGTAAAAATGATAATGAAGTTCTGTGCTGTCAGGCAACTAATGATTAATGGAAGTGTGTTTGTACATAAGAGTTGTCAGAACAACGTGAGTGTCATTAGATCACATGACAGAAAAAGTACCGTTAGTAAGTAGTCAAGTAATCTGGCTAAGCAACCAGGGCCTGTCGCGCTAATTGTCTATTTCCACGGTTGATTTAGGTATGGGGGGGGGGGGGGAAGAGAGAGAAGTTATGTGACACAGACAGGTGTTGTTGCTCAGGTATTTTTATGTCCGTGATGTGCAGGGACAGTTGTAGAAACTGTCGAGCTGGAAAGTCCTTAGAGAGGCGAGCCATATACAGTACAGAGAAAGAGAGGTGGCGCTGACCCAGCTCTCAAGGTGTGTCCATTACGAGACCACTGTGTTAGTAACTTTGTGATGTCAGTGGAATCCAATAATACGTCATTAGATGCACATGGGGAAGACCTCAAGCTGCTTCCAATGTATCTGTAAGACAGAGTGCT
The DNA here is from genome assembly GCA_036924085.1 of Ariolimax columbianus. Classification (NCBI taxonomy): domain Eukaryota; kingdom Metazoa; phylum Mollusca; class Gastropoda; order Stylommatophora; family Arionidae; genus Ariolimax; species Ariolimax columbianus. Next base: position 72,225,419 of record JAVGWX010000005.1, on the reverse strand, counting down.
TTCCACTCGTCTCATTCTCCGAGGGTTCCAATTCAGTCCGTATCTGATTATGCTTTCCAGCTTCTTTCTGAGAGAAGGCCCTATCCATCTCACTTTCTTCAATTTCCTGCTCCATTGGTTGCTGCCATGTTCTTTTCCACAGATCAGTATGTTCCATTACCTCTGGTAATCCAACACGAAGTATGCGATAAAGACACCTGTTAATGAAAGTCTAGTCTGGGTGTGATACTCTTAGTCTCGGAGCCATATAGCAGGGCCAACTTTACATTCGTGTAAAATAGCCTACTGGTATTCATATTCTCCATGGAGAATGCTGCCATATTCGGTAAAGAGAGACGAAAGTGAATCTGGTCTTTTGTAATCCTGATGTTAAATAATTGGTTTGTTCCAATAGGTATCTCGTGTTAGAACAATTCAAAGACGCGGAGGATGCCGAATAACACTGACAACTTAATATACAGAATATGTGACACGAACCTTCGTGAAGAAATTCTGGTGCGAAAAAATAACATCAACACAAATTATGGATAACAGTATATACTACAGCGAAGATATAGGTAAGAAAAATGCAGATATAATATTTGTCAGATGCAAAACACGAAATACCAGAACCACAGCTTAGGTGGAGAAAGATAGTATGTAAGAGAAGCAAGCATAGCCGACTTCAACAGAGATATTCAACAAATGATTGGTTCTGTTTTAATAGGGTTGACTTTTAATAAGGAGCTTAGTTTTCTTCATGTTGATATTCAGTCTCAATTTAGCTGATTTTCTTTCACACTATCAAGTTTCTCTTGGATTTGCTACGACTGTGTGAAAAAAGTACCAGCTCATCTACATAGACTAGTTCTCCAATTGTGACGATAATGTCCATTTCTTTCCCCACGATTGATGTCTCCATTATCCAATCTATAGCCAACAAGAACAGGAATGACGGGCCGCACACCTATTTGCACACCAAAGTTGTCAGTGATTGCTCCATTATGCACCACTCTACTAACTGCATCTTCATATACAATCTGTTTGAGGATTATGTACTTCTTTTGTACCCCGTAGTATCTCAACAGTTGCATAGAGATTAGTTTATAAGGCTCTCTTCTGTAGAGAAGCAGTTCCGGTTGCGTTGTGTGGGAGCAAAGTTCCGTTGGGCGCGCGCCTGGACAATCAATTTTTTAATTATCTTTGTAGAAAAATATTTAGGTGAGCATCACATATTTTAACAACACGTATACAACATTTATACAGATACGACAGGTGAAAGCAAAAACTATGTGTATATTTTATTGGGTGCAAAATATGATATAGAATGAAGGGGACGGGTGTTGTATTAAACATGTGTATGTGAACAAACATAATAGTTAAAACTGCAATCCCAGCTGTAGAGATAAACAGATCAGAGGAGTATGAGTTCGAACATCTAACTATTAAATTATTCTTATCGGATGGAGACATGACAATCGCAAACTGCTACAGCCCCCACAGGCACAACCTTAGACATAAATAAGGTGAAAACCACAGAGGAAAGGCACATCACACTGGATGACTTTAACAGCACCTCACCAAGCTGGGGATATGCGATAATAGATCCAAGAGAAGAGATTGAACACTGGATGATTGAAAATAAACTTATCCTCGTAAACCAGCCAAAAGACAAGTCAACATACTACTCAAGAGTATGGAAAAAGTGAATACACCAGACCTTGCCATAGCAACGGACAACATACATAAACGTATAAAAAGAACAGTAAATAGCCTATTAGGAGGAAGCGACCATGTGCCAATTACTCTACGAATCTCAGGAGAACGGAGTACGGAAACACACAACATGACCCCGAGCTAGAACTACAAAAAAAAGCAAATTGGGCTCTCATCAAGGAACTGGCTGATCAGCTGTGCCAGAATATCACAAAATCCAACATTATAACCAAACTTGTCTCAATACCGAATGAAGCAATAATCCAAGCCGCAAAAACATCGATCCCACGCGGTAAACGGGGAGACTATACACCATAATGGAGCCATATACTAGAAGAACTACATGGTGACCTAAGTGAAGCAAGAGAAACCATGGAGAAAACATCCAGATACAATAAATAAAAAAATGCCTTCAATGAACAGAAAAAGGTTGAAATACAAGGGAGTTGGCATGAAAAGACAAGTAGTTTGAATATGGACAGAGACACAAGTAAGCTATTGTATCTGACAAAAATACTCAATGAGGAAACTAACGCGAGCTCCAACATGACTGTGATCAACGAAAATGGAAATTTCTATACAGGAAAGATGGCAGCAAATATCTTAGCAGACTCAAACAGAGATGAAAGTAATACAATAATCCCACAAGAGCGCATCAAACAAGTGCATACTGAAACAAAAAACAAGCTAAAGAACCAAAACCCAGACCCATGCATGCAGTCATCTCTTACAATGAGAGAACTAAATGTCTCAATAAACAAACTAAAACTCAAGAAACCCCTAGGAATAGATTGTATCACCAACGACATGATTAGACATCTAGGACCCACAGCCAGACACAAACCTCATAATACTTAACCAATAATGAAAAATTCCATGACAAATGGCGGGAAGCAAACATCATCAGCATAAGAAAGAAACAGCAAGATAAAACAAAGACAAGCTACATACCAATCAGCCTACTGAGCTGTCAGGCTAGGCTGTGGGTCCTAGATGTCTAATCATGTCGTTGGTGATACAATCTATTCCTAGGGGTTTCTTGAGTTTTAGTTTGTTTATTGAGACATTTAGTTCTCTCATTGTAAGAGATGACTGCATGCATGGGTCTGGGTTTTGGTTCTTTAGCTTGTTTTTGGTTTCAGTATGCACTTGTTTGATGCGCTCTTGTGGGATTATTGTATTACTTTCATCTCTGTTTGAGTCTGCTAAGATATTTGCTGCCATCTTTCCTGTATAGAAATTTCCATTTTCGTTGATCACAGTCATGTTGGAGCTCGCGTTAGTTTCCTCATTGAGTATTTTTGTCAGATACAATAGCTTACTTTTTTTGGTGCGGCCTGCTGGCATAGTTGACAGAGTAATGCTCTTAAATCATTAAGTTCAGTATTTTTCTGGCTTTTTGGTGCTGTGACTACGGCCAGAGCATCTGTAAGCAGGACTATATGGCTTTCATTCCTTTTACCTGTCACCATTTCTTCCACTGCCGCACTCAGTGCCTCTGCCTCCTCCGCTCTGAAATTGCTTGTTTATTTTCCAGTAGCGAATGACAGTGTTATTTTTCTGCCATTTGGTAGGCTCAGGAATGCTCCTGCCCCTCCGTACTGTGTTGTATTTGTTACGGAACCGTCGGTGTATGCATGGGTCCAGTCCATGCTTGGGTAGTTTTCCGTAATGTAACTCAGGGTAGTATCTCTTCTTTCCTTTTCAGACTGGCAGTTTTTGTTTCGAATACCTGGTATATTTTCTACCACCTCTGGAAATATATGCTGCCTCCAGGTAGGTTTTCGTACAGTAGGGATGGGCTTTGGTGTTGTTAGTGCGTTCATGGGATTTTCGTGCATCTTTGCTTTGGCTATTTCTGCAAAGTTTCTTCGCTTTAGTTTCCCACTTCCGAAATTGTTTAGTCTCTGGTGCATTGGGTGGTCAGTCAGTCTTCTGAGTTTCTCTGATTGCAGCTGGGCTCTGCAGTCTCTTCTGTCGGCCATGATTGCAGTTTTGTAATCTTTTCAAGTTCTACAATTGGCGTTGACTTCATGCCTCCTGTTATAACTCTCATGGCTTGGTTTTGGAGTTTGCTAACTTTATCGAAGTTCGCCTTTGCTGCTGTTGTCCATGCCGCAATGCCATACTCGAGAACTGGTCTCACTCTTCCAGTGTACAGTTTCTTTAGTATACTTTTGTCTGCTCCCCAGCTTGTGCCAGCAAGTTTCCTTATGATTGCCATTCTTTCTCTGGCTCTCATTCAGTTTCTCTCGATCTGACTTTTCCATGTCATGCGCCGATCAAATGGGACACAGCATCCAAAACAAATGCAGACCGCCTGACAAAAGTACAAGACGCAGGCCTCCGATTAATCACAGGAGGATTGAAAAGTACCCTAATCCAGATAATGTAAAAACACACCACACTCAGACCCCTGCATAATAGACGGGAAGAGAAGGTGCTCGTGCACAGTGAGAAGTTACGACGCATGCCAAACCATCTCATGCAGGTCAAACACCAAAATCCAGGGGAAAAAGGTTGAAAAGGATTAACTTCATACTCACATCACAAAAAATACATAGCTGTCACAGATACTTCCTCACAGGCAAAAGCACAGAAATGAAGATGCTGGCAGGCTATGAGGAGCCAAACCACAATCTAGATCAAGTTTCAATTAACACAGAAGTGCCCGGAATAGAAAAGAAAGATCATCAGGCCACCCCCCCCCCCCCCCCCCCCGCACCTAAGAGCCAAGGCTCAAGAGATTATTGAAGGCAAATACAGTTCCAAAGAATGGACAAATGTGTGCATAGATGTACACTTGTTTACTTTCTTTAAAATACTCAACCCATCGTTTCTGTTGTTCCTCCCATGATATCAATATCTTTAATTTTCTATCTTTGGTTGGTTTGGCTGTCTGTATATATCTATTTCCAATTTCCTTTGTTAATGGGTAGAGATCTCTCATATTTCCTCTCTGTCTCTCTCTCTCTCTCTCTCTCTCTCTCTCTCTCTGTCTCTCTCTCTCTCTCTCTCTCTCTATCTCTGTATGTTGTCTTTTCTGCTTCCTGAACCACTCTATCAACATATTTTATTTTATTCTATACGTGTCCGGACCTCTTTGTCTGTAACACTATGGTTTCTCTGTGCTTTTGATTTGGGGATTGTTCAGTATAGCTTTCTTATTTTTCCTTTCTTCAATTTTATGTAATGTCTTCTTGTGATCCATGCTTTGTGTTGGGTTCTCTTGAATTCTAATTTCTTCACATGTCTTACGTCACATCTCTTTGACCTATTCCCACATACTATTAGTGTTCTTCTCCCCGTCCTCATATAGCTCTTGTAACACTTGGTATATGTTATTAAGTTGTATGCTATATACTGTCTTCCTTTCCTGGTCTTGTAAAAGTTGAACTATATGTTTCGTCCTCATTGCCCCCTGTACTGCATACTTTATAAAAAAAAAAGTTTTTCAGCTGTCATATCCCTAGCAACATGTGGTGGTCTGATACTTTGTCTGCACCTCGCTTCGCTCTTACACCTTATAGTGATCTTCTGGACGCTTGACTGGCACATATGTGGTAAATCTGGTTTTCCTATGCGTGGTCTGGTGATCTCACTGTGGTCATTTACATATTCTTGAGTAGAAACACGCTTCCTCCAATTATCGTTTTGTTTAGTGCACATAGCTCTGAACACATTTCTCAATTTTCGTTCACCAGTCACATTTCTTGTCTTCCCATAGTCTGTTCGCAGCCCAATTGTCTGCTTTCGCTTTATCATTGAAGTGTCCCAGTAATGTTAGGAGGTATTTCTTTTTCTGTGTCAAAACCTCTTTGAACTCGTAAAACAGTTTCTTTTTATCATCTTCGTCATCACTAGTTGAGCACATCATTGAATGATGCTGATATTTTTTTTAATAGTTTTAAAGCTTGCACTTATGATTCTTTTGGTAATTGCCTCTCACTTTACGAGCGCCCTCTGTGCCTATCCAGTAAGCATTAGCGCCATTTCTTTTGTGTTTTGGGCATCAGTTCCATCGTTTTTCAGCGTTTTCATTATCATTTGTCAGTTTCATCTTTCTTGATTGTGTCCATCTTTTTTTTTTTACACATTCCTATCAATGTCACATTGTAATTTTTCATATTTTTGTTGTTGTTTCAGATATATGCGCTGTTTTCCCTGTTTGGTACATTTTTCTAACATTCAATGTAGCTAAATTTGTTTTTTTTCTTGGTACTCAGTACAGTGAGTTGTGGAGCTTTCTTGCGGCTTTTACCCAACTGCATCATTTTCTTGTTTCCATAGGCTCTTCGTTTCCCAAGGCCGTTTGCTTTTGCTCTGTTGTCAACAATGTATTCGTAACCGACTTTGCTTTTATAGATTTGGGTGGTCGGCTATAACCTAAACTATTATACGCTAGGTGAGTTTCCCGTGTTGTATATCCCAAACCCCCCCCCCCTCCCCCCACAGCTCTGACCTGTGCAATCTTTTCCCCTTCCTTCCAATTTTTTTCATTTTTTCTATACTTTCTCCTCCAGATTTCGTATCCGTGTATTCCTTGGTCTGCCTATGCTTCTCCTTCTCTGGGGGTTCCATGACAGAGATTGCCTAGTGATACTGGCTTTGGGCTTTCCTAATGTAAGACCCATCCATCTCTACTTTCTTCCTAAGATTTCCTCTTCTATTTGAACTTGTCCTGCTCTCTACCACAGTCTGTCCTTTGTAACATTGTCAAACCATTTTATACCAAGAATCTTTCTCAAGCATCTGTTGACAAAACCCTGCAGTCTCCTGTCATTGCCTTTGGTCATCCTCCAGGTTTCCGCTCCATATAGCAGGACTGGTTTTACATTTGAATTTAAAATCCTTATTTTTATCTTCCTTTTTATTTTCTTAGAGTTCCATATGGGTTTCAACATTACGAATACAACTTTTGCTTTTTGTACCTTTGTTTTTATATCCGTGTATCCCAGACAATCGATGTAACGTCTTTTGTCCGCCTGGATAATCTTTTTAACCTCCTTGTTGCTCTCTACATACTCTTTCTGTGCTGTGCTTTTTGCAGCTCTCGCTTTACTATTTAGTGAGGCCATTTTCTGATTTTGCCGCTTCACGATCTTAGTGATTGTTTCTGCTGTTATCTATTCTTTATGCTGCTGTTTCTTCATTCCTAGCACTTCCTCGCATGCAGTTTTTGTATGTACTTTCTACTTGTTCCCACTTAATCTTAATGCTTGCCCCTTCATCTAGTTGCTCCAGTCCTTGATATTTATTCCAGAGTGTTATACGGAACTCGTTTTTCTTATCATTTTCTTTCAGGTATTGTTCGCAATACCGTGGCCTGCTGACATGTTTTGTGTCAACTGGCTTAGCTCATGTGATCATTGAGACATGCAACTTCTCTCCCCATTGCAAGGCAACACACAATGGAGTTTCTTTTGCTGGAATTCAGGTCAGGTCAGGTCATCCCGTAACCGGTGAGGTCGTTGGGGCACACATGAAGACATCCTCACAACTCCACGCCGTCCCTCTCTGTCAGATGCCGCTGCCTGTGACTCTTCTGGTCGGAGACTGGTCCATTCTTTTATGTTGTCCTCCCATCTCTTTTTGTGCCGGCCTCCTCGTCGTCTGCGTGCACCTTCCCGTAGAGGATTGTGTTTGCAAGACCATTTGATCTCGATATGTGACCGTACCAAGTGAGTTTCCTTCTTTTGACAGTTGCCAAGAGATCTTCGAAAGGCCCTATTGCCGTTATAATTATATTTCGGATTTCCTCGTTTGTAACTCGATCTTTGTACGTGACGTTTAAAAGTTTTCGGAAACATCTCATCTACAAGGCCTGTATCCTTCGTTGAAGGTCAGCTGTAACTGTCCATGTCTCACACGCATAGAGAAATATTGACAGGACCAGTGTACGCATTAATCTGATTTTCGTGCGTAGTGCTAACCGTTTATCTTGCCAGATTTTGTTAAGCCGTGCAAGCGCCGCTATTGTCTGTGCTATTCTGGCCAATACTTCACATTTTGATCCTTCATCACTGACAATCGACCAAAGATATTTAAAACGGTCAACTACTTCGAGTTCCTGACCGTTTGCTTTTATCTTGCTGTTGAAGCCCGTAGCGTTGTTTGTCATTAATTTTGTCTTTCCAGCGTTTATCACCATACCATAGTCAAGAGCTGTTTCATCGAGCCTTCTGACCCATTCCTGGAGTTCTGTTTCTGAACCCGCCAACCCGTCGATATCATCTGCAAAACGAAGGTTGGTAATCGTTCGGCCCCCTATCTTGACAGTACCAACGTGACCTCCAAGTGCCTCACTCATAATTCCTTCAAGGAATATATTGAAAAGAGTTGGAGAGAGTGTACACCCCTGTCTCACACCAACTGATGTGCGAAACCAGTCTCCTCGCCTCCCATTCACAAGAACTGCACTAGACGCCTTGTTATACAGGTGTTTAAGGACCGTTATAATATTTCCGTTCATATTATACATTCTCATGGTTGCCCAAAGCGCTTAATGCCATACCCTATCAAACGCCTTCTTAAAATCCACAAACACATGATACAGTGTTTGCTGCTGTTCTAGATATTTCTCGCTTAGCAGCCTTAAATTAAATATCTGTTCTGTAGTGCTTCTTCCCTGTCTGAACCCTGCGTGCTCCTCTGCAATAATGTTCTCTGCTTGGGGTTTTACCGAAGAAAACGGAATTATCGAAGAAAAAAAGTTCATGTCAATTGTTTGTTCTTCAATACTAGAATCTGCACTGTGATTACGGAGACACATGTTCAGTCAATTTTTGTAGCCACTGTTAGCTGAGTCTTGCAAGGACTGTACTTACAGCTCTGAGCAGATAGGCGCATCAATAATTTTTTTAATCACTTATACCACCTCTTTTTTGTTTTTTTTCATATCTTGAACTATAATGATCTCTTTCCAGCACTGGCATATTTTATGAAAGTGCACTTACAGTGTTTGATCAAATCAAGTGGACTCCTATCGCTGTCTGGTGGTCTGTCTGGGACCAAGCTGATAATAGTGTTATTAAGATCTTCTAGAGATTGTTCGGTGTCCAACTCTCCTTTACTGTGATAGCTGTTAGCCTTTCATCTTCGATTCCTTCTCCTTTGCCCGTCTTCCCTGTTTGCAGCCTGCTATCCAGGTTCACTACGTAAAGGTGTAGAAGGGTATTGGCAGCTCTGATTCGCCGGCCCTGACGATAGCAGTCATCTTTTGGGTCGCTGACCGCTGCAGGTCATGCACTGCTCAGCATCTTGATTCCCGTTCTCATGTCTAAAACAGTGTGTTACGATGCGGTTATTGAGTCTTGTTGTTGGATTAAGGAGTGTGATAGTTGGATGCGTACAGCTTCTAGAGCAACATGATGTAATTGGAACTGGTTGTATACAGACTCTGCAGAGTCTTCTAAACCAGTATAAAGACGTTAAGTTTAAGTTTAGTTACAAGGAATATGCAAGAATTAGCCAAATAGAAATATACATGTTTTCGATGTTTCTATATGTACCTCTGAAGAGGACATAGTTGGAAAAAATGGACTGCATACTAGGAATGAAAGAGAGCAGAGACTAGTGAACTTTTGCCACTAGCAAAAAATTCATTATAACAGACACCTGGAAACAAGTCCAGAATAAAAGGAGATACACATGTCAAAGTCCAGTGAACCTGGTGAGATGTTAAATAGAGAATGTCATGGTGCAAACAACATATAGAAACAATTTTTGTTTAAATCTATTGCTTATTCTTTTATGAAGGCTGATACTGATCATAATTTGTTTATTATGAAATGCCAACTTAGATATGAGAAACCAGGGAAATTGCAAGACTAGCAAAGTGGAATGTACGTGCTTTAATCGAGTTGAAGGGCTAACTTTCAAAGCTCAAGGAATGACGCCTTTTGGGAAAAATACAAGTCACTGAAGATATAAATTATAAATCAACAGTGACATAATATAAAATAGGCTATATAAACCAATAAACCATGGGTATTAACTGAAATGCCTAAGCAAAATGGAGGAAAGACGCAAATGGAAGAAATGGAAGACATTGTTAAGTATAAGAGAATCAAGAATGAATTACACCGAGAATGTCAAATGGACGAGAAAAATGGTTGATAAGCTGATGCGAGAAAATGTAAGACTATGAAAGAACAGAGAAATTCGAACAAGTACATAAGAAAGTAAAACAATCCTTTAGTAAAAAATAAGGATATACAACGACAGATAACATAATAAAAATGGGCAAAAAATAACAGACCCAGTGAGCACTATCTACGGGAAAGCCTTTAATAGAGTTCTCTGAAGCAAACTTTTTCAGATGCTGCAACAAATAGGTATAAAGAGACCAATCATTAGGTTGATCCAAAACCTGTGGAAAAATCGGAAGCGATTATTTCAATCAAAGAAGAACTAGCAGATTCAGTTTAAAAAAGACAGGGGTGCTTGCTTGTTTTCACCAAGTCTTTGTAACGCATATTCTGAGATGATGATGGAAAGAGTTGTTCGGAGTTGTAATAGAGGTGTCACCACAGGGTTGTGGGCTGTCAGGACTATCTCTAGCGTGATCTTTGCAGCATTGCTCCCTGACTAATGATGTTCATGGCGCTAATACTGGCATACATATCAGTTACAGGATGCAGGGTCAGCTGTTCATCCCGAGGTGTCTGAAAGCCTATACCAATGCACGTGAGGCCACGATCTTAGATCTCATGTTCGGGGATGATTGCGTCATCAACACTTGCTCAGAAAAAATATATGCCCTCCACCATGACGGAGTTTTCGGCGGCTTGTAGTGGTTTTAGTCTCACGAGCAATACTAGGAAAACGGAGATTCTCTTCCAGTCTGCCCCCGGGGAGCCATAAATCAAACCAAACATTAATGTACAGAACCAACATCTTAAGACAGTCGCTAGCTTCACTTACCTAGGCAGTACCCTCACTAGCGAGGGGAATATCGACTGTGATATCAATAACAGAATTGCCAAGACGAGCTCTGTGTTTGGGAGGCTTCAACTAAGCAAAGGTCTGGAACCGATAAGCAATCAATATCGCCACAACGATTACAATGTATCGTGCTGTAGTCTTATCCATTCTGCTGCATGCCTGTGGGACATCCTCAATCGTTTTTACCTGAGCTGTCTGCTTAGACTACACAGGATCAGGAAGCAGAACAAAGTGCCTAAATCTGCAATTCTTAGCATGACTAACATGTTGAGCGTCCCTACACTTCTGCAAATAGTTTTATCTTAGATGGACGGGACATGTTGATTGCATGCCAGATGGCATCGGCATGAGTGAACATCATATATAGACTTGAGGTATCAAGCCTACAGGGGCGTGTGTGGATCTATTTTACTAGCCATGCTAGTGATCATGGAAATGTACGAGCTATTGATGCCCTGTCCTCAAAGACGTGCCTAGTGGAGAATTTGGATAATAAAAAGATGTGACATTCTGTGTCCCATAAATGATTGTCGAACGTTGACATTGGCATCAATGAAATGGCAGTCCCCAGACAACAGAATTAATTATGGATCCAGCATTGAAGGAAGGGTGCCTGCAAAGACGGAGCACGAGCATATACAAAAAGTAACAAGTATGCGACTGAAAGTATCAATAGTCTTCGCAATTTTATAAGCGGTAAAAATCACATATGAGCTTTAGTCCGAAGAGCAGTGACACTAATTCTTAATATGAACATTGGATATAATTATTCTTCATCAATTGGAACATATGTTTTGTTATTGTGTGTGCGTGTGTGTGTGGAGGGAGGGAGTTACCTATCACCAAATTTCAAAATACCTATTTTTCCTTATAATATTACACAATATTTTATACTTCACATAATTCTCACACTTATTCAATGTTGAAATATACAATTAAAAGTTATTTTGGAATACATCATAAGGAAAAAGAACTAAAATATGTCAACTCAATTGTTTGCTCGTGTATTTGTCGTGTTGGCATTTATGTAACTGGGTTTTTATCTGTGCATAATTGTTCTGTTACTATTTTTCGGGGCCTGATAACATTCGGTCATGAAAGCTGGTTGGAGTAAGTCTATTGCAGGTATGATCAATCCTTTATACGGCAATTAATGGAGCGATTAAAATAGGGTTTTGATTTGATTCAGATTGATTAAAAATATATAACATATACTAATGTGTTCAATTTTATAAAAACCGGTATTTAAATAACATGTCCGACTTACCTTTAATGGCCATTGTTCGTGTGTGCTTTTGTATAGGCAAGTAAAGTAAAGTATAATATATGATCTAAGTGCATAATAGAAACATTTCCTCTTCCTCCGACTTTCAAGGCCAGGTTGTTAGCGTCACGTTACGCAGCACCAAAAGCAGGGCAGGATTAATTACACCTGGGGCCATATGCACAGTCAAATCAAACAAATCAAGCGTTGTGTACTCCTCCTTCTGTTCTGTAAAAGACTTGTTTTATCATTTGTTGTTGTTTGGTGCCATTTTGCTACTGACGCCCCAAGCGTACGTACTTATTTTGATTAAAGCAGCTCTCGATACAGCAAACGTCCATCTATCAGTGTTGTAAACTTCCAGTTTTATCATTCAGATAAGGCCAGAGAAAATACGTAAGGAAATTAACACATTTCGTCCTTTAGGTGGCGCTAGGTCACTCAGCAAGATCATGTATATAGTTGACAGAAAACAGCTTCTGTAAACCTGCCCCATGTCAGCGCCATTTAAAATTTGGAAGGTGTGAACATTTTTTAGACTTTTCTATTATCAAATCCAGTACAGGTCACAAATAGATTTTCATCCGATGTTCTTTTTGAAACATCAAATTAATTCAAAACACATTTCTCATTGGTGGCCGTATTTTGTTAGTGCCCCAAGCATGTGCTTAATCCAGCGATGATCTAAATCATAACATACAAATGGAATAGCAGACATAGATAAGTATTACTTTGAAAATAAACTTACATTTGCACATTTATCATTCATATTTCCAAGAACAATTTATCCATACCCTCCAGATGTAAGGTTTTTTTTTAAAATATACATTTTGAGGCAATGGCTCCTAGAACAGACCTTATTGTAGCTGGGCGCCCCCACATGTGCTCAGTCCCTTTCATTTTTGAAAATGCCGACAACAGACCCCTAGCTCCGTAGCCTTGCGGCGGCTCCTAAATCTTCCTCCCAATTTACAGCTCGGTCAACTTTCAGGAGGGGTCATAACATGAAAAGAAGAACCCACGGCACGTCCAGTTCAGTTCAGTTCATCCCGTAACCCATCAGGTCGTTGGTGCACACATGAAGACATGAAAATCCCACGCCAACCCTCTCTGACCCGGGCTGCAGCCGATCCGGTATAATAGATTTCGATTTTGTCCTCATCTGTGATTCTTAGGCTTGAAATCACCTGGCGGTGGGCCAACATCTGCAAGTAATCTGAAGGAGCCCCCCCCCCCCTTCCCCGGGCGAGCCATTGTCTCGTTAGCCTAGAGCCTCGCGGTTCTAGTTGCCCAGTGTGTACCCCGAGGAGGTGAGGTTGGCTTGTGAGCTCACTTTAATCGGCAGGCTACTAATTTCACTTTTCACTCTTCCAGGGAAGAGCTAGCCGACCTAGGCGCCACTGGATTGCGGCGCCAAGCATAAGCACACCTTACACCTTCCGGTCATGGCACGCAATGTCCAAGCAGGTCGTGCACACCAACCAAAGACGGTGCGCAATCCGTAGTGACGTCCTATCCAACAACGCGTATTCTATTACACATGAAGAACAGACCGTGTATCTCCGAATTCCGATGAAATTTACACACATAGGCTTCCTGTGAATAGCGTAGGACGTGTTAGAAAATGATCGACACACAACACCGCGCCCCACACATGAAGACGGCATGTCCAGTCTGTCAAAATTAACGGTACGTTGGGACTGTAAAACAAGCTCTCTCGAAACCCCTCGGCTACACGCACCCTATCCCTGAAAAAAGTGTGACTGAGTTGTCCTGCCTGTATTGTAATGCCAGACAGCAGCCTCACTGCTACTGAAACATGTAATGTATGGAACAGAAGATATACATAGATATGTCCGAGCGAAAAGCTGATAATACTGTACTCATTTATACTCGAAGACATTTTCGAAGACTCTACTTTCGGTATGGTCCAAACATGACGGCTTTGTTTTGAGTATGATGTAACAGATATGTCATTGTGTGCACTTAACTCTTTGAATACTTCATGACACTTTAAACGACGCATAATTTTCAGTTGCGTAAGTCAGCCACTTAAATGTCGTCTTTTGTTTCTTGACAAAACTTGCTGGTTTTTAAGTTATCTAATTAAACTAATTTCGGTTTCAATCAAGAAGAATTCTTATTCCGTTTCTTTGGTTATTGTCATTTGTTGTAGTTGTGATAGACAATTGAAAATGGAATGTCATGGGATGTTTCTTCTACACTTGACATGTTGCTAAGTTTATGGGTATATATGTTCGGCAACTTTAGAGTTTCTAAGCCTATTTTGTATCTTTACTTCGCTCAGCACACACTCATTAATGTATGATTAATTATTTGAATCGTTCGTCACTCAAATTCAAAACAAACGAACATGATGATACTAGTATAAGTCAAGTATATTGAATTTGATTTATAGATCTCACCTTTTTTTTGTGACCCGACGTGAGATGATCAGATGTTGCTGATCTCAAATTAACAGACATACATTCTGGTTCTCCAACGAGGATGTTGTTTACCGCACGTCTCCGCCGCTACCTACATTTGTTGTGTTGTCAAATTGTACAATCAAGTTCTCTTCCTTGTCCTAATAAAATCTGATTAGTAATTCATTAATTGTTCTCCCTGACCTGGTCTTTTCTATCTCTTTGTCTTTCGTTTATTATATTATTATAGATCTTCAAATTTGTCGCTGAAGTCTCTGCCTATATTATATTATTCCTAACCCAACAACACCTATGTTGCTTCAAAGGCTTCTTTAGTCAACTCAAATGTTTTGACACTCTTAACACAAACTTATATTAGTATTAATTACTTATAATTCTATTATTAAAATTTAAATGCTCATGCAACTCATTGTTGATTGTAATTGCTACATCACTCTGCACAAAAATATGTGTCATTACGTCCATCTTGTTTGTTTTTTTACTACCATGTATGACATTATTAATTTTAGAAACTGGACATTGCATTACATAACTACACTAGAGAACGTATATTTATTACTGTCAATGATTAACACAGACTCTATGAACATCACTATGAAAGAAAATAATTCAATTTAAAAGCTACATCTAGAAATGCCCAGCTCCTGTGATTGTGGTATCACTATCACCACACTTGTGTACCAGTCCTGGCTGCTGCCAAGAACATATTAGACATTATTTTGTTCACTAAATTAGATGTACTGGCTTGCTTGTCTTCCATACTGTCCTATTTGAAAGGTATTTTTATATAATATAGTCTAGTCTAGATCTGTACTGGTTGGTATGAGTTTTATTGAGTAAGTCATGTTTGACATCTTCCATTTTTTGTACATTTTAAGCATCAGGAAAACACAAATTTAGTTTAGTTTGACTAGTTTTCTTTGAGTGTTTATGTTATAAGCAAAGACAGTATGAATTCTCAACCATCTGGATGCTGGTTTGTTAACTGCCAACGAGGCACAAACTTTATTAACATTGTGTATGCATGATGAAAACATGTGGAATAATGGAGAGCATAGCAATTCTAACAGAGACAATAAAAAAGTTGAAAGTGATCTTCATTTTGTCATCAATGATAAGGATGATGAAGATTATGCCCCCCTCATTTGAAAAAGAGAGTAGTGGCTAAACAAGGTAGAGGTGGTGTTAAAGCAGAAAGTAAAGCAAGTTCTGTTGATGTTACTGTTAGATCTACAACAACTGCTAGTCACATAAATGTTACAGTGCTTGTATTAGCAGAGGCTACCAACCTGAGTGGATTCAAGTTGCAGAGGGCCAGACCCAGAACACATTTTGCTTTCATCCTATTTACAGTTCTAGTTGCACCAAATTTGGGTTATATTCTGACTTCCAGGGTGTTGATTTTTAAACAAATTATTTGATGAGGTGAAGGAACATCTTATAATTTATTTAATACCTTCGTCCTTTGCCAGGAAAATAATACAGATGGGCACCCAATCCCTGTCTTGTTTTGTGTACACTAGGTGGGAGGATATTATTACAACTGAACTCGCCAAATTTGTTGCTGTGCCTATTCTTATGGGCATTGACAGAAGGCCTGCTATATCTGACTACTGGTCAATGTCACCAAGGCTGTACACTCATTGGTACCATACTGTGTTTTCACAACAGAGGTTTCAAGGATATTTATAACTTTATGTTTCATGTAGTTGATGAAAATGCAGAACACAAGGATAAAAATTGAGCCATTCAAGCAATTGGTGATTTTGCAAATTACTGCTAATATTGCAGCAGTAAGCATAAAAGAAGTAGTCAAAAGAGCACCAGAAATATGTCCAGTTTCTAACCAAATGAAATGTGTCAAAAGGAATTTTGCTATATTATTTTGTATGTCATACATAAGAGTAATTGTGTACATTGTTCAACACCCACTGAAAGGAAAAGAATACACTGTGTATGCTTAGGGGGCACAAACCAACGACATCTTTATGCTAGGGACTGTTTTCAGGCATACCACAATATCTACAAGGCGCTTGTTATAAGTCTTTATCCTGACTTAAGAAGAAGTAGGAGGAGAAAGTTGAAATTTGGCACATATGTAGCACATTCAATTTGTACTGGACTTGAGAAGTATGAATGTTCTTCCTTGACAGGTTTACTCGGTATGGTGCATGGCACAGCACACTTTATTGACCGGATGGGCTACTCTAACGATTTGTCAGAACAATGAAGAAATTAGAGGCCATAACTGATAAAATTCTTGATGTTGCAGGGAAAACCACCTACAGAAATACTCAGGGAGATGGGACCAGTGTTTGAGGAATTCTGTCCTTCATATACTTCTGTAAAAAAAACTGGTGTAGGCAGTTTAAGTGTGGCCGTTCCCATATTGCTGATCTTCCAAGGTAAGGAAGACCATCCTCAGAGTGCAGCGATGAAAATGCTGCAAAATTGAAGAAAATCATTGACCAGGTTATAAAAATGACAATTGCAAAGATATCTAGGTCAGAAAAACGGAATGAAAGTACATTTTTTAGAATTTTACACAACAGACTGAACATGAGAAAAGTGTGTGCCTGCAGGATCCAACACCTTCTGACATGTGAACAGAAACAAACGAGGGTTGATTGCTGTGGCCAGCTACTCAAAATATGTTGGTCGAAAAATATGTTGCCGACCATGGTGACAGTAGATGAGACTTGGGTTCACCATTATGACCCAGAATCCAAAATTTCCAGCATGCAGTGGAAAACCTCGGGCTCTCCAAAATATGTCAAGCCAAGAGCACAGAAATCTGCAAGAAAAGTGATGCTGACTTTTTTTTGAAATGTCAAAGGTGTCATTTTGAAAGACTACCTGCCTCATGGCAACACGGTTAATGGATCAATATTATGCCCTTACCAAACTAAAAAAGACTGACTAGAAAACGAGGGAAAGTGCGCACTCACATTTTGCCTTTGCTTCAAGACAACGCGCCCTCCCATAACGCAAGGCTTGTGCTACAAACAGCCAACGAATTGAATATTGAAATTCTTCCACATCGACCATCCAAATTCTCAGAATTTAGCTCCATCAGACTTTTTTCTTTTCCAAAAACTTGAAAAACAGCTGAAAGGAAATCATTTTGACAGTGACGAAGATGTCATACTGGCTTGTGATAACTGGTTTAGTTAGAAAAATAGGTTACTGTATTCTGAAAGCCTTATCAAGGTCACCCAGAGATGGCAGAAATGTATAAATTCAGGTGGTGGCTACATTGAGAAGGAATAAGCACTGTGCCAAATTTCAACTTTCTCCTCCTACTTCTTCATGGTCAGGGTAAAGATATATGACAAGTCCCTTGTATACAATTGTTCATTTATGCAAAGTGTATATTATGATTTGGCTAAGATTTTTCAAGTTTTTTTATTCTGACCATGAAATAGAAAATTATATTTCAGTTAACAATGATAAATATCATGAAGATATTTGGCAGCCATCTTCATACATAAATGGACAATTTTCTAATTGGAATAGGTGGATTTTTGTTTATTAGCTTGACAATAGGGACTTGGTGACTAGAATATTTTGTATTTAAAAAAAAAAAATTTCTTTACAAATAGTACTGATTTTGTCATTCTGTATACTAAATAATATATTAAAATTACCATATAGTGGCTAGATTTGAATATTTTACATTCAATGTGCTAAAGTTATATGTATAACATGAGGTGTTTACTCATTTGCAAACCAGAATATTAATGAATTTGAAATAAGCATATATGTAGTTTTTGTTTTCATTTTTTGAAAGCGCAATCTGTTGTTTGATATAATAAAGATGTCATTGTGTGCACTTAACTGATGATATTAAAAATATGTAAATTTAATTTGTTGTTTTCAAATCAAGGATATTTCAGAATATGCATATAACTAGAAGGTTATGAGATTTGACAGATACACTTTAAAGGTGGTATTTTTTAATACTTCGTGTTCTACTTTTACTTGCTCAGAAGATAAGAGGAAAAGCAAATTCAGATTCCCATGGAAAACGTACAAGAAAACAGTGATATGATGAAACAAAAAGTAGAAGCAACACAGGTAAATAAGCTACTTAGTTGGTTTATGAAATCACACATAAAATATATATTCAGTGCATTCTAAAATCTCATAAATTATGTACTAACTGTCTTGTGAGATATCTTCTATGCAATTATTAATAACCTTGCTTTCAATTTTATAGCATTCAGGGTGAATGAAATTGATTACAAATATTTGTAGGATTGTAATACTGTAATGTAGTGTTTTCTGATATATTATAATTTCATCGTCATCTATATCCTGATCTAGTTTGTCATTCTTTCATTTCACCAGTCTGCAAGGTATCCAGATACTGATGTCCCACATTTAGTTGTTGGAATAAAGCAGGAACATGAAAATGAGGTAAAAATGTATGAAGACAACACTAACCTTTGGTAGTAAATAATTTCAGATTGAACTATGACTATTCAGCTTGTAATGTGAGACAGTTAATGCACACTGGTTACTGGCAGTACCCCAATATTATCATTGTGATCAGTGGTGATGTAACAGACATGTGATCAACATTATACTGGTACTAACTCATTGTTGTCAGTGTCAGATATGTACCCTGACCAAGATTTATGAACGAAAAATTTGAAAAATTAGATGCTTGCAAAAAGCAGTCACAATCTCTACAGGCAACAGTGAACAACAAGGAATTCCAACAAAAAGTGGGAATAGTCAGGCACACTTATCTATTGTCAGAAAAGTAGTGAAATATAGTTTAGAATAAGAGGAAGACCAAGAAATTGACAGTGTTAATGAAACTCAACAGAAATATAGGCTGAAATAACAACTACCTGACAGATGTGACATGAAGGAAGATTTCATTTCCCAATTTTGTCTAGTGATAAAAGTGAACAGACGATTTGATTCATGTGTTAAATTGTGCTTTTTAAAATTATACTTCAGAAAAGGTTGAAACTAATGTTATAAAAATGTACCAATAAAATTGTGAAATATATAGTTGTTTTTTCTTCCATAGAAAAGTATATTTTTTAAAATGTTTATTTTATGTAAATTATGGTAAAGTGTAATAAATTTTCTTTAAATTGTCATAGTGATTATTCTGTTATCTTTTGTTTATTGATGTGTTCATTTACTATTTAATTTCAGACTAAACAAAACATTCAACTACAGCTTCCATTCCTAGCAGAAAAGCTAAAACAGGAGCAAATGTTAATAGTAAGTTCTATTTTTAATATACATTTTTTATGAAGTCTCTGAGATATATCTATAAGCAAGGATATGTGTCTGTCTGCAAGGAAAAAGATGTTGCTCATGCACTCGGGTTCGAGCTTCACTAAAATTGGCATAGGCATTCCATCTTGATCTCATTTATGTTTTAGTTAATGTTATAACTGACAAGATAAATGTGAATACTTTATACAATTTTTTGTAACATTAACAGATGCAGCATAGAGAAAAATTAATTTTTACCCCATGACCTAATTTGCTTGGCAGAAGGTATGCGCAATACACTTTAGACAGTGATCACAGACCGATTAGAGGAACTATGAATTTGAATACAACCAAGTCCATACCATTCTTGATATTTAACAGGGCAAGTTTGATGACAGGATTGGCAGTGCAAAGGCTCTCCAACCTCTCACATGGAACAGTTGTTGGACCAGTTGAATGTAATATATCAATGTGGTAAAAATAATGAAGACAACAAAACACAGTCGATCCAAAGATACCACCCGAAGACTCCTTGCAACCAGGAGATGGTTCAAAGTCAGTGGACTGATCAATAAAATGTAACTGTGCAAGACCAACAAGCTTATACAACATTATGAACAAATGGGTTACATAAATTGATAAAAGCGGGTGAGACATTACAAAATACAATAAAATGTCGGAAAGATCTTGACCAGTCAAAAATGTTTCTAAGGGTTCTAAAAAAAACCCAGAGGGGACAACTTTGAAGGACACAGCAATCTGTAATTTATGAAAGGCAGCTCGATTCAAGTTATATGCTGATATCGGTGATCCTAACATCATAGATGATACATGCAATCATGCATTTAAAACCAGGAAAAGCCCGGGACTGTAGATGTTGTTCAGGTGGGAGGGGAAACACTGGCAAGTGAGCTGACAAAATGAAGATCAAATTCCTAACAAATGGAAAATTCAAAAAACTGATGGAACGTATGATAAACACCAGACTGATGTGGCATCTGGAAGAAAAACGGATACTAATTCCACAGCAAGCAGGCTTTAGACAGCACAGATCCACTGAGGACCAGGTCATCCTCATAGCCCAGAAAATAGAAGATGCCTACCAGGAACAGAAACACACAGTAGCGGTTTGGGTGGACCTGGAAAAGGCATTTGACAAAGTCTGGAAAGAAGAAGTGAAGTTTGTGGGAAAATGTATAAGTGAATCAACCACTACCTCAAAAATAGAACGGCCAGAGTCCAAGTACAAGGGCAGATGAGCAGGTGACACTTCAGCAGGGAGTACCCCAAGGGGGAGTACTGTCACCCACACTCTTCCTGGTGTATATAAATGACATTACAGAGAATATACCAAGAAGAGTTCATAGCTCAATGTTTGCAGACGATCTGGCTATGTGGACCTCTGAAAAGAATCTCACCATAGCAAGAAATCGGATGCAGCAGGCCCTAACATCACTGGAAGAGTGGGCGAACTCATGGCTGGTCAAAATAAATGAGGAAAAAACCACATTTACAATATTCTGGCTATCAATCAAGCCCCAAAACACCAAATTAAGTCTAAATGGCAAATACTTGCAGCCAAACGACAACCCAAACTATCTGGGAGTCACATTTGATCGGCGCATGACATGGAAAAGTCAGATCGAGAGAAACCGAATGAGAGCCAGAGAAAAAATGGCAATCATGAGGAAACTTGCTGGCACAAGCTGGGGAGCAGACAAAAGTATACTAAAGAAACTGTACACTGGAAGAGTGAGACCAGTTCTCGAGTATGGCATTGCGGCATGGACAACAGCAGCAAAGGTGAACTTCGATAAAGTTAGCAAACTCCAAAACCAAGCCATGAGAGTTATAACTGGAGGCATGAAGTCAACGCCAATTGTAGAACTTGAAAAGATTACAAAACTGCAATCCATGACCGACAGAAGAGACTGTAGAGCCCAGCTGCAATCAGAGAAACTCAGAAGACTGACTGACCATCCAATGCACCAGAGACTAAACAATTTCGGAAATGGGAAACTAAAGCAGAGAAACTTTGCAGAAATAGCCAAAGCAAAGATGCACGAAAATCCCATGAACGCACTAACACCAAAGCCCATCCCTACTGTACGAAAACCTACCTGGAGGCAGCATATATTTCCAGAGGTGGTAAAAATATACCAGGTATTGGAAACAAAAACTGCCAGTCTGAAAAAGAAAGAAGAGATGCTACCCTGAGTTACATAACGGAAAACTACCCAAGCATGGACTGGACCCATGCATACACCGACGGTTCCGTAACAAATACAACACAGAACGGAGGGGCAGGAGCATTTCTGAACCTACCAAATGGCAGAAAAATAACACTGTCATTCGCTACTGGAAAATACACAAGCAATTTCAGCTGAGGCAGAGGCACTGAGGGCGGCAGTGGAAGAAATGGTGACAGGTAAAAGGAATGAAAGCCACATAGTCCTGCTTACAGATGCTCTGGCCCTAGTCACAACACTAAAAAGCCAGAAAAATACTGAACTTAATGATTTAAGAGCAGTGCTCTGTCAACTATGCCAGCAGGCCGCACCAAAAATGGTAGTGGTGCAGTGGGTTCCATCTCACTGCAACATCTAAAGCAACGAGGAGGCAGACAGACTGGCAAAAGAAGGTGCAAAACTACCACAACCTGATACTAGTATGACATACGAAGAGTCAAAACGGCTTATTAGAGCTAGATACATGACCAAATGGGAAACCGAACATACTGGCTACACCAAAAACGATGCCATTACCAGTTGAACAGAAGAGAGCAGGTCGTGGTCTTCAGACTTCGTACTGGCCACAACAGACTGAGGTACCACCTATTCAACAAATTGAAGATAGGTGGCACCGACGAATGCCCGTGTGGTACCGGGAAAATGACCGCTGAGCATTTGCTGCAAAACTGCCCGACATACGAGGATCAGAGAGAGCAGATGTGGCCATCACCAGTGGCAACACTAGACAAGCTCTATGGCAGTGTCGACAGCCTCAGGATGATGGCTGCTTTTTTCGAAAAAATAATGGTTACTGTCTGACTGCGTACGAAGAAGAAGAAGAAGAAAAGCAGCTCGATTCAAGCTATATGCTGATATCGGAGATCCTAACATCATAGATGATACATGCAATCATGCATTTAAAAACAGGAAAAGCCCGGGACTGTAGATGTTGTTCAGGTGGGAGGGGAAACACTGGCAAATGAGCTGACTAAATAAAGATCAAATTCCTAACAAATGGAAAACTCAAAAAACAAAATTGAGAAAAAAAGGGGACACAAAAAAACCTTGCTATCTACTATCCAATATATTTATCTCATCCTTGTACAAGCTTTTCACATGAATAGTTATGCACAGACTAGAAAAGCAACCTAAGGAGAATCAACCACGAGATCAAGTGAGATTCAGGAGGCCTACTCCACCATTGACCACCTCCACACACTATGCACTAGTTAATAGAGAGGGTAAGATAAGTACATATGCCCTTATACCTAATGTTTGTGGACATTGAAAAATCCTTGTACCAAAGGCGTAACTATTTCCGGTTTGAAAATAGCATAGTCATCATCAGCCTTAGCGTCAAGGAAGCTGATCAATGCCTAAATGAGCTCAACAATGCAAGCGTAGCAGTTGGTTTCAAAATAAATAGACCAAAGACCCAATATATGTTGAGCATTATCTGCCCCAATGAAATGTAACTTGGAATTGATCCTGTCAAAAACATGACTTGAAGCATCTACTTGAGTCAAGAAATTACAAACTGCCACGAAATACATCAAGAGATCTCACAAAGGATATCAACATGGTGGCTCAGATTCGGTCGCAATAGGCCCATACTACAACAGATGAAAAACAGCTCACACCTTCAACATTAGGGTCATTTTAGTATGGTATATGCATGCTAGGTGTGGAACCTACAAAAAATGGACATTGCACTGCTCCAAGCTACTCAATGGGCGATGGAGCATAGAACACTATCAATCTCACTACAGACCATATCCACAATACCGTCAGGAGTCAAGCTTGCTTCAATGACGCTGTAGACACGGCGTTGCTGAGATCATGGTATGCTTGCCTGACAAATGATAGACACATATATTAACATCATAGTGGCCTTACACCATTAATTGTCAACCTGAACATCCACCAATGAGATGTAGGGATGACCTGCGACATGACCTGGGTCCAGTATGGTACTCCACAGAAAAAGACAGATGAGTTTAGACATTTGGCTACCTGGCATAGAGTACATGCTGTGCCTGAATGAACACCAGGGTTACGGTATAGATCTATTATAAGGTAGCATTGTGACCTCATGACCGTATTCTTGAATTGACATGTGTTGCACATGTGCAAATGGTACAATGTGTTTTTCAAAAAGTATACGACCTTAATTTTTTTGGCAGAATCAAATGAATCATTGAAGTTTAATTCCCTTGGAGGTATAGTGGACCATTATGCACATACATAAATGTATTCCATCCTACAGATTTTGTCAGTTGCTGGCAGTCAGCTTTTCAGTGTTGAGTGTAGTGAGCACCTGTCGGGTTTTCATTCACCACGAAATGACGGAAAGAATTGAGCAGTGGTGTTGCACCAAATTTGGCCAAAAGCTAGGCAATATCCAAGATGAAATCATTCAGAAGTTTCAACAGGCTTTTGGTGATGATCCCATGAGCATCATACTAATTAGGGAGTGGTACAATTGCTTCAAAAGTGGTTTCACATCTGTGGCGAGTGGATCACATTCTGGTAGGCCCCCAACAAGATCTTCGTCTTACAGAACCATTGTGCCACTATCTGAGAACTTGTGGATGAGGTGGGGATAAGCACTGGTTCAGCACACTCCATTTTGAGTGAGGATTTGGCTATGCAGGGAGTGTCCTCAAAATTCGTGCAGAAGCTGCAAACGATGGAGCACAAGCATCTCCATCTGAAGTCTCACAGGACATGCTAGACTGCGCAAACAGCGACCTTGGTTTCCAGAACACTGTGATCACTGGTGATTAGTTGTGAGTTTATGGGTATGACCCGGAAGTCGAGCTGCAGTCGTCACAATGGAGACATTCATCATTCCCGAGGCCAAAAAAAAAAGCGGGGCAGGTGCAGTCATGTTGACTCCCATGGGATACGCACCACAAGGTCAAAATATTATCAAAGAGTACTACATGAAGATCATCCGTTGCATATGTGATGCTGTCCCATGCAAACAATTGAAACTTGACAGTTCCATCATTACAATGCACCCACCCATTCTTTGCATCTGGTTCAAACTTTCTTGGTCAAACACAACGTTCCTCTGATTCACCAGGCTCCCTATTCTCCCGATATGGCTCCTTGTGATTTTTGGCTGTTACCCAAGTTGAAAATTTTGCTAAAAGGGACCGGATTTAAGTCTCGAGGAGACATTATGTGAATTGTGACGACCCAGCTGTACTCCATTCCCAAAGAGGCCTTCCTAAAATGCTTCCAACAATGGCAAGACCGCTGGGAGAATGTGGAGTCCTAAGCAGAGTACTTTGAAGGTGTCTCGAGGCACCTTGCTAACTCTTAGACCAGAGATGTGTAGGGGCCATTCGTTACCGCTAACGGTGACAAGGGGTCTTACCCACCTTGGAGTCCTTGTCAGTGAGGAACCAAAACAAACCCACGGAAAGATGAGGTGGTAAACAGAAAAGTAGGGAGCCAAACGAAACCACTGAAGAGGTAGCAGTGAAATCAAAAATAGGGAAATCTTTTTTAGATTTGTCATGCTCAAGCCCAGCCAGCTAACCAGGAAAGTTGTCATCAGGCTACCACGACAGCAAATATGCTGAGCGGTGTGGACAACACAGAACACAGCGATACACTTGAATAACCATAGTCATCGACTGCACCCGAGTCCATATCCAGTCATCCTGACCTGTCTTGCCAATGGTTTTGGTTGGACTTGGGCAAGAGAGTGAGGTCGACGAACTGTGCAACCCTGCCTCACATCAAATTCACTGCGCAAGTCAGTATCTTTTCGTTTATCCAATAATAACACATGCAAGTCCTGTGATGACGGGCGAAGCGGAAAGCGTAAGTCTGCTGGCAAGCTAAGCTGCAGTCATGCATGGAAACACACCCAGAAACAAAAAGAGAAAGATTCTCCCCACTCAATCTAGGTGCTTGGAATATGGCTACCCTACTTGACATTGACTCTAACACAAACAAACCAAAAAGGCAAACTGCCCTTTTTGGAACAGAATTAGTAACATACAACATTGATTTAGCAGCACCAAGCAAAACTCGTTTTGCAGGCGAGGGTCAACTCTGCGAAAAATGGCCAGGTTATAAATTTTTCTGGCGTGGCAGAAAAACTGGAGAAAAAAAGAGAGGCAGGGATTGGTTTTGCAATTAAAACAGAACTTGTTAAGGAATTAGCAGGGGCCCCTAAAAGGTATAAATGACACATTCATATTTCCCTGCTCTATAGTGGAAACATGTCACGGCCATCAGTGCCTAGGTAACCGACCATGACAATCCAGGATAATGTCAAGTTCTACAAAGAACTGCATGCCATCATAGCATCAGTTCCAATATCTGACACTCTTCATTTTGGGGGCTCAGATAGCATATTCTGTAATGGCATTATCGGAAGATATGGTGTGGGTAGCTACAATAGTAATGGACTACTTCTCCTCAAGACTTGTGCAAAACATGACCTCCTGGTCACTAACACGATTTTTTGACTTCCTACATGAAACAGGATCTCTTGGATGCATATTCACTCAAAGAACTGGTACCAAATTGACTATGTACTTGTTAGAAAGAAAACAAGCAAGGTGTCTTGGTTACTAAGTCTATGTGTGGTGCTGAATGCTGGACAGACAATCGACTCATTGTGTCTAAGCTAAAAATTAATATTAAGTTATCCAGATATCTCCAGGGAAAGAAGACCAATAAAAGGTTAGATGTTACAAAGCTACATAACGTGTGGCTCCAACAGCAGTTTGCTGCTACCCTTTAGAAAAGTGTGCAGTCTGCAATAGAGCAAAAAATCCACATTTAACAGGAACTCAAGAAATAGTACTCTAGCAACTCTTGGACATGAGTACACAAATGGATCTGCCTCGGTGAGCGATAAAAGGGGAAGCAGTGGAATCTACAGCAAGCACTCCAATAGCGACATAGAAAATCACTCCATACCAGCAGGAGAGACTTGTACCAATTTAGGAGCTGAAGCACGAGCTGTTCATGCAGCAACTCAGATTCTTATCAGCAAAGCATAACTACAAGAAAAACGATCATTATAACAGACTCCAGGAGTGTACTCCAAGCCATCTCAAACCCCAAACAAGATAGACTCTCATTTTAAATAAAATGCAACATATGATTGCTATCTCACAAAAAATAGATTTAGTTCTACAGTGGATTCCGGCCCACTGTGGAATCCCTGGAAACGAGAAAGTAGATGAGCTCGCAAAAGCCGGAAGTAGAGGCATGCAGATTCCCCAGCCACAGAGCTATAAAGTAGCAAAGGCACTCATCAAACGATCTATGAGGACAGAATGGAGAGACCAGCACAAATAATACAAGCCAGAAAATGACAACATAGACAAACTTGGCAGAGATGGGCAGACAAAGATCTTCAGACTCAGAACGGGACATTGTAGACTCAAGGCCTACCTCCACAAAATGGGTCTCAGAAACACTGCCATGTGCGATTGGGGAGCACCCAAGCAAACACCAGAACATATTCTACAGGACTGCCCTACTCATGCAGACCAAAGAGAGGCACTCTGGCCTAGGGGAGCATTCATGCTTGAAAAGCTGTATGGGTCCGGCAAAGACCTTTAGTGAACCTCACTAGACTAGAATCAAAGCATCAGTTGATCAATGAAGAAGAAGAAGCTGCTAATCTAAAAAAAAAGATGGCAACAGTGTAGATGTCAATCGGGTGGTTTTTAGTGCACAGAGGTCTATCACACGTATACCGAAATCCTGGGTCACGCTATTAATAAACAAAGCGACTGGTTTGATGAGAACTAAGAGGACATAAAAATGATGCTAGCTGACAACGCCATCTCCACAAAATATATTTCCAATGACCTAGCCTTCTAAGAAAGCTGCTGAAATCATGACAAAGTATGGCTGCCCAATGACATTTATCAACGAAGTACAGCAACTGCATGATGTAATACAGGTTAGAGTTCAGGAAAATGGTGCTATATCGAAGTCCTTTCCAGTAACAAATGGCGTTGAACAGGGGTGTGTGCTTGCACCAACTTTGTTCATCATGCTGTTCTCTGAAATGCTGACATGCTTTCAGAGACCGGGACATTGGAATCGAGTTTTTATTGATGGCCAGCTGTTCAACCTAAGGAGGCTTCAAGACACACCATCAGAGATCTTCTGTTTGCTGAAAACTGTGCTCTGAATGCTGCATAAGAGGCTAAACTGCAGATATGCGTGGATAATTTCTCCGTAGCGTGTTTCAATATTGAACTTACCATCAGTACAGAGAAAAATGAAATTATGTACCAACCAGCTCCTAGCAAAACGTATACTGAACCAATCATCAAAATGAATGGCAAAAAACTGAAGGTTCTCAATAGATTCACATACCATGGAGCACACTGTCTCAGAATGTAGTTGTGGAGGATGAGATGAGTGTCAGAATTGCCACATTTGGCAGACTACACTCAAACATCTGGCGTCTAAATGGTATTAGCCTACCACTGAAGGTGTACAGAGCAATGGTGGTCCCAGTGTTGCTAAATGCAAGTGAAACATGGACTGTATAAAGGCATCACTCTAGAATTGATACCATCATGATGCAGATTCGCTGAGCTAGTCAAGTGGCTCACATGCCAGACTATTTGTTTCAAAAATAATTTCTATGGTGAGATGCAGAAGGGAAAACTGTTTCATAAGGATGAGAGCAATGTCTGCACAAGGGCAGGTGCTGGGGATTGATGCGATTCAAGTGACTATTGACTCTGGTATGTGCTGTTTGGAACGGAAAGATGAGACTTTGATCTCTTCAATGTAATTTATTTATGTCATCGTTACTTTTTGGCTGTGGCATTTTGCTAAATACACTGCGACCTGTTGTTCCCATCGCTCACCTGTTATCCAGATTTCTCTAGTATTATTCTTAATAATTTGTTTTACTGTGTGGTTACTGCAGGGTCTATCCAATTGTTGTTTCTAGGCTTCTGTTTTTGCCAATCTGTCAGCCATCCTGTTCATTAGTATCCCACTATGTCCAGGGGTGACATTTATCCCGTGGGCAGTGATGATGTTGTTGATCGTCCTCCCCACCAAGAATATCTCATTTTATTTGTATGCGGTGTTCTTCAGAGACTTTGAGTCACAAAATCTATCAGCAACAATTTGCCCAAGTCAAACTGTTGGTGTTAAATCTCAACTGCTGCTTGTATAGCCTCGGCCTCCGTTTCATCGTTTGAACTGTTTTCGCTGCATGAATCACAAAACTTATATATGAACCGATCCAGGTATTTCATATGAATACCATACCCTGCAAAAGAGGTAGATTTGAATGCTGATCTATCCGTGTAGACCAGGACTGCCGATTTTTTGTAGCTAAAGACTGCATATTAGGTGTAGTCTCCTTGATGGCTGCCTTTTCTGTCAGGTGTGTTTTTATGACTGGCAGGCAAAGATGCTCTCAAGGGGATGGTCCAAAAAACCTATTTTTTAGTTTCTCTCTCCTCTGGTAGATGGTGAATATGGCTAATCAAGTGGGGATAATTACTTCAGACTTCTCTTTTGCTTCTAAGTGTCTATTTGCATCCTATTTGGATGGCCATTTTCTTGTCTTTTGTATCTCTCTACTGCTTCAGTCAGTGCCCCCTTTCTCCTGATATCTAGCGGTTCTATGTTGGCCTCTATCTCACATGTGCTGAAGGTGTTGATCTCATCCCCCCACAAATTAGTCTGAGAGCTTGATTCTGCACCAGGTCAATAGATGAGATGTTATTTGTACTCACAGTCGTCTGTATGGGAAGGCTGTAGTCCATCACCGGTTGTACATAACCAAGGTATAATTGCCAAAGAGTTTGTTTATCAGCTCCCCAATTTGTACTAGCAAGTATTTTGATTAAGTTTAAACGCTTGGTTGCTTTGATATTGAAGTTGAAGATCTGTATTTTTGTGGTTTTTAATTTTCAATTCATCCTGAACTACCTTGTTTCTGAGGAATCCGATATTGAATGTCTGTGGTTTTTAATTGTTGTATACAATATGTTTCATCTTTATTTTGGCTACCAGAAAATGGTGGTCAGATCCCACAACTATTCCTCTACATATTTTTTGCATCTTGTAATGATGATCTGAATTTATTTAGTTATCCATATAAGATCAATTTGGTTTTCTGTCCTGTGGTCGAGTTGTTGTTGGTTAACTTGGTCTGTTTAACTTTTGGCCCTTAAGCAGTTAATACAGAATTGAAGAATTTGCAGGTGTTTTGTAGCTGGTGAGTAGAGTAGTATAACATATTAGTGATTTTATTCTGTGGACTGGTGATACCTTTGTTGCTTTGTGGATCCTTTTATGTGGAAACATGCTGTCACCAATCACCAGTTGATTCTTCTTCTTCAGCGCTCATACTGAAAAGGACGGTGTGACTTTGTGTCATAGTTTACAGCAAAGCTGTGATATCCATGCCTTTCTGCCTGACACATCCAATTTTTACTGGCTTTTTTGTGAATTGGATTTGTCTCCTTACACCGATCCTTATTCTCTTAGCTAGACTACACTAGTGCAGCCTGTTTCCAGGGCCGCTGCTTGGAGGTGGAATATAGTTTTGGGTGACTGACCCTGATACAAACAACCAGCAATGAGCCGCTGGCTGCTGTCAGATCATTCACTGCTGCATCTTTGGCCGCACCAGTTGATTGAAAACACAGAAGACCATTAGGAATCTGCCATTATCATTTTTTAGTCCCAATCCTGTGTTTGCTCATGAGCTCTTTAAAACAGATGTAATTTCCAACCTTCGCATTTAGGGCGACCATCAAAATCGTAATGTATTTCGTTCATCTTTTGTCAATGGCATTTTGAAATCTTGAGTAAAATTTCACCGTCACTGAGTCTTCTTTGTCATTTGTTGGTACATAACATTGAATAATTTATATATTTATCTTCTTTTTGGCAGTTTAAAAATGGCCATCAAAATTCTTGATCCGACTGGCTTCCATTCTATGAGTGCTTTCTGCACCTCTTTATGAGAGCACGAGGGTCACATGACACTTTCACTAAATGTGTGCCCAGAAAACAGTAGCAATTCTCCTGTGTTGAGTCTCTCATCCTTGCAACTCATTTCCATCATGACTCTGCCAACCCTAGAATGGCAATATTGAAGTTAAGCATTTTAGTCGTCTTCTACGCAGCCTCCTTTGTTCGTACACAGTGCGAACGTTCTAACTACCAGGAGACGTTCCTTGAAGAAAACAGGTTGGTCAGTGATGAGAACCTTTGCGGAGAACCTTTGCGGGTTACCTAGCATTCTCAAGACATGAGAACAGTTTTGTTTTTGGGATTACATTTTTCTCCCAACTCGTTTATATTTGTTGATATTTTTGTGGCTTAAAATGTATGAGGTGGCCAGCCTCATACACAACTCACCCCAGACACCTCCACAACATGTCTGACATGTTTACAGTGTTACTATTACTAACTATTTTATATCTACATTGCAAGGATAACAAGCTACTAAATAACCTAATGTAAAATATCAACTATACATCATATCAATACCAGATAATCATACTAATATAAATATCAAATATGAGGCGCACTACCCAAAGCACCCAATGTTTGGACATTACGTACAGAGCACAAGACTCAAATCCAGACACATGTTTCCTGAAGTTAACACAGCCTTTCCCTTAAACAGGTATCCCACAATGCAGCGGAGGGGGAGGACATCTATCGCTGTGTCGTGCCTTTCCCATAATCGCAAGAGGTCAAAGGGGCATCACTCAGCGTGTGATTGATGTGTTGGGCATCTCTCTCGGGTTGTGTTCTAGTCCATTAAAATCGTGTCAAAATTTCAGTCACACCAAAACTGGCGCTGTCTGCAACCACGCGAACTAGACCGTGTAAATACGACACAGGTTTAAGCGTAGTGCTAATTCATATAGCTGATGTCCAGACCAAGATAATCGGAGAAAGGAAAACACAAAAAAACAAAAGTATTAACCAGTCTAAAGGGAAAACGTAGACTAATGTGAATTCCAGGCAAATTAGTGACCTGACGGCATCCATAATGAATTAAAACATCAGAGCAATATAGACCCACAGCCTGTAGGGTGCTATCAACTATACATCATAATAAAAAATACCAGCTAATCAAATAATAATAATAATGTTTACTTAGGCGTCTGAGGCCCGTTGCGTCGGTTAGTCACATCCATGACCCACAGCTGTGGCGTGATTCCAGGGCGGAGGATTAGGTTGCTAATTGCTGGAGCCATACTGTTCGGGGATGGCCTCATTTGTGCCTCCAGTAGGTTGAGGGAAAACTTTTGGCGCTGAGGAAGGACTTGTGAAGTATCTTGAGGGCATGGGTTTCCTGGTCCAGTCGTACAACATGACCAAACAAAGAATAGGTGCCTGTCAAGTGTTTTTGAGATTGAGTGAAGGCCTGTTTTAGCAGAGATCTCCACGTTGCGGATGTAGTCATGCCATCGGATACCCAGGACACACTGCTGGTTGCGCATATGAAAGGCTTCCATTCTTGACATGTCATGTTTCAGCAATGTCCAGGTTTCGGAGCCATAAAGCAGGACTGGGACCACGCAGAACTGGTAGATGCAGATTTTTATCCCAAGGGAGATCTTGCCATTACTTCACACACATCGGAGATTGTGCATAGCGGATGCAGCAAGTCCGATCTGCCTTGACATATCGGGACTGCTGCGCCCATCGGAGAATATCATACCACCGAGATAGATGAATTCGTTGGTGCCCTCCGCAGTGTGACCTCGAGTTTCAATATCCTGTGGTGCTGTGTCGGAAATGAGATTCTGAACTTAGGTCTTGGCCCAGGATTATAGACAGGCCTAAGGAGCGCATTTCACTGTCCAACATTTCCAGATAACGCTGCAGTGCCAAACAGGACAATGTTGTCCATGTAATCGAGATCAGTGAAGACTGACCGATCAAACAGGTAAATAGATACCATAATCAAACTAATATAAAAATCAACTATCAATTAATATAAATATCAGCTAATATAAATATCAACTATTATGAATACTTCATGTCAAAGATAGTTTAAATATAGCTCAATTCGTTTAACTCTTTTCAGTTAAGCCTAATATTGTAATTTGTGTTTTTTGTCCACGGCAAATACCTCAACTTTGTATGTCATATAGTTTTTTTTCAACAACAAAATTAATTTGCGTAAAACAAGTTGAACTAAAATTATGATCTTAAAACACATAACTAAACTATCTCTGACATGAAGTATTTATAATAAAAACAATAAATTAGTATGAAGGTTAAATGTAATTAATGTGGAGATGGAAAAATGGCAAAAACATATTTTTTGCTCACCACATTGTGTATTTTTGCGTTAGTCGCTCAGTACCATTACCACAGTCCCTTCTGTGTCCCAGTCAAAGTCTGAATCAGACGTGTGTTGAATATGCATGTGTAATCCAGATACCTTATCATTAGTCTCATCAAATATTAATATTTTCTCAGGTCTTGAAGTCCAACTTTCTTTGCGCTAAATGTATCAACTTTGAACATTAACCGTGGTCATAAATATGGATCTTACGGAAATAACTCTGTATTAAATGAGAGCTGCATTTGCACCGATCATTGGTCTTCCTTCAAATTATTTCAGACCTGAAATGTTGTTAATTAAATGACGTAACATGACGCATATGTTAGAGGTCCATCAACTCATATGGAAATAGTTTTTTTGCATCCGATCTGCTCCCAGCAAATGAAACTGTAAAGGGTTAATATTAATTATTTTAGTTTAGAAAAAATGTTTGACATACATGGTCTGTGGTTCTGTTTGGGTACTGAATATATATTATATAACCACCTCTAATGGAAGTCTCTTGTGTAGATCAGTACAGACATATGTCCACCTTTCAGGGTAGCCACAATAGTTCCTTGAGTTGTCCACATTAAATTGAAAGCTGAGACTTAGTCTGTCATTTATAAGAATCATCCTGTTTTTAGAGACATTGTGAAAATAAATAATTCTTAGAAATTAGAAAATGTGATGATAACATGTTTTATATTCGGCACAGTCAGGACAATGAGAGTTAGAGACGACGGCCTTAATCCCATCACAATTATAAATGACAAACATGGGACGCCGATTTTCGATCCAGAAAAAAAGGAAGGCACAATGGAGAGAGTATTTCCTAGAACTGCTAAACCCAAATAATACGTTACGGCACTTTACTCATATGAGTTTAAACACAGGAAAAACAGAGCCCATAATATTAATCCAGGAGATTGAGGAAGTCCTTAAAAAAATTCAAAATTGTAAAGCTGCAGGTGCAGATGGAATAACCTTTGAGACAGTTAAAGATTGTGGAGGATATCTAGGAGTAGAAGGGTTATATAGAATATTCTCAGCACCTTGGGAGCAAAGTAGAGTCCATGAAAACTAGCAAAAAGCTATCATTGTGTCAAACTGGAAGAATAAAGGCAACGAGTGCGATACCTACCGGGGGAAGTCGTTTCTAAGCCACACAGGAAAACTGTATGCAAAAATCCTGAAGCAGATAATTCGGCCAATCCTAGCACCACTGCTGAGTGGGGCTCAATTTGTTTTTCGATGAAGTAGGAGCTGCACAGGCGCTCTATTCATCCTGAGACAATTAAGTGAAACAAACATTGAATACGAGTGGAAACTCAACGTAGCTTTCTTAGATCAAGAAAAGACTTTAGATAGAGTAGACAGAAATAAACTATGGGCCATCCTAGATGACTACGAAGTACAGAGGCAGCTATTAGAGAATATTAGAGCACTGTACCTTACTTACTTAGTCGCTCCTCTTCTACCGTAAGGTGTAGAGGTTTGCCAAAGAGAACGCCACACTGCTCTATCCGCCGTCGTTTTCCTGGCCTCTTTCCAATCCAGCCCTCTATCACTTAGGGACTTTAGTATGTTGTCTTCCCAACGTACTTTGGGACGTCCTCGGGGTCTGCATCCTTGACTTTTGATCTCCCATGATCGCTTTGGTATCTGATCTTCTTCCATTCTACAGACATGGCCAAACCACTGTAGTTGGGACTGCTCCACTCGTGTCTGCAGGGGTTGAACTTCAAGATTGCTACGTATTGTCTGGTTACGGATCTTGTCCCTTTTCGTCACCTGAACCGCCTTTCTTAGGTACCTCATTTCTGAAGTTTGTAATTGCCTTTCTTGGGCTGTAGTCATTGCCCATGACTCACATCCATATGTCAGGACAGGCACATAGGTCGAGCGGTATACATCCATCTTTGTTTTCCTGCTTATTTCTCTTCTACTGAGGAAACCTCTGTTTATTGCATGGAACAGTCTACCTGCTGCTGCCCTTTGTGCAGTTAACTCCTCTTTGATTCCTCCCCTGCTGTCTATTACCACTCCTAGCTATTTAAAGTTGCTGACCTGCTCTAGTGTTCGTGTTCCCAGGGTTATCTGATGTCTCTTTTCATCTCTGGCGATCACCATGGTTTTTGTTTTGGAGTTGCTGATGTGCATTCCTCTCTTCTTCAACTCTTCTTCCCAGACCTGCAAGTTGATCTGGAGATGTGCTTCGGTTTTCATGATCAGGGCCACATCGTCTGCAAATGCTAGTTCCGATATGTAACTTGGTCTCATCTTCCAGTACCCTAATTCATACTTTTTTGTCCGTTCCTTGCAGGCTTTGATGACTTCATCCATGAGGAGTATGAAAAGGTACGGTGATAGAATATTCCCCTGTCTTACTCCGCTAGTGGTCTTGAACTCTCCTGACTTTTGATTTGGTGTCCGCACATAAGTTCTGCATGTTTTATAGAAACTCAGAGCACTGTACCAAGGGTGTCAAAGTATGGTAAGAACAACAGATGGTTTGACTGAAACAATGGTGATAACAACCTGGATGAGACAAGGGTGTGTGTTGACGCGACTACTCTTCAACACATATATGGACAGTATAACGCTGGAGGCCAAATTGGAGCATCTGCCAAGAAATACAGAGTAAGAAAGGACAGAGGCTGATCAGTTAAATGAACTCCTTTTTGCAGATGATCAATTTCTACTTTACAAGAGTGAAGATGATCTGCAGCAACATCTGAATGCGCTCAATTCTGTATATGAAAGATACAGTATGAGAATTAATACATCCAAAACAGAAACTATGCAAATAAACAGATCACCTGAAAATATGAACATTATAGTAAACGGGACCAAGATCAAACAAATGGAGGTTTAGATAGAGATATTGAGATCAGGTGCGATTGCATACCACCTGTCACCATTATTGAAACACCCTAACATGGTTACTGTCTGACTGTGTACGCAGAAGAAGAAGAAGAAGAAACACCCTAACAAACGTGTCCACAAAAAGAATGCTAGTCAACAGTAATATTCTGTTACCAGCGCCAAACATGGACTTTAACAAAAACTCTAGAGAGAAAGATCATGACATGTGAGATGAGATGCCTCTGGAAAACAATCAATGTAACAAGGAGAGAGAGAAGGCACAAGGAAGATGTGAGAAGAATAGTTGAAGCAAGACCCTGCTCTGAATATATTGATGAAGCGAGGAACAATTAGTTCAGCCACCTAATGAGAATGCATCCTGACCAGCTACCCCTGTGCACCTATAACGCATTGCGTTCGGGTTTTCGCAACCATGACAGACTGAGAACTGGATGGATAGGAAATGTTGCGAATATTCTAAATCGTCATGGGATGACGACCACTTCAGCATCACGTCTGGCCCTGGACAGAAAACTACGACTCCCTGCTCCGCCTCACAGCACAAGTGGACAAGACAAGACATATTTACCACAGGCACATATGAAAACAAATATAGTTTTTTAATATACCCTAAAATAACTCAGAGTAATCGAAAATACTTGCTTGCCATTATTTCAGAAATATGAGAATATCAGTTATGAAGATCTGTACATCAAGGTCAGAGAAGTTGACAGGTTTGATGAGGCAATGCCAGGATTGGAGCAAGGTGAACAGCCTGATCTGTGTGAAGAAGATGTAGGGAGGCATATAAAAGATGGTAAGTCTTTCATTTGGGACAGGTCTGTGTGCATTTCTGAGACAGATATAAAAGAGATAAATAAAACATACAAAGAGCTAAAGAGAATGACAGGAGAACAATTAGTGTTTGTTGCTGTGATCCACACGGAAAAATGATCACTGAATTTTGTATTAGTTTTTCTCACACCTGTTTAGTAGTAGACCCTTTCAGTCATGGCTGACTGTAGGATGATATGACCTGGAGTGATAAACAAAAAAAACCAGAACAAAAAACAAACAAATGAATACTTAGCTTTTGTTGTCTTTCTCCTTGCGGCGTTATCTTTTCACTTCTTTGTGTTGCAAGAGCTTTGCTTCACCAAGCGCGAGGTGGCCATTCAGATTACATCTCCACTTGGATTGGTCTGCAGCTTTGTTGTCCCAGGATATCAGATTTATGTGCATGGCCTTCATATCACGGCTTGCACACATCTTTGAACCTCAACTATGGTCAGCCGACTGTTCTCATGCCATTCGCCAACTGTCCGTAGAGGATATCTTTGGGAATGACGCCATCTTCTATGCGACGAACATGACCAAGCCATCATAGTCTTTGCTGTCCAAGTAGAGTGTCAGTTTTCGGTTTTTCCAAACACGCATTATGAGGCGAGCAAATGTGGCAGCAGCTGTCTATTTCTGGGTCTAGAGAGATGAGGAATCTGTCGTTGATGAGGAATCCCAGGTATATGAATTGATGCACAGCTGCCAATTCATAATTATCGATGCTAAGACTTGGCACGGCATCTACTTTCTGTCCCAGCACTTTTGTTTTATTGAGACTTATTGTGAGACCAAAATCTTTGCAAGTTTGGGAGAAGCGATCTATCGGTCTCCGAAGTTCCGGCTGATTGTGGGTGGCAATTGCAGCAAAAAAGCAAATCCCTGATGGTGATCTCCCTGATCTTCATTTTGGCCTTAAGCCTTGTAAGATTGAAGTGCCTTCCATTTTCTGTGCTCTGCTTAACACCACTTGGAATTCCAAATTGTTGTGATATGCTATCATAAAATTGGATTGTTCATGTCAAGCCCTCATGGAATGATATTATTAGTTGTAGCACTTTGTTTGGGCAGCCTATTTTAGAGAGGATTTTGATGAGGCCTTCCCTACTAACTAAATCAAATGCCTTTGTTGGGTCAATGAAAGCGACATAAAAGGGCTGCTTTTGTTCACATAACTTTTCCTGAAGTTGTCAAACAGAGAAAATCATGTTGATCGTTGATGATTCAGACCTGAATCCGCACTGTGACTCTGAATACACTTGCTTAGCCAATTTCTGTAGCCAAGGGTGACAGGACCTACTGTGGTATGGAGAAGAAGTGTAAGCAAGCGTTCTGAACCATTCTTGCCTGGTTCAGCCATGTGTATTAGAGACTCTTTCACTGCAAAACCTACACCATGATCTCTTTTCATTTGGGGTCTTTCCCTTGCCAGTAGAATACGTAGCCTTTCTCACTCAATGACCCTTAACACGCTAACTGAGTTTCTTGAAGTGCTATAATGTTCTCATCCAGTCTTTTCAGTTCGTCATTAGTTACTCGTGTCTTTCTGGTATCTCTTATATCATACAGGTTATCAAATAGTCCATCCATCATTCCAACATCCCATTTTTAACTGTTGATGCTGGTGTTGTGTCGACACCACAAGATAAAACTAGTAGGCCTCTCCAAGTCGTAAGCTTGGGTGTCTTTCTATTAATAAAAAGCTGTTGCCGTGCAAGAGGTCCCGCCTCTCCATATAACTAATTGATCCAGGGGACCAGCATTTGCCGATACAGTCTGGAATCAGCGACGTCGCAGGAGTTGCCATAATAGCGATGGAGCCACGACTAGACTGCCTTAGGGACACCAGCTCCGGATTTTTCCTCAGGGTTTACTCTCGAAGCCTTTTCTGTGAACAGGTATCCCACAAGGCAGTGGGTGAACAGTTTTTATGATCTGTCAATTTACGGGTCGTGTGACCTATTATTTGTTATTTTATGGCACTATAAGATGAATGATGCTGTTTATAACACTTTTGTGGGTAAGTTTGGTAAATACTGTCACAAAAAACTATAATTCTATATATTTTGCTCCATTTAGAAAAAAAACGAACAAAAATACAGCCATCATCTTGGTATCATAATCTGTTTATATATTTATTAATTGAACAATACCAGAACTACTTTCACTTTCATCGGTTAAACTCAGGATTGTATTCAGTATTCACATCTAATTCGGATGTATCATCATCATCCTGATTAAATACTAAATCGTCTCTCGGAACTTGAAACAATCATTCAATCACATGTAAAACCTTGGCATCATATTACCAAATATTTGATTATTCATGAACATTCACATACTTTACATGGACCAAAGCTGTGCATGGGCCAGAAGTCAGCAGAGGTCTTGCTAAATAATAAGATTTCTTTACTGTGAGGGATAGTAGGCAGTTTCTAATAATTTAGACTAAGAAATGCTACTATGGCAGATAATTTACACTGTATGCAGTGCTATTATAGTGAGCAATTTAGACTATGTAGTGTTATAGGTGCTGATTATCACAAATTCCTTTTTCAAACACTAGAAAAGCCGTATAAAACATAGTACCAATGGAATTGTACAGCCTAATCACCACAAATAGA
Source organism: Ariolimax columbianus (assembly GCA_036924085.1). Lineage (NCBI taxonomy): Eukaryota > Metazoa > Mollusca > Gastropoda > Stylommatophora > Arionidae > Ariolimax > Ariolimax columbianus. The sequence goes on along the minus strand of JAVGWX010000005.1, from coordinate 72,185,946 downwards.
CAACATACTAGTCAGATGGAGACAAAATAATCAACTCAGAGTGTTCCCCAACATCGTTATGGACACCGATCATCACCATTTAGCCCTAACTCAAAAGACTACATACCAAATAAACAGAAGTTGAAAAGACAGATATATTACAATCTAGAAGATGGAGACACCCACACAGAAATATGTCACAAATATGACAAGCTAGAAGATGAAGACACCTACACAGACATATGTCACAAATATGACAAGCTAGAAGATGAAGACACCCACTCAGACATATGTCACAAATATGACAAGCTAGAAGATGAAGACACCGACACAGACATAATAGTTGTCCATCACAAGTGATGAAGACCACTCTCTTTGTTCAGCCGTGTGGACAGTCGTATATCTTGCTGTGTCTGCTGAAATGGGTGACTTGCGCGGTGATTTGGATTAAAGTGAGGAAGAAACTGCGCCTTTTGTCAACCTCGCTCACAGAGCCTAAGCTACCTTTTGCCAGTGGCAAAACATTCATCGAGATGACTGGAGATAGCATAGGATGCAGATTTTGTCTCAGGGTTACCACAGAAGCCTTTCTGAGAAACATGTAACCCGCAGGGTAGAAAGGTGGGAAGGCATCTAACGCAGTTTGTCGTGCCTTTTTGATAAACACAAGAGGTCGTATGGACAACACTCAGCGTGTGAGTGACTCTGGCATCTCTCACCAGCTGTATTCAGCTCATCATAGTAGCATCTAAAATTCCCACACGCCAAATTCGTGAAGGTGAACCAGCAGAACTAACCCGTGAAATACGACACAGGTATAAGCGTAGTGCCATTCCGCCGGCGTCCAGACCAGGATAAACGGATGGACGAAATCACAACAAACAAACAAAATTACAAGTCCAGACGGAAAACACCACCACGTTTCCGTGAACACAAGTGTAAGTCGTCGACTAGTGTGAATTCCAGGCATCCATAATGATCCAAAACAGTAGAGAAATGTAGACTCGCAGCCAGTTATGGCGCCATCTTTTGCCAGATTTGTCACAAATATAACACGCTAGAAGATGCAGACATACATCACAAATATAGCAAAACTAGAGGATGAAGACACCCACACAGACATGCAATGTGAACTTAAAGACATATATGAGACACTACCCGCAACACCTGATGACTGTTACGAATGAGGGGCAGTGGTTCAAATCGGCACTGATGAACACAAAATGCGGTAGGAATAAACTTTAACTATTCCAAAAACAAAGAACAGCATGGTAGAATAAGCAAGTACATAATGCAAAATAAACAAAGAAGAAATTACACAAGACATGGTTGAAATCTAAGTTACAAAAGAATTATGCAATATTTATACTCGCAAGAACGCATTCAAAAAACGTAATCAAGGACTCTTAAAGCAGATACATGGAATAAATATTGTGAACAATTATCGCTCATGTGTTTCAAGAAGCAGAGAAATTTCTTTTGAAATATCAGAGCAATGAAAGTGTGAGGCAAGAGTTTTAACCTCACCACAATTATAAATGACAAACAAGGGGTGCAGATTTTCAACCCAGAATAAAGAAAAGCACAATAGAAGAAGTATTTAGTAGAACTCCTAAATGGAAATGATACACAGAGGGACTCAATATATATGAGTCCCAGAGAAAAAAACAGAGCCTGAAATATTAATTCGGAGATTGGAGAAGTTGTGAAAAATAAACAATCGTAAAGTTGCAGATGAGAATGGAATAACATGCAAGATAATTCAAGCTTGTGAATCCAAAAGTGAGCATAGACCAAGAAATGCTGAAGGAGAAAGGACAGAGGCTGATCAGTTAAATTAACTCCTTTTTGCAGATGATCAATGCCTACTATACGAGAGTGAAGATGATCTACAGCAACATATGACTGTGCAAAAGATAAGGTATGAAATTTGACACTTCCAAAAAAGAAACTCTGCCCTGCCGAAGACGGATGTGTCAGACCAAAAGGTGCAAATATCACAGCCAAGCTGTAAACTAGCGACACAACGCATTCCGTTCTCCTAACTACATCCTGCTACTTGCAAAGCCCTGTTCAGGTCTTGGTAGCGGGAGATTGAGAAGAAGAAGAAGCTCTGCAGATAAGCAGATTGCCTAAAAACATTAACCTTATGGTAAATTGAACCAAGATTAAACAAGGGGAGGAATTAAAGCACTTGGGCAGTCTTTTCACACAGGATTGAGATTTAGACAGAGAAATTGATATTTGGTGCCATAAAAACAGACATAATTGCATACCACCTAATTGTGTCACCATTATTGATACACCCTGTGGCAGATTTAGACTATTTAGTGCTACTATGTCGAGCAATTTATACGTTTTGTTTTTCTATTATGGCATTGATACGTATAAGGCTATCAAGAATGAATTGGATCGAAAATGCAAGATGGCACAAGAAAAATGGTGGATAGACCAACACTTTGAAAATGAAGACCTGTAGAGAACAGGGAAATTTGATCATCCATAGGAGAACAAAACAAGTCTTTCGTAAAAAATAAGGGCATACAATCACAGATGATTAATCATCATCAAGTGTCCTGCCAGATGGCGTTGGCGATCATGGACCTCCATTTCCCTTCATCTTGTGTGTCGGTTATGAGTTCCGCCGCTGATGACCTCCCATGCCATACCTTCAAGCTGTCCAACATTTTCTCTTTCTCTACCTTTTGCCAGTGATTCTGTCCGTTGTCACTGTGTGTTCCAACCTGCCTCTTCTCATGACATGCCTGAAAAAGAATGACTTGCCTTGTCCTGATTTTTGTCATACACTGTCTTTGTGTCTGTGCAGAAGAGAATTAAATGATAATTGAAGAGATTAATTATAGAAAACTAATGCAGGGTGATACAAAAAAAAGGGAGATGCAGAGAATCTGTTAAGGAACTGTATGATGATGGGACCTGTATCATGATATCACATAATTAAATGACATGCTATTGATAGAAGAGAGATTAGCTATAACTAGAGAAAAATGTAATAATTCATTTTCTTTAATCCCGAACAACAAAGCACTAGACATAGATGAGTTGCCTATCGAGCTACACAAACCAGTGGAAGAGACTTTACAAAATTTACTTTTTCAATGAGTTAATGACATTTACAATATTGGAATATGACCAAAATATCACACAACTTTAATATTAATTCCTTTTCCAAAAAAGTAAAATGCAATAGAATGAGGTCAATTTAGAAAGATAAATAACACATGCAGTTAAAATTCTATTGAAGATAAAGAAGAGAATTGATGGTAAGATAACAAGAAAGATTTTGCAATTCCGGAGGTACAAGGGATGTCATCTGATCATTACGGATTCTCGCAGAAAGAAGTATTGATCAAAAACAATCACTATTTATCTACTTTGTGACTACTATCAAGTCCTCTGGAGAAAACTTTTCAGATGCTGCGGAAAATATTTATAGAAAGACCACTCATTAGATTAATCTAGAACCTGTATGAAAATCAAGAAGCAATTATTTCAATCAAAGAAGAAATCACAGATCCGGTTTCAATAAGACAGGGTACATGACAAGGTTGCTTGCCTTCACAGAGTCTCTATAATGCATATTCTGAGATTATGATGGAAAAGGTTGTTCACAGTTGGGGTATGGGTGTCAAAGTCAATGGTAAGAAAGTTAATGCAAATGCTGCTTAAAAAATTAATGCAAAGAGTTTGGCATGAAAATAAACACATCAAAGACAAATACCTTGATAATATCCAAACAGCATAAGCAAATAAATATTATCAAAGGAATAATAATTGAACAAGTACAGAAGTTTACATATTTAGAGCAAACTATAACAGATGATGTCCACAGTGAGACATAAACTCAGACAATGATTGCAATGGCAAAAATGGGCTTAAGAGAAAAACATAAATTGCTAACCTCAAAGAATATTAGAGAACTGGGGAAAATAATAATCACCACTCATATATGGCCAATTGCACTGTTTGGGATTGAAACATGGACATGGAAGCTGGAAGTATTTTAAATGTGATGCTACTGTAGAATGGAAAGAGTGAGTTGAGCAGAAAGAAGATCCAATGACAATGTCTTCACTGAAGTTGGCGCACAAAGACAAATATTGAAAATGATACAAAAACATTGAGACACGAAAGTCTTCTACAGAAGACGGAGACAACCAAGACTTTCCTTAACATCTCAGACATGCAGATAAATTAAAGTACGAATCTATGCTGAAATGAAGAGAGCTGCAAAGGATAGGGTCAAATGGAGAGACTTACTCAAACAACTTTGCAACCAGCTTCAGACCGGATCAACCAGATGATGAGGATGATTATGACAAGCAAATAAGATGTGTGATATTGCTAATCTGTTTATTCTCTTGTTCTTAAACAATCATTAGGGAAAATGTTGAAGAGATCTACAATTGTTCTTATACAATCATTAGTGAAAATGTAAAGGATGTTTACAATTGTTCTGATTCAATCATTAAGGAAAATATAAAGGATTTATAATTATTTTGTTGTTATACAATTGTTATTAAAAATGTAGATTATGTGTAATAATATTTTTATTTGAATAGCCATTTCATAACATATCTGTCCTTTTTTCCACATGTCAGAGGTGTCTGCTTTCACGGGGAGATTCTTCACTGACTCTTATACTAATGTTATAAAAATGGAAAGCTCTGAAAGTGGACAACACTCACAACTTGTAGGACATGATACTTTCTTAGGGAGTGTGGGAGAAGGTTTGGAGAGACTACCAGTACATTTAAGAAAAATAATGAAGAATACAGATGATGTAATGGGCCATCTTGGGAAACTACCAGAACACATACACTTTGGGAAGAGTATAGGGGATGTACTGTATGATCTTAGAGAACTGCCAGAACACATACACATTGAGAAGGACAGAGGAGATGAGGCAGGGAGTTTTGAGATAATGCAGGTGCACACAGAAAGCACCATAATACCAGACAACAAGACAAGAGATATGTGTTTGACGCCTAGAGAGCAGAGGCTGAATGAGTCAGTCAAAGTCGTGAAATGTCATGAAAACTTTGAAGACATCATGACTAAGATCACTCAGAATGATAACAGTCTATCTTTAAATAATGAAGATTATATAAAACATTCAGAAAATGTATTCTGCATTTCTAATGCAGATAGTAAACTTAATGTGAGTAATGCTGGTTCTGTTAAACTTCACAGATGTGATATTTGTGGGCTAGTTTTTATCACTTTTGATAGTATGAACACACATAAAAGGGAACATAATGTAGAGAAACATTACAAGTGTAATGTTTGTAGTAAGGGATTTACTGATACTAGAAATTTTGATGCACACAAAATAATATGTGCAGGAGAGAATCCTTATAAATGTGATATTTGTGGTAAACAATTTGCTCTATCTAGTAGAATTAATGCACACACAAAAATACACTTGGGAGAGAAACCTTACAAGTGCGATATTTGTGGTAAAGGATTTCCTTATGCTAGTGTCCTTAATGTACACAAAATATTACATACAGGAGAGAAGCCTTACAAATGTGATATTTGTGGTAAAGAATTTGCTCTAACTAGTAGAATTAATGCACACACAAAATTGCACTCAGGAGAGAAACCTTACAAGTGCAATGTTTGTGGTAAAGGATTTGCTCTAAAAAGTGGATTTAATAAACACACAAAAATACACTCATGAGAGAAACCTTACAAGTGTGATATTTGTGGTAAAGTATTTGCTTCAATTACCTGGTAGTGTATTTAAAAAACACAAAAATAAACTCAGGAGAGAAACCGTACAAGTGCAAAATGTGTGCGGTTAAGGATTTTCTCTAACTAGTAGACTTAATACACACTCAAAAATACACTCTAAAGAAAAACCTTACAAGTGTGATGATTGAGGTAAAGGATTTCCTTTTGCTAGTGTCCTTAATGCAAAAAAAATATTACATACAGGAGAAAAGCCTTACAAATGTAATATTTGTAGTAAAGCATTTACTCTAACTAAAGGCCTTAATGGACACACAAAAATACACTCAGGAGAGAAACCTAACAAGTGCAATGTTTGTGGTAAAGGATTTGCTCACTAGTGGACTTCATTCACACAGAAAATTACATTTGGGAATGAGACGTTACAAATGTGGTGATTTTGATGAAGGATTAACTTATGCTAGTAGTTTTAATGTACACAAAATAGTACATTTATCAGAGATATCTTGCAAATGTTCTTCTCTGCATTCAGGATCTTTTGGTCATGCTTTATCTGCAGGTCTGGCATCTCATTTCCCTATAGATTGGGCATTCTTGTAGAATATGCTCAGGGTTCTGGCATCCTGTTCCACAAAGGCACTCATCGGTGTGTGAGATCTTCAGTCGGTATAGATGTTCTAGTAGTCTGCAGTGTCCAGTTCTCAGGCGAAATAAGGTAGTTTGTTGATTTCTTTTGAGATAGTGAATTGGGTCTGGTGTACTGCTTATGTTTTCTGTCTTCTCTCCATTGGTGTATATACTGATTTCTGATGGGGATCAAGATGCTGAGCAGCGCATGAGCTGCAGTGGTCAGCGACCCATAGCTGACTGCTAGCGTCAGGGCCAGCGAACCATAGCTGCCAAGACCCTTCTACACCTCCACGCGGTGATCCTGGATAACAGGCTGCAGCAGGGCAGATTGGCTAAGGAGAAGGGATCAAAGAGGGAATGCTAACCCGGTACTCAAAAAATGCTTGCTGAAGTCGGATGTGTTGGACCAAAAGGTGCAACTATCGCAGCAAAGCTGTAAACTACGACACAATGCATTCCGTTCTCTGGACTACATTCCGCTACTTAAGCCCTTTCAGGGTTTGGTAGTGGGAGATTGAGAACAAACGAAGAAGAAGAAGAAGATTTCTGATGATGTTCTTGATTTCACTGTACGGTACTCGGTGATTAAATTGTGCCTTTTTGCTGCCATCTTTTGCCAGAGCATCAGCTCTCTCATTTCCCGTGATTCCGCAATGGGGGGGGTATCCACTGGAGAGCTATTGTTGAGGCTCTCTGGAGTTTTTCCAGTTCTGCTCTGATCTCTGATAACAGTGGTTCGTTATTTGTTTTTTGTATTGTGTTCTAATAGTTCTCTGCAGTCCGTGAATACAGCTATTTTTGTTTGAGGTTGCCTTTCTGTTTGAAGTATTCTCAGTGCTCGCAGGAGGGCCATCGATTCTGCTCTAAGGTTTGTGGACAACTTTCCTGTTGGGAGGGCCTCTTCTGTTATATTTCCTCTTTTGTGTCTTATGAATATGCCTCCTCCCCCGTTTCGGTCTGCCCCCTCTGCTGAACCATCTGTGTACACCTGTGTCCATTCCTTGGTATTATATTTCTCCTCAATCATTGTTTGTGCTAAAATTTTCAGCTTGGGGATACTGTGTTGGTATTTTCTTCTTATTCCTGGGATCTCTGTACTTATTTTGATGTTGTTTATGTTGCAGCTTGGCTCTTCATAGTTAATAAGCAATTCAATTTCTGTAGGTTGGTTTGGAATTAGTTCTCCATATTTCTGGTGTGGTTTAATATATGAATGAAGCTGGTTCTCTTTAGCCTATTTTTAACTGGGTGTTTGTTTTAGTTTTATATATATGGGATGATCAGGCATGCGAAGCATCTTTTCACTATGTGTCAGCACTCTTTCCTCTCGTCTAGTATTTAGGGGTCTTATATTTGTATATGTTTCCATTTTCTGGATTTGTGTAGTTTTCATTCCTCCTTAAGCCTGAATTTTGAATTTTGGTTAGGCGTTCCGTGTTTGTTTTTGATGCTGTGGTCCAGGCTGTCATGCCATATTCAAGTACTGGCCTGACTGCCAGTGTATACATTTTTGAGGATGTTGCTATTTGCACCCCAGCTTGTTCCAGCCAGCTTCTTCACGAGGGATAGTTTTCTGGTTGCTTTTTGTTCTATCTACTGTATGTGAGTCTCTTGTCCATTTTAACTCCAAGATACACAGGGGTATTTTCTTGTACAAGCTCTTTGCCATTTAGAATAAGGTTTGTTACATCCTTGGTGTTGGACAGGGAGAAGCATGTTGTAACTGTCTTTGAGATGTTAATCTGCAATCCCCAATCTGTAACCCATTTTCCAACAGTGTCCAGTGCTGTCTGCATTCTATTTTTAGCTGTTGGTAGTTTTTCTGTAGCACTCCACATTGGGAAGTCGTCAGCGTGTAGGGCACTGGATACTTTCTTTGGGAGTTTTCCCGCTATGTCGTTTATGAACAGGATAAAGAGGGCAGGAGAGATGACGCCTCCCTGGGGTACGCCTTGTTGGAGAGTTATTCTATGGCTCAGTGATCCATCTAATTTGACTCTTGCTGTTCTGTATCGGAGGAAGTCTTGTATCCAGCTGTACATTCTCCCTTCTATTTTATTGTTTAATAGCCTTACAAATGTGATATTTGTGGTAAAGAATTTGGTCTAGCTAAAACACTTGAAGGACATACGAAAAGGCATTCAGGAGTTAGACCATACAAATGTGAAGATTGTGATAAAGAATTTCCTTTAGCTAGTGTCCTTAATGCACACAAAAAAATACATACAGGAGAGAAACCTTACAAATGTGATATTTGTGGTAAAAAATTTGCTGCAACTAGTAGACTTAATGCACACACAAAAATACACTCAGGAGAGAAACCTTACAAGTGCAAAATTTGTGGTAAAAGATTTTCTCAAAATTATTGCCTTAAAGAACACAAATTAATACATACAGGAGAGAAACCTTACAAGTGCAATGTTTGTGGTAAAGGATTTTCTGTAACTAAAAGACTTAATGCACACACAAAAATACATTCATGAGTGGGACATTGCAAATGTGATGATTGTGATGAAGAATTTACTTATGCTAGTAGCGTTAATGTACACAAATAATACATTTATCAGAGAAATCTTGCAAAGGTAATGTTTGTTGTAAAGGATTTATTCAAAGTTGTAACTTTAATGCATGTAAAAGAGCACATGCAGGTCAGAAACAATGCAAATTTAATTTTTGTTGTAAAAGATTTACTAAATTTGACCAACTTAATGTACATAAAAGGACATATAGCCATATACAGGCAAGAAACCTTACAAGTGTGATGTTTGTGGTAAAGGATTTACTCAAACTGATCACCTTAATGCACTCAAAAGAATCCAAAAAAAAACCTTAACAAGTGTAATGATTGTTGAAGAATATTTATTGAAATTGACCCCAAAAAATGTACACAAAGAACACATACATGAGGAAAAACCTTGCAAGTGCCTTTGTAATAAAGTATATAGTGAATAAATAAATAGAAGTTTCAGAGCTAGTGAAGGTCAGAAGTTGATCTCAATAGGACAAAAACAATAATAAAACCTATGTTACAGACACAAGGCTTCCACCAGGAGCTAAGAACAAATGTGTACAATTAACAAATCACAACAAAAACCAAGATATGATGTATGATAAGGATACAATACAGTTTAAGTTAGAAGTCATTACAAGGAAATGGCCAGGAATCTGAGTCATAGTATGCCAGTTATTTTTTTATTTTTTTTTGGTGTGCTTTCACCTTATTTTTCTATTACCCAAGGTGGTGTGCATTGCACTGTCGTTTTTATTTTGCACCTATCAGCCCAATGCATTCGACTTCAGCATGCATTTTATGCCAGGGTCTGCTTCCTCCAGCATTTTCTAAGGGGTTGCTTCCCCGGAGTAACAGCTCGGTGCTGTGATGGGGATTGAACCCAGCACATTTTGGATTGTTAACCGTGTCACTTAACCACTAGCCCACGCCGTCCCGTATGCCAGTTATGAGAAAGAGTAGACCAAAGGAGAAATTTTCATTATGATTACACCTAGAGTGAATATAAATGAAAATGTACACACTTAGACCAAGTTGATAAAAACAAATATAGGCAGTGACCTCAGCAGGGCAAAATCAAAATCCAGCTGATGTAAGAGCTACAAGGCCCCCATCAGAGATAGCACAGATGAAAATACAAACAAATCACAAAAACAAACATCCAGAGCCACACATATATACATGTAAAAAAAAAAACATATACACATATCGGTACTTATAGACACATACAGAAATCGGTATAGAAACACAATACCTGATAGTAAAAATAAGAGAAAGATATACCTGTAAAGCAAAACAGAGGAAAGTGCAGGGGATCTTACACAAACATAAAATGTATTCCATAAGCAAGTATAAATGATTCTCAAATGCAAACCTGTGTCGATCATTGATGGAGTAGGAGACATTTCCAGTGAATCTGATGTGAACCTTGTCCGGTGTTGTCTAGGACTATTGAAATCGTCGGTGAATGGTGATCTGAAGTTATTGGAAATGTCATTGAGGTGTTGACAGAAGCAGACTGAGTTCAAGGCCAGTCTTCCCTGTGTATTGCAGCTGTTTCAAATAATAGCATAGCTTGTTGCTGTTGTTGCTAATGCCACTGGTACTTTAGTTAGATAGCCGTAATTACATTTTTTTTTGTGATGTTGGTACAACTCACATCTTGAAGTATACTTGGAAAATGTTACCGGGACCTCCTAGCTGTAGTGAAATATGAAGCTCTTCAGTAAGCTCACCACTATGGGATCACGGTGCCAATCCTCACCTCATTAGACTGACTGTTTTGACATAGCTCTTTTCCATGGGACATGGTCACCAGTCTAATTTGGGGGGGGGGTTGTCTTGATCAGTATGTTTCACCTTACCAAGATAGCTCTTCATCATCATATTTCGTTCCACTATTTTATTTTCACAAATGAATGCTGTACATTATAAATAGTTCAGGTATGTGTATTTAAATACTGAACTAGAACAACAAAATCAAATAAATGAAAAGGAGTTGATTAAGACACATTCGTGGAATCACATACAAGGATAATATATTAAATGCAAACATCAGTGGTAAGGTCATGTGTCAAGATCAAATGGACTAACGTGCCCCCGCTGTTAATGGTAAAGGCTTTTGTTATAAAACCTGAGGAAAAATCTGCATCCTGGGCTATATCAAGTCATCTCGAAAATATCTTTCCACTGGACAAAGGTAGCTTAGGAAGAGAGAGTGAAGTTGACAAATGGCACAGTTTCTTCCTCACTTTAATCCAAAACATCTCAGCGGACAGACCAAAAGGAACAGATTGTCCACACGGCTGAACAGAGATAGTGGTCTTCATCACATGTGATGGACAGACATCATGCTTTGGGAGACAGAAGCAAGAAATATGTGAATACCCAGGAGGCACTGGACAGATAATGTTGAAAAATGGATATTAAAATCAGTGGTAGAGACAGCAAGCTGCAGTGAAAACTGGAGATTCATAATTCAGTGAACTATGATCACCAAAAGATCTCCTACTAGGTTTTTGGAGAATAGAATTGTTTATGCATTCAAGTAGCCTTATTGCACCAAAATAATACATACCAGTGCAGGAAAGAAACCTTATAAGATTGTAGTAAAAAAAAAATGTTTAAAAAAGTAACAGACATGTTCCGGTACCATACACAAAAGAACACATGATAAAAACCTTGCGAGTGTGATTTTTGGGATAAAGTATTTTCTATATTAAATTTATCATCATGTAGAATGTCCTTTATAGAACGTTGCTCCCATCACAGTCTGTCTGAAAGAAACTCTTTCCCTTGCAAAAACTTCAGCCTCTGCCACAGGCATTCCTGGATATCTTGGTACCGTACCATCGTCTTCTTGGTCTACCCCTGCCTCTTTTGCCTGGCATCATGCCTTCCATCCCTGTTCTCTCGAGACCGTTATGTCTTTTGATGTGACCGAAGTATTTACATTTTTTGGCCATAATGGAATTGATAAACCAATTCTTCTCTTTGCTCAACTCTTGCAGAATGTCTACATTTGTCTTTTTCTCTGTCCAGGGTATTCTCAGGATCTTTCTGTAACATTTGCCTAGACGTTTTGGTAATCATCCATAATTTGCAGCCATAAGCTGCCACAGGAAAACCACAAGCTTACAAGACTTTTACTTTTGTCGTTTTGTTGGTGTTTTGCCATAATTTCTTCAAGCTGTTCAGTCTCTGCATTGCCATGGCTATTCTTCTTCTGATTTCTTTCGAGCATTCGCCATTCTTGTCAATTCTGGAGCCCACATATATGCAAAATGCGTGACCTGATCTATTTCCTCACCACCTACTGTAAATTTATGCTGACATTGTGTTTTGTCGGTGGTCATTATCTTAGTTTTGTTTATAAACAGTTTTTTATCTTTACTGTGTCCATTTACAGCTGAAATTAGTTGCTCTAGCCCTTCTGCACTTCTTGATAATATCACATGTGTCGTCTGCGTGTTGTAACTTTGGAATCTCGTAACCGCCAATCGTAAATGTATCAAAACATTCAATGTTCTCATCTTCTCTAACATTTCTCATTATACATTCCACATAGATGTTATATAGATAAGGTGAGAGGATACATCCCTGTCTTACTCCCTTTTGTACTGCGAACCAATCTGATGTTTGCCTGGATACTCGGAAAGCGGCGCATTGATCTTGATATAATATTTCAATGAGATGTATAATGTACACAGGAAACCCCATTTCCTTCATGATGTTCCACAGATTTTGATGTTTTACCGTATCGAAGTACTTGGTGCAATCAATGAAACATGTGTACATTAAACTCTCTACATTTTTCGTAGATATTCCTCATATTGAATATGTGGTCCCTGGTCCGTCTGTCTTTCCTAAAACCTGCTTGGACTTCGTGAGTTTCAGATTTAAATCTTTTCTCTATCCTTCTTAACAGGATCCGCAAGAGTATCTTGCTAGCGTGGCTACTAAAGCATGATTGTTTGGTAGTTTGTGCACAGCTTTAGATTGCCTTTTTTAGGGAGGGGAATATAAATTGATTTCTTCTATGCTTCTGGCCACTCTGCACTGTGCCATATCTGTTTACACAGCTTGTGATAAACTCGAGCACTGGCCTCCCCTCCTGCTTGTATTAGCACTGTTTGGATATCATCACATCCTGGGGACTTTCCCTTTTTCAGGCTTTTGATTGCTGAGCTTACTTCCTCCAGTGTTGGTTCAGGTTTGTGCTTTGTGCTATCTTCATACATGGTTCTACAGTACTCTCTTCATCTATTCAATATGTCTTTTGTTTCTATTAATGTGGTGTAATCCTCTTTGTCACTGATGACATGTGGAACCGGACAGAATTCTCTTGTCAGTGTTCTTATCACCTTAAAGGCATCTCTCTCCCTGCCTTGTTGCTGTAGATTTTTTGTCCTCACAAGTGTCCACTATGTATCTTCTTTTAACTTTTCTAATTTCTCTTCTAACTTCTCTTGGCAGTTTTTATATGCTGTATTGGTCCTGACTTCCCATTTGTTTTAATTGTTTACTTTCTTCAATGAGTTTCAGTGTTTCATCTGATATATAGCTCTGTTTCTTGTGTCATATCCTGGGAATCATTTAGTTTCCTGTCGAGATTAAAATATCTCTTGCGTATGATGTCAACTCCTCAAATGTCATCTATTCATGTACCACAAGCACCGCCTCAAATTTTCTTTCTACTTTGATGTTGTATTCAGTCAGTATTGCTGTTACATAGAAGCGTATTGGCTGGAAACCTTTGTTAATCCTACGACGTCTGTCTTGAAAACTGCAAACAGTAATTCATGGTCCGTATCGCAGTCCGCTCCTGGCAGTGTTTTTTTTTGCCAGCACATTTGTCCTCTATCTTTGTTGTACCAGGATGTAATCTATTTGTATGGTCTTCATGATTGTTATTTAAATAAGGTGTTGGTAATGGAGAGGTTATTTTCCATGCAGAATTCAACCAGTTTTTCTCCTCGCTCATTTATGTGCTCCAAACCAAAATATCCTCGTACACTTCTCTCTTCTCCGGCTCTTTCCACTCCAACTTTCGCATTAAAATCTCCAGTGATGATCAAGGTGTCTCTTTTTTCTACATTTTTCATTGTTTCTTGTAAGGTGTCATAGAAATCTTTCATTTCGCAATTATCAGCTGCTGATGTTGGTACATAAACTTGAATTATTGTTAAATTTCTTGTCTTCCTCTTTAGTCTGATTGCAACTATTCAGTCGTTAACTGAATCGAAACCGAGCAGTAAAGTGCCATATTCTTTGACAGAATGGAAGCCGACCCCGTTTTTTCTTGTTTCTCCTTATGTGCTGATACTGTATCCTTGACCGGCCCATCTGTGTTCCGAGACTCCCAGAACATCTATCCTAGTTCTCTCCATCTCTTTTCCAATCATAAACAACTTGCCCTGGTATAGGCTCCTGACGTTCCCCGGTGCCTATTCTTAGATTTGTTTTTAGTCCAATTTCAGAGTTTTCCACTGTAATGCAGTCTGGTTTTAGGCCGTCATCTCTATTACTTGTGCTGGATCTTCATCGTATGCAGTCAGACATCAACCTTTAGTACTGGATCTGAAATTGGCCTCTTCCCCAGTTGGTGTCGATGATCTGCCTGGCCTGAGGGCCTCATCATCGTATCTTTTCTTTTCTATCAACTGTCATAGGTTTCTTGGCATTTTTACGTCGAGTAGTTTGCTATTGCTTTCTGAATGTTGTTCTGGCCGCTTACCAATTATGGTCTCTGGTGTGCCCTTAGCCCGATACCAGGCGTTTCCAGCTCCCACCTTCAGAGTAATTGTAGACCAGGTCGATCTTCTGCCTGATTCACCAGCAGCTGTGTGTACTAGTCAGGGGTGGACGCTCCTTCTTGTCATTTCACTCACTTAGTTTGGCCAAAGCCGTTGCCCGGGGGGAGCCATACGTGAGCTAGACAGAAGTGAGGAAAACAAAAAGTATCCTAGCCATCAAGGATGAGGGTGCCTGTCACCATGAGGTACTATCCCTTACACACTTCTGGCCTACCCCACAAATTTAATTACCATAGGGGATCAAGATACTGTGCAGCGCATGAGCTGCAGTGGTCAGCGACCCATAGGTGACTGCTAGTGTCAGGGCCAGCGAACCATAGCTGCCAAGACCCTCTACACCTCCACGCAGTGATCCTGGATAACAGGCTACAGTAGGGCAGACTGGCTAAGGAGAAGGGATCAAAGAGGGAATGCTAACCCGGTACTCAAGAAATGCTTGTTGAAGTCGGATGTGTTGGACTGAAATGTGCAAATGTCGCAGCCAAGCTGTAAACTACAACACAACGCATTCCATTCTCTGGACTACATTCTGCTACTTACTCTTTCAGGGTTTGGTAGTGGGAGATTGAGAACGAAGAAGAAGAAATTACCATAGCAATAAAACATAAAAGAATACATGTAGGAAAGAAGCTGTACCTACTCCTCTTACCCCTTGGTATCCAGAAAATTATCTGTCATGCAATGTCGTCTGGCTCTATTCATAAATTATGCCATATACAACAACAGCATCTTCTCTTAAAGGATCATTCCACTGAGATCTATCTATTCTAGATCATTCCAGCATGTCGACGTTGGTGACCTCATCATACCATTTCAAACCATGTATTCAAGGGGACGGCGTGGCCTAGTGGTTAAGTGACACGGCTCACAACCCAAAGGTGCTGGGTTCGATCCCCATCACAGCACCGGCCGTTACCCCGGGGAAGCAAACCTTTAGAAAATGCAGGAGGAAGCAGACCCTTACATAAAATGCATGCTGAAGTCGGATGCATTGGGCCAACAGGCGCAAAATAAAAACCACAGTGCAACGCACACCGCCTTGGGGAATAGAGAAATAAGGCGAACGCAAAAAAAAACCATGTATTCTGCGCAGGCATCTATTTATGAATGTTTGTTACTGATTTGTTAACGACATTGCTGTTCTCCAAGTCATATTTGCCATGTTGTTTAGTAAAGTTAATAGCTTCTCCTTGACTCTTTTCTACCACTGATATCTGAAATAGAAGTTATGGTTACAAATATATTTTGCTAAAGAAAATGTTGGGAATGTTTTTTTGTGTTATATAGTCTGAAATGATAAACAGACTAGAATTGTTTCCAATGCATAACCTAAAACTAGCCACTTGATCTGGCATGGCATAGGTGGTTTGTATCCCATGTTGATATAAAGGCAGGTTTTATAATTGTCCTGGAATTACTGTGTATATAGGGATAGGAATGGATCAGAAGATTCCTCATCAAGCCAAATCGCTTTAACCCTTTACACCCTAAGTCTTGAACTAGAAATTAAAAAAGGAATTCATAAAAGCAGGAAGTTAATTCTTTACCTCACTGAAATATTATTTCTTTACAAAAGAGATTTAAATAATATTTTAATACAATAAATAGTAACGTATTAAAAAGAAGAATAATTACGGTTTCCTAACAAAATGTATTGCATTTGATGTGTAACGGGTTAATACAAGAGAATTTAGCGTTGTTAAAATTTTTTCAATGTATTTGTGCTTAGGAGACTGCTTGGCCAAGGGGTGAAACTGGCTCGGTTTTCACAATCCAAACGTTCTGGGTTCAATTCCCACTTGTGTCCAGTTTGGCAGACACTGAGTTTTTTTCTTGGGCTATTGCTCCTCCACGTACGGAAAGTAATGGCAACCTACCTTACTGCACACTTGCCAAGAAACTTATAACAGCCAAATAGGTAGCAGTTGTAAGAAGCTACGTTCTGTAACTCTGACATGCGACTTGCTTATTTGTGCTGAATAAACTGTTACCGATACTGTAGTTTTAATAAAAATAGCATTTAAATCCAATAACCAATCTCATTATTGTTTCTGTCATTAATTTGAACTTGAGTGTGTTTGTCTTTTATATTTTCAAATATATCTGAATGATAGGTCATGTCACGCAGTACTTCAGTTTTAATGCTAAGTTGTTCTTTTATTGAATCAAAAAACTCCATAATGGTATCAAATAATGCCCAAAATCTTTTAAAGCAATTGCCTTTGGACAGCCATCTCACTTCTGTGTGTAGGAGAAGACGTTCAAACTCATCATCATTATCATTACACAGTTGACGAAATAATCTATCGTTCAAGGAATGTGACTTTATTTTATTAACAACACTGATACCAACACTGGTTGATTTGTTGAGTATATCGCTAAGTTGTTTGGCTTCCAAAGCGCTGCTGGTGAATAACACAATGAATTGTTAACACATTTGGTGCCATCTTTTTTTAAGTGCGACAGAAAGCCACAATAGCCAACAAAGATCAAAGAAACTAGCCGCTTAAAGAAAGCGGCACTACCTGACAAAATGTAAATTATAAAGTCGTTGCGACATTTGAAATATAAGACCACGTGCAAAAATTCACGTTTATCAGTGCGAGGGTTATTAAGATATTAGACGGCAATTGACGGTAACCATCATAAAAGGGACTATAGTTAGTTACAGTTAATTCTCAGTCCACTTGCACCCTGGTGGACGCCGTAAGGAGACTAAGTCACATCTCCCTGGTAAATGTGCCCCTGACGTTATCAACCCGTGTCGCAGTAAAAAAATTGTCTTTGTGTCGTTTTTCTACCTTGGTCAACCTTTTGCTTGAAAACCCCATCGTGGTTGCTGCATTCACCTTTGAATGAATCAGTTTACTGGTTCTGTTGTTTATTGTAAACATCAACTCCAAATAATTGTCTAAAATGGGTACACTGGAAAATGCCAACTTACCTCTGACTCATTGTCGATCTCAATGCTGTTGTGATAACTCATTTGTCAGGCCTTTAGCAAAGGATCACCGCAAGAAATTATCGTGCAATGTTTGTCACTTGTGATAACAATAGCTTGAACAGTGGGAGCCTAAGTTAACTTACCACGCCAATACTGCAGAATGACTATCAAAAAGTACACCTTAGTGGGGTCTAATAGAGAACATGTGCTGGAATTAGACCCTCGAAAATCTTTGGGCTACCCTTTAAGAAACTTGATTATCTCGCTAAGGGAATTGACGGAAGGGCACCACCAGGTGTGGAACCTGCGGTTTAATTTGACTGAACACGCCAATACTGTAGAACAACTGACAAATTGAGAGCACTGCCGTTTGGGTCTAATAATGAACGTACGCTGGTATTAGACTCACGGACGACAAGTCAGCTCAAATAAAAGAACGCTACGGAAATCGTGTTTAACTCCGCAGATTTCAAATACCTGGTCATTGACAAACAAAAGCCCTCAATAAATTCGTCTGACCAAATAGTGAACGGGTGCTGGAAATAGATCTGAAGACAGGTCAGTTTTACCCTACAAATGACAGGGCGTTGCTACGGAAAACCAGCTCAAATCGAGAGGAGCCGCAGACACTTTGGTGCACGTACCAGGCTGATAAGCCAAGGGCGCGAGGCTACCATGTGGGGGATTACGGCAGAACCCTTGAAAGCCGCAATCCCGCCCAAAATCTCAGCACCACTGCAATGGGAGGCTCCTACATGCTCGGGACCTGGGGCTTGCGCCCCAGCCCTATCAGGTAGAGCCACAGTAAGAGGTCCTTGCCGCCCGCAAATCAAAGCGGGCGGAAAACTGCTTGATACTCACCCTATACGGCGATGGGGTGCGAAAAACACCAACCAAAGACTTAGAACCTGGTCGGGGTGTCGAAAACAGTAGAGCAGCCACCACACTGTGAACTGTCAAGACTCAACCACTGACCATGAGAGTTGTCCGCACACCAGGCGATCAACATCTCTGTGACATTACCAGGCTTGTCCTCTGGCTAAATGCACTCCGGTTACGATATCTACCTCTGTACGTTATCAGCCATAACTATCATGCTGGACGCAGAAGAGATGCAGACCAGCGGACATTGCACACCTGCCCCACTGTGTCAACACCCCAGGTGGCGGGGAATGCTAGGCGTACCATCCCTGCATAGAAGCCAAGAAAATAAAGGGACAAAGAGATACCCCACTCACATGCAAATGCTACGTTTCTGGCAGGACGTGACGATCCTGGGATACAGACACACTGGACTGCCTCTCTTCCGGGTAAACCAGTCCATCTCATATATCACATACCATCATTGCACCCTATAGACACGAGTAGTGAAGACTCGATAGTCTGGTAAGACAACTTCCATAGGAGAGAAAACTCTGATCGTAAACAACTGCTGCCTTGCAGATAGGCTGGGGACAGCCAAAGGCTAAGGAGGGCATCCCTACAGAAACGCCTGTTGAAATCGGATGCACGGGGCCGCAAGCCTAACAAAACAGTGCAACGTAAATCACAGTATGATGGCAGCACAACCTATTCGAAAAACGTATGGCGCTCATCCTGAGGAGACCCGCCAGGCAGCGATAGCGCCGGGCCCCATGCCTCGAAGGGGCCCACCCTTGACTACTGGTGGTCACCCACCCATGTGTCGTGGAGTCAAGGCACATGGCTATGGGGAAACGACTATTGGCCAAAACCTCAAGACCCTCAGAATATTACAGTGGAATGCGGAGGGAGTCATTAACAAAAAACTTTCCCTAACACATCACCTGCATGAAGGTAAGATTGACGTGGCATGTATCCAGGAAACGCACCTCAACAAAAACCATAAATTCTCAATCAGAGGATACCAGACTTTCCGTGTAGATAGAGAAGGCCACAAAGGAGGGGTCCTGATACTGACCAGAAACAGCATACCGAGTAGCGCGGTACCTGTCAATCACACCGGACAAGCAGAAATTGTAGGAGTTGACATAATGGCCCAAGAGACGAAGCTCCGCATTTTCAATCTGTACGGACCACCAAACAGAGACCTATCGCTCTCGAGTATGGAGGTCAGAGACTCCAACTGCATAGTGGTTGGAGATTTCAACAGCCACTCGGAGAGATGGGGATACTCTGACACAGACAGCAGAGGTGACGAAGTGGAAGATTGGGAGATAGATGCAAATCTCTCCCTAATCAATAGGCCGGAGGATAGCCCTAGCTTCTATTCAAGAACATGGCATACCACCTCGACTCCAGATTTGGCCTTCTCCACACAGGACATACACTATAAAATAGACCGCCAGGTGCTAAACCAACTGGCAGGTAGCGACCACAGGCCGATCAGGCTAACCATTGACATGGAAGTAGGCCCACAGGAAACAAAACCGCTCCCACGTTGGAATTACAAACGAGCCGACTGGGACAGATTTGCAATCCTGACAGATGGGCTGTGTGAAACCATCAACACACGAAACACCAAAATGAAGCCCATGGTAGAGAGCCTAAGCAAGGCAATAATGCAAGCCGCCACTGAAACCATCCCAAGAGGAGCTAGGAAAAACTATAAGCCCTACTGGAATGATGAGTTACAGAAAGTGGAAGATGCAGTAACAAATGCGAGGAACATGGCAGAACGAGAAAAATCCGTGGAGGCAAACATCGCCCTCAAAGCCGCCGCGGCGAAGTACAAACACACTCTCAAGCAAACAGCAAGAGAAAGTTGGAAAAATAAAACGGAAAGTTTAAACCTGGACAAAGAAGGGAACAAGCTATGGAAGCTAGTCAGAGCCATGAACGACGAAATCCCGTCAAATAAACAAATTACTATCAAGCAAGGCGAGAACTTGATCACAGGTAAGAAAGCCGCAAACGCCTTTGTCGATCACTATGCCAGAGCAAACCACATCGAGGTCCCTGCAGATAAGCATACAGACATTAGCGAAGAGCTAAAGGGGCACGAAAACATAAATACGGCTCCTGAAGAGCACATGATGGCCAAACTAACAATGCGCGAAATGGAAGAGGCTATGAGAACACTAAAGAGAAGGAAATCTCCCGGAAAAGACGGGATAACAAACGAAATGCTGATGGGGCTGGGCCAAACAGCGAAGGAAAAACTACTATCAGTCCTGAACCAAAGCTGGAAAAGGGGTATTGTACCCCAGGCATGGAAAGATGCAATACTGGTACCAGTACCAAAAACAGGAAAGGACAAAACAGATCCGAATGGATACAGGCCCATAAGCCTACTGAGCTGTGTCGGCAAGCTGATGGAACGGATGATAAACACCAGACTGATGTGGCATCTGGAAGAAAAACGAATACTAATTCCACAGCAAGCCGGCTTTAGACAGCACAGATCCACTGAGGACCAGGTCATCCTCATAGCCCAGGAGATAGAAGATGCCTACCAGGCACAGAAACACACAGTAGCTGTTTGGGTGGATCTGGAAAAGGCATTTGACAAAGTCTGGAAGGATGGACTTAGAGTCAAGCTAAGAAGAAGTGATGTTTGTGGGAAGATGTACAAGTGGATCAACCACTACCTCAAACAAAGAACGGCCAGAGTCCAAGTACAAGGGCAGATGAGCACAAAGGTGACACTCGAGCAGGGAGTACCCCAAGGGGGAGTACTGTCACCCACACTCTTCCTGGTATATATAAACGATATTACAGAGAATATACCAAGAAGAGTCCATAGCTCAATGTTTGCAGACGATCTGGCTATGTGGACCTCTGAAAAGAATCTCACCATAGCAAGAAATCGGATGCAAACGGCCCTAACATCGCTGGAAGAGTGGGCGAACTCATGGCTGGTCAAAATAAACGAGGAGAAAACCACGTGCACAATATTCTCGCTCTCATTAAAACCCCAAAGTACCAAATTAAGCCTAAATGGCAAAATCCTGCAGCCAAACGACAACCCAACCTATCTGGGAGTCACATTTGATCGGCGCATGACATGGAAAAGTCAGATTGAGAGAAACCGAATGAAAGCCAGAGAAAGAATGGCGATCATGAGGAAACTTGCTGGCACAAGCTGGGGAGCAGACGAAGGCATACTAAAGAAACTGTACACTGGAAGAGTGAGACCAGTTCTCGAGTATGGCATCGCGGCATGGACAACAGCAGCGAAGGCGAACTTCGATAAAGTTAACAAACTTCAAAACCAAGCCATGAGAATCATAACTGGTGGCATGAAGTCAACGCCAATTGTAGAACTTGAAAAGATTACAAAACTGCAATCCATGACCGACAGAAGAGACTGCAGAGCCCAGCTGCAGTCAGAGAAACTCCGAAGACTGACGGACCATCCAATGTACCAGAGGCTAAACAATTTGGGAACTGGGAAACTAAAGCGGAGAAACTTTGCAGAAATAGCCAAAGCAAAGATGCACGAAGATCCCATAAACGCACTAACAACACCAAAACCCATCACTACTGTACGAAAACCTACTTGGAGGCAGGATATATTTCCAGAGGTGGTAGAAAATATACCAGGTATTGCAAACAAAAACTGCCAGACCGAAAAAGAAAGGAGAGACACTACCTTAAGCTTCATAACGAAAAGCTACCCAAGCATGGACTGGACCCATGCATACACCGACGGTTCTGTAACAAACACTACACAGAACGGAGGGGCAGGAGCATTCCTGAACCTACCAAATGGCAGAAAAATAACACTGTCATTCGCTACTGGTAAGTACACGAGCAATTTCAGAGCAGAGGCAGAGGCACTGAGGGCGGCAGTGGAAGAAATGGTAACACACAGTGAAAATGAGAGCCATATAGTCCTGCTGACAGATGCTCTCGAAGTAGTCACAGCGCTAAAAAGCCAGAAAAACACTGAGCTTAATGACTTAAGAGCAGCACTCTGCAAACTGTGCCAACAGTCCGCACCAAAAAGGGTAGTGGTACAGTGGGTTCCGTCACACTGCAACATCCAAGGCAACGAGGAGGCAGACAGACTGGCAAAAGAAGGTGCAAGGCTACCACAAATAGATACCAGTATGACGTACGAAGAGTCAAAACGGCTTATCAAAGCCAGGTACATGTCCAAATGGGAAACCGAACATACTGGTTACACCAAAAACGATGCCTATTACCAGTTGAACCGAAGAGAGCAGGTCGTTGTCTTCAGACTTCGCACTGGCCACAACAGACTGAGGTACCACCTCTTCAACAAATTGAAGATAGGGTGTACCGACGAATGCCCGTGCGGTACTGGTAAAATGACCACTGAACATCTGCTGCAGAACTGCCCGACATACGAGGATCAGAGAGAGCAGATGTGGCCATTGCCAGTGGAACTGCAAGACAAGCTCTATGGTAGTGGCGAGAGTCTCAGGATGACCGCCGCTTTTTTCGAGAAAATAATGGTTACTGTCTGACTGTGTACGCAGAAGAAGAAGAAGAAGAAGAACAGTGGGAGTTTATTCAGCCAAAGCAGGAACCAATCGTCATTGCGTTCTTCAGTACAATAAAGACCATATATGGTGTTTCTCACGTTCCACACCACTGGTAAGAACTAACAAAAAACTATGCAGATAACAGTAACTCATAAATCTGAGACCCGATGGAGTGCACAAGCAGAAGCTGTTAAAGCAATTTATGAAGGATTGTGTGGACTGTTAATTTACTTGAGAAACTTTACGAAGATAGACAACAGATAGCTGATACTAGAACTTATGCCAACGAACTTCTGCAAAACATATTTTATTTTAATTTCATAGCGTTGCTTTATTTCTGGAACACCATCCTTGGAAAAATTGACCTGGTACAGAAGCAACTGCAGAACCTCATCATGAATTTCAAGGATACAGCTTCTGATCTACAAGGCCTTGAAAAAAAACTGAAAGAAATTCGAGAAGATGTGTGTACACGTGCGGTCAAGGATGCAAAGAGTAAATGTGCCACCTGGGGAATTAACTTAACTTAACGTCATTATGCTGGTTTAGAAGACCCTGCAGAGTCTGTATACAACCAGTTACATTTACATCTTGAAGTTAACAGAATTATAAGACGTAGATTGATGCCTGGAGAATTGACTCGGGAAGCAGGTCCTACTGCTGAGAATGAAGTTGTGCATCTAATGAAAAGTGCTATTGACAGATTCCAGCAAGAAGTTAAAACACGATTTACAAGATTGAAAGACTTCAATTCAAAATGGGGATTTCTGCTCGACATTCCAAATCTCATTAGAATCAACAATCATTGTATGAATCTTCCTCAGACAAGATTGCCTTGCACTCGGAATTTGTTAGGACACTGAAGTTGATTGAAATGAGTTGTTTACTGAGATTAAGGACTGTAGAATATTACTGAATATCCGTCCTGACACACTCCAACTACTCACTTGGAACTTCTTCATTTTATCATCAGTTAAGGCGAAGATGTTTTTTTCCAAATCTAAGGAGCGCTCTGCAAATTTTGTTTAACGATTTCAGTGCCCATAGTTAGCTGTGAAAGATAATTCAGCAAACTGACATTAATACGTTCATTCTTGCAATACGTCAATGGGACAGGGTCTGTTAGTGATTTAGTACAAAATAGTATTGACAGGAAAGCGATGGAGAAAACAGACTTTGACGATGTTATTGATGCAGTTGCTGCTATGAAAACCAAGAAAATTAATATCTTGTAAATTGTAAAACGATTATCATAATTCTTTTGTTTTAACATATTGTTCATGGAACAAATACAATCATATTTTTCAAACTTGTTTTGTATTTAACAGTAGTTTAGCCAAAACTGATGGTTTTGTTTAGTTAACAGTTAATCTAGTAGGTACTTAATATTTTAATCTTAGTCGACCTGTACTTATACAATGGCGGATGCCCCTGTACAGGTCCCAGCTTTGCCGTGAGCTAGGTATAGCTGATAAGAGGATTTCCTATGTAGCGGGCTAGGTTCGAGCAGCTTATTACTCCGCTGCGTTGGGACAAGTGCCGCAGAGGATGGTTAATTGATGTGCGAGTCCATTTTAATAGACTCAAACAATAGAGCAAAGTAGACCCGCGGCCTCTTAGGCGCCATCTATGCTGCTCTTAACAAACCACCTAACTGTGGCAGATGTTATTCCATGTCACAGTTAGTCGCCTTTTACAACACACTCTTTGTGGGACAGTGGTGTTATTCCTTGATTTGTTGCCTCGCATGACTTTCTTGGTACCCCCCCCCCCCCCAAATTCTATAGACAAGGCCAAGCCACTGCAGTTGGGACTGCTCCACTCGTGTCTGTAGGGGTTAGGCTTCAAGATTGCTACGTATTGTCTGGTAATGAATCTTGTCCCTTTTTGTCCCCTGGACCACCTTTCTTAGGTACTTCATTTCAGAAGTTTGTAGTTGCCTTTCTTGGGTTGTGGCCATTGTCCATGACTCACATCCATATGTCAGGACAGGCACATAAGTCGAGCGGCATACATTCATCTTTGTTTTCCTGCTTATTTCTCTTTTACTGAGGGAACCTCTGTTTATTGCACGGAAAAGTCTACCAGCAACTGCCCTTCGTGCAATTAACCCTTCTTTGATTCCTCCCCTGTTGTCTATTACCACTTCTAGATGTTTGAAGTTGCTGACCTGCTCCAGTGGCTGTGTTCCCAGAGTTATCTGATGTCTCTTCTCATCTCTAGCGATCTCCAGGGTTTTTGTTTTGGAGTTCCTGATGTGTATTCCTCTCTTCTTCACCTCTTCTACCCAAACCTGTAAGTTGATCTGGAGATGTGTCTCGGATTTCGTGATCAGGGCCATGTCATCTGCAAATGCCAACTATGATGTATAACGGGGTCTCATCTTCCAGTACCCTACTTCATACTCTTTTGTCCATTCCTTGCAGGCTTTGATGACCTCATTCTTGAGGATGATGAAAATGTACGGTGAAAGAATGTCACCATGTCTTACTCCACTGGTGATCCTGAACTCTCCTGGCGTTTTGATTTGATGTCCGCACATAATTTTGCACGTTTTATAGAAACTTTGTATAACAGAGATCAGGGGTCATGGGATATTTTTCCTTGCCAGACACTCCCAGAGTTTGTCCCAAGGGACTTTATCAAATGCCTTCTCTAGATCCAAAGAGCAAAGATGCATCTCCTTATCATAGTCAAAAGCCTTTTTGCCCAGTTGTCTGAGTGTCCATATGTTCTTTAGTGTCCTGTAGAACAGTTTCTGGTTTTCTCCAGCATTATTTTCCAGTTTCTCTCCAAATTCCTCCCAGGATTTTTGTTTGGCCTTGAGGACAGTCTTCTTTCTTTTTTTTTCTTCTGTTCTTAAATTTACATATTCTTTTTATTTCTTTGTTTGTTCCTCTGGTTTTCTAGTCTCTATGTATTTTTTCCATGAGGGATCAAGATGCTGAGCAGCGCATGAGTTGCAGGGGTCAGCGACCCATAGCTGACTCCTAGCGTCAGGGCCAGCGAACCATAGCTGCCAAGACCCTTCTACACCAGTTATGAGCATTTTGTATCTCCTCTCAACATCTAGTTCTCTTAGTTTGTAAGCCTAATGTTATTTTCTCCTTGTGTGTTATTAGGTTTCTTGCTTATTGTTGGGTGCTGCCTGGCTGGGTAACTTTTTTCGATTGCTCTCTTTATTTTAACTAGATAGTGGTTGTGTCCTATCTCTGGTCCTCTGAACTCTAGCATCCTCCATATACTTGAATGCACTTTTCCTGACTGTTACATAGTCAATGATGGCTTTTTCATTTCGTGCCGGCTCGCTTCTTGTGTAGGCATGGATACGTTTGTGTGGAAACCTTGTATTTGTAATAACAAGGTTTTATTCTCTGCAAAATCTTAACACGAATGTTTTTCTTCTTTCTTCGTTTGCTCTCAATCTCCCGCTCACAATCGATGAAAAGGACTTGCAAGTAGCAGAATGTAGCCCGGAAAACATTATGCGTTGTGTAACTGTTTACAGCATGACTGCGATATTTACACCTTTCGGTCCGACACATCGAGTTCAGCAGGCATTTTTGAGTACTGGGTTGCCTTCCCTCTTCAATCCCTTCTACTTAGCCAGTCTGCCCCGTTGCAGCCTGTTATCCAGGATCACCGCGTGGAGGTGTAGAAGGGTCTTGGCACCTCTGGTTCGCAGGCCCTGACGCTAGCAGTCAGCTATGGGTCGCTGGTTTTTTGGGTTTAGGGGGGGGGGAGGAGGTGTAAAGAGCGGCAGCCCACCGAATTCATACCCTGCGCTATAGACCGTCGCTACGCCACTGATCCTGAGATAATAGGTGGACAATTGCTCCTAGAACAAACGTTATTCCACCTAGGAGCCCCCCCCCCCCCTCACTTCCCATATGCGCTCAGTCCTTTTCATTGAAAAAAATGCCGACACTAGACCCCTAACTCCGTAGTTCTCGCGGCCGCTCTTAAATTTGATCTTGGCTTCATAATGTACCAATTTACAGCTGGTTCCACTGGAAGGAGCGGTCATACCATGAAAAAACTCACATTTCTGGTCTGTTAAGCTGAGTGGTATTATAAACCAAGCTGGCAACCCCTAGGCCACACGCTCTCTTATCCCGAATAAGGTGGAACTGGGTCTTCATGGCTGTATTGTAATGCTAGATAGCAGCCTCGCCACTATTTAACCATTTAATAAAGAGAATATATATAAATAAATATTTGCGGGCGAATAGATAATGATACCATGGTTGCCATATTGGTCGTTTGACTTACATTTTTTTAATAAATCTATCCTTTTTAAGAGCGTGTTTTTTTTGTTTTTTTTAAAGTTAAAGTCATAGACTTTTTATTTTTATTTTGTTCAGATCGCTTTGCGTCAGTAAATTTGCTTCCATTTTGTTATTGTTGCTTTTTTTAAAATTTAAATATCTAAAATCGTTTGCATTGAAATCAAAGAAAATATATATTTGTAATTGAAGCTGCAACACTTCAACTTTATTTTTCCCAATTGGGCGCAACTTAGTGCCCATCCGGTGGTAATAGTATGTAACAAAATCTGGTCACGACCGCATTTAAGTTTCAAGAGAATCAAGACAAGAACAATTTCGATTTTATACATTATACGAGTTAGTTATGTCTGTAATCTTCAACAATTTAAGTTTTCAATTTTTTTTCGTTAAAACACATCGTTTATAATCTTCGACTATGTCATCACAGAAATGGAAATCATCTTATGATAGCAAACTTAAGTACAACAGCAATTGATTTGTTTGGGCTTTAAAAAAAGTTGCTGATGGGTGGAAGAGGCATACCGGTACAGTAAATTGTGTAAATGCACCATTGTTCCAAAAGTTTGTAACCTCACAAATCATTTTTTTAAACGCTGAAATACATTATGCAAAACCAATTAAAAGGTCAGAGGTAACTTAAAGTAGAGAAGACAAGTAGGCAAACTGATAATGTTTAAGCAGCAGAATTGCAAATTGTTGTGGGCATGATATGCTATTGTGCAATCCGTTCCGTTGACCACGTGATGGAAATCATGCATCATCGTGGACAAGGGTGCACGCTGGGACAAATAAAGTTACACAGATTCGCACCGATCCACAGCCCCAACTCACAGAATACTCAATTTAAAGGAACGATTGAACGAAAAGAGAAGAGTTTTCATCGCTGTTTTAGCTTATTTTTGAACAATATGCACAACTAAATCATCATGCTTAATGAAGAACATTATCTCGCTTTCCTGGAAAACCGATCTGATTGATGACTGAAAGGAAAAAAGTATGTTAATATGAATCTATGATAGATGAATCTACGGACATTTCAACATAAAAACACGTGTATTTTGCTTTGTTTTCTAAGTGATAGAACAAAATAAATGTCGACTGAATTTCTAGGTTTTAATTCCGGTATAAGAGGCTACGGGAGAAAACATATTTAGCTTGATTGGGGAGGAAATTGCATAATGCTGTCAAAGTCTTACAAACTGCATATGGTTTGCATCGGATGGTGCGTCAAACATGGTCGTGTGTAACAACTCGGCGTGGTCGAGATTGAAAGATGTGTGTAGTTCAGATGTATATGTCACTCTCTTGCTTTGCACATTTAACATGCAATATCAATGCTACCATCAAATATAGGATTTTATTGTCAGATATACCTCATTGGTCTCGGCATAACGAGTTAAAACGGGAGTTTTTACAAAGATTTGCTTAAAGTGGTCAACGCAGCTCGAGAACCTGTGCCTGCTCGAACTGCCCCTCTTCCCTTTGAAAAACTTTCATGTACTGGGTGGCTTGTGCCAGTGAAGGCAGTGCATACATGTTGATGAATTTGGGAGGAACTGAAAGCTTCATTGCTGAGCTAGACCAAAGTTGGATACAAAATTCAAATCAAGATTGTTAAAGAAAATGTTGTCAGACTACAAAAACTACTTGTATTTTGTGTTTGTGATGTCTGATGTACAGGAATTTGAAAGACTGAATGGTCTGTTTCAACAAAACAAAGCTGATCAAATGACAAATCCAATTAAATTTTATTGGTCGTTTTATTTGGCTTTTTTCGAACTTTGTTTGGCTTTTTTGGACACTGTTTGGCTTTTTCTCTAGAATTGTAACCCTAGACGAAACTTACCTGGCAGACATTTTCTACTTTCGGCGTGATCCAAACATGGCGGCTTTGTTTTGTCATTTGTTGTAGATGTAATAGACGCAATTCAGAATTGACTAAGTTTATGTGGTATACGTTAGGCAACTTTAGAGTTTCTAAGCTTATTTTGCATCTTTACTTTTCTCAGCATACCCTCTTTACTCATTAGTTATTTTAGAAGTTCAGGTCACTCAAAACATGATTTTAATTTTTATATTGAAATTGAATATTTATATTATTATTGTGAACTGAATGTGATGTATTCAGCCAGCATTCTAAGAATGATTCTTCAATTTAAATTTTAAACCTCATCACTTCTTCCAAGAACATGAGATGATCAGATATTGCTGATCTCAAATTAACATTCTGATTCTCCACCAAGGACGTTGTTTACCGCACATTTCCGCCGCCATCTTCATTGACAGTTGTGTGTCAGTGTGTTGTCAAATTGTACATACCGTAATTAGTAATTCAAATTGTCTTCATTGTAATGTTGTACTAAGTTAAAGTACTAGTGATTAATAATTGAGCTCGTGGTCTTTTATCTCTTTGTCTTAAAATTTATCTCTGCCTATATTAGTATAGTATATACTTCCCAACTCAACAGCACCAATGTCCAATGGCAATAATGGAATGTTGTTTCAATTCATTATTACAATACAATATTACTTATTACTATTAATATTATTAGACTTCCTTGACCTTAGTCAACTCAAATGTTTTGACACACTTCATTTCAACATAAAATTATAATTCATAGTAATTCCATTATTAAAATTTTAAAAGCTCATTTAACTCATTGTATTTGTTACATCACTGCACAAACTACACAAAATTAGGCTATTCATTATATTAGGTTAATTTTGTTTGTGTTTTTACTACCATGTTGTGTGACATGATAGATTAGTAGCAGATTGATTAATTTTAGAAACTGGACATTACTGCTACACTATCATCATGGCACATTGCATTAAATAACTACACTAGAGAACGTATAGTCTATTTATTATTGTCCACGATTAACACTTACTCTGTGAACATCACTATGAAAGAAAATAATACATTTAAATACTACATCCAGAAATACAGAGCCCTATACTATTGTATCACTATCACCACGCTTGGTCTTGAGTACCATATTAAATATTATGAATTTATTTTGTTCACTAACCAGTAAATTAGATGTACTGGCATGCTTTTCTTCCATACTGTCTTATTTGAAAGGTCTTTTATATAATATAGTCTAGTCTAGATCTGTATTGGTTGGTATGGTGGGGGGTTTCCTTGAGTGTGTCATATTTGACATCTTCTATTTGTTGTGCAAGGGGAAATTCGATTTTAGTTTATTTTGTCCAGTTTTCTTTGAGTGTTTATGGAATAAACAAAGACAGCATGAATTCTCAACTATTTGGTAGCAGAGCTGGTTTGTTAGTGGCCGGAGAGATACAAACTATAATAACGTCGTGTATGCATGTGATGATGAAAACATGTGGGATAATGGAGAACATAGCAATTCCGGCAGGGACAAAGTTGAAAATGATCTTCATTTTGTCATTAGATGATAAGGATGACGAAGATTATGCCCTCCAGAATTGAAGAAGAGAGTAGTGGCTAAACAGGGTAGAGGTGGTGGTAAAACAGCAAGTAAAGCAAGGTTTGTTGATGTTACTGAAAGACATACAACTGCTAGTCACAGAAATGTTACAGTGCCTGTATCAGCAGAGGCATGCCAACCAGAGGGTAAGATGGAGAACACATTTTGCGTTCATCCTCTTTGCAGTTTTAGAGCTGCACCAGATTTGGGGTTAGATTCTAGCTCCCACACTGTTGAATTTTTCAACAAATTATTTGATGTGGAGTTAAAAGAGCATCTTATAATTCAATTATTACCTATGCCAGGAAAATAATACAGATGAACACCCCATCCATATCTCATTCTGTGTACAATAGGTAGGAGGATATTACTACAACTGTCAAGTCATCCCATAACAGGTGAGGTCGTAGGAGCACACATAAAGACACCCCCACAATCCAAAGTCACCCCTCTCTGTCAGCGGCCGCTGTCTGTGCCTCCTCTGGTTGGAGATTGGCCTATTCTTTTAAGTTGTCCTCCAATCTCTTTTTGGGACCACCTCTTCGCCGATCACCATGCACTATATGCAAAACTGTTTGATCATTATGTGGCAATGCCAATCGAGTTTCCATCTATTGACCATTGCCAAGAGGTTTTCAAGGGGCCCTATTCCTATTGCTGTTTCAATTTTTTCTTGATTTCCTCATTTGTAACTCAGTCTTTGTATGTGACGTTAAGAAGTCTACCGAAACATCTCATCTGCAAATCAACTGTAAATGTCCATGTCTCACAAGCATAGAGGAATATTGACAGGACCAATGTACACATTATTCTGATCTTTGTGCAAATGGCTAACCGTTTGTCTTGCCAAATTTTGTTAAGCCGTGGAAGCACCACTATTGTCTGTGCTATTCTGGCCAACAACTCACATTTTAATCCTTCATCACTAACAATCGAGCCCAGATACTTAAAACGGTTGGCCAATAGCTTTTACACCACTGTTGAAGCCTTCGGCATTGTTGGTCATTGATTTTGTCTTTCCAGCGTTTATCTCCATACCGTAGTCAAGAGCTGTTGATGTCATCTGCAATACGAAGGTTGGTAATCACCCCTATCTTGACAGTTTCGATATCTTCTTCTTGATCGTACACAGTCAGACAGTAACCATTATTTTTTCGAAAAAAGCAGCCGTCATCCTGAGGTCTTCGACACTGCCATAGAGCTTGTCTAGTGTTGCCACTGGTGATGGCCACATCTGCTCTCTCTGATCCTCGTATGTCGGGCAGTTTTGCAGCAAATGCTCCGCGGTCATTTTCCCGTTACCACATGGGCATTCGTCAGTGCCACCTATCTTAAATTTGTTGAATAGGTGGTACCTCAGTCTATTGTGGCCAGTGCGAAGTCTGAAGACCACGACCTGCTCTCTTCGGTTCAACTGGTAATAGGCATCGTTTTTGGTGTAGCCAGTATGTTCAGTTTCCCATTTGGTCATGAATCTAGCTCTAATGAGCCGTTTTGACTCTTCGTAAGTCATACTGGTATCTGGTTGTGGTAGTTTTGCACCTTCTTTTGTCAGTCTGTCTGTCTCCTCGTTGCCTTGGACGTTACAGTGAGATGGAACCCACTCCACCACTACCCTTTTTGTTACGGCCTGCTGGCATAGTTCACAGAGTACTGCTCTTAAATCATTAAGTTCAGTATTTTTCTAGCTTTTTTTAGTGCTGTGACTACGGCCAGAGCATCTGTAAGCAGGACTATATGGCTTTCATTCCTTTTACCTGTCACCATTTCTTCTCCGCTCTGAAATTGCTTGTGTATTTTCCAGTAGCGAGTGACAGTGTTATTTTTCTGCCATTTGGTAGGTTCAGAAATGCTCCTGCCCCTCCGTTCTGTGTTGTATTTGTTACGGAACCGTCGGTGTATGCATGGGTCCAGTTCATGCTTGGGTAGTTTTCCGTTATGTAACTCAGGGTAGTATATCTTCTTTCTTTTTCAGACTGGCAGTTTTTGTTTCCAATACCTGGTATATTTTCTACCACCTCTGGAAATATATTCTGCCTCCAGGTAGGTTTTCGTACAGTAGGGATGGGCTTTGGCGTGGTTAGTGCGTTCATAGGGTCTTCGTGCATCTTTGCTTTGGCTATTTCTGCAAAGTTTCTTCGCTTTAGCTTCCCATTTCCAAAATTGTTTAGTCTCTGGTGCATTGGATGGTCAGTCAGTCTTCTGAGTTTCTCTGATTGCAGCTGGGCTCTGCAGTCTCTTCTGTCGGTCATGGATTGCAGTTTTGTAATGTTTTCAAGTTCTACAATTGGCGTTGACTTCATGCCTCCTGTTATAACTCTCATGGCTTGGTTTTGGAGTTTGCTAACTTTATCGAAGTTCGCCTTTGCTGCTGTTGTCCATGCCGCAATGCCATACTCGAGAACTGGTCTCACTCTTCCAGTGTACAGTTTCTTTAGTATGCTTTCGTCTGCTCCCCAGCTTGTGTCAGCAAGCAGTTTCGATATGATCTCCAAGATCCTCACTCATAATTTCCTCCAGAAGTATGTTGAAAAGTGTTGGGGAGAGTGTACAACCCTATCTCACACCGACCGATGTGCAAAACCAGGCCCGCCCGCCTCCCATTCACAAGAACTTTGCTGGATGGCTTGAAACTTGCGGGATTCGATCGCCCACCCTTTCCGTTCATCTCTGTGAGAGGCAAATGCCTTAACCTCTTGACTACAGTGACCTCCTCTATATAATTCTGTGTATAGTGCATTAAAATTAGCATATAGTGACCAGATTTGAATTCTGCATTCAATGTGCTAAATGCTAAATTTATATATATAACATGAGACATTTGCAAACCGGAATATTAATGAATTTGGGATCACTATATTTGTAGTTTTTTTTTCCTTTTTGAAAGCACGCTCTGTTGTTTGATATAATAAAGATTTCATTGTGTGCACTTAACTGATGATATTAAAAACGAAGTTAATTTATTTTGGTGTTTTCAAATCAAGGATATTTCAGAATATGAAGATAAGAGAAAATTCAGATTCCCGTGGAAAACATACAAGAAAACATTGATATGATGCAACAAGAAGTGGAAGCAACACAGGTAAATCAGTTACTTAGTTGATCTAGGAAATCACACTTAAAATATATATTCAGTGCATTCTCAAATTTCAACATTATGTACGTATTATCTTGTGAGATAAGTCTTCTATGCAATTAGGAATGACCTTGGTTTCAATTTTCTAGCATTCTGGGTGAATGACATTGATTACAAACATTTGAAGGACTGTAATGTAGTGTTTTCTGATATGTTATAATTTCATAGTCATCTATATCCTGATCTGGTTTGTCACTCTTTCATTTCACTAGTCTGCAAGGAATCCAGATACTGATGTCCCACATTTAGTTGTTGGAATGAAGCAGGAACATGATAATGAGGTAAGAATGTATGTTGTTGTTGAATGCCCACAATCAGTAGGATTACTCTTTTGTGTGCTTTAAAAGATACGTTAAGTGGTGGGTTGTCGTAGCTTTTCTCACATCCCGAGCGTGCTGATGAAGGTGGACCACGGTCCTCCAGGTGTGCTCTAATTGGTTCATCTGCGTGTCGCTCTCTACTACTGGAATCACATCGATTCCTCATCTTGTTAGCCAGGCTACCATAAAAACAGCCAATTTCCAGAAAGGGCTATGGGGAAGCCATGGTGAGGGTCTTGTTCAGTATACTTAGCCTTAGCCTGACTAACATGTCTGGTCAGTATGTTGTGCCTGACCAAGATTCCTGAATGAAATTTTTGAAAAATTAGATGCTTGCAAAAACCAGTCCAAATCTCTAGAGAAAACGGTGAACAACAAGGAATTCCAACAGAAAATTCGAATAGAGTCAGGTACACTTATCTATTGTCTGAAAAATAGTTAAGAATAAGAGGAAGACCAAGAAATTGGCAGAATGACAGTGGTTAATGAAACTGAACAGAAATATGGACTGAAATAACTACCTGACAGATGGGACATAAAGGAATATTTCATTTCCCTGTTTTGTCTAGTGATAAAAGTGAACAGATGATTTGATTCATGTGCTAAATTGTGATTTTAAAAGGCAAAATATTGTGAATTTATAGTGGACGTATTCAGCAGTAAAAAATGGAGTAATTTTTTCTCGCACACCATTTTTGTAGGCCGAGTTGATCGGCTAGCACTTGACTGTAGTGCTCTACATGTGAAAATTATGTTTCAGAAAAGGTTGAAATCTACCAAAATAATTGTGAAATATATCAGTTGTTTGGTTTTTCTTCCATAGAAAGAATACTTTTTTTAATGTATAATTTTATGTAAATTATGGTAAAGTATAATGGATTTTCTTTAAATTGTCATAGTGATTATTCTGTTATCTTTTATTTATTGACATGTTCATTTACTATTTAATTTCAGACTAAACAAAACATTCAACTACAGCTTCCATTCCTAGCAGAAAAGCTAAAACAGGAGCAAATGTTAATAGTAAGGTCTATTTTTAATACACAACATTTTTTATGAAGTCCCTGAGATAAATCTATAAGCAAGAATATGTGTCTGTATGCAAAGAAAAAGGTACGAGCTTCACTAAAATTGGAATAGAGATTCCATCTTTATCCCATTAATTTTTTAGTTAATGTTATAACTGAAAAGGACTCAAGATGCTGAGCAGCAAATGAGCTGCAGTGGTTAGCGACCCATAGCTGACTGCTAGCATAAGGGCCAGCGAACCATAACTGCCAAGACCCTTCTACACCTCCACGCGGTGATCCTGGATGGTAGACTGGCTAAGGAAAAGGGATCGAAGGGGGAATGCTAACCCGGTACTCAAAAAATGCTTGCTGAAGTCGGATGTTTGGACCGAAAGGTACAAATATCGCAGCCAAGCTGTAAACTACGACACAACTCATTCCGTTCTCTGGACTACATTCTGCTACTTAAGCCCTTTCAGGGTTTGGTAATGGTAGATTGAGAACGAAGAAGAAGAAATAACTGAAAAGATGGAAGTGAATGCTTTATAAAAATTTCTTTTAACATTCACAAAAGCAGCATAGAGAAAAATGAATTGTGACCCCGTGACCTAATTTGCTTTGCAAAAGGTATGCTCATTTCACTTTTAACCATTTAAGGTCCATCTACCCCGCAAAAAAAAACATGCCGCTAGGTCCAACTACCCCAATCTACGCTGCTAGATAGTGGCTTCTCTCGCCGTTACATAGCAACGTAATCTCATCTCGCGCGAGATCTGAACCAAAGACGTACTTCCGTTACATAAATGTGCGTGTCTAGTATAGAAAACCGTTTGAAAATCGGTCAATATTTATAATTTCTGTGATATTTTTAAAACTACGACGTTTGAAGCGATGAAATCTTTGCTTCAGTCGCTGAGAGATAACGCCCTTGATGGGTGTTCGGAATATTCGGCTGAATTCGATGTAGAAATAGATTGCAGCAATTTGGAAGACACTAGGCCTAGACGAGTTGAATGACGCTGTGAATAACGAAATCGACGAATGTTTCCAGGAATTAATGCAGATTTTACTAGGGCTGGGCCTAGTCCTGTCGATGACAGATGAAGTCTGGTCAACACAGCATACTGCTGTAGCAATTTCAAACTTTGTGGAATGTTCTGTGCCTAAACACAATTTAAATGCCGACTATGCCCCACATTTATAAATGAACAGTTTTACGAATTGTGCACAGAGCAAACTAATTTATATACTAAGCAAAGACAAAGAATTGTTGGTGGAAGCCATGCTCAACAGAAGAAATTACAGGTTTCTTCTATATCAATTTTATGTTTGGCATAATTGCACTGCCTGAAACAAACCTATAGACTAGACTAATCATTAGTCTAATACTATATACTGGTCATCTATTAGACAGAATGCTAATGTGATGTCAAAGAAAAGATTTTTTTAAAAATTAATGACTTGGAGAAGGCTGTACTTCGGGGTCCAAGTAAAAAGTGCCGCATTCATAAAGTTTGACCGGTGATAATGGAGATGGTCAGACAAACTATTATCTTGGGAGAGAGTGAGAGCTCAGCATTGTTTCATTGATTGGCTTCAGTGGCAGACTGTTTTTCAAACAGTATGACAAGTGTCATGTAGACTATCTGTTTTGTCAACCAATTGTTGTGGAGAAATGGGTTCTGTTTCACATCGTGCAAAGGAAGGCAAAACAGACCGCAGTATACCTCTGCCAATCCATTCCTATAACCAACATATGGGTGGTGTTGACAATGTAGATCAACACAGATCATACTACCAACTGGTAGGACATCTAGGAAATTGTGGTGCTATTGTTTGTGGTTTCTGATGCAACTCCTTCCATCCTGGTGAAGCCATCTTGCATATTACAACGCAGAAGCGAGACTCTCAGCTATTTGCAGTTCCACCTTGTAGCTTTGGTTCTGGACTCAATCAGTCAATGGCTTGAATGAAGTGTCTCATAGAAAGAGTGTTGCTACAGACGTCCCAATCATCCATAAGCAACATCAAACATGATCTAGCCCAAATGACGGGATGCAAGAAAACATGTTTTGTTGGTTTCAAGAACAAGTCGAAGACTGCTCGTGGATATGGTATAGAGACTGTTTTTTGGCTGCTCATATTTGCAAAATTCACCTACACAGAGGACTGCCATTCATCATTCCATGAACAATTATAATTTGATATAGATCTATGCGTGATTGTATAATTTGTGATTGATAAATAGCAAAATAAATTTGTTTCTCTCTCCATAATAATGTTTTTTATTAAATTCTGCAATTTTATTT
This sequence comes from Ariolimax columbianus, assembly GCA_036924085.1. Lineage (NCBI taxonomy): Eukaryota > Metazoa > Mollusca > Gastropoda > Stylommatophora > Arionidae > Ariolimax > Ariolimax columbianus. The sequence goes on along the minus strand of JAVGWX010000005.1, from coordinate 72,148,402 downwards.
GTACATACGAATACTGCACCTTATACATAATTCAGTTATATATGTTTAATATCAAACATCATCATTTTAGCAGTAGCAGTATTTTTTATATGAATTTTTTACTGGAGTCAGTATGTAAAAATACGGAGTTACTTCCCATGTCCTGGACTTTCTGGTACAAATTGCGTAAATAAGGCTGGGCACTAAAGGGTTAACATTTGTGCATATCATGTTCAAGACAATACTTCCTGCTGAATCAAACTGTGTTGTATTTTTTTGGTCCAAAGGTCAGATACTTTTTGAACATAACTCATATTCTCAATTTACAATAGACATTTGCAAATATTGCATTAAAGACACGACTTACTTCACAATTCAAGTGTGTTGATGTGCTGTATAACTTGTAAAGGTGTGTGCATTAAAAATTAACTTTTGGAAATAATTATCCCATGTAACAAGGTGTAGAAGTGTCTTGGCAGCTCTGGTATGCTGGCCCTAATGCTAGCAGTCGGCTTTGGGTCATACACTGCTCAGCATTTTGATCCCCAAATTATAATCAATTATGTGATATCCTCATCTCTGCAGTAATGATATTTAGCGCTTTATATTAATATATTTTTTGATTATGAATCAATAAAATCAAAATCCTTCAACTCTCTAAGGTATAGGCCATCAACAATACACGCTAAGTCATCCTGTCGTGCCCCATCATTGTCAGCTTTGCCCAAGTCTTTCATGTCATTTTAATATTAGTTTTTACTTCTCTGCTCTGCGAGTGATTAGGTCTGCCACTACTTCTCTTGCCTTCAGAATCTAGAACAGCGACTGTCTTGTAAGGCTATCTGGGGCCGAATATGCAGCAGTGAATAAGCTGATATAAGCCAGCGACTCAAAGTTGGTTGCTTATATTACGGTCAGAGAACCACAGCTGACCGACCCTATTCTGCCTTCAAGCAGTGGTCCTGAAAACAATCTACACTAGTTTAGTCTGGCTAAGAAAATAGGGAAGGCAAACCCAGTACACAAAAAGTCAGATTAAATTGGATGTGTTAGGCTGAAAGGGACATATCGCAACCTCACTGTCACTGTATTCCCTTTTTTTGGCTTATTCATCCATCGATGAAATCCTTGACCTTTTTTATTGTACTTTTTTTTCCTCACATCACAGAGTAACACATTAGGACGGACTTGACATTAAAGTTGAAAATCTGTATTTTTGTGGTTTTTAATTGATTCTGAATTACCTTGATTTTAAGTAATTCCATATTGAACTGTTGTCTGTGGTTTTTAATTGTTGTATACAGTATAAATTTCATCTTTATTTTGGCTACCAGAAGATGGTGGTCAGATCCCACAACTATTCCTCTACATATTTTTGCATCTTGTAATGATGATCTAAATTTATTATTTATCCATAAATGATCAATTTGGTTTTCTGTCCTGTGGTCTAGTTGTTTTTGGTTATCTAGGTCTATTGAACTTTTTTGCCCTTAAGTAGTAAATGCAGAGTTTAAGAATTTATAGTTGGTGAGTAGAGCAGTAAAACATATTAGTGATTGTATTCTGTGGACTGGTGATACCTTTGTTGCTTTGTGGATCCTTTTATGTGGAAACATGCTGTCACCAATCACTAGTTGATTCTTCTTCTTCAGTGATCATCCAGAAAAGAACAGTGTGACTTTGTGTCATAGTTTACAGCAAAGCTGTGATATCCATGCCTTTCTGCCTGATGCATCCAATTTTTACTGGCTTTTTTGGGCATTGGATTTGCCTTCTTACACCGATCCGTATTCTCTTAGCTAGACTACACTAGTGCAGCCTGTTTACAGGGCCGCTGTTTGGAGGTGGAATAGGGTTTTTGGTAATTTATGGGTGACTGACCCTGATACAAACAGCCAGCCATGAGCCGCTGGCTGGTGTAAGATCATTCAAGACCATTAGGAATCTGCCATTATCATTTTTAGTTCCAATCTTGTGTTTGCCCATGAGCTCTTCAAATCAGATGTCATCATTTCCAATTTTAGCATTTAGGACAACCATTAAAATCTTAATGTCTTTCATTCATCTATGACATCTTGAGTAAACTTTCACCTTCACTGAGCCATCTTTGTCATTTGTTGGCGAATAACATTGGATAATGCTTATATTTATCTTCTTTTTGGCAGTTTAAAAATGGCCATAAAATTTCTTGGTCCGACTGGCTTTCTTCACCTTTTTTTGATAGCACGAGGGTCACGTCATACCTTCACTATTGTGTGTGCCTACGCCAGTGTTCCCAGAGGACAGTAGCAATTCTCCTGTCATGACTAACAACCCTAGAATGGCAATATTGTAGTTTCACATTTTTGTCATCTCCTGTAATGTCGTTCCTTGAAGAAAACAAATGGGTTGGTCAGTGATGAGAACCTTTGTGAGTTTCCTAGCATTCTCAAGACATAAGAAAATTTTGTGTTTGGGATTACATTTTTCTCTTTACTGGCTGGTCTATATTTTTTGACATTTTTGTGAATTAAAATTTATGTGGGATGAGATGGCCAGCCTCGTGCCCAACCCTCCCCAGACACCTCCACAACATGCCTGACATGTTCACAATGTTACTATTCCTAACTATTTTATATCTGCATTGCAAGGATAAGAAGTCACTAAACAATCTAATGTAAAATATCAACTATACATCATATCAATACCAGATAATCTTACTAATTTAAATACGAACTATACATCCTATAAATACCTGATCATCATACTAATATAAATACCAACTATACATCCTAATATAAATAACAGATAATCCTACTAAAATAAATACCAACTATACGTCATAAATACCAGATAATCTTAATAATAATGTTCACTTAGGCGCCTGAGCCTAAGGGGGAAGACTTTTGTCGCTGAGGAATGACTTGTGGACCAGGGTTTCCTGGTTCAGCCCTACAAATATGACCTAACAAAGAATCTCAACGTCAGTCAAGTGTTTCTGAGATTGGTGGATGGAGCCCTGTTTTAGCAGAGACCTTCATGTTGCAGATGTAGTCATGCCATCGGATGCCTAGGGTACGCATATGGAGGGCTTCTAGTCTCGACATGTCATGTTTCAGCAATGTCCAGGTTTCTGAGGCATAAAGCAGGACTAGGACCACACAGGATGCAGATTTTTGTCCTAAGGGAGATCTTGTCATTACTCGACACATGTCGGAGGTCGTGCAAAGCAGACGCAGCTAGTCTGATTCGCCTTGACATTTCGGAACAGATGCGCCCATCAAATGATATCATGCTACCGAGATAGATGAATTCGTTGGTGCCCTCTAGTGTGACTTTGAGTTTTAATGTCCTGGGAGTGGTCAAGAAGCCAGTCGACTGCCCAGCAGAATAGGTCGGGGCAAGAACACATCTGTCTGACACCCGAAGTCGTAGGGAATCTGTCAGAGAGAGTGCCACCCAGTCAAATTCTGGCGCAGCTATCCTTGTGTAGCTACTTGATTAGGTTCAACAAGGAGGCCGGAGTGCCTATTCCCTGGAGGGCTTTCCATAATGCTGGTCAATCAGTCAAGTCAAAGGCGGACTTCAAGTCCACGAATGCAGGCGCGGTACAGTTCGATAAGGATAGCGTTGGTTGCAGAATGATCCGGGATGGAGCCAGATTGTTCTGGGCGATATTTTGTGCTCAATAGAGGCTTGAGTCTAGCCAGTAGCACGTGGGCAAACACCTTCCCCGGGACCGAGAGTAGTGTTAAAGGTCTGTAATTACTGCGGTCTTTGTGACTCCCCTTGCCTTTGTACAGCGAGATGACGATTCTATTGTGCCAGTTGGCCATAGCGTGTCCTGTCTTCCATACTTTGCAGGAATAAATGATGGAGGGCAGAGCAGATGGCGTGTTTCAACAGTTCTGGTGAGATGTGATTCGGGCCTACCACGCATCCATCTCTTAGTTTCCTAATAGCTACACGGACTTCAGCTATAGTAAAGGAGGTCGATGTTGGTTTCCGTATCTGGGGGAGAATCCGGAGATTTAGCAGACAGATTGGGACATGTCGTCTTACTTATATAAATATCTACTATATGTCATATAATTACCAGATCAACATACTAATATAAATATTAGCAATGCGTCAATCATGGTTCCTTCTCACGTTCTCTTCTCTGTGTATTTTTGTATCTACTTCTTCCTCTGAGGTAATCATTCGAATATGATGTTCGTCCATTACACGTGATGAAGACCACTCTCTTTGATCACCTGTGTGGACAGTGTTTTTCTCTTGCTGTGTCCGCTGAAATGGGTGACTTTTGCTGTGATTTGGATTAAAGTGAGAAAAAAACTGCGTCTTTTGTCAACCTCACTCTCTGGTCCTGAGCAACCTTTGGCCAGGGGCAAGATTTTATCGAGACGACTGGAGATAGTACAGGATGCCAATTTTTCCTCAAGTTTACTCCTGAAGTTATTCCCTGAAACAGGTACCCTGCAAGGCAGCGAAAGGGGATGACATCTATCATTGTGTGTTGTGCCTTTCCCATAACCACAATAGGTCATAAGGACATCACTCAGCGTGTGAGTGATGTGTTGGACATCTCCCCTGGGCCGTGTTCTAGTCCATTATAGTGGTGTCTAAATTTTTCAGTCATACCAAAACCAACGATGCCTGTTGTGAAGGGCGCCAATCTGGTGAAGTTCAGCCATGTGAACTAGACCGTGAAAATACGACACAGGTTTACACATAATGCTAATTCATATTGCTGATGTCCAGGCAAGGATAATCTGAGGGAAGAAAGCACACAAAAAAACAAACGAATTAACCACGACATGTTTCCGTGAACATAGCTGTAAGTCGTAGACTAATGTGAATTCCAGGCACATCCGTGGCCTGACATGCCGTCAGACCCGCAGCCGGTAGGGTGCCATCAACTGTACATCATAATAAGAATACCAGCTAATCAAACTAATATAAATTTCAACTATGAGACGTGTTCAAATGAAAACAGATTGAATTGCAACAAGTGAATATATGGACGTTTACGCATGATTATGTCATTTCTGGTGTAAACAACATATACCAACCATCAAGTTTGCAAAATTTCATTATCCTCGGACTCATATAGTTTCCTCAGCAGACCGTTTTAAAACATGGCGGGTATGATACGGAATCCATCCAGAGTTGATCAGCGAGCATTGATTCGGCTGCTAACAGCTGAACGATGTCGACCAGTTGACATTCATCGGAGAATACATGCAGTGTATGGTGACAAAAGTGTGTCAAAGACAACAGTGAAGAACTGGACAATAATGTTTAGAGAAGGACGTGAGTTAACGAAATATCTTCTGAGACCAAGTCAGGCACATATATTGTTGCGTCAGATGCCATCTCCAAAATTGATGCAACAATTCGGGTGGACCGTCGCCAGGCTTACGTTTGCTAGCAGAGGAATTTGATGTGTCGCTAGGAACAGTTCAAATGATGGTTAGCAAGAAACTGAATTATTGGAAGGTGTGTTCATTATGGGTTCCTCGGTTGCTGATCAACCACCATAAGGAAGAACGCGTTCGATGGAGTTTGAACCACTTGCTGCGATACGAAAGGAGGGTGATTTCATTTCTTTTGCGCATAGGGGCAGGTGATGAATCGTATTGCCACCATTTTGAGCCGCACAGTAAAACTGCTAGTATGCTATGGAAAAATCCTGGATCACCAAAACCAAAAAAAAACCTCAAGTCACACATTTGCTGTGGTAAGGTTATGTTGACATTGTTTTTTTTACCATGATGGACTTTTGTTGGTAGGCTTTAAAGAGCCTGGTGTGAACACCAATGCCATCTGCTACAATGACACACTGCATACAGCAATAAAAAATAAACGACCCGGCATGCTTTTGCGTTGTGCGTCCACATGTCGCGAACATTGTTTAGAAAACATAAGCACAGAAAAGGTGGGAAGTGCTGCCACACTGGGGCAAGGTATGGGCTAGTTGTTAAGTGACACGTCTCACAACACGAAGATGCTGAGTTCGATCCCCACCACGGCACAGGCGCAAAAATAAAAACTATAGTACAGTGCACACCGTCTTGGGGCAAAGAGAAATAAGGCAAATGAAAAAGAAGAAAAAAACTGCCACGTCCATCCTATCGCCCCGATATGTCCCCTTGTGGCTTCCATTTGTTCAGACCCTTAAAATAATTTATGAAGATACAAAGACTGGACTTTGATGCAGACTTCATGGTCTCTGTGACCAAGTGGTTCAAAGAGCAACCAAAGTAAAAAAAAAAATCAGCGGCATCCGCTGTCTACCCAAGCAGTGGGATACATGCCTGAATGCCTTTGGTGCCTTTTTCTTACTGACCTTGTGGCATGTTTGCTTCATAACAATTGCTATATTTAATTCTGTCACGGGGATGGCATGGTTAAGTGGTACGGCTCACAATCTGAAGGTGTTGGATTCCATCCCCATTAGAGCACCTGCCGTTACCCCGGGGAAACAAAGCCTTAGAAAATGCAGGAGGAAGCAGACACTTACATAAAATGCATGCTGAAGTCGGATGCACTGGGCTGACAGGCGCAAAATAAAAACCACAATGCAACGCACGCCGCCTTAGGGATTAGAGAAATAAGGCGAACGCACACACAAAAAATAATTCTGTCACACCAGATGATGTAACTTTCATATGTTTGTAATAAAGCCACTGGGTCTGGTTCCATTTGGACTTTGTCTTGTATTTTGAATACTTCATGTCAAAGATAGTTTCATTTTAGCCCAATTTGCTTAACCCTTTCCAGTCATGCCAAACTCCAGGTCAAAAAGGTTGTGTTTTTTTAAAGAAAAATTAATTAGCGTTAAACAATTTGAACTAGAAATTACTATCTACAGATCGTAAGACACATAACTAAACGATCTATAACTTGAAGTATTCATAATAAAAGCAATATATTAGTATCAAGGTTAAATCTAAATAAAGTGGATGTTGAATATTGGCAAAAACAATTTTGCACAAAAACACATAGTGTGTATTTCTGCGTTAGTCCCTCAGTACCATTACCACAGTCCCTTCTGTGTCCCAGTCAAACTCTGAATCAGACGTGTGTTGAATATGCATGTGTGATCCACATACGTTATCATTGGTCTTTTATCTGGTCTTGAAGTCAAACTTTCTTCACACTAAATGTATCAACTTTGAAAATTCACCATGTTCTAAAATATGGATCTGACGGAAATAGCTCTGCATTAAATGAGAGCTGCATATGTATTGATTGTTGGCCTTCATTCAAGTTATTTTAGACCTGAAATATTGTTAACTAAATGACATAACATGACGCATATGTTAGAGGTCTATCAACTCATGTGGAAAGATTTTTTGTATTCGACCTGTTCCCAGCAAATGAAACTGTAAAGGGTTAATATTAATTATTTTTGTTTACAAAAAATGTTTCACTCACATGGTCTGAGGTTCTGTTTGGGTATCCAATATATATTATATAACCACCTCTAATGGAAGCCTTTTGTGTAGATCCATTAGTGCACACATATGTCCATGTTTCAGCGTAGCCACAATAGATCCTTGAGATGTCTACATTTAATTGAAAGCTGAGACTTAGTCTGTCATTTATAAGAATCATCCTGTTTTTAGAGACTTTATGAAAATAAATAATTCTTAGAAATTAGGAAATGTGATGATAGCATGTTTTATATTCACCACAGGCACACATGAAAATAAATATAGTTTTTTAATGTACCCTAAAATAACCCAAAGTAATGGAGAATGCTTGCTTGTAATTATTTCAGAAATGGGAGGAGAATACCAGTTATGAAGATTTGTACATGAAGATCAGAGAAGTTGACAGGTTGGATGAGGCAATGCCAGGATTGGACAAAGGTGAACAGTCTAATCTGTGTGAAGAATATGTAGGGAGGCATATAAAAGATGGTAAGTCTGTCATTTCTAACATAATCTGTGACTGGTCTGTGTGCATTTCTGAGACAGATATAAAGAGATAAAGAAAACACGTGGAGATCACAAGTGGATGACTCAGGAGAACACTGAGTGTTTGTTGAATATCTATAATCCACACGGAAAAATAATCAATTCGTTTTGTATTAATTTTTCTCATATCTGTTTATCATTATTATTTGAACAATATCAGGACTACTTTCATCGGTTTCAATCAGGACTGTATTTGTATCCACATCTAATTCAGATATATCACCATCATCCTGATCAAATACTAAATCATCTCTCTGAACTTAAAACAATCACATGTAAAGACTTAGCATCATATATTACCAAATATTTAATTATTCATGAACGTTCACATACTTTACATGGACCAAAGTTCGGCATAGTTCAGAAGTCAGTTTTTAAAGAAGGTCTTGCTAAATAATAATATTTCTTTACTGTGGTGGTTAACAGGGGACGTACAGGATATATAAACTGTACTGGAACCCAGAGCTGGAGGCAGCCATCAAAGAGAGGAGAAAGGCCAGGAAGAAGGTATAAAAAATCTCCAAATACCCTAAATAAAACATAAGTATAATAGCTGGACAGCAAAAATGAGATATATCACTAAACAAAGCAAGTGGGAGACTTGGAGAAAAAATTGTAGCAAACTTGATCTAAAAAGAGAAGGGAACAAGGTGTGGAGATTACCGAGCAACCTTGAAGGGAACAAGATAAAGTCAAACCCAACAACCCTGGCCGGAGAATCTGGGGACAAAATAGTATCAAACACCAAGAAAGCTGAGATCTTTAACAAATTTTATACTAGAGTAAATAAAGTGCAACCAAGAAAACTGCTAGATAAAGCACTTTTAAAGGACTCCTTTAACATCTCCACCAATATAGTTGCCTTTAAAAATTACTTCACTTTACAATAATTGAGCATGACGATGAGGAAACTGGCAAAAAATAAAGCACCAAGACCAGATAAAGTTAAAAATGAGATGATAAGTAAATTAGGACCAAAGGCTAAAGAGGTACTTTTATGGTTTATCAACAGACCATGGGACGAAGGACAGTTGCCATCAATATGGCTTTCAGCAACTATCAAACCCATACTGAAGAAAGGGAAACAACCAGGAACACCTGGAAGCTACAGACCTGTGTCGCTTACCTAATATTTAGGTAAAGTAGTTGAAAGAATGGTAAACAACAGACTAAATTTGTGACTGGAAAGCAAAAACCTCCTTGATAGAAACCAGGCAGGGTTCAGGCATGGATTCTGCACGGATGATCCCCTCTTTAGGTTTACACAGCATGTGGTGGATGGGTTCCAAGATGGAAAAAGCACACTAGCAATGTTTATTGATCTACAGTAGACATATAACAGAGTCTAGAGGAAAGGCCTTTTGAGGAAAATGGGAATAGAAGGAAAGATGATCAAATGGATACATGCCTTCCTGACTAACAGAACTTGCTGGTACAAATTGGGGAGATGGTAAACAAACTCTTCGGCAACTATACCGGTGATGCCAAAGCCCATCCCTACTGTACAAAACCTACCTGGAGGCAGCATATATTTCCAGAGGTAGTAGAAAACATACCAGGTATTGGAAACAAAAATAGGCAGACTGAAAAAGAAAGATATACAACCCTGAGGTACATAACGAAAAACTACCCAAGCATAGACTGGACCCATGCATACACCGACTGTTCTGTAACAAATACAGAACGGAGGGGCAGGGGTATTCCTGTGCCTACCAAATGGTAGAAAAGTAACACGGTCAGTGGCAACTGGAAAATACTCAAGCAATTTCAGAGCAGAAGCTGAGGCGCTGAGGGCTGCAGTAGAAGAAATGGTGACAAGCAAGAGTAATGAAAGCCATATACTGAACTTAATGATTTAAGAGCAGTACTCTGTCAACTATGCCAGCAGTCAGCACCAAAAAAAGTAGTGATACATTGGGTTCCATCCCACTGTAACATCCAAGGCAACGAGGAGGTAGGCAGACTGGCAAAAGAAGGTGCAAGACTACCACAACCAGATACTAGTGCGACATACGAAGAGTCAAAAAGGCTTATTAGAGCTAGAAACATGACCAAATGGGAACACAAAAAACTAGGCCTATTACCAGTTGAACAGAAGAGAGCAGGTCGTGGTCTTCAGACTTCGCACTGGCCACAATAGACTAAGGTACCACCTATTCAATAAATTTAAGATAAGTGGCACTGACGAATGCACGTGCGGCACCGGGAAAATGATCGCTGAACATATGCTGCAAAATTGCCTGACATACGAGGACCAGAGAAAGCAGATGTGGCCGTTACCAGTGGCAACACTAGACAAGCTCTATGACAGTGTCGACAGCCTCAGGATGACCGCTGCTTTTTTCGAAAAAAATAAAGGTTGATGTCTGACTGCGTACGATGAAGAAAAATGGGGAAATCTTAGCATTAAAACACACCTGACATAAAAGGCAGCCACCAAGGAGACTACATCTAATATCCTGTAGACATGTGCCTTAGAGACAATCTCTAGCTACCAAAAATCAGCAGTCCTGGTCTATACGGATGGATCAGCATGTAAATCTACCTCTTTTGCAAGGTATTGTATCCATATGAAATACCTGGATGGGGCCATATTCAAGTTTTGTGATTCATGCGACGAAAACCGTTCAAACGAGGAAGCAGAGGCCAAGGCTATAAAAACAGCAACTTAATCATCATTGCCCACAAGATAAAGATAAATGTCATCTTACAATAGATCCATGGACATAGTGGGTTACTAGGGAACGAGATGGCAGACAGATTGGCAAAAACAGGAGCCTCGAAACAACAATTGGATAGACCCTGCAGTAACTACACAGTAAAACGAATTATTAAGAATAATACTCTGGAAATCTGGATGAACAGGTGGGCGACGGGAACAACAGGTCGCAGTGTATTTAGCAAATTGGCACAGCCAAAAAGTAAAGATGACTAAATAAACTTCATAGAAGATATCAAAGTCTCATATTTCAGTTCCGAACAGAACATACCAGAGTCAATAGCCACTTGAACTGCATCAATCACCTGCCCTTGTGCAGACTTTGCTCTCATGATGAGGAATCAGTTCGACATCTACTCCTTGAGTTGCAAGACGCTTGTAGACACGAGGAAAAGATTCTAACAAGCACTGCCGACAATTACCAACACATTGTACGGAGCCGTGACTCAACTGAAGAAGACCTGTATATATATTAGAATGGCATTGGGTTCCCTAGAGCAAGCTTGCTCAGCAGCTATGGGATAATTACAACAACTGTGGGGGTTAGTAGGCAGTTTCTCATAATTTAGACTAAGAAATGCTACTATGGCAGATAATTTACACTCTATGCAGTGCTATTATTGGGAGCAATTGAGACTGTAGTGTTACAGGTGCTGATTATCACAAATTCATTTCTCCAACACTGGAAAAGCCATATTAAAACATGGTATAGACAACATACTAGTCAGATGAGACGAAATAACCGACTCAGAGTATTCCCCAACATCGTTATGGACACCGATCATCACCATGTAGCCCAAACTCAAAAGACTACATATCAAACAAACAAGTTGAAAAGACATATATATGACAAGGTAGAAGATGAAGACACCCACACAGACATATGTCACAAATATAGCAAAACTAGAGGATGAAGACACCCATACAGACATGTCACAAATATAGCAAAACTAGAGTATGAATACAGACACATATGTCACAAATATAGCAAAACTAGAACATGAAGAAACTTTAAAAAAATGTAATCAGGGACTCTAAAAGCAGACACATGGAATAAATATTGTGAATAATTATCGCTCGTGTGTTTCAAGAAGCAGAGCAATTTCTTTTGAAGTATCAGAGCAATAAAAGTGTGAGGGAAGAGTTTTAACCTCACTAGAATTATAAATGACAAACGAAGGGGTGCAGATTTTCAACCCAGAATAAAGAAAGCACAATAGAGGGAGTATTTCCTGGAACTCATAAACCCAAATGAAACACAGAGAGGCGCAATATATATGAGTACAACTAGATTAAAAATACAGAGCCTGGAATATTAATCTGAAGATTGTAGAAGTTGTGGGGGGGGGGGGGGGGGGGGGGGGATTGTAAAGTTGCAGGGGAGGATTTAATAACATGCAAGATAATTAAAGTTGTGAATTGTTAGGAGCAAAAAAGAATCCTTGAAGACTGGCAGAAACCTATCGTAGTGCGGATCTGGAAAAACAATGACACCAGAAAGAAGTACAATACCTACCGGAGGATATTACTGCTAAGGCCACATAAGAAAACTGTACGTGCAAATTCTGTAGCAGAGAATTTGGCGGAGCCTAGAACCACTGCTAACTAGGGCTCAATATAGTTTCCAGTGGAGTAGTAGCTGTACATATGCATTATTCATCCTGAGACCACTAAGCAAAATGAACATCGAGCATTCGTGGATCAAGAAAAGACTTTTGACAGAGTAAATGAAATAAACTGTGGACCATCCTAGACAACTATGGATTACAGGAACAGTTATTATAAAATAGGAGAGCACTAACAAGGGTGCCAAAGTGTAGAAAAAACAAGCGATGGTATGACCAATCCAATAGAGATAACTGCCCAGGTCAGACAAGGGTGTGTACTGTCACATCTTCTTTTAGAATATGTATGACATCAGAGCAATGACGATCGCCGGTTGCTTTCTGCATTTTGGATGAACCAATCAGTGACTATTCAATATGATTATGGATGTTTCCATCCAACCTTCCTCTTCTTCTTCTGCATTTGTTCTCAATCTCTCGCTACCAAGCCCTAAACAGGGCTTTGCAAGTAGCAGGATGTAGTCCGGAGAATGGCATGCGTTGTGCCGCTAGTTTACAGCTTGCCTGCGATATTTGACCATTTCGGTCCAACACATTCCTTTTTGACAGCGTTTCCGCCCTTAAATTGTTGGTTTGAAGTCTCTTCCACACCAGTACTCATTAAAAGGAAAAGGCTCTGTTTTATTTCACGTCTGGTCAGTACTAATTGTCAAGGTATGTGCAGGTGTGTTGGCCATCGTTGAACATAGAGTGCTATGTGCATTTTCAGGGCTTATTCTTCATATGAACTCAGGTCGTAAATTGTTGATGTCTAGTATGTTTCTATAGACAAAACTGCTTCTAACTTTGTATATGGTTTGTGCACACTATCTCAATTTGGTTGGAATACTCCTGCTTGCCTTCTGTGGGTTTCAGGCATACCAAATTTTGTATATATGTAAACATTGAATTGAATCTTGTGACCTCAGCGGTTCCATTTCTGCCCCCACTGCCTTGTGGGAAGACCTGATTTTCATTGGAAAGACTTTGGGGGGAAAAACTCTAGGGAAAATCTGCAACCTCTTCTGCCCTCAGTCGTCTTGACCATGACTTGCCACTGAATAAGTATAGCTGAGGACAAGAGAGTGAGGCCGACATGTACAACTCTCCTGCACTACAATCCAATTAACACTCAAGTCACTTTGTCTTAATTTCACTTTTAAACTCATGTGAACAGTGGCCCAAAAAAGGAGGACTGCGTTTTATTGGATTCTCAAGAACCACATTATTCTATTTCTTTGTATCTTAAATTAAATTAATTATAAATATGGGAAATTAATAACAGACCCAGAAAATTTTTAAAAAAAGGACGATGCAGAGAATCTGTTAAGGAACTGTATGATAATGGGACCTGTATCATGATATCACACCATTAAATGACATGCTATTGGTAGAAGAGAGATTAGTTGTAACTAGACACAAATTTAATAATGCATTTTCTTTAACCCTACCAGACCGCTGTACCCTTTTTCTGGGAATTTCCATAACTGCCACTATACTGCTGGACCTAATTTGCGGTACTTTGGGTAGTACGTGAATAAAATGCGTCAGAATCTAAAAATAACCAACCAATTGTAGTCAAACCTCGTGGTTAGTCATTGCAAATGTCTGCCCCTCATGTTTGAATTGATTTTGTGTGGTTTAACATGAAAAAATTCGGAAAATTCACAATGAAACGAGCGGCTGATGAACCAAGCACTTTAACAGGAAAGCAAAGTAAGTCTAGGCTTATGACAGTCCAACAGGTGATCGATAATTTGGTTGATTCAGACTCTGAGGAGTCAGAATGTAATCAAGAATACTTTTCCAGTTCAAGTGAAACAGACAGTGAGAGCTCGAGTGATGAGGAGAATCTTGAACCTTGTAGATCTAGAGCTAGATCGATAGTAAGAGAAAGGGAGCGTGTCCCTCAAACAGCTGATGGGGGAGATCTAGGTGGTGATGAAGGTTGGACAAGGAATTTTGTATCACCAAATATAGATCTGAATTTCAATGAGGATGGAAAAGGCCCAGTGAACATTCCAGGGTATATCTCAGAGGAGAGTGAACCGATTGACTTTTCATCCTTGTTTTTGGATGATACTTTCTGGCAAAATTTGACAGAGAAAACCAACCTCTGGGCACACCAATTGCATATAGCAAAGCCCAACTCCTACAATGCCAAAAATTTCAAGGATGCCACAGTGGAAGAAATGAAGGCTTTTCTTGGACTGAGGATCTATATGGAATATTTATGTATAAAGCCCAGCTATCTGGATTATTGGACAAATGAGGGCTCTGACTTTGTTGGGTTTACTCCCGGATTTCGAAATGTTATGACTCGAGACAGATTCTTGGTCCTTTGGAGTTTTTTACACATAATTGATGAGGAAGACACAGATATCGATAAGACAGATAGAATATATAAAGTTAGGCCTTTCTTGGAAAGTCTGCTCCCCAAGTTTCTCCACTTCTATCTGCCAAAGCAACATTTGAGCCTATATGAGGGGATGATCCCGACAAAAAAATCGCTTGGCCATCAAGCAGTACATCAAGGCTAATCCCACAAAGTGAGGCATCAAGTCTTTCCTTCTCTGTGAAGACTGGCTACATTTTGAATGCAGAAATCTACACTGATGCTGCACCAATGCCTATAAAAGACTTGGGCGCGGTAGGAAATACAGTCGTTCGTCTCCTGACCTCATGTGCAATGGAAAATAAATCTCATGGGCATGTCATGTACCAGTTCTACAACTCTGTAACCCTTGCTAAATATGCACTGTAAGAATTACACACAGGAATTGTGGGAACCCTGCAGCAAAACAGGAAGCAGTTTCCTAAGTTGCTGAAAAGTGTTTAAAAAAAACATGCTATGGGTGACAGTTGCTATCTATGTCAAGAAAGTGTAACATGTTTAGTTTGGCAGGACAGAAAGCCCATCACATTTATTTTGAACTACCACGATCCAGCCCAAAATGGAGTAATAAACAGAAGAAATAAAGATGGCAGTGTGCAAGAAATGCAGATGCCACAGCTGGTGAAGGACTATAATAAATATATTTGTGTGGGCCAGTTTTAATTCTTACATCTTGTATGTGGGCCAGTTATAATTCTTACATCTTGTATGCTTCAAAGCAGCAAGCTGCTTCAAAAAAGCCAGTTTATTTCACCAGATATATTCAGAAACTGTACCTGCAACTTGTTGGTAGATACAGGACATCAGCCCACCAACACTGACAAAAAGGAACCCTGCCCTCAACGGATGACCCCAGGCAATCATTTTCCAGAGATTCCCTCTGGGAAATCATCTAATCATATCTGTGTTGTGTGCATGGAAAGGTACTCCAGGTACAACAAGCAAAATCCTGGAGTGTCTTACAAAGACAATCCATGCAAGAAGGTGAAGAGCAACATCTGGTGCTCCCTTTGTAAGAAGTACCTCTGTGTAAAACAAGGCTCATCTTGCTGGGCGGATTGGCACACAAAGGTGGAATATTGGCGCTAGATGAAAGGTAGACCTATTTTCTACAATGTCTCCAAGTTACATCTTATTCTAACTACTTGTTTGCATGTAACTAACATTTTTCTATATCATGTTGGTTTTTTCTCTTTAATGCTTAGGAGCCCAGGTATGGGGGACAGTTAGGTTCAGGGCCTCAGGTCTGGTAGGGTTAATCCCGAACAACAAAGCACTAGGGATAGATGAGTTACCTATCGAGCTACTCATAGCAGTAAAAGAGACTACAACATTTATTTCTTCAACATGTTAATGACATTTACAACGTTGTAATATGGCCAAAATATCACAACTTCAATATTAATTCCTTTGCCAAAAAAAATCAAATGCAATAGAATGAGGTCAATTTAGAAAGATAAATAACACATACAATTTAAATTCTATTGAAGATGAAGAAGAGAATTGATGGTAAGATAGAGAAGAAAGACAACCAGTTTGTAATGTCATCTGATCATTGCGGATTCTCGCAGAAAGAATGATTGATCAAGGACGATTACTATTTATCTACTTTATTGACTACGATCAAGTCATCTGGAGAATACCTTTTCAGATGCTGCAGCAAATATGTATAGAAAGACCACTCATTAGGTTAATCCAGAACCTGTATGAAAATCAAGAGGCAATTATTTCAATCAAAGAAGAAATCACAGATCAAGTTTTGATATACAGGGTGTGCGATAAGATTGCTTGCTTTCACCAAGTCTATATATTGCATATTCTGAGATTATGATGGAAAAGGTTGTTCACAGTTGAGTAGGGGTGTCCAAGTCAATGGTAAGAAAGTTAATGCCATCAAATTTTTTAATGACCAAGCCATAGTGGGAGGATCAGTGGCAACTTAGCATGAAGAGTTTGGCATGAAAATAAACACATGGAAGACAAAGACTTTGGTAATATCCAAACAACATAAGCATAAGCAAATAAATATTATCAAAGAAAAAATAATTGAACAAGAACAGAAGTTTACATATCTAGGGCAAACTATAACAGATGATGTCCACAGTGAGACATAAATTCAGACAACGATTGCAATGGCAAAAATGAACTTCAGAGAAAAACAAAGAATATTAAGATAATCACTACTCATATATTGCCAATTGCACTGTTTGGGATTGAAACATAGACATGGAAGCTTGAAAGCATTTAAAATGTGGTGCTACCGTAGAATGGAAAGAGTGATTCAGACAGAAAGAAGATGCAATGACAATGTCTTCACTGAAGTTGGCGCACAAAGACAAATATTGGAAATGATTTAAAAAATGTCAATTGAGTTGGCTGAGTCAGAATATGAACACGACAGTCTTCTACAGAAGATACCAGAGGGCAAGATTCATGGGAAGAGGACAGAGACAACCAAGACTCTCCTTTACATTTCAGACATGCAGAGAAAAGTACAAACCAATTCTGAAATGAAGAGAGCTGCAGTGGATAGGGTCAAATGAAGAGACTAACACAAACGACCTTGCAACCAGCTTCAGACCTGATCAACCAGATGATGAAGATGATTATGGCAAGCAAATAAGATGTGGATTATTGCTAATTGTGTTTACTTTCTTGTTCTTATACAATCATTAGTGAAAATGTAGAGAATGTCTACTATTGTTGTTATACAATTGTTATTGCAAATGTAGTTTGTGTCTATTATATTTTTATTTAAATATCCATTTCATAACATTTCTGTCCTTTTTTCCCACATGTCAGAGGTGTCTGCTTTCACAGGGAGCTTCTTCGCTGACTCTTATACTAATGTTGTAAAAATGGAAAGCTCTGAAAGTGGACAACACTTACACCTTGTAGGACATGATATGTTCTCAGAGCTGCTACCAGAGAACATCAGAATTCCAGAGAAGACCACAGGGAGTGTGGGAGAAGGTTTGGAGATACTACAAGTACATTTAAGAAAAATGGTGAAGAATACAGATGATGTAATGGACTATCTTGAGAGACTACCAGAACACATACACATTGAGAAGGACAAAGCAGGTAGTTTTGAGATAATGCAGGTGCACACAGAAAGCACCATTATGACACCAGAAAGCAAGACAAGAGATATGTGTTTGACGCCTAGAGAGCAGAGACTGAATGAGTCAGTCAAAGTCATGAAATGTCATGAAAACTTTGAAGACATCACGGCTAAGATCACTCAGAATGATAACAGTTTGTCTTTGAATAATGAAGATTGTAAAAAACAGTCAGAAAATGTATTCTGCATTTCTAATGCAGATACTAAACTTAATGTGAGTAGTGCTGGTTCAGATAAACTTCACCGAAGTGATGCTTGTGGGCTAGTTTTTAGCACTTTTGGTAGTATGAACACACATAAAAGGGAACATAAGATAGAGAAACTTTACAAGTGTAATGTTTGTAGTAAGGGATTTTCTAATACTAGAAATCTTGATGCACACAAAATAATACACGCAGAAGAGAAACCTTATAAATGTGATATTTGTGGTAAAGAATTTGCTCTAACTAGTCGACTTAATGCACACACAAAAATACATATAGCAGAGAAACTTTACAAATGTGATATTTGTGGTAAAGAATTTGCTCTATCTAGTAGACTTAATGCACACAAAATAACACACTCGGGAAAGAAACCTTACAAGTGTGATGTTTGTGGTAAAGGATTTCCTTATGCTAGTGTCCTTAATGCACACAAAATATTACATACAGGAGAGAAGCCTTACAAATGTGATATTTGTGATAAAGAATTTGCTCAAACGTGTGGACTTAGTGCACACACAAAAATACACTTGGAAGAGAAACCTTACAAGTGCAATGTTTGTGGTAAAGGATTTGCTCAAACTAATAGACTTAATGAACACACAAAAATACACTCAGGAGAGAAACCTTACAAGTGCAATGTTTGTGGTAAAGGATTTGTTAAAAATAGTGGACTTACTTCACATACAACAATACACTCAGGTGAGAAACCTTACAAATGCAATGTTTGTAGTAAACAATTTGCTCAAACTATTGGACTTAGTACACATATAAAAATACATTTGGAAGAGAAACCATACAAGTGCAATATTTGTGGTAAAGGATTTACTCAAACTAATAGACTTAATGAACACACAAAAATACACTCAGGAGAGAAACCTTACAAGTGCAATGTTTGTGGTAAAGGATTTGTTAAAAATAGTGGACTTACTTCACATACAACAATACACTCAGGTGAGAAACCTTACAAATGCAATGATTGTGGTAAAGAATTTGCTCAAACTAGTGGACTTAATTCACATATAAAAATACACTTGGAAGAGAAACCTTACAAGTGCAATGTTTGTGGTAAAGAATTTGCTCTAACTAGTAGACTTAATGCACACACAAAAATACACTCTGGAGAGAAACCTTACAAGTGCAATGTTTGTGGTAAAGGATTTGTTAAAAATAGTGGACTTACTTCACACACAACAATACACTCAGGTGAGAAACCTTACAAATGCAATGATTGTGGTAAAGGATTTGCTCAAAGTAGTGGGCTTAGTACACACACAAAAATACACTTGGAAGAGAAACCTTACAAGTGCAAAATTTGTGGTAAAAGATGTGCTACAGCTAGTGGAATTAATGGACATACAAAAATACACTCTGGAGAGAAACTTTACAAGTGCAATGTTTGTAATAAGAGATTTGCTAATAGTAGAAATCTTAATGAACACAAACAATTACATACAGGAGATAAACCGTACAAATGTGATATTTGTGGTAAACATTTTGCTCTAACTAGTAGACTTAATGCACATAAAAAAATACACTCTGGAGAGAAACCTTACAAGTGCAATGTTTGTGGTAAAGAATTTACTTTAACTAGTGGATTAAATAAACACAAAATATTACATACATGAGAAAAGCCTTACAAATGTGATATTTTTGGAAAAGAATTTGCTCACGCTAAAACACTTGAAACACACACGCAATACATTCAGTAGTTGGACCGTATAAATGTGATGATTGCGCTAAAGGATTTGCTTATGCTAATACACACAAAAATACACTTAGGAAAGGAACCTTACAAGTGCAAAATTTGTGGTAAAAGATTTGCTCCAAGTTATTACCTTAATGAACATGTATTTAAATACACACAAGAGAGAAACCTTACAAGTGATATGTTTGTGGTAAAGGATTTTCTGTAACTAAAAGACTTAATGCACACACAAAAATATATTCGTGAGTGAGACGTTACAAATGTGATGATTTACTTATGCTACTAGCGTTAATGTACACAAAATAATACATTTATCAGAGAAATCTTGCAAATGTAACATTTGTTGGGAAGGATTTATTAAAGATAACTTTAATGCATGCAAAGGGGCACATTCAAGTCAGAAACATTGCAAATGTAATTTTTCTTGTAATAGATTTACTAAATTTAATCAACTTAATGTACATAAAAAGACATATGGCCATATACAGCCGAAGCCTTACAAGTGTGATGTTTTTGGTAAAGGATTAACTCAAAACTTATAACCTTAATGCACTCAAAAGAATACAAAAAGAAACCTTAACAAGTGTAATGATTGTTGAAGAATATTTACTGAAATTGGCCGGAAAAAATGTACACAAAAGAACACATACATGAGATAAAACCTTGCAAGAACGTTTGTAATAAAGTATGTAGTGAATAAATAAATAGCAGTTGATCTCAATATTTAAAGATAATGGCTCAGTGACTGCACCAGGACATAAACAATAATAAAACCTATGTAACAGTAACAAGGCTTCCATCAGGAATAAAGAACAAATGTGTACAACTAACAAATCACAACAAAAACCAAGACATGATAAGGATACAATACAGTTTAAGTCATTGCAAGGAAGTGGCCAGGAATCTGAGTCATAGTATGCCAAATAGGAAAGAGTAGACCAAGGGAGAAATGGTCAATATGATTACACCTAGAGTGAATATAAATGGAAATGTACACACTTAGACCAAGTTGATAAAAACAAATAAAGGTAGTGACCTCAGCAAGACAAACAAAAAATCTAAATCCAGCTCTTGTAAGGGCCACAAGGCTCCCATCAGGGATAGAAACAAACTAAAACACAAATAAATCACAAAAACAAATATCCAGATCCACACATATATACATGTATTTAAAAAACAAACATATACACATATATATAGACACGCATACAGGAATGGGTATATAAACACAATATCCTGTAGTAATAATAAGAGAGAGATATAGCGGTAGAGCAAAAGAGAGAAAAGTGCAGGAGATCTTACACAAACATAAAATGTATTCAAAAGTTGAGGTATAAAGATTCCATAAGCAAGTATAAATGATTCTCAAACTCAAACCTGTGTCGATCATTGATGGAGTAGGAGACATTTCCAGTGAATCTGATGTGAACCTTGTCCTGTGTTGTCTAGGACTATTGAAATCGTTGGTGAATGGTGATCTGAAGTTATTGGAAATGTCATTGAGGTGTTGACAGAAGCAGACTGAGTTCAAGGCCAGTCTTCCCTGTGTATTGCAGCTGTTTCAAATAATAGCATAGCTTGTTCCTGTTTTTGTTAATGCCACTGGTACTTTAGTTAGATAGCCGTAATGACGTTTTTTTGTGGTTGAGTACATCACCTCACATCCTGGTGTACTTGAATATTTGACCGTGGCCTTCCTGGCTGTAGTAAAATCTGAGGCTCTTCAGTAAGCTCACCACTATGGAATCACAGTGCTGATCCTCACCTCATTGGCCTGACTGTTTTGACATAGCTCTTTTTCATGGGGCATGGTCACCAGTCTGATTTGAGGGGGGCGTCTTGATCAGTTTAGTTTGTTTCACCTTACCAAGATAGCTCTTCATGCTTTACATTATAAATAGTTCAGGTATGTGTATTTAAATAGTGAACTAGAACAACAAAATTAAATAAATGAAAAGGAGATGATTAAGACTCATTCTTGGAATAACATACAAGGATAGTATATCAAATGCAAACATCAGTGGTACGGTCATGTGTCAAGATCAAATGAACTAACGTGCCCCCGCTGCCTTATGGGATACCTGTTTACAGTAAAGGCTCCTGGAGTAAATCCTGAGGAAAAATCTGCATCCTGGTCTATATCAAGTCATCTCGATAATGTCTTGCCACTGGACAAAGGTAGCTTAGGATGAGAGAGTAAAGTTGACAAATGGCAGTTTCTTTCTCACTTTAATCCGAAAAACCCCAGCGGGCAGAGCAAAAGGAACAGATTGTCCACACGGCTGAACAGAGATAGTAGTCTTCATCGCATGTGATGGACGGACATCATGCTTGGAGAGACAGAAGCAAAAAATATGTGAATACCCAAGATGCACTGGACAGATAATGTTCAAAAATGGATATAAAATCAGTGATAGAGACAGCAAGACTAGTGATGGAATGGCAGCAGTGAAAACTAGAGGTTCAGTGAATTGTGATCACCAAAAGATCTACTAGATTTTACTATAAAGTATGCCATATCCAGCACCAGCATCTTCTCTTTATGGAATATTCCACTGAGATCTAGCTATTCTAGATCATTCCAGCATGTCGACGTTGGTGACCTCATCATACCATTTCAAACCATGTATTCTGCGCAGGCATCTATTTATGAATGTTTGTAAATGATTTGTTAACGACATTGCTGTTCTCCAAGTCATATTTGCCATGTTGTTTAGTAAAGTTGATAGCTTCTCTTTGACAAAGAACTCTTTTCTACCACTGATATCTGAAATACAAGTTATGGTTACAAATATATTTTGCTAAAGAAAATGTTGGAAATGTTTTTTGTATGTAATATAGTCTGAAATGATAAACAGACTAGAATTGTTTCCAGTGCATAACCTAAAACTAGCCACTTGATCTATCATGGCATAGGTGTTTTGTATCCCATGTTGATATAAAGGCAGGTTTTATAGTTGTCCTGGAATTAGTGTCCCTGACCTGTTTGGAAAGCTTGTGTATATAGGAATAGGACACATAAGTCATTTTCTTATGTTTTCTGGGATCAGAAGATCCTCATCAACCAAAATCACTTTAAGCCTTGAAACAGAAATAAAAAACTGTATTAATAAAAGTAGGAACATAATTCTTTCAGGTCAGATCATCCCATAACCAGTGAGGTCGTTGAGGTACACATTAAGACATTCTCACAACCCTATGCCACTCTTCTCTGTCAGCGTACCTCTTCTGGTCGGAGATTGGTCCATTCTGTTATGTTGTCCTCCCACCTCTTTTGGGGATGGCCTCTTTGTCATCTGCCTTGCACCTTTCCGTGCAGGATCGTATTTGCAAGACCATTTGATCTCAGTAGTGACCGTACCGAGCGAGTTTCATTCATTTGACAGTTGCCAAGAGGTCTTCAGAAGGCCCTATTGCTGTTGTAATTTTATCTCGTATTTCCTCATTTGTAACTCGATCTTTGTATTTAAAAGTCTTGGAAAATATCTCATCTTCAAGGCCTGTATCCTTCGCTGAAGATCAGCTGTAACTGTCCATGTCTCACAAGCATAGAGTAATATTGACAGGACCAATGTACGCATTAATCTGAATTTTGTGCGTAGTGCATTTCTTGCCAGATGTTGTTAAGCCACTATTGTCTGTGCTATTCTGGCCAACGCCTCAATATTGATCCTTCATCACTGACAATTGAACACATATATTTAAAACGGTCAACCACTTCGAGTTCCTGGCCATTACCTTTTTTTTCTACTGTTGAAGCCCTCGACTTTACCTCACTTAAATATTATTTGCTTACAAAAGAGATTTAAATGGTATTTTATAACAAGCAAATAGTGACAGATTGCATTGACAAGAATAAGAATTACGGTTTTATAACAAAATGTATTATATATGATGGGTTAATAAAAGAGAATTTAGCTTTAACATTTTACAGATACTGTAGTTTTAAAAAACAATCAAAATAATATTTAAATCCAATAGTTAATCTCATTATTGTGTCTGTCATTAATTTGAACTTTAGTGTGTTTGTGTTTTAAATTTTCTGTGACTATGTGTTAACAGTTTTAAAACTGCTAAATGAAAGAGAAATGTAAACACCCAATGACAAAGATGACTGTATGAAGGAAAGATTTTGTATCAGACTTCAGAATATCATTGACAAAAGGAGAAAGAAAGTCATTACAATTTTCACGGAAGACTTTAATTCTAAGGTTGGTAATAATGATATCAGATTACAGGCGATCATTGTCAAGTGTGAAATGTTGGTAAAAATGATAATGAAGTTCTGTGCTGTCGGGCAACTAATGATTAATGGAAGTGTGTTTGCACATTAGTCATCAAAACAACATGGCTGTCTCAACAACACAGGACAGAAAATCAAGTAAATTGGCTAATCAACCAGGGCCTGTCGCGCTGACCGTCTATGACCACGGTTGATTTGGGGGATTATGCTGCCCTGACATTTTCATGCCCGTGATGTCCAGGGACAGTTATAGAAACTGTCGAGCTGGGAAGTCCTTAGAGAGGCGAGCCATATGTCCAAAGAAAGAGGTGGCGCTGATCCAGTTCTCAAGTTGTGTCCTTTATTGGACCACTGTGCTAGTGACTTGGTATTGGCAGTGGAATACAAAATACGCTAAGCTGCTTCCAGTGTGCTTTCCCACTCGTCTCATTCCCCGAGGGTTCAAATTCAGCCCGTATGTGATTGTGATTTCCAGCTTCTTTCTGATAGTGTGCTTATCTATCTCACTTTCTCCAATGTCCTGTTGTATTGGCTGTTGATATGTTCTTTCCCACATATCAGTATGTGTCATTACCTCTGGTAATCCACACAAAGTATGCGATAAAGACACCTGTTAATGAAAGTATGTAGTCTGGGTGTGATACTCTTAGTCACATGCCATATAGCAGGGCCGACTTTACATTCGTGTTAAATATCCCACCGTTAATCATATTATCCGTGAAAAATGCTGCCATTTTGGTGTGAAGAGCGTCGAAAGTAAATCTGGTCTTGATAATCCTGACATTAAATAATTGGTTTGTTCCAATAGATATCCAGTGTTCGAACAATTCAAAGTCGTGAAGGATACTGGCAACATAAACAAAATATGTGGCATGAACCTTCGTGAAGAAATTCTGGTGCAAAAAAGAATGTGAACACAAATTATGGATAATAACAGATACTTTAGTGAAGATATAGGTCAGAAAAATGCAGATTGCATATTTTAACAGACGCTAAACACGAAATAACCAGAGCCGCAGCTCAGGAGATCTACTTCAGCTGATAAAGGGGTTAAACAAATCGTAGGTGTGGAAAGATGGTATGGGTAAGTAGAATCAATCATAGCCGACATCAACATTTCAGCAGAGATATTCTACAAATTGCTCGGTAAAGTTTTGGAAAAGGGAAATACCAGCAGTCTGGAAATAAGGCGATCTGTAGCAGTGTACAATCTATGGTGGAATAATATTGAACATGATCATACTAGAACAATTAAAAGTGGCCATAGACAAACACCTGAGGGAAGAACAGACAAGCTTTAGACATGATATATCCTGTGCGATCTCGATAGCTATGGTAGAAGCCTCGTTTGGTCACGATAGGACTTTGAGTAGTAAGGAAGTATATATAAATATTTCGCTTTTATTGTTTTCTTTCTCACTATGGCGTTATCGTTTCATTTCTCTTTACCGAACGTGACGTGGCCCTTCAGGGTACATCTCCACTTGGATGTCAGACTCATGTCCAGTGCCTTCATAGGATGCTTACACACATCGTTTAACCTTGACTGTGGTCAGCCAACTGTTCTCTTGTCATACTCCAACTTGTCATATGCCAATATAGCATACTTTGTCGATCCTCTGATATTTTGTGATATTTCATCATCTTCCAAAACTCAATGAATTCAAGAAGTGTTTTATCGACGGAACACCACATGAGGACAGTACTACCATTAGTATATGTGAAATAAGATACACATATTTGATAATGTGCCATATTCTAGTTGTAGTCGAACTCTAAGCCTATCGTCCTCTTTTCCCGACAACACGTGAGCGCAAAAATCACCGGGCCTTCAGCGAAAAATGCACACGTACTCTCGAGGCACCTTGCTAACACTTAGATCGGAGGTATGTAGGTGTCATTCGGTATCACTGGAGTCCTTGTCAGTGAGAGACCCAAACAAACGTACAATAAGAAGATGGGCAGGAGATGTGGTTTAAAAAAAAGTAGGAAGCCAAGAACAGGGAAAGCCTTTTTTTTTTTAGATTTGCACTGCCCTGCTCTAGCCCAGCCAGCTAAGCAGGTAACTCGACATCAGGCTACCATGACAGCAAATGTGCCGAGCGGTGTGGACCGCACAGAACACGACGAGGTACTTGAACAGCGTGGTCATCCACTGCACCCGAGTCCATTACCAGTCGTCCTGACTTGTCTTGCCACTTGTTCAAGTTGGACTCGGGCGAGAGAGTGAGGTCGACGAACTGCGCAACCCTTTCACACTTAAATCAAATTCATCGTGCAAGTCATTCTCTTTTCATTTATCCAGTACTAACACAGTCGAGTCCCGTGAGGACGGGCAAAGCGGAGAGCGTAAGTCCGCTGACAAGCTAAACTACAGTCAAACAGTTGCGGGACTCCTGACTGAGCAATAAAGCGGATTATATACAGGGATTTGAAGAACTATCAAATCATGATTACTGTCTCGCAAAGCGAACTTTCCATGCTCTTACTGCCTGTGAGTGTGCAGATCCCAAATCGGACTAGGAAGATAGATAGACAGACAGATAGAAACTGTATATCTCTCATATCTTGAGGTATAAGGGCAGCGCACTTTGCCTCAATGATGGGTTTCACATCCGCCACTTTCGCTTCTTAACTTAACGTCTTTATACTGGTTTAGAAGACCCAACATAGTTTGTATACAAACAGTTTCATAACACATTGGATTTTACAGTTCTTCTTTTATAGGTAGCAAGTGCTGTGCTTGCGGTTGACATTTCGAAGATGCTGCCTGATCTCTCCAACAGCAGTGCCCTGATGCGGGATATTGCGTTTCCTCTAAAGTATTCTTAAATGTCTTGATCAGTGCAAGGTCTGACATTTCCTTGTCTGCGATTTGATTTTACAGCAAACCAATGAATTAGCACTGCCAGCGCTAGGAAAATCAAATTGCCTCATAACACGCATTAAAAGAGCGATGTCATGAATGACCAAGCAGAAAGAACAATTGTTAAAATCACTTGACTATAATAAAAAGAAAATTCTCCTTCACCGTTCGTTCTCAAATTCCTGCTACCAAGTCCTGAAAATGGCTTCGTCAGTAGCAGGATGTTGTCCACAGAGCGAAATGCATTGTGTCGTAATGTACAGCTTGAATGCGATATTTGTACCTTTCGTTCGTACACATCATACTTCAGCTGACGATTTTTGGGTACCGAATTAGCCTTTTTTCTTCGATCCATTCTCCTTAGCCAATCTGTTCTGCTACAGCCTGTTATCCAGGATAAACACGTGGAGATGTAGAATGGTCTTGGCAGCTCTGGGTTCCTGGCCTTGATGCTAGCAGTCAGCTTTTGGGTAGCTGACCGCTGGAAGCTAACGCACTGGTCAGTATCATGATCATAAAAGAAAATAGTGGCTCTACACTAGCAATGAAGTGGTGTTCTAAATATGAGTCGCCATTGACAAGGAGGGCAGAGGTTGGTGCTGTATATTATTTTTAATCATTGCAAATAAAGTGAGAAATCGGGAAGCAACTTCTTTGCTAGAGTGATACTTAAAGTTGTGGTCGGCCTGAGTGGTGCACACATGACCTCTGATACTTAAAGTTGTGGTCGGGCTGAGTGGTGCACACATGACCTCTGATAGAGTGATACTTAAAGTTGTGGTCGGGCTGAGTGGTGCACACATGACCTCTGATAGAGTGATACTTAAAGTTGTGGTCGGGCTGAGTGGTGCACACATCACCTCTGATAGAGTGATACTTAAAGTTGTGGTCGGGCTGAGTGGTGCACACATGACCTCTGATAGAGTGATACTTAAAGTTGTGGTCGGGCTGAGTGGTGCACACATGCCCTCTGATACTTAAAGTTGTGGTCGGGCTGAGTGGTGCACACATGCCCTCTGATACTTAAAGTTGTGGTCGGGCTGAGTGGTGCACACATGCCCTCTGATAGAGTGATACTTAAAGTTGTGGTCGGGCTGAGTGGTGCACACATGCCCTCTGATAGAGTGATACTTAAAGTTGTGGTCGGGCTGAGTGGTGCACACATGACCTCTGATAGAGTGATACTTAAAGTTGTGGTCGGGCTGAGTGGTGCACACATGCCCTCTGATAGAGTGATACTTAAAGTTGTGGCCGAGTTGAGTGCTGCACACATGCCCTCTGATAGAGTGATACTTAAAGTTGTGGCCGAGTTGAGTGCTGCACACATGCCCTCTGATAGAGTGATACTTAAAGTTGTGGTTGAGCTGAGTAGTGCACACATGCCCTCTGATAGGGTGATACTTAAAGTTGTGATTGAGCTGAGTAGTGCACACATGCCCTCTGATAGAGTGATACTTAAAGTTGTAGTTGAGCTGAGTAGTGCACACATGCCCTCTGATAGAGTGATACTTAAAGTTGTGGTCGAACTGAGTGGTGCACACATGAACTCTACTAGAGCGATACGTAAAGATGCGGCCAAGTTGAGTGACGCCTATCGGACACTTCCTGTGTGAAAATGAGATCTCTTTAACAAGGGCAGCCATCAAATATAACTCATTGCTTCTAAAAGTATAGAAGGGCTGGTTACGACATATGCGGATTGCATATATAGAGGTATAAAGTCTTCATGGGCGTGTGTAGATCTATATCCCTGTCCATGCTGATGATCATGACAGTTAACGAGCTTTTGATGTACTCTCCTCAAATGCTCTCATAGTGGGGAATTGTTCAATGAATTACGTTTATATCGTGCGTCCCATAAATGGCTGTTGGACGCTGACAATGGCATCAATAAAATGGCAGTCAATGGAGAGCAGAATTATAAAATCAATTATGAGTCCGGCATTGGGGAGAGGCGACCTAAAAGGACGAATCACGAGTATATACATCAATTGGGCGGTTGGAAGCAAGAGTATCAATATTCTTCGCCATTTGCTAAGATAGACTGAGCACATATGAGTTTTTGCTCGTATAGCAGCCCACATGTCAGTCCTAACATGGCTTGAAGTGATAAACAAAGAAATAAATACTTAGATTGTATTCTTGACTTTCTTCTTGCGGTGTTGTCTTTTCACTTCTCTGTGTTGTAAAAGCTTCTCTTGGCAAAGCATGGGGTGGACATTCAGGTTACATCTCCATTTGGATCGGTCTGCAGCTTCCAGGATGTCAGACTCTTGTCCGTGGATTTTATATCACGATTACACATCTTTGAACCTCAACAGTGGTCGGCCGACTGTTCTTTCGCCGTCCGCCAACTGCCCATATAAGTTATCTCTGGGAATACGACCATCTTCCATGCGATGAACATGACCAGGCTATCGAAGTTTTTGTTGCCTAAGGAGAGGGTATATCGGTGTGAGAGTGCACCTCTGCATTTGTCACTCTGTCCGTCCATGTAATTCGAAGAATGAATACGCCGTACATGGAAGGTGTTAAGCATGTGCTCTTATTTGGCGTTAGTTGTCGAAATCTCGTTGCCATATAGAACTGTGCTAACGTCACATGCATTGTACACCATGGTCTTGGTTTTAATTGTCAGTTTCTGGTTTTTCCAAACAGTGTCGAAGCCAGAACATAGTCCTGCTTAGCACCACTTCGAATACCAAATGGTTGTGATATGTTACCATCAAATTGGATTGTTCCTGTCATGCCGTCATAGAACTATTTCATTAGTCGTAGCAGTTTATTTGGGCAGCCTATTTTGGATAGAATATTGGTCCATCCCTATTAACCAATACAAATGTCTTTGTCGAGTCAATATGTTCGTCCATCACAAGTGATGAAGACCACTTTCTGTGTTCAGCCGTGTGGACAGTCTTTTCTCTTGCTGTGTCCGCTGAAATGGGTGACCTGCGCGGTGATTTGGATTACAGTGAGGAAGTAACTGCGACTTTTGTAAGCCTCACTCTATGGTCCTGAGCTACATTTGGCCAGTGGCAAGATATTTATCAAGACGAATGGAGATGGCATAGGATGCAGATTTTTCCTCAGGGTTTACTCCTGAGTCAATAAAGAGGTTGATTCTATTCACGTGACTTTTCCTGAAGTTTTCGAAGAGATAAAATCATGTCCATCGTTGATCCTCCAGATCTGAATCCACACTCTGACTCAGGATAAACACCCTCAGCCAATTTATGTAGCCTTAGTAAGATTACTCTGACGAAGACTTTGCCTACAACAATGAGCAGAGAGACACCTCGATAGTTATTACAGTCACTTCTATCACCTTTGTGTTTATATAATGGTATAATCGTGAGGTATAGTGGCCTCTTTCCAGTGCTGACATAACATCATCTACAGCGATTGCAAAAGTGTATCCTCGCAGCGTTTGATCAAAACAGGTGCTTTGCCCAGTGCCAATCTATCAATAGTTTTATTCAGATCTTCTACGTATGGATCGATGTCTAATTCGTCCATACTGGGAGAGTGTGTGGCAGTGTAAAGGGATGTAAGAATGAAAATTTTGTCACACGACTAGAGCTCAGAATAGTGTTCGACCCCTCCCTCCATCTATTTGCTTGTATCTGTTATTTTCTCGTCAGTGATGGATTTGAGCGTGCAGTTTTGATACTCGCAGGACCAATAACTTTTTTTTATACCATTGTACATTTGTGTGATGTTCCCTGTTTGTGCCGCATTCTGGATGTTTTCACTAAGCTGTAGCCAATACTCATTTGCACAACGACAAGCTGTGTGTTGCACCTGTCTTCTGGCGGACTTCGAGTACATTTATTTGGAACCTGCGTTCCAGGACAGAACGCTTGGCCTCAATGATGGGTGTCATGTCCTTCACTTTCGTTTCAACCCAGTCAACTGATTTAACAGTTCTTCCAAATGTAGCAAGTTCAATGCTATGGATGATATTTCGGAGATATTGCTATGTCTTCGTAACAGCAGTGTCATGATGTTGGATATTGAGAGTTTAGTCAAAAACATTGTTATATCTATTGATCAGCGCAGGCTTCGACATTTTACTTGCGTCGACACATGGCTTGCCTTTGCTTATAGTGTGATTGAACTTCTTTGGTTGCAGATTTTATTTTACAGCGAACCAAAGAATGATCGGTTTTAAAGCATGAACTATGGTAAGAGTGCCTCAGGAGCACATACTTAAGGAGAGATCTTCTGACAAAAATTAGATCCAGTTGATGCCAGTGCTTTGATCGTGGGTGCATCCACGATACTTTATGTTGGGATTTGGCCTGAAAATAGGAGTTGGTCTCACAAAGTTCATGAAAACACGAAGATTTAAGCGCCCCTGGCCATTTTCATTCATTTTGCCAACTCCAAACTTGCCAAAACATGATGGCCACGAGTCGTCATCAGCGCCCACTCTAGCATTGAAGTCACCTAGTAGAAAAAGCTGCTCTTGACTTTGGATACTTCAAATGATTGCTGACAAATCATCATAGAACTCATCTTTGACTTCATGTGTGCAACACAAGGTAGGTGCATATACACTAACAAGGAGGACGCATCCTTCTGTAATATGGAGACGAAGTGTAAGCAAGCATTCTGAACAATTCTCGCCTGGTTCAATCATGTGTATTTGATACTGTTTTAATCCAAAGCCTACACCAATGTCTCTATCTTCATTGCAAAAGTGTATCCTCGCAGCGTTTGATCAAAACAGGTGCTTTGCCCAGAATACTTGGTCTTTCTCACCCATTGATCCCTAACCGTCTAACCAAGTTTTGTGAAGAGCTACAATGTCCACATCCAGTTTTTTTTAGTTCGTCATTAATTACTCGTGTCTTTCTGGCATCACTTATAGTGCAGATTATTAGATAGCCCAGTCAGCATGGTACGGAGATTCCAATATCCCAGTTTAACTGGATAAAAATTGATCAAAACTGGCTAGCACCATGTTAACAACTCTTTATACATTAGAATAATACAATATTTTATGCTTCACATAATTCAAGAAATCCTCAGACTTATTCAATGTTAAAGTACACAATTAAAAGTTATATTTGAATTCATCATGTAGAAGTAAAAAGGAAGAGAAGGTCGTTCATCAAGCTTAACCGGTGATCAGGAGACTTCAGTATACTAAGCCTCAACTTGTGAGGTGGGGGTGGTCGGTTCCTTTTTTTGCTTTTGAATGTGTATATTTTCCGTGTATATATTTTTCTGTGTGAACAATTCAGTTTGTCTGAGCGAGTATTTTCCTCTTTGCATTTATGTAAGTGTGGTTTTATCTGTGTACAATGTTGTCTGCGCATTTTCCCCGTGGACGTTTGTTCTGGAACCGTCTGGTAAGTTAAAGTTTTACTATTCTTCGGGGTCTGATAATATTCGGATAAAAAGCTGGCTGGGATGAGCCTGTGCGTCAATAAATGCATATATGGGGTTTTGATTTGATTTAGATTGATCATCCTCTCATTAACTTTGAACAGATATCCAAACAGAAACTGATGTGCCCAATTCTTTTTTTAATAGGTACCGTATTTAAATTATATTCTACGCAACTTTATTTGTAGTGATCAGTAGCTGTAATATATTAATATTATCTAAACGTCTAACATAAACATGTCACACCAATTTAACGGGGATTCCCACTAAGTATTAAAATATTACTATAGTGCGTTTCATTTTTGCCGTGGTATAAAACCAATATGAAACCAATCTTTTGAAATGATTACCATTTCATAACAGTAAGTAAGTATTTTTGGAAATAACATTTTTCACGTGTTTCGTGAAATCGTTCCGACTTCAACCCAACGCGCACTCACAACCAACTGTAGTAGGCCCTTGATCCCTGATTTTTAACGGATCTAGTGAGCCATCCTGTGTGTATTCAGTGTGTCGATACAAATTGTGTCATAGGCGTAGTAAAAATAATTGTTAACGTTCGCAACTACAATTAATCTGACGGTCAAGTTCTTTTACACTCCAGACAAGCGCATTGAAGATGTATAAATATTTGTGTAGAGAAGCTAAGATTTGTAAACTATATCAGAGTATCTCAAACCCTGAAAAAAATTATTATTCACGCTTTGGGTTTAGGTAAACGGTCATTTGATCAAATGCCTGAAGACTACGGAAGTTCGTGTTCCATCAAGGTAAATACGCAAGGAAGAAAAAAAAAGGGTAGATAACTTTGACAGCGATGTGATTAGAAGAGAGATTTGTAGAATGTTTGATTCCAAAGAAACAGTGACACTAACGAAACTGCAGTCTCGTCTGAGAACACACAATGACATTGATGTATCAAAATCTACAAACGGAGAACAGTAAAGTGCATATGCTTTAACTTTAGACAGTACGTGAGCGGAGGAAATGTCATCTGTGAGAAGTTGTATCTAGTATCCATAAGAAGCAAGTGTTTACGTAAAATACACAAAATGCCAAAATAATGTTATGATATTGTGTATGTGGATGAAACTTGGATAAATGCTCACCACATAAGTGAAAAGGAATGGCAGTTAGCAGAATAGTAACAAATATCAAAGGACAGCGCTTGATAATACCACTTGCAGGTAGTAGAAATAATGGGCTAGTAAAGAATGCAGAAATTCTATTTCATTCAAATTATACGGACTACCATATCGAGATGAATGGTAACATATTTAGAGAGTGTATTGAAAAAAAACGGTTCTTTCGTCCTTAGATAGACTCTCTTGTTTGATAGTGAACAATGCATCATACCACAACGATGTGACACAAGAAGACAAAATCCTAACATCATCCAGTACAAAAGATGCAATAAAGATGTGGCTCACAAAAGAACAAATACCATTTAACGAAACGTATCTAACACCTGAATTGCTTTCAAATATCAAGCAAACACGAAAGGAAACGATATTTCACATAAACAAGTTGATCCAAGAGCATGGTCATATGTGTTTGAGACTGCCACCTTAACATTCACACTTAAACCCAATTGAACTCGTTTGGGCGAAAGTTAAAGGACAAGTAGCAGCTGAGAATAAAACTTTCAAACTATGCGATATAAAAGAACTAACATATGCCGGCCGCCCTCTCAAATATAGACAAATATTATTGGGTTAAATGTTAGGGCCCCGTCTTAAAAGAGGAAGGATGCTGTTGGAAAAAGATGAACTGCCATTCGTTCAGCAGAAAGCTGGAATCCCCTTTTTTAAATTAATTTTATTAATTTTTATGTTCGCTTTATTTTTCTATTCCCGACGGCGGTGTGCCTTGCACTATGTTTTTATTTTCCGTCTGTCGTCCCAGTGGACCGACTTCGATATGCATTTTATGTAACGGTCTACTTCCTTAGGTCTTTTCTAAGGGGTTGCTTCCCTAGGGGAAACGCCCGCTGCTGTGATGGGGAGCGAACCCATTGACTCTGATTAAGTGAGAAATTAACTTAATGTTTTGTTTTCCGAGAAATATAAGTTTCCTTCACTTTGGCAAAACGGTCCTTTTTCAGGGCCAGTCCAGTCAGTTAGAAGATGGATCTCAGAACTGAACTATAACCATTTATTGTTTGCTTATTTATAAACCTGGACTAATCCATTTGAAGTATGTACTTTATATATTCTATATATCATGTGCTTGTACATCTTCCCACATTCTTTGAACTAATACTTATATATATATATATATATATATATATATATATATATATATATATATATATATATATATATATATATATATATATATATATATATATACACACATTTGTGTGTATAAGCAAATATGTGTGTACGGATATGTAAGCATGTTGCATATATGTATGTGGGTACGTGAGTTTATTCATGTTCATATACGTACATACATATATATATGTGCGTATGTACATGTGTACATGCATGTGCATGTATGTGTGTATATGTATGTATGGATGGATGGGGGGATAGATGGATGCATGTATGTATACATGGGTGTAAGTATGAGTGTGTATGTACGCATACATGTGTGCGCGTGTGTATATATATATATATATGTATGGATATATATTTTGTATGTGTCTGTGGGTGTGAAAAGATATATGTATGTGCAAAAATGAATAGGTATATATCAGCAAGTACACATGTGCATTCATTTATATGGGCATTCATTTATGCTTTCACAAATAAATGTATGTCACCTTTCACCTCACAAATTGTAACTCCCACCATCTCACGTTTCATCTCATTGGAATTTTCACCTCACTTCACCTCACATCACACAAAATTTTGTTTTAAAATTGTGCAATAAAGAATTTTTCACCAAAAAAAAAAATGCGCACTCATTTCTTACAGTACCTACAAGACATGAAATACAATTAAAACGAACATTATTTGATACCTAATGTGTAGAATCTCATTCGAATTGGAGAGACCCCTTTGCCTAGAGACAGAATATTTTTTTTTTAAATTACGGTAAATTATTATCTGCAGGAACATAATAAATGCTTTGCTAACAAAGACCGACGAAACTAGCCGCGTTAAGAAAGCCGCACTACCTGACAAAATGTAAATTATAAAGTCGTTGGGACATTTGAAATATAAGACCACCATATAAATTCATATTTTCGGTGCAAATGTTATTAAGATATTAGACGGCAACCATTGTGAAACGGACTATAGTTAGTTAATTAGTTTTCGATCCAGTTATATCCAGATGTCCGCCGTATGAGCCTAAGTCGCCTCTCTTGTGTAAATACATCTCTGCGTCTGACGTTATGAACCCGTGTAGTTAGAAAAATCGTCTTTACGTCGTTTATCCACCTTCAACTTGGTCGACCTCTTGCTCGAAAGCCGGACCGTCGATCATTGTAAGCTGGCATGGGAAATTGATGATCAGGGGCATTATCTTGAGATAACCAAATCAGTGCATTTTGGAGTTTATGAACGTCTGCATATGTGAGACAGTAGTCATCTGCGTATAACAGTTCACATTTGGAATTAAGATGTGCATCGTGTGTATCAGCCTAATAGGCTTCTGACACAAATTTGTCCATATACATGTTAAAAAGCAGCGGGTCAGCACATATCCCTAGCGCACACCCTTGGTGATTGGAAACGCCTCTGTGACTCCATCATCCGTATCCATCAAACTCTCGTTCACACAGACAGCTAATGCTATTTCCTATCAGCTCTCACCATTATTAAGGCACAAACACATTCCAATGGAGACAAAGAGAGATAGCTGATAAATATAATTTGTATCCTAACTCTCTGCGACCAGTGTCAGACATGGACTCTCACCAAGGCAAAAGAAAGAAAAATCATGGTATGCGAAATAAAGAGTTTGAGAAAGGCTGTCAGTGTCACAAGGCTGAACAGAGTATGAAACAACGTAGTCACACAGAAAGCGGGTGCAACACTGCGTATGGTATACATTGAAAGCCAGAGAACAAAATGTTTCTGGCACCTGACAAGAATGCAACTAAAGTTACCAGCTGCATGTATCTACAATACCAGACATCACTGATGCAGAGCTAGAGGAAAGCCACGAAAAAGGTGGATAGATAGTGTCAGAGAGTCACTGAAAAAACACCGAAAGACAAAAACATCAGTGAAAAGCTGGACACGATAGAAAACTATACCTCCCCACAACGTCTAATGACACAAGTGGATAAAGATGTTGATGATAATGATGATAACAATTGTAGCGAGCTGGCTCGTAACCATTGTCCCTCAGTTTTATTATGTTAACGCTCTTGAAGAAATATCTAGGGTCGGACTTGCATATATTTGAGAGATGTTCCCCAAACTAGGTCCAGGCTTCATCCTTAGCCCTCTCCATTATGTGCTTGCTATGTCTTCTGGCAGTCCGGTAAGAAAAAGAATCGGTTAGTCACTTTGAAATGAGCCATGTCTTGTAGAATTTATGATTTATATTTTTAAAATGACAGCGACAATGAAGAAAATATAACAGCTAACACTAACTTGAGTGATAACGAAGTTTCAAAATCATTTTATGGCGAGAATACGGATGGTAACACTGATGATCATGATCATGGCGACAACATCCCTCAAACCCCAATTCTTGCCGTCCTGGAGTTTCATGATGTCAGTTACATTGATTTTGATAATACACCACAGCTTGCAACAATACCAGATACACTGTGAACACAGACGATTAACCATGGTTTTCAATTCTTTCAAAACAAAGACATCCCGTGTACATTAAAGTCTGGGCTTTCAGTGACTCTTGAATGATTTACACAATCGACTTGCAAATTGGGATTTTATAAATCGATCATGGTTGCTGTATTCACCTTTGAAAGAATCAGTTTACTGTTTCTGTTGTTTATTGTAAACATCAACTCCAAATAATCGATTTTCCCTTGAGTCTGCGTCTGGATTCAGTAACTAGCGACACACAGAGCGGGTGCAGAATCCTGAAACAGCACAAGCATCGTAAAGCATTTACTATATGGTAAGAAGAAGAACGAAGATTATATCACGATAGAGTAATTGATACCGAAGTGCAATCACGAATTCAGTAGAAAAGCAACGATGACGAGATATTCTGAAATGAGTACTAGCCTGTAACAGGTTTCTAGCATCTAAAAGTTTATCATTTCGAGGCCATATAGAAAGTTTACATACTGATGGAACAAATATTGGCAACTTTCTTGCTTTATTCAAACTAATATCGCAGTACGATCCATTGATGTCAACCCATTTTAAATCTGCTAAACAAAATCTGAGATCATTGTCTTACCTATCGCCCGGCATTCAGGATGAATTTATTTATCTTCTTGACAACAAATTAAGGAATCAGTTACTTATTGATATCAGACGCAACAATTACTATGACATTCTTCTGGACGACTCCTGATCTAGGACATCAAGAACAGCTTTTAGAAGTAACCCGATTTGTTCATGTCGATTTTGTAAACAAAACA
The DNA here is from genome assembly GCA_036924085.1 of Ariolimax columbianus. Taxonomy (NCBI): domain Eukaryota; kingdom Metazoa; phylum Mollusca; class Gastropoda; order Stylommatophora; family Arionidae; genus Ariolimax; species Ariolimax columbianus. The sequence continues at coordinate 72,110,685 of JAVGWX010000005.1, read as the reverse complement.
GTGGATATTACATAAACGTTTCTGGTTATGTTGAAATCTACGCCAACAATGGGGTACGAGTGGTGGTTGGGGGGGGGGGGGGGAGGGGTTAGCGGGTAGGGTTGTCTAAAAGTCCTAGGGGATACACTGGAAAATGCCAACTTACCTCTGACTGATTGCCGATCTCAATGCTACCATAATGCTGCTGTGACGACTGGCCATGTGTCAGGCCTTTAGCAAAGGAACACTGCAAGAAATTATCGTGCAATGTTTGTCACTAGCGATAACCATAGCTTGAACTTAGTAGGAGTTCATTCAGTCAAGCAGGAACCAATCGTAATTATATTCTTCGGTATAATCGAGACCATATAGGTGTTTTTCTCACGTTCCACACTTCGCTGGGAAGAACCGAAAAAACTATGCCGATAACAGTAACCCGTGAATCTGAAACCCGATGGAGTGCACGAGCAGAAGCTGTTAAAGCAATTTATGAAGGATTGTGTGGACTGTTAATTTACTTGAGAAACTTGATGAGTGCCCATGTGGAACAGGGTACCAGAACCCTGAGCATATTCTACAAGAATGCCCAATCTATAGGGAAATGAGATGCCAGACCTGGCCAGAGGTTGCGGAGCTGAGACAAAAGCTGTGGGGCAGCCACTCCAACCTGGTGAAGACTACAGACTTCATGGTGACTGGCCTGCAGATATAGCATGACCAAAAGATCCTGAACGCAAAGACGAAGAAGAAAGCAATTTATGAAGGATTGTGTGAACTTTCCGAAGATTGACAACAGACAGCTGATACTAGAGCTAATGCCAACGAACTTATACATTTTACAACGAACATTTTGTGTTACCTAATGAAGAAATCTCATTCTAATTGGAGAGATATCTTTGCCTAGACAGGCAATTTTTTTAAATTTTCGGTAAATTATTTTCTGCAGAGACAAAAATAAATTCTTTGCTAACAAAGATCAAAGAAACTAGCCGCTTTAAGAAAACGGTACTGCCTGACAAAATGTAAATTATAAAAGCATTGGGACATTTGAACGTGCAACCACGTGAAAAATATCACATTTATTGGTGCAAGGGTTATTGAGATATTAGACGGCAATCGGATGCAACCTTGTGACTATAGTATAGTAACCTCTAGGACACACACTCCTTTATTCTGAAGAAGGTAGGACTTGGTTTTCTTGGCCGTATTGTAATGCTAGACTACAGCCTCACCACAATTGAACCACTTAATAAAGAGAATAGATATAAATATATATTTGCGGGCGAATAGCTGATGATACTTGAAGACACTTTCTACATTCGTTGTGATCCAAACATGGCGGCATTGTTTTGACTGTCATTTGTTGTAGATATGATAGACACAATTAAAAATGGAATGTGATGGGATGTTTCTTCTACACCTGACATGTTGCTTAGTTTAGGTGGTAAACGTTAGGCAACTTTAGAGTTTATCAGCTTCTTTTGAATCTTTACTTCTCTCCGCACACCCTCATTAGTTATTTTATTTTTAAACGTTCAGTTCAGGTCACTCAAAACATGATTGATATTGATATAATTATTATTCATATTGAATTGATTATTCAGCATTCTTCAATTTAAATTTTAAACCTCATCACTTCTCTCAAGAACATGAGATGATCAAATGTTGCTGATCTGAAATTAACAGGCATACATTCTGATTCTCCAACAAGCATGGTGTTTACCGCATCTCTCCGCCGCCACCTTTATTTGTTGTGTCGTCAAATTGTACAGAATTGTCTTCCTTGTTGTCCTAGTGATTAATAATTGTGCTCGTGGTCTTTTATCTCCTTGTCTTCAAATTTGTCTCTGCTTATATCCTTCCCAACTCAACAGCACCAATGTTGCTTCATTATTAGACTTCCTTAGTCAACTCAAATGTGTTGACACTCTTCAACACAAAATTATAATTCTATTAATGTACAAAATCAAAATACTCATTCAACTCATTGTTGTATTTCCTTTTTGTTACATCACTCTGCACAAACTACAAAAATTTATATAATTACGTTAATCTTGTTTGTGTATTTGCTTTCTGTGTATGACATGATATGATAATAGCAGATTGATTAATTTTAGAAACCTGACATACTGCTACACTACCATGACACATTACATAACTTATATTTATTTATTACTGTCTATGATTAACCACAGACTTGTTACATACCTTTCATTGTACGTAATGTTTATGTTTGCTTGTGCTGTGGAGCAATGTTAAGCTTGATCTCCCATCAGATGTTATTAGTGTAGACTACTTATATTATTGAACTTTTGGCATGTTTTTAGTGGTCCCACTTTTATAAAGTACATACTGGATAATTGTGTTTCTTAGAGGTGATCATGACTTTCATCTTGCTGATATTTAGGTCAATGTCTTTATTTTTACTTTCTGTCATTACTAAAGCTTATGTCAATCATTTCCAGTAAATCTAGCTTCACTTTGCTTTTAATATTAAGAAAATGTCATCTGTGTATCACAAGTTGTTAATACTATATTCATGTAGAAGAAGGTTACTGGCATATATATCAATGATTTGGACATTGATATCAGAGCCATGAATGACGAAACTCAATCAAACAAACAAATTACCATCAAGCAGGGCGACAACATGCTCACTGGAAAAAAGGCAGCAAACGCCTTTATAGAACATTATGCCAGAGCAAACCACATTGATGTCCCTACAGACAGGCATACAGACATTAATGAAGAACAAAAAAGGCACGACAACATCAATATGGCACCAGAGGAGCACATGATGGCAAAACTAACAATGAATGAAATGGAAGAGGCCATGAGAACTTTAAAGAAAAAGAAATCGCCCGGAAAAGATGGTACAAGGGCAGATGAGCAAAAAGGTGACACTTGAGCAGGGAGTACCCCAAGGAGGAGTACTGTCACCCACACTCTTCCTGGTGTATATAAATAACATCGCAGAGAATATACCAAGAAGAGTCCACAGCTCCATGTTTGCAGACGATCTGGCTATGTGGACCTCTGAAAAGAATCTTACCATAGCAAGTAATCGGGTGCAGCAGACCCTAACATTTCTGGAGGAGTGGGCGAACTCATGGATGGTCAAAATAAATGAGGAAAAAACAACATGTACGATATTCTCGCTTTCAAACAAACCTCAAAACACCAAAATAAGTCTTAACGGCAAATATCTGCTGCCAAACGACAACCCAAACTACCTGGGAGTCACATTTGATCGACGCATGACATGGAAAAGTCAGATCGAGAGAAACCGAATGAGAGCCAGAGAAAGAATGGCAATCATGAGGAAACTTGTTGGCACAAGCTGGGGAGCAGACGAAAGTATACTAAAGAAACTGTACACTGGAAGAGTGAGACCAGTTCTCGAGGATGGCATTGCGGAATGGGCAACAGCAGAAAAGGCGCACTTTGGCAAAATTAGCAAACTCCAAAACCAAGCCATGAGAGTTATAACAGGAGGCATGAAGTCAACGCCAATTGTAGAACTGGAAAAGATTACAAATCTGCAATCCATGACCGACAGAAGAGACTGCAGAACCCAGCAGCAAGCAGAGAAACTCAGAAGACTGACAGACCATCCAATGCATAAGAGACTAAATAATTTTGGAAATGGGAAACTAAAGCGGAGAAACTTTGCAGAAATAGCCAAAGCAAAGATGAACGAAGACCCTATGAACGCATTAACAACACCAAATCCCATCCCTACTGTACGCAAACCTTCCTGGAGGCAGCATATATTTCCAGAGGTTGTAGAAAATATACCAAGTATTGGAAACAAGAACAGCCAGACTGAAAAAGAAAGAAGAGACATAACCCTGAGGTACATAACGAAAAACTACCCAAGCATGGACTGGACCCATGCATACACCGACGGTTCTGTAACAAACACAACACAGAACGGAGCCTACCAAATGGTAGAAAAATAACACTGTCAGTGGCAACTGGAAAATACTCAAGCAATTTCAGAGCAGAGGCACTGAGGGCTGCAGTAAAAGCAGTGCTGACAGGCAAAATAAATGAAAGCGATATAGTCCTGTTTACAGATGCCCTGGCCGTAGTCACAGCACTAAAAAGCCAGAAAAATACTGAACTTAATGACTTCAGAGCAGTACTCTGTCAGCTATGCCAGCAGTCCGCACCAAAAAGAGTAATGATACAGTGGGTTCCATCCCGCTGTAACATCCAAGGCAACGAGGAGGCAGGCAGACTGGCAAAAGAAGGTGCAAGACTACCACAACCAGATCCTAGTGTGACATACGAAGAGTCAAAAAGGCTAATTAGAGCTAGAAACATGACCAAATGGGAAACAGAACATACTGGCTACACAAAAAACTATGCTTATTACCAGTTGAACAGAAGAGAGCAGGTCGTGGTCTTCAGACTTTGCACAGGTCACAATAGACTGAGGTACCACCTATTCAATAAATTGAAGATAGGTGGCACTGATGAATGTATGTGCGGTACAGAGAAAATGACCTCTGAAAATTTGCTGCAAAACTGCCTGACATATGAGGATCAGAGAAAGCAGATGGGGCCGTCACCAGGGGCAACACTAGACAAGCTCTATGGCAGTGTCGACAGCCTCACGATGACCGCTGCTTTTTTTGAAAAAATAAAGGTTGACGTCTGGCAGTGTACGAAGAAGAAGAAGAAGAAGATCCAAGATTGCAAAGTTCGCGCATGACACAAAATTATGCGGCAGGGTCTCTTTTCTGGAAGAGGTGGATCTATTGAGATCAGATTTAGATACGACTAAAAAATAGTCTGAGAGCTGGCAGATGGAATTTAATGTAGAAAATATACAGCCATCTACATGGGAAGATCCAATAATTAATATAATTACAGGATGGGAGAGAACAATATTAGGACAATAAAAAAGGAAAGAGATCTAGGAGTTATAATAGATCATACAGGAAAGGTGTTGGAGCAAGTCCAGGTGGAAGTGATAAAGGCTAATGCCATGTTCGGCATGGTAAAAAGAAACATTTCACATAAGAGCAAGGAAGTAATAGTCAAGTTATATAAATCATTAGTGAGACCTAAATTGGAGTACTGTGTTCAGGTGTGGATATAAACATGCTGGAAAGGGTACAGAGAAGAGTTACAAAAATTATCATGGGGTTTCAGAATTATAGTTATGAAGAAAGACTAAAAAAGACTGATCTTCAATGTCTTGAACAAAGAAGAATTTAGCGTGACTTAATACAAGTGTATAAATTAATAAATGGAAAGGATAGATTAGACTATACCATAAACTAGCGACACAACGCATTCCGTACTTGTGTGCACTTAACTCTTTGAATACTCCATGCCACTTTAAACGCCTCAGAATTTTCAGTTGCGTATGTTTAGCCATTTTAAAGGCCTTATTTTTGTTGTTGTTGCTAAACTTGCAAGTTTTTAAGTTATCATATTAAAACTAATAGCAGTTTCAATCGAGACGAATTCTTATTCCATTTGTTGTGCTTTTTAAGCAAGGGGAAACATGATTTTAGTTTGTTTCACCAGTTTTCTTTGAGTGTTTACATTATAAACAAAGACAGCATGAATTTACAACCCTCTGGTAGCTGGTTTGTTACCAGCCGGAGAGGCACAAACTTTAATAATGTTATGTATGCATGTAATGATGAAAACATGTGGGATAATGGAGAACATAGCAATTCAGACAGCGACAGTAACAAAGTTGAAAGTCATCTTCATTTTGTCATTGTTAATAAGGATGAATGACAAAGATTATGGTAGAGGTTGTGGTAAAGCAGCAAGTAAAGCAAGGTATGTTGATATTACTGTTAGACCTACAACAACTGCTAGTCACAGGAATGTTACAGTGCCTGTTCCCAGGCTGTTAAATTTTTCAACAAATTATTTGATATGGAGTTGAAGGAACAGCCCCATGCCACCCCTCTCTGTCATAGGCCGCTGTCTGTGCCTTTTCTGGTCGGAGATTGGTCCATTCTTTTATGTTGTCCTCCCATCTCTTTTTGGGACTTTCTCTTTGTTGATCACCTTGCACCTTTCTATGCAGGATAATATTTGCAAATCGTTTTAACTCATTATGTGGCCGTACCAAGTGAGTTTCCATCTTTTTACCATTGCCAAAAGGTATTTAAAAGGCCTTATTGCTATTTTTATTTTAAATATTTCCTAATGTGAAACTCAGTCTTTGTATAAGACATTTAGAAGTAATCTGAAACATCGCATCTCTAAGGCTTGTATCCTCCACTGTAGGAGCCCTCAGCGTTGTTAGTCATGAATTTTATCTTGCAGCGTTAATCTTCATATCATAGTCAACAGCTGTTTCATCGAGCCTTCAGACCCATTCCCAAAGTTTTGTTTCTGTGCCCGCCAACCTGTCGATGTCATCTGCAAAATGAATGTTGGTAATCATTCTGCCCCTATCTTGACAGTTCCAACATGATCTCCAAGTGCCTCACTCATAATTCCCTCCAGAAATATGAAGACTACTGGTCAATGTCACAAGGGCTGTACACTTATTGGTACTATACTCTGTTTTTACAACAGAGTTTTCAAGATATTTACAACTCCATGTTTCGTGTAGTTGATGAAAATGCAGAACGTAAGGATAAAATTGAGTCATTTTTTAACCTTCAAGCAATTGGTTTCACAAATTACTGCTAATATTGCAGCAGTAAGCATTAAAGTAGTTGAAAAAGCACCAGGAATATGTCGAGTTTCTAACTGATGCTAGATACAACTGTTCATTTATTCAAAGTGTATATTATGATTTTGCATAGATTTTGTAAGTTTTTTTTTCATTGTGACAACAAAATAGAAAAATATTTAAAAAATCTTTGGGCATAAATTGACATTAGTTTTAGTGGAATATATGGATTTCTGTTCAATAGCTTGATAATAGGTACCTGGTGAATAGAATATTTTGTATTACAAAATATGTTTTTTCAAATAGTACTGATTTTGTCATTCTGCGTACTAAATAATGTTTTGAAATTAGCATAGTGTGGCTAGATTTGAATTCTGCATTCAATGTGCTAAAATTATGTATATAACATGAGGCGTTTGCTCATCAGCAAACTGGAATACTCATGAATTTGAGATCAGCATATGTGCAGTTTTTTTCCTTTTTTGAAAACGCGATCTGTTGTTTTATATAATAAAGTTGTTATTGCGTGCACTTAACTGATGAAATTTTTTAAATATGTTAATTTATTTTGTTGTTTTAAATCAAGGATATTTCAGAATATGCATTTAACTAGAATGTTATGAGATTTGGCAGATACACTTTAAAGGTGGTATTTTTTAATGCTTCGTGTTCTACTTTTACTTGCTCAGAAGATAAGAGAAAAAGTAAATTCAGATTCCCATGGAAATGATGCAACAAGAAGTGAAAGCAACACAGGTAAATCAGTTACTTAGTTGGTCTATGAAATCACACATAAAATATATATTCAGTGCATTCTAAAATCTCATAAATTATGTATTTTACTTTCTTGTGAGATAATCTTAAATGCAATTAGGAATTACCTTGCTTTCAATTTTCTAGCATTCTGGGTGAATGACATTGATTATAAACATTTGAAGGACTGTAATGTAGTGTTTTCTGATATGTTATAATTTCATAGTCATCTATATCCTGATCTGGTTTGTCACTCTTTCATTTCACTAGTCTACAAGGAATCCAGATACTGATGTCCCACATTTAGTTGTTGGAATGAAGCAGGAACATGATAATGAGGTAAGAATGTATGTTGTTGTTGTTGTTGTTGTTGTTGAATGCCCACAATGAGTAGGATTACTCTTTTGTGCGCCCTAAAGAGGAGCAGCAAAGATGGCCCCATTACTGGCTGTGGGTCTACATTGCTCTTCTGTTTTAGTTCATTATAGATGTCGCCAGACCATGGATTCACACTGGTCGACGACTTACACTTGTGTTCACGGAAACGTGTTGCTGTTTTCTATCTGGATTGGTTAATTCGTTCATTTTGAGTGTTTTCTTCCATCCGATTATCCTGGAATGGACATCGGCTATATGAATAGCACTACGCTTAAACATGTGTCATACTTCACGGTCTAGTTCACGTGGCTAAACCTCACGAGATTGGCGTCCTTTGTCCTAGCTGAAGACAGTGTCAGCTTTGTTGTATGAAATTTAGACACAACTATAATGAACTGCCACCTGGAGAGAGATGGGCTCCATCAGATGTGTAACGACCCAAGACATGATGATGAAAAAGGATGTTTAGTGGCAGGTTGTCGTTGCTTTTTTCACATTCCATGCGTGCTGATAAAGATGGACCACAATCCTCCAGGCGCTTGCGCTATGCTTGGTTCATCTGCGTGTCGCTCACTACTACTGGGATCACATCGATACCTTATCTTGTTAGCCAGGCTGGCGTAAAAACAGCCAGTTTCCAGGAAGGGCTATGGTGAAGCCAAGGAGAGGGTTTTGGACAGTATATTTTGCCTGACCCTGACTAACATGTCTGATCAGTTTGTTGTGCCTGACCAAGATTTCTGAACGAAAAATTTGAAAAATTAGAATCTTGCAAAAAGTAGTCCAAACCTCTGTAGGTAACAGAGTGAACAATAAGGAATTCCAACAGAAAGTGGAAATAAAGTCAGGCACACTTATCTATTGTCAGAAAGGTAGTGAAATATAGTTTAGAATAAGAGGAAGACCAAAAAATTGGCAGATTGACAGTGTTTAATGAAACAACAGAAATATAGGCTGAAATAACAACTAACTGACAGATGGGACACGAAGGAAGATTTCATTTCCCCATTTTGTCTAGTGATAAAAGTGAACAGATGATTTGATTATGTGCTAAATTGTGCTTTTTTAAATTATATTGAAGAAATGGTTGAAACTAATGTTATAAAAATGCACTGATATAATTGTGAAATAGATCAGTTCTTTTGTTTTTCTTCTATAGAAAAGAACATTTTTTTAATGTTTCATTTTACGTCAATTATGGTAAAGTGTAAAAAATTTTCTTTACATTGTCATAGTGATTATTCTGTTATCTTTTGTTTATTAACATTTATTATCTAATTTCAGACTAAACACAACATTCAATCACAGCTTCCATTCCTAGCAGAAAAGCTAAAACAGGAGCAAATGTTAATAGTAAGTTCTATTTTTAATATACATTTTTTATGAAGTCTCTGAGATATATCTATAAGCAAGGATATGTGTCTGTCTGCATGCATGTTAATAGTAAGGTCTATTTTTAATATACAACATTTTTTATGAAGTCTGAGATATATCTATAAGCAAGGATATGTGTCTGTCTGCAAAGAAAAAGATGTTTTGTCATGCACTCAGGTCCTAGCTTCACTAAAATTGGCATAGAGATTCCATCTTGATCCCATTAATGTTTTAGTTAATGTTGTAACTGAAAAGATAAATGTGAATGCTTTTTAAGTAATTTTTTTTTAACTTTAACAAAGGCAGCATAGAGAAAAATGAATTGTGACCCCATGACCTAATTTGCTTTGCAAAAGTTATGCTCAATTCACTTTTAACATTTGTGCATATCACATTCAAGACAATACTTCCTGCTCAATCAAACTGTGTTGTATTTTTTTGGCCCAAAGGTCAGATACTTTTTGAACATACCTCAGGGATCAAGACACTGAGTAGCGCATGAGCTGCAGTGGTCAGCGACCCATAGCTGACTGCTAGCGTCAGGGCCAGCGAACCAGAGCTGCCAAGACCCTTCTACACCTCCACACGGTGATCCTAGATAACAGACTGCAGCAAGGCAGACTGGCTAAGGAGAAGGGATCGAAGAGGGAATGCTAACCCGGTACTCAAAAAATGCTTGCTGAAGTCGGATGTGTTGGACCAAAAGGTGCAAATATCGCAGCCAGGCTGTAAACTACGACACAACGCATTCCATTCTCTGGACTACATTCTGCTACTTAAGCACTTTTAGTGTTTGGTAACGGGAGATTGAGAACGAATGAAGAAGAAGAAGAACATACCTCATATGTATGCTCAATTTATAATAGACATTTGCAAATATTGTATTAAAGACGCGACTTAATTCACAATTTGAGTGTGTTGATTTGCTGTATAACTTGGAAAGGGGGTGTGTATTAAAAATTATCTTTTGGAAATAATTATCCCATGTAACTCTTGGTACTTTATGAGTGTCAGACTCTGGAAACATCTTTGTTGTTTATGTTTATTTTTGACTTGGACCCTTATTTTTTTTCAATTGTGTGTTCTTTGCCGTTGACTGGTCTACTTAGGCGCTAAAAACTGCTATAGTGTCATGGGAAGTGTAAAGGTAGTTAGCATTGACAGTTATTTAATTAACTCGTTTCAGTTCCTTCAGGTAGGATTATGTGGCATGCATGAACCATCAGTTACAGCCCCCTTCGATAACATTGACATATTTTGCTCATTGTTTAGTTTAGCAGATCACATTCACATATTTGGAATGGCGTCAAAATGGCAGACTATCTAGTGCATGCAAGCGCTCGTTTAATGTAGGTTTTTTTCCAACAGGTTGGTATTTTACGAATGTTTTGAATTTTCAAATTTGGCATTTTTTTGTGTAATGGAAATATGATCTTAATGGCTGAGAAATTATTTTATTATTATCTGACCAGGCCAGTTAAGTAGCATCTGGATTACACTTGGATATTCAATACAAGTCTAATTTAAAATTCTGACTTTGAAATAGACGTGGTAATGCTTTAGTGGGGATAAGGAAACAATATTTGCACATGCTGTGACTATAAATTATAATCTTTTTCATCGTTTGATCTCAATCTCCTGCTACCAAGTCCTGAAAAGGACTATGCAAGTAGCAGGATGTTGTCCAGAGAATGCATTCTGTCATAGAAGACAGGTTGACTGCGATATTTGCACCTTTCAGTCCAACACATCCGACTTCAGAAGGAATTTTTTCGGTACCTTTCCCTCTTTGATCCTTTCCCTTAGCCAGTCTGGTCTGTTGCAGCCTGTTATCCAGAATCACTGCATGGAGGTGTAGAAGTGTCTTGGCAGTTCTGGTATGCTGGCCCTAATGCTAGCAGTCAGCTTTGGGTCATACACTGCTCATCATCTTGATCCCCAAATTATAATCAATTATGTGATATCCCCACCTCTTCAGAAATGATATTTAGTGCTTTATATTAATATATATTTTGATTATGAATCAATAAAATCAAAATCCTTCAATTCCCTCTGGAGTATAGGCCATCAACAATACACGATAAGTCGTTCTGTCATGCGCCATCATTGCCAGCCTTGCCCTAGTATTATCTATCATTTTAAAATTAGTTTTTACTTCTCTTCTCTATAAGTGTTTAGGTCTGCCAATACTTCTCTTGCCTTGAGAACCAGAACAACTGGATAAAATATTTCCTCATTGACTGAACAATCCAGACAAAGATGAACAATGCAGTCTCCTCTAAAGAAGTCTTAGAGGAAGGCTTACCACAGCGCTCAACTTTGAGCTGCACTCTCTTTCTCATTTACATAAATGACCTGACCAAGCATATAAAAGCTGAAAAAGCCATGAATGCTGATGATTTGGCAATATGGCAGAGCCATGAAGAAGTACAGCACAAAGATTAAATGGAGACCTGAGAAGACTGCATGACTATTGTCAAATGTAGAAACTGAAGATAAACTGTGAAAAGACTGTTTACACTATCTTTACCAATAGCCACAAAGTAGCCAAGAAAAATATCAGTCTGAGATTCGGCAAACAGAAATTGCCCTACATATGTCTCAAGAAACATGCTCAAAATAAAGTTTTGAGGGGCATTCAGTTATTTAAAAGGCTCGCTGGTACAACATGGGGATCAGACAAGGACACTCTGAGAGGCTTGTATCTTGGATATGTTCTCTCTGCTTTAGAATACAGCAATGCACTCCTGACAACATGCTCACAGACTAATGTAGAGTCCCCGGACAGAGTGCAAAACTATGTCGTGCGCCTTAATAGTGGAGCAATGAGGTCAACGCATGTGAAATTCATGTAAATGTAGAACCCCTTGAGATGCGAAGAGATGTGGTTGCTATGAAAATTTATGAGAGGAGTAAAAGAATGAGCAAAGACCACCCAATAGAAGACTTGTAGAAAAATGGCAGTAAAAGCAGAGAATAAAACAAAAGTCAGCCCTCCACCACGTCAGTACGATTAAAGACAGATATCACGTCCCAGACAAAAGACAAGAAACACAGAGAGCAACAAGAAATTTACCACCACATACATGTTTAAAAATGCCAGAAATTCAAACAAAACCAACAGATAATACAACAAGAAGTGCTGATCCAGTCAGTCTTATGAAAGCATTACAGAGAACAATTGACACCTACCCAGAAGAATGGATACATGTCTATACTGGAGGATCTGCTTTCAATGCAACCATTAAAGCGGGATATGGAGTCTACATAGAGTATCCAGACAGAACATCTTATGAGCTATTTGATGCCTGTGGAGAGATATGTTCAAATTATGAGGCAGAAATAACAGCATTGGAAGTAGCTCTGTACCACTTGAGGACTGTATTTGATACTTTCCCATCAAAAGCCCAAAGCATTGTAATCTTTATAGAGAATCAGAACAGTGACTGCCTTGTAATGCTATCTGGGGCTCAATGTGCAGCAGTGAATGAGCTAAAATCAGTGACTCATAGTTGGTTGCTTGTATCAGGGTCAATGAACCACAGCTGACCGACCCTATTCTGCCTTCAAGCAGTGGTCCTGAAAACAATCTACACTAGTTTAGTTAGTCTGGCTAAGAAAATAGGGGAAACCCAGTACTCAAAAGGTCAGATTAAATTGGATATGTCAGGTCGAAAGGGGTAGATATCGAAACCTCTCTGTCACTTTATTTCCTTTGTTCGGCTTATTCATCCTTCGTTGAAAGCTTGGACATTTTTTATTGTACTTTTCATTGTTCCTCACATCACAGAGTAACACATTAGGACGAACTTGACATTGAAGTTGAAGATCTGTATTTTTTAAATTTGTAATTGCTACTGAATTACTTTGTTTGTAATTAATCCCATATTGAACTGTTGTCTGTGATTTTTATATGTTTTATACAATATAAGTTTCATCTTTATTTTGGCTACCTGAAGATGGTGGTCAGATCCCACAACTGTTTCTCTACATATTTTTGCATCTTGTAATGATGATCTAAATTTATTATTTATCCATAAATGATCAATTTGGTTTTATGTCCTGTGGTCGAGTTGTTGTTGTTGGTCAACTAGGTCTATTGAACTTTCTGCCCTTAAGTAGTAAATTCAGAGTTGAAGAATTTGCAGGTGTTTTGTAGCTGGTGAGTGAAGCAGTATAACATATTAGTGATTGTATTCTGTGGACTGGTGATACCTTTGTTGCTTTGTGGATCCTTTTATGTGGAAAAATGTTGTCACCAATCACCAGTTGATTCTTCTTCTTCAGCGATCGTCCTGAAAAGAACGGTGTGACTTTGTGTCATAGTTTACAGCAAAGCTGTGATATCCATGCCTTTCTGCCTGACACATCCAATTTTTACTGGCTTTTTTGGGCACTGGGTTTGCCTTATTACACCGATCCGTATTCTCTTAGCTAGACTACACTAGTGCAGCCTGTTTCCAGGGCCGCTGCTTGGAGGTGGAATAGGGTCTTGGTCAGTTATGGGTGACTGACCCTGATACAAACAGCCAGCCATGAGCCGCTGGCTGCTGTCAGCTCATTCACTGCTGCATCTTTGGCCCCACCAGTTGATTGAAAACACAAAAGACCATTAGGAATCTGCCATTATCATTTTTAGTCCGATCCCGTGTTTACCCATGACCTCTTCAAAACAGATGTTATCATTTCCAACCTTAGCATTTAGGTCAACATTAAAATTGTAATGTCTTTCATTCATCTTTTGTCTGTGACATCCTGAAATCTTGAGTAAAATTTAATCTTCACTGAGTCTAATCTTCACTAATGTTTACATTTATCTTCTTTTTGGCAGTTTAATAATAGCCATCAAAATTCTTGGTCCGACTGGCTTCCATTCTATAAGTGCTTCTGAACATTATTTTTATAGCAACGAGGGTCACATCACACCGTCACTATTGTGTGTGCCTATGCCAGTGTCCCCAGAGAACAGTGGCAATTCTCCTGTGTTGAGTCTCTCATCCTTGCAACTCATGTCCATCATGACTGCCAACTCTAGAATGGCAATATTGTAGTTTCGCATTTTTATCGTCACCTGTACAGTCTAACTACCAGGAGACGTTCCTTGAAGAAAACAGATTGGCCAGTGATGAGAATCTTTGCGGGTTGCCTAGCATTCTCAAGACATGAGAACAATGTTGTGTTTGGGATTACATTTTTCTCTTTACTGACTGGTCAATATTTTTTGACATTTTTGTGACTTAAAATTTATGTGAGATGAGGTGACCAACCTCATGCCCAACCCTCCCCAGACACCTCCCCAGACACCTCCACAACATGTATGACATGTTTACAGTGTTACAATTCCTAACTATTCTTTATCTACATTGCAAGGATAACGAGCTACTAAATAATCTAATTTAAAATATCAACTATACATCATATAGATACACCAGATAGTCATACTAATATAAACTATATGTCATAGAAATACCAAATAGTCATACTAATATAAATATTACCTATTCATCATATAAATATCAGATAATCTTACTAATATAAATATCAACTTTACATCATATAAATATACGATATAATCATACTAATATAAATATCAACTATTTGTCATAATATACAAGGGCCTTGTCATAAGTCTTTACTCTGACCATGAAGGAGTAGGAGGAGAAAGTTGAAATTTGTTAGTCTTTCTTAGTTTGGTAAGGAGATCTGCATAATATTGATCATTAACCGTGTTGCCATAATGCAGGTAATCTTTCAATATGACGTCCCAAAAAACAGTCAGCATCGCTCTTCTTGCAGATTTCTGTGCTCTTGGCTTGACATGTGTTGGTGAGCCCGAGGTTTTCCACTGCATGCTGGAAATTTTGGATTCTGGGTCATAATGGTGAACCCAAGTCTCATCTAGTGTCACCATGGTTGGCAACATGTTTTTCGACCAACACATTTTGAGCAACTGACCACAGTAATCAACCCTTGTTTGTTTCTGTTCACATGTCAGCAGATGCGGAACCCGGCGGTCACAAACTTTTCTCATGTTCAGTCTGTTGTGTGAAATTCTAAAAACTGTACTTTCATTCAGTTTTGCGGACCTAGATATCTTTGCAATTGTAATTTTCCTATCCTGGTCAATGATTTTCTTCACTCTTGCAGTATTTTCATCGCTGCACTCTGAGGATGGTCTTCCTGATCTTGGAAGATCAGCAATATGGGAACGGTCACAATTAAACTGCCTACACCAGTTTTTTACAGAAGCATACGAAGGACAGAATTCCTCAAACACTTATTCCATATCCCTGATTATTTCTGTAGGTGTTTTTCCCTGCAACATCAAGAATTTAATTACAGTTCTCCAGAGCAAACTACATTGATGTCCCTACAGACAGGCACACAGACATTAGTGAAGAACAAAAGAGCCACGACAACATCAATATGGCACCAGAGGAGCATATGATGGCAAAACTAACAATGAATGAAATGGAAGAGGCCATGAAAACTTTAAAGAAAAAGAAATCGCCCTGAAAAGATGGCGTAACAAACGAAATGCTGATGGGGTTGGGCCAAACAGCAAAGAGGAAGTTACTATCAGTCCTGAACCAAAACTGGAAAAGGGGAATTGTACTGCAGGCATGGAAAGACGCTGTACTTATACCAGTACCAAAGACAGAAAAAGATAGAACAGATCCTAATGGATACAGGCCTATCAGTCTACTGAACTGTGTAGGAAAACTGATGGAGCGTATGATAAACACCAGACTGATGTGGCATCTGGAAGAAAAACATATACTAATTCAACAACAAGCAGGCTTTAGACAGCACAGATCCATTGAGGACCAAATCACTCTCATAGCCCAGGAAATAAAAATGCTTACCAGGAGAAAAAACACACAGTAGCGGTTTGGGTCGATTTAGAGAAGGCCTTTGACAAGGTGTGGAAAGAGGGACTTAAAGTCAAGCTACGAAGAAGTGAAGTTTGTGGGAAAATGTACAGATGGATCACCCACTACCTCGAAAACAGAACAGCCAGAGTTCAAGTACAAGAGCAGATGAGCAAAAAGGTGACACTTGAGCAGAGAGTACCCCAAGGGGGAGTACTGTCACCCACACTTTTCCTGGTGTATATAAATAACATCGCAGAGAATATACCAAGAAGAGTCCACAGCTCCATGTTTGCAGACGATCTGGCTATGTGGACCTCTGAAAAGAATCTCACCATAGCAAGCAATCGGATGCAGCAGGCCCTAACATCGTTGGAGGAGTGGGCGAACTCATGGCTGGTCAAAATAAATGAGGAAAAAACAACATGTACGATATTCTCGCTTTCAAACAAACCCCAGAACACCAAAATAAGTCTTAACGGCAAATACTTGCAGCCAAACGACAACCCAAACTACCTGGTAGTCACATTTGATCAGCGCATGACATGGAAAAGTCAGATCGAGAGAAACCGAATGAGAACCAGAGAAAGAATGGCAATCATGAGGAAACTTGCTGGCACAAGCTGGGGAGCAGACGAAAGTATACTAAAGAAACTGTACACTGGAAGAGTGAGACCAGTTCTCTAGTATGGCATTGCGGTATGGACAACAGCAGCAAAGGCGAACTTCGATAAAATTAGCAAACTTCAAAACCAAGCCATGAGAGTTATAACAGGAGGCATGAAGTCAGCGCCAATTGTAGAACTTGAAAAGATTACAAATCTGCAATCCATGACCGACAGAAGAGACTGCAGAGCCCAGCAGCAAGCAGAGAAACTCAGAAGACTGACAGACCATCCAATGCATCAGAGACTAAATAGATTTGGAAATGGGAAACTAAAGCGGAGAAACTTTGCAGAAATAGCCAAAGCAAAGATGAACGAAGACCCTATGAACACATTAACACCAAAGCCCATCCCTACTGTAAGCAAACCTACCTGGAAGCAGCATATCATTCCGGAGGTGGTAGAAAATATACCAGGCATTGGAAACAAGAACAGCCAGACTGAAAAAGAAAAAAGAGACATAACACTGAGGTACATAACGAAAAACTACCCAAGCATTGACTGATCCCATGCATACACTGACGGTTCTGTAACAAACACAACACAGAATGGAGGGGCAGGGGTATTCCTGAGCCTACCAAATGGTAGAAAAATAACACTGTCAGTGGCAACTGGAAAATACTCAAGCAATTTCAGAGCTGAGGCAGAGGCACTGAAGGCCGCAGTAGAAGCAATGCTCACAGGCGAAGGCAATGAAAGCCAGATAGTCCTATTCACAGATGCCCTGGCCGTGGTCACAGCACTAAAAAGCCAGAAAAATACTAAACTTAATGATTTAAGAGCAGTACTCTGTCAACTATGCCAGCAGTCTGCACCAAAAAGAGTAGTGGTACAGTGGGTTCTATCCCACTGTAACATCCAAGGCAACGAGGAGGCAGACAGACTGGCAAAAGAAGGTCCAAGACTAGCACAACTAGATTCTAGTGTGACCTACGAAGAGTCCAAAAGGCTAATTAGGGCCAGATACATGGCCAAATGGGAAACAGAACATACTGGCTAAGCAAAAAATGATGCCTATTACCAGTTGAACAGAAGAGAGCTGGTCGTGGTCTTCAGAAATCCGCACAGGTCACAACAGACTGAGGTACCACCTTTTTAATAAACTGAAGATAGGTGGCACTGACGAATGCACTTGTGTGTGGGATCAAGATGCTGCAGTGGTCAGCGACCCATAGCTGACTGCTAGCATCAGGGCCAGCGAACCAGAGCTGCCAAGACCCTTCTACACCTCCACGTGGTGATCCTGGATAACAGGCTGCAGCAGGGCAGACTGGCTAAGGAGAAGGGATCGAAGAGGGAATGCTAACCCGGTACTCAAAAAATGCTTGCTGAAGTCGGATGTGTTGGACCGAAAGGTGCAAATATCGCAGCCAAGCTGTAAACTACGACACAACGCACTCCGTTCTCTGGACTACATTCTGCTACTTAAGCCCTTTCAGGGTTTGGTAGCGGGAGATTGAGAACGAACGAAGAAGAAGAAGAAGAATGCACTTGTGGTACCGGGAAAATGACCACTGAACATCTGCTGCAAAACTGCCCGGCATACGAGGACCAGAGAAAGCACATGTGGCCATCACCAGTGGCAACACTAGACAAGCTCTATGGCAGTGTGGACAGCCTCAGGATGCCCGCTGCTTATTTCGAAAAAATACAGGTTGACGTTTGACAGCGTACGAAGAAGAAGAAGAATTACAGTTCTGGTCTCTGATTTCTCCATTATTCTGACAAACCGTTAGTGTAGAAGATCCGGTCAATAAAGTGTGTTGCACCATGCACCATACCGGGTAAACCCGTTGAGGAGTTCCCTCCTCAACGGGTTTACCCGTATGGTGCATGGTGCAACACACTTTATTGACCGGATCATTTCTACTCCTACCGGCTTCATAGTCAGGGTAAAGACTTATGACAAACCCCTTGTAAATACCAACAAATTATCAATCGAAGCCCGTTGCTCCTCTTGGTGCATAGCCCATTGACAACATTTCACCAGGATACATAGTCCTGGGCTGTTCGGCCTATCTTAGTTTCTTTTCACATTCTCTTCTCTATGTATTTTTGGATCTACTTCTCCCTCACTTTCCCTGTTATAATCATACTAATATAAATATCAACTATACATCATATAATTACCAGATAATCAATCTAATATAAAAACAACTATCAATTAATATATATATCAACTAATATAAATATCAACTATCATGAATACTTCATGTCAAAGATGGTTACATTTTAGCTCAATCCTTTCCAGTCATGCAAAATTTTGCCAATTTGTGTTTCGTTTCACTGCAAATGCCGCAACTCCATATGTCAGAAGTTGTGGTGTTTTTTTCAAAAGAAAAATTAATTAGTGTTAAACAAGTTCAGCTAAACATTATGATCTAAAGATCTTAAGACACATAACTAAACTATCTGTGACATGAAATATTCATAACAAAAAGAAAATATTAGTATGAAAGTTCAATGTAATTAATGCGGAGGTTGAAATATGCGAAAACAATTTTTTTTGCTCACCACATCATGTGTGTTTCTGTGTTAGTCCCCCAGTACCATTACCACAATCCCTTCTGTGTCCCAGTCAAAGTCTGAATCAGATGTGTGTTGAATATGCATGTGTAATCCAGATACCTTATCATTGTTCTGATCAAATAATAAATCTTTTCTCAGGTCTTGAAGTCCAACTTTCTTCGCGCTAAATATATCAACTTTGAACATTCACCATGTTCTTAAATATGGATCTTACGGAAATAACTGCATTAAATGGGAGCTACGTATGCACCTATAATTGGCTTTCCTTCAAGCTATTTCAAACCTGAAATATTGTTAACTAAATGACATACCATTACGCATATAATAGAGGTCTATCTTTATGGAAATAAATAATTCTTAGAAATTAGGAAATGTGATGATAGCATGTTTTATATTCACCACAGGCACATATGAAAATAGAAAGTTTTCTTTATGTACCCTAAAATAACAAATGAATGCTTGCTTGTAATTATTTCAGAAATGGGAGGAGAATACCAGTTATGAAGATCTGTACATGAAGGACAGAAAAGTTGACAGGTTGGATGAGACAATGCCAGGATTGGACAAAGGTGAACAGTCTGATCTGTGTGAAGAAGATGTAGGGAGGAATATAAAAGATGGTAAGTCTGTCATTTCTAACATAATCTGTGACTGGTCTGTGTGCATTTCTGAGACATATAAAAGAGATAGAGAAAGCATGCAGAGAGCTAAAGTGGTTGACTCAGAACACTGAGTGTTTGTTGAAGATTCACACAGATAAATTATCAAATTCTGTATTAATTTTTCTCACATTTGTTTATATCATTATTATTTGAACAGTACCCAGACTACTTTCATCAGGATTGTATTCAGTATCCATATCTAATTCAGATTTATCATCATCTTCATGATTAAATACTAAATCATCTCTCGGAACTTGAAACAATCATTCAATGACATGTAAAGCCTTGGGATTATATATTACCAAATATTTCTTCTTCTTCGTTCATTCTCAATGTCTTGCTACTAAGTCCTGAAAAGGACTTTTAAGTAACGATGTAGTCCAGAGAACGGAATGCGTTGTGATGCTAGTTTACAGCTTGACTGCGATATTTGCACCTTTGGTCCGACACATCCGTCTTCGACAGATTACCAAATATTTAATTATCCAGGACCATTCACATACTTTACATGGACCAAAGCTGTGCATTGGCCAGAAGTCAGTTACGAATAAGGTCTTGTTAAATAATAAAATTTGGTTGTTGTGGGGGTTAGTAGGCAGTTTCTCATTAGTTAGACTAAGAAATGCTACTTTGGCAGATAATTTATACTGTATGTAGTGCTACTATAATGAGCAATTTAGACCATGTAGTGCTATAGGTGCTGATTATCACAAATTCCTTTTTTCAAAACATGGTACCAAGGGAATGATGCAGCAAAATCACCACAAATAGACAGCATACTAGTCTGATGGAGACAAAATAACAGACTCAAGTGTTCCCCAACATTGTTATGGACAATGATCATCGCCATGTAGAACAACATACCAAAACAAACAGAAGTTGAAAAGACAGATATACATCACAAATATGACAAGTTAGAGGATAAATACACCCACACAGACATACGTCACAAATATAGCAAAATTAGACGATGAAGGCACCTACACAGACATATGTCACAAATATAGCAAAACTAAACGATGATGACACCCACACAAACATATGTCATGAATATAGCAAAACTGGAGAATGAAGACACTCACACAGACATGAAGCGTGAAATTAAAGACATATATGAGACCCTGCCAGTAACATCTGATGAATGTAACTAATGAGTGGCAGTGGTTCAAATCAGCACTGATGAACACAGTGAACGCAAAATGAGGTAGAAAGAAACTTTGAGGATTCCAAAAACAAAGAACAGCATGATAGAATAACCAAGTACAGGGGGAGGAAGACGCATGTCTGGTCAGGCAAAATATACTGATCAGACATGTTAGTCAGGATCAGGCAAAACATACTGGCCAAGACCCTCGCCTCGGCTTCCTAGTAGCCCACCCTGGAAACGGGATGTTTTCATGGTAGCCTGGCTAATGAGGTGAGAGATTGACATGATCCCCGTAGTAGTGAGGGACACGCAGATGAAGCCAAGCATAGCACAACCGCCTGGAGGACACCGGTCCATCTTTATCAGCCCATTTGGGATGTGAGAAAAGTTACTGGAAACCGCCACTTAACATCCTTTTCAGGACGCACAAAAGAGTAACCCACTCATTATGGGCATTCACAAACAACCACCAAGTACATAATGCAATACAAGCAAAGAAGAAATAATACAAGACATGGTTGAAGTTACAAAAGGATTATGCAACTTATCGACAACATAAAACCTAATGAAGGGCTCTTAAAGCAAACACATTAAATACATACTGGGAACAATTATTGCTCATGTGTTTCTTCTTCTTCTTTTTCTTCGTTCGTTCTCAATCTCCCACTACCAAACCGTGAAAGGGGAAGCAGCAGAATGTAGTCCAGAGAACGGAATGCATTGTGTCGTAGTTTACAGCTTGGCTGCGATATTTGCACCTTTCGGTCCAACACTCCGACTTCAGCAAGTATTTTTTTAGTACCGGGCTAGTATTTCCTCTTCGATCCCTTCTCCTTAGCCAGTCTGCCCTGCTGCAGCTCATGTGTTTCAAGAAGCAGAGAAATATCTTTTGAAATGTCAGAGCAATGAAAATGAGAGGCAAGAGCTTTAACCCCACTACAATTATAAATAACAAACGAGGGGTACAGATTTTCAATCCAGAATTTAAAAAAGCACGATGGAGGGAGTATTTCCTAGAACTTCTAAACCCAAATCATACACAGAGGTGCTAAAAATATATGAGTCCAAATAGAGAAAAAAACAGACCCTGGAATATTAATCCAGGAGATTGAAGAAGTTGTGGGAAAAAAAGTTGCAGATGAGGATGGAATAACATGCCGATAATTAAAGCTTGTATATATATTCTTAGGAGTGAAATGGTTACATAGAATATTTACAGTGGCTTAGGAGCAAAGGAGAATCATTGAAGACTGGCAGAAACCTATCGTAATGGGGATCTGGAAAAACAAAGACACCAGAAAGAAGTACGATACCTATCATGGGATGTTATTGCTAAGGCCACATCAGGAAACTACGTTAAAATTATGTAGCACAGACCACCGAGTGGTCTGCGGGGGCCTTTGTGAATAGCACCACTGCCTCACAGAGAGCATGTTGTAACAGGCGACTAACAGTGGGACATGGCATAACGTCGACCATGGTTAGGTGGTTTGTTTAGAGCAGCATTGTTGGCGCCCAACAGGCTGTGCGTCTACCTCCATAAGCATTTGTCCCAACTTAGCAGAGTATTAAGCTGCTTGAGCCTAGCCGGTTAAGATGGTAACCCTTTACCAGCTACATCCAGCTCATACCAGAGCTGGGACCTGCACAGGGGCTACTGCTCCTGTAGAAGTACAGGTCGACTAAGAACCTGCACCTGAGATCCAACTACGAGCTTTTTAACTGCAACAACTGTAATATACGCTATTGGAGCTGGAATTACCGCCGCTGCTCGCACCAGACTTGCCCTCCAATAGATCCTCGTTAAAGGGTTTAAAGTGGACTCATTCCAATTATGGGGCCTCGAAAGAGTCCTGTATTGTTATTTTTTGTCACTACCTCCCTGTGTCAGTAGTGGGTAAGTTGCGCGCCTGCTGCCTTCCTTGGATGTGGTAGCCGTTTCTCATGCTCCCTCTCCAGAATCGAACCTTGATTCCCCGTTACCCGTTACAAACATGGTAGGCATGTCATGTACCATCGACATTTGATAGGGCAGATATTTGAAAGATGCGTCGCCGGCACATGAGGCCATGCGATCAGCACAAAGTTATTCTGAGTCACCAGTGGGGACGCCGCAACCCCGCGAGGGGAAACGACGATTGGTTTTGAACTAATAAAAGCACTCTTTCCGAGTGGGTCGGAGCTTGGTAAGCATGTATTAGCTCTAGAATTGCCACAGTTATCCAAGTAGGATAATGTCATCTAAGGAACCTCGACTGATTTAATGAGCCATTCGCGGTTTCATGGTGAGACAGTGTGAACTTAAACATGCATGGCTTAATCTTTGAGACAAGCATATGACTACTGGCAGGATCAACCAGATATCTGTCGGAGACGGACGAACCACGCACACCAGTCGACGAAGGATGGATGTGTAAAAAGCCTCTCCAGGACGGCCACAGGGACCGACTGACGGACAAACGGTTGTTCCGTCCCTCACTCCGTCGACCTAGGACCGCCTGGCAGGGGCCCGTACACACACCAACCGACCGACCGGGCTCGCTCGGGGAGGGATGGCAGCGCTCTGTGCAGAACGGATCCCAGCAGCCCCCGGCGATGATTTTCACTCGGACTGGAGACGATTTTTGCCTGCCGGCCTGCCCTTCTCCGACCGGTTGGTCGGATGAGGACAGGGCCTTTAGGCACGATTCCTGCTTTCCCTTTGCCGATCCACAGCTCATTGCGAGAGAAGGACCACAAGCGAGACGAACTGTCGAGATTGGCTATATGCGCTAGCCTTCGACGAACCACACAGACTGACAAAGCTTCTCGATACGGACAACATTAACGCACCGTTACCAGCGGTACGACTCCACTAAATTGGCCCTGCTACAGTGCCGGGGAGAGGTGGGCGAACGTGTTGGATAAGCCCGCTCTCTCACTACGCCTGGTAGGACTGACATCGCTGTAAGAACACTGGATGCAAGTCAATCGAGCCACCGAGAGACCAGCCCCAGATTAGTGACTTCGATATGATTATGGGTGTTTCTATCCTTCCTCTTCCTCCGATACCAAGCCCTGAACAGGGCTTTCCAAGGAGCAGTTTTTAGTTTGGAGAATAGAAGTTTACAGCTTGACTGCCATATTTGCACATTTCAGTCCATCACATCTGTCTTCTCCAGCATTCTCGTCCTTGAATTGTTGGTTTGCAGTCTCTATTCCACACCAATACTCATTAAAAGGAACAGTCTATGTTTGATATCTCGTCTGGTCAGTACTAAGTGCCAAGATATGTGCAGGTGTGTACTTTCTTTTCCAAAAATGGATGACGCCGCCAGAATTGCCATTGTTGAACATAGAGAGTATGTGCATTCTCAGGGCTTATTCTTCATATCAATTTAGGTTGTGAATTGTTGTCTAGTATGTTTCAATAGACAAAATTGCTTCTAACTTTGTATTTGGTTCATGTACACCATCACAATTTGGTTGGAATACCCCTGCTGCCTCCTGTGCATTTCAGCCATACCGGATTTTATATATATGTTACCATTGAGTTGAATCTTGTGACCTCAGTCATTCCATTTCTGTCTCCACTTCCTTGTGATATACCTGATCATTGGAAAGACTTTGGGGGAAAACTCTCAGGAAAATCTGCAACTTGTCCATATCTTACCACTGAATAAGGGTTGCTGAGGACAAGAAAATGAGGCCGATGTGCACAACTCTCCTTCTCTATAATCCAATGCATGCGCAAGTCACTTTGTTTTAATTTCACTTTCAAACTCGTGCGAACAGTGAATGTTTATTCTTCTTCGTTCGTTCTCTATCTCTCGCTACCAAACCCTGAAAGGACTTAAGTAGCAGAATGTATTCCAGAGAACGGAATGCGATATTTGCATCTTTCGGTCCAACACATCCGACTTCAGCAAGCATTTTTTTAGTACCGGGTTAGCATTCCCTCTTCGATCCCTTCTACTTAGCCAGTCTGCCCTGCTGTAGCCTGTTATCCAGGATCACCGCGTGGAGGTGTAGAAGGGTCTTCGCAGCTCTGGTTCGCTGGCCCTGATGCTAGCAGTCAGCTATGGGTCGCTGACCACTGCAGCTCATGCGCTGCTCAGCATCTTGAATGTTTATAAAATGGTCTTCATCAATTACGATAGACGAACAATATGTATGGACAGAATAAGGTCAAAAGGCCAAAAGTGACCATAGACCAAGAAATTCTGAAGGAGAAAGAACAGTTAAATTAACTCCTTTTTGCAGATGATCTTTGCCTACTATACGAGAGTGAAGATGATCTTAACTTAACTTAACGTCTTTATACTGGTTTAGAAGACCCTGCAGAGTCTGTATACAACCAGTTACATTTACATCACCTTGCTCTAAAATCTATGCGCATCCAGTTTATTCTTAAACGCATTAACTGTCCCTGCCTCCACCACCTCCCCTGGCAATGCATTCCAAGCAGACACCACTCTCTGACTAAAAAAATATTTCCTAATATCTAACCTGGACCTCTCTTTAATCAGCTTGTAGCTATGCCCTCGTGTTATTGTAGGTGGCTGTATTTTAAAAAACTTGTTATAGTCTAATTTATCGATTCCTCTGATCATCTTATAAACCTGTATTAAGTCACCACGAATTCTTCTCTCTTCGAGACACTGTAGGCCCGTTTTTCTGAGTCGTTCCTCATAACTGTAATTCTGGAATCCAACTATCATCTTTGTCGCTCTTTTTTGTATTCTTTCTAGCATGTTTATGTCCCCTCTATGATAAGGACTCCACACCTGTACACAGTACTCCAATCTAGGTCTAACTAAAGCTTTATACAGTTTGACGATCACTTCCTTGCTCCTATGTTTAATATTTCTTTTAATCATACCTAACATTGCATTTGCCTTTTTCACTGCTACCTTAACTTGCTCACTCACCTTTCCTGTATGATCTATTATAACCCCTAGGTCCCTTTCCTTATCTATCTTTCTAATATTGTTTTCTCCCATTCTGTATTTATGTTCCATATTGGATCTACCCATGTGGATGACTGTACATTTATCTACATTAAACTCCATTTGCCAGCTTACAGACCATTCTCGAATTTTATCTAAATCCGACATCAATATATCCACTTCCGCTTTAGATGAGACACTACTGCATAGTTTTGTGTCATCAGCAAATTTTGCAATCATGGATCTCATATCAATGTCCAAATCATTTATATATATCAAGAACAAAATTGGTCCCAAAACCGAGCCCTGTGGCACACCACTTTTCACTTCACTCCACTCAGAGTACTCCTTATTTATGCCCACCCTCTGCCTTCTTCCCGTTAACCAATTTTCAATCCATTTGGCAACTTCGCCACCTATTCCATGTGATTTTAACTTTCGAAATAATCTTTGATGAGGTACTCTATCAAAGGCCTTTGCAAAGTCTAGATAAATAACATCCACTGGCTCCCCTTTATCTATGATTTTAGTAACCTCCTCCATGAATTCTAATAGATTTGTTAAGCATGATCTCCCTCTAGTAAACCCATGCTGACTATTTCTAATTAGATTAAATTTGTCTAAATGCATTACAATGTTTTCTTTGATTATTGACTCTAACAATTTACAGACTATGCTCGTTAAACTCACCGGTCTATAATTTGCCGGATCTGATTTTTTGCCTTTTTTGAATAAGGGGATCACTCCTGCATCTTTCCAATCCCGTGGAACAATCCCTTTTGTAAGTGATTGAGAACATAATATAGCCAATGGTTTTGCTAGTTGGTTTCTAATTTCATACAGCAATTTTGGGTGAATACCATCTTGACCTGGACATTTATTCACTTTCAACCCCTCCAATTTTTTAAAAACCATTTCCTCTGTAATACAGATTGATCTTAATCCCGCTGTATCCATGTCTCTTTGAAAAATATCTATAGGCTCTGGGATCTCGGAGCAGTCCTCCTTTGTGAAGACTGTGCCAAAGTACTGATTAAGCAGATTAGCAGCCTCCCTATTCTCATTTATTATTTTCCCTGTACTGTCTATGAGAGGGCCTACTTTGTCTTTCGTTCTTTGTTTATTTCTAACATAAGAAAAGAAGCTTTTACTGTCAGTCTTGATCCTCTGAGCAAGTTTTTTTTCAAAGTCTATTTTTGCTGTTTTATTCGCTTTCTGATATATGTTCTGCTTGTCTAAATATTTTACATATGTTTCTTTTGATTTACCTGCCTCTATATATTTTTGCCATGCTTTATTTTTTGCTCTTCTACATTTCACTACAAATCTAGTTATCCACTTTTTACGCTTGGGGTTTACCTCCCTACATGGAACACATTCCTCTTTTAGCGTTTCTAGAACTGTTTTAAAACTTTCCCACTCCTGTTCAACATCTGTTCCTACAATAATATCTTTCCAGATTATGTGGTTCGCTGCCTCTTTCATCCTCTTAACATCTGTCTTAGAGTAGTCGTATGTTCGCGTGTTTATGTTTACTTCTTTCCCTGCAATAAGATCCCAACGGATGATTTGATGGTCACTTGAGCCAAACAGTTCCCCAACGGTAACGTTTTCAATCATATTTTCCTCTGTGGTAAAAACTAGGTCGAGTATGTTTTTGCCTCTGGTGGCTGCTTCTACATGTTGAATTAAAAAATTGTCAGTTATGCACGTAACAAAAGGTTTTGACTCTACAAGTGCTTCTGCCATATCCCATTTTATTTCTGGATAGTTGAAATCTCCCATTAATAATAATTTCCCTTTACTTGCCTTTGCTATGCTACTAATCAGCTCCTCATCTTCCTCTTTTTGACTTGATGGACATCTATAGCACACTCCAATCACTGTTTTTTCACCCCCACTTTCTATTTCTCCCCATACACTTTCATTTTTGTTACCACATGATAAATAATCTTTGATCGTTATATTAACAGAATTTATACAGTATAATAAAACGCCACCTCCCTTAGTCTTGTCTCCAATTATCCTATCTTTCCTTAACATTGTATATCCCTCAATTTCAAGTTCACTATCTGCAATCTCCTCATATGTCCATGATTCTGTTAACCCTATTATATCTGGTTTTTCTTCTTCTACATACAGTTCCAATTCTTCTCTTTTATTTACTATGCTTCTCACATTTGCATAAAAACATTTTAGTTTGTAATGTTGTTGGTTTTCCTCTTTTTGCTTCTGCTTTATCATTTTAGTGTTTGCTTTTCTACTATGTATTTCACACTTCCCTGACACCAAATTACCCCTTTGACTACATCCTCTATAGCACCCTATTGTAGGCCTATCTTTAGTCTCATACTTCATAGGCCTAACTAGTTTAAATTTCTAACACAATGATAGAACATATACTTTGCTACAACATGCTGAGCAACATCTAGAGCAACATATTACTGTGTGCAAAAGAAAAGGTGTGAAATTTGACACTTCTTAAAAAAGAAACTCTACAGATAAGCAGATTGCCTAAAAACATTAACCTTATGGTAAATGGAATCAAGATTAAACAAGGGGAGGAATTAAAGCACTTGGGCAGTGTATTTACATAGAATGGAGACAGAGAAATTGATATTCAGTGCAAAAACAAACACAATTGAGTACCAGCTAATTGCGTCACCATTATTGATACACCCTGTGGCAGATGATTTAGACTATTTAGTGCAATTATGTTGAGCAATTTATACTTTTTTGTATTTCTATTATGGCATTGCTACATATAAGTTTATCAAGAATGAATGAGATCAAAAATGCAACAGGGAACAAGAAAAATTGTGGATAGACCAATACTTGGAAATTGAAGACCTGGAGATAATAAGGAAATTTAATCATCCATTGGGAAATAAAACAAGTCTTTCGTAAAAAAAAATAACGGCATACAATAACGGATGATTAATGATCAACATCATCAAGTGCCCTGTCGGATGACATTGGCAATTATGGAGCTCCATTACCCTTTATCATGTGTGTCGTTTATGAGTTCCGCCTGATTTCTCTCTTCCCCCCCCCCTCCACCCCAATGCCATTACTTCACACTGTGCAATATTTTTTCTCTTTGCTATCCTCCGTCTCGCTTGCCAGCGATTCTGCCCTCTGTCACTGTGTGTTCCAACCTGCCTGTTCTTTCGACATGCCCGAACAAGGATGACTGCCTTGTCCTGGTTTTTGCCATACGCTGTCTTTGTGTTTATTTTTCTATTTATTTGCATTTAAAATTCTTTTGAAGATAATTAACAAAAGAATTAAATGATAATTAAAAAGAGTAATGATAAACATGGGCAACTAATAACAGACCCAGAGAACAAAGAACTGGAGATGCAGAGAATCTGTTAAGGAACTGAATGATGATCGGACCTGTATCATGATATCACACCATTAAATTGCATGCTATTGATAGAAGAGAGATTAGCTGTAACTAGAGAAAAATTTAATAAGGCATTTTCTTTAATCCCAAAGAACAAAGCACCAGGGATAGATGAGTTACCTTTTGAGCTACTCAAAGCAGTGGGAGAGACTTTACAAACATTATTTATTTAACATGTTAATGACATTTGCAACTTTGCAATTTGGCCAAAAGATCACACAACTTCAATATTAATTCCTTTGCCAAAAAAAATCAAATGCAATAGAATGAGGTCAATTCAAAATGATAAGTTTAATAACACATGCATCTCAAATTCTTTTGCAGATAATTAAGAAAAGAATTGATGGCAAGATAGAGGAGAAATATAACCAGTTTGGATGATTTTGCAAGGCCAGAGGGGCATGGGATGCCATCTGATCATTGCAACTTCTCGCAGAAAGAATGATTGGTCAACGACAATCACTATTTATCTACTTTATTGACTCCGATCAAGTCCCTTTGAGAAAACTTTTTCAGATGCTGCAGCAAATAAGTATAGACAGACCACTCATTAGGTTAATACAAAACCTGTTTGAAAATCAAAAGACAATTATTTCAATCAAAGAAAGACTCACAGATCCAGATTTAATAAGACAAGGTGTACGACAAGGTTGTTTGCTTTCATTGAGTCTCTATAATGTGTAGTCTGAGATCATGATGGAAAAGGTTGTTCAGAGTTGTAGTAGGGATGTCAAAGTCAATGGTAAAAAAGCTAATGCCATCAAATTTTGTTATGATCAAGCCATAGTGGGAGAATCAGTGGCAACGTTGCAAATGCTGCATGAAAAAATTAATGGCACAGCCAAAGAGTTTGGCATGAAAATAAACACATTGAAGACAAAGACTTTGGTAATATCCAAACAACATAAGCAAATAAATGTAATCATCAATATACCAATAATCAAACAAGTACAGAAGTTTACATAGTTGTGGCAAACCATAACAGATGATGTACACAATGGGGCAGAAATTCAGACAAGTAGTGCAATGGCAAAAATGGGCTTAAGAGAAAAACAAAAATTGCTAACCTCAGATTTCAGGACAGAAACAAGGAACAGAATAATCACCACTCATAAATGGCCAATTGCACTGTTTGTGGTTGAAACATGGACAGGGAAACTTGGAAACACTTAAAATGTGGTGCTACTGTAGAATGGGAAGAGTGAGTTGGACAGAAAGAAGATCCAGTGAAAATTTCCTTACTGAAGTTGGTGTACAAAGACAAATACTCGAAATTATACAAACACAAAAACATGGATTGAGTTGGCTGGGTCACAATAAGCGACACGAAAGGCTTCTACAGAAGATACTAGATTACAAAATTCAAGGGAAGAGAGGATGGGGACAACCAAAACTCTCCTTTACATATCAGACATGCTGAGATATTAAAGTACAAACCTATGCTGAAATGAAGAGAACTGCAGAGGATAGGGTCAAATGGAGAGACTTACTCAAACAACTTTGCAACCAGTCTGAGACCTGATCAACCAGATGATGAAGATAATTATGACAAGCAATTAAGATGTGGGATATTGCTAATGTGTTTATTTTCTTGTTTTTATACTATCATTAGTGAAAATGTAGAGGGTGTCTACTATTGCTGCTATACAATTGTTATTGAAAATGTAGATTATGTCTATTATATTTTTATTTGAAAAGACATTTCATAACATTTCTGTCCTTTTTTTCCACATGTCAGAGGTGTCTGCTTTCACAGGGAGCTTCTTCGCTGACTCTTATACTAATGTTGTAAAAATGGAAAGCTCTGAAAGTGGACAATACTCACAACTTGTAGGACATGATACTTTCTCTGAGAAGCTACCAGAGAACATCAGAATTCCAGAGAAGACCACAGGGAGTGTGGGAGAAGGTTTGGAGAGACTACAAGTACATTTAAGAAAAATAGTGAAGAATACAGATGATGTAATGGGCTATCTTGGGAGACTACCAGAACGCATACACTTTGAGAAGAATATAGGGGATGTACTGTATCATCTTGGGGAACTACCAGAACACATACACATTGAGAAGGACAGAGAAGATGAGGCAGGGAGTTTTGAGATAATGCAGGTGCGCACAGAAAGCACCATTATGACACCAGGAAGTAAGACGAGAGATATGTGTTTGACGTCTAGAGAGCAGAGACTGAATGAGTCAGTCAAAGTCGTGAAATGTCATGAAAACTTTGAAGACATCATGACTAAGATCACTCAGAATGATAACCATGAAGATTGTAAAAAAGAATCAGAAAATGTATTCTGCATTTCTAATGCAGATACTAATCTTAATGTGAGAAGTGCTGGTTCAGATAAACTTCACAGATGTGATGTTTGTGGGCTAGTTTTTATCACTTTTGATAGTATGAACACACATAAAAGGGAACATAAGATAGAAAAACGTTTCAAGTGTAATGTTTGTAGTAAGGGATTTACTGATTCTAGAAATCTTGATGCACACAAAATAATACATGCAGGAGAGAAGCCTTACAAATGTGATATTTGTGGTAAAGGATTTGCTCTAACTAGTAGAATTAATGCACACACAAAATTACACTTGGGAGAGAAACCGTACAAGTGTGATGTTTGTGGTAAAGGATTTCCTTATGCTAGTGTCCTTAATGCACACAAAATATTACATACAGGAGAGAAGCCTTATAAATGTGATATTTGTGGTAAAGAATTTGCTCAAACGTGTGGACTTAGTGCACACAAAAAAATACACTTGGGAGAGAAACCTTACAAGTGCAATGTTTGTGGTAAAGGATTTGCTCTAACTAATAGACTTAATGAACACACAAAAATACACTCAGGAGAGAAACCTTACAAGTGCAATGTTTGTGGTAAAGGATTTGCTCTAACTAATAGACTTAATTCACACACAAAAATACACTCAGGAGAGAAACCTTACAAGTGCAATGTTTGTAGTAAAAGATTTGCTCTAACTAAAAGCCTTAATGAACACACTAAAATACACTCAGGAGAGAAACCTTACAAGTGCAATGTTTGTGGTAAAGGATTTGCTCAAACTAGTGGACTTAATTCACACCAAAAAATACACTTGGGAGAAAAACCTTACAAGTGCAATGTTTGTGGTAAAGTATGTGCTCTAGCTAGAACACTTAAAGCACACACAAAAATACATTCAGGAGTTAGACCTTACAAATGTGATGATTGTGGTAAAGGATTTACTTATGCTAGTAACCTTATTATACACAAACTAATACACACAGGAGAGAAACCTTACAAGTGCAGTGTTTGTGGTAAAGGATTTGCTCAAACTAGTGGACTTAAATTACATACAAAAATACACTCAGGAGAGAAACCTTACAAGTGCAATGTTTGTGGTAAAGCATTTGCTCTAACTAGTGGACTTAATTCACACACAAAAATACACTCAGGAGAAAAACCTTACAAGTGCAATGTTTGTGGTAAAGGATTTGCTCGAATTAAAAACCTTAATGAACACACAAAAATACACTCAGGAGAGAAACCTTACAAGTGCAATGATTGTGGTAAAGGATTTGCTCAAACTAGTGGACTTAATGCACACAAAAAAACACATTTGTGAGTTAGGTTGTTACAAATGCGATGATTGTGATGAAGGATTTACTTATGCTAGAAGGCTTATTGTACACAAAATAATACATTTATCACAGAAATATTGCAAATGTAATTTTTGTGGTAAAGGATGTATTCAAAGTTGTAGCGTTAATGCATGCAAAAGAGCACATGCAGGTCAGAAACATTGCAAGTGTCATTTTTGTTGTAATAGATTTACTAAATTTGAGCAACTTAATGTACACAAAACATATATAGGCAAGAAACCTTACAAGTATTGTGTTTGTGGTAAAGGATTTACTCAAACTGATAATCTTAATGCACTCAAAAGAATACAAAATAAATAGAAACCTTAGCAAGTGAAATGTTTGTTGTAGAATATTTACTAAAATTGGCTGAAAAAAATGTACGCAAAGAACACATACGTGAGGGAAAACCTTGCAAGTACGTTTGTAATAAAGTATATAGTGAATAAATAAATAGAAGTTGCAGAACTAATGAAGGTCAAATGTTGATCTCAATAGGCCAAAAACAATAATAAAACCTATCTTACAGTCACAAGGCTTCCACCAAGAACAAAGAACAAATGTGTACAACTAACAAATCACAACAAAAACCAAGACATGATGTATGATAAGGATAAAATACAGTTTAAGTTAGAAGCCATTACAAGGAAATGGCCAGGAATCTGAGTCACTGCATTCCAGTTATGAGAAAGAGTAGACCAAAGGAGAAATGGTCAATATGATTACATCTAGAATGAATATAAATGAAAATGGACACATACAGACCAAGTTTATAAAAACAAATATAGGTAGTGATCTCAGCATGACAAAAAAATACCAAATCAAAATCCAGCCCATACAAGGGCTACAAGGCCACAATGAGGGATAGAAACAGAGGAAAACACAAATTCCCCCCCCCCCCCCCCCCCCCCCAAATATCCAGAGCCACACATATATACATGTATTTTTAAAAAAAACATATACACATACTGGTACATATAGACACACGTACAGAAATGGGTATATAAACACACAATACCCGGTAGTAATAATAAGAGAAAGATATACCGGTACAGAAAGGCAAAAGATGACCTTGGCAGAACGTCGCTTCTTACAACTGCCACCTATTTGGCTGTTACTAGTTTCTTGTGTGCAGTAGAGTAGGTTGCCTTTATTTTCTGTATGTAGAGGAGCAATCACCAAAATAAAAACAACTTAGTGTCTTCCAAACTGGACACTGTGGGAACCTAACCTGGTGAGTTGGGTTTGTGAAAACCAAGCGTTATTCACCCAAAGGCCACGCAGGGAATCTTATGCAAACGGAAAATGTATTCAAACAATGAAGTTTAAAGATTCCATAAAGAAGTATAAATGATTCTCAAACTCAACAAACTCAAACTGGTGTCGATCATTGATAGTGTAGGAGACATTGCCAGTGACTCTGATGTGAACCTTGTCTTGTGTGGTCTAGGACTATTGTAATGGTTGGCGACTGGAGAGCTGAAGTTGTTGAAAATGTCATTGAGGTGTAAGCAGAAGCAGACTGAGTTCAAGGCTAGTCTCCCCTATGTATTTTGTATTGCAGCGGTTTCAAATAATGGCATAGTTTGTTGCTGTTGTTGCTAATGTCATTGGTACTTTAGTTAGATACCCTTAAAGACTTTCTTTTATGGTCAGATACAGTGGGTCCCCTCACAACCTGAGGTGAACTTGAGAAAACGACCATGGCCTTCCTGGCTGTAGGGAAATCTGAGGCTCTTCAGTATGCTCACCACTATGGGATCACAGTGCCGATCCTCACCTCACTGATCTGACTGTTTTGACATAGCTCTTTTCCATGAGGCATGGTCACCAGTGTGAGGTGAGGGTCTTGATCAGTATGTTTCACCTTACCAAGATAGCTCTTCATCATCATATTTCGTTCCACTATTTTATTTTCCCAAATGAATGCTGTACGTTATAAATAGTTCAGGTATGTGTATTTAAATACTGAACTAGGACAACAAAATTAAATAAATGAAAAGCAGATGATTAAGACTCATTCTTGGAATAACATACAAGGATCGTATATCAAATGCCAACATATGCAAACATCAGTGGTACGGTCATGTGTCAAGATCAAATTGACTAACGTGCCCTCGCTACTTTGTAAGATTCCTGTTTACGGGAAAAGCTTCTGTAGTAAACCCTGAGGAAAAATCTGCCTCCTGCGCTATTTCAGTCGCCTCAATAATGTCTTGCCGCCACTGGACAAAGGTAGCACAGGACAAGAAAGTAAAGTTGACAAATGGCGCTGTTACTTTCTCACTTTAATCCAAATCACAGCACAAGTCACCCATTTCAGCGGACAGAGCAAAAGAAACAGATTGTCCACACGACTGAACAGAGAGAGTGGTCTCTATCACATGTGATGGACGAACATCATGCTTGGAGAGATAGAAACAAGAAATATGTGAATACGCTTTACCCAAGATGCACTGGACGGATAATGTTCAGAAAGGGATATTAAATCAGTGATAGAGACAGCAAGACTAGAGATGGAATGGCAGCAGTGGAAACTAGAGGTTCATATTTCAGTGAACTGTGATCACCAAAAGATCTCCTACTAGATTTTTGGAGAAAAAGAATGTTTAGGCATTCAAGTAGCCTTATTGCACCCAAAAGAATACATACAGGAAAGAAACATAAGTTTGTGATGAAAAAAAATGTTTTTCATAAAGTAACAGTTATGTACACAAAAGATCATATGAGAAAAACCTTGCGTGTGTGATGTTTGGGATAAAGTATTTCCTAAATTAAATTACTATAGCAAAAAAACACACAAAAGAATACATGTAGAAAAGAAGCTGCACCTACTCCTCTTACCCCTTGGTATCCAGAAAAGTGTTTGTCATGCAATGTCGTCGGACTCTTTTCATAAAGTATGCCATATACACCATCATCTTCTCTTTAAGGAGTATTCCATTGAGATCTATCTATTCTAGATCATTCCAGCAGGTCTTCTTCTTCTTCATCGTACGCTGTTTACAGCGATATTTACGTTGCACTGATTTAATTTGTTAGCCAGTGGCTCAGTGCATCCGATTTCAACAGGCGTTTCTGTAGGGTTGCCCTCCTTAGCCTTTGGCTGTCCCCAGCCTAACTGCAAGGCAGCAGTTGTTTTTGGTCAGAGTTGTCTCTCTTGGGAAGTTGTCTTGCAGGACTATCGAGTCTTCCCTACTCGTGTCTATAGCGTTTGGCAATGATATGATGGACTATGTACTAGTTTGTACTATCCCGGAAGAGAGGCAGTCCAGTGTGACTTTTTCCCAGGATCGTCACGTCCTGCCAGAAATGTAGCATATGCATATGAGTGAGGTATCTTTTTGCTCGCTCTATTTTCTCGGCTCATCTGCAGTGATGGTACGCCTAGCATTCCCCGCCACCCGGGAGCTTGCCACCATAGGACAGGAGGTGCAGTGTCCGCTGGACTGCATCTCTTCTGCGTCCATTGGAATGACTGATAGCAGACAGATGCAAAGAGCGAGGAAGGAGTGCATTTTACCAGGTGCATTCCTACGGCTCGATCGGGCCGGGACACAAGCCCCAGCCATGTCGTAGCCTCCCATCTCAGCGGTGCTGAGATTTTGGGCGGGATTCTGGCTTAGAGGCGTTCGGCCGTAATCCTTCAGATGGTAGCTTATCAGCCAAGCACGTGGACCGAATGTCAGCGACCTGTGATTCCTCTCGAAATAGTGCATTTGACCAGGTGACAAGCCTAGTCTTGCACGGAGATGTTGTCAAGGACATGGTCAAGGGTAGAGTCTCAGCAGTTCGCAGTGAGGTAGCTGATCTACTGCTTAGGGCACTCGACCGAGAACTAAGTCTTCTACAAATGATTTCATTCCTCATCGCCGTATGGGGTGAATTTCGAGCAGCTTCCCGCCCGCTTTTATCAGCGGACGGCAGAGACCTCATTCTGCGGCTTGACCGGGCCGGGCTGGAGCGTGACCCCGAGGTCCCCACCATGTCGAAGCCTCCCTTTGCATTCGTGCTGGGCTGCTTTTGGGCGGGATTTTTGGCTTAGAGGCGTTCGGCCGTAATCCCTCACCTCGAACCGTTGGCTTATCCGCCTAGTACGTGAACCAAAATGTCTGCGGCTCCTCTCGGGCTTAGCAGGATTACCGTAGCAGAGCATTGTCATTTGTAGGGTAAAGCTGACCTGTCTTCAGAGGGTCTATTTCCAGCATTCCAGCAGGTCAACTCTGGTGACCTTGTCATACCATTTCAAAACCATGTATTCTGCGCAGGCATCTGTTTATAAATATTTGTAACTGATTTGTTAACGACATTGCTGTTCTCCAACTGATATTGTTTAGTAAAGTTGATAGCTTCTCTTTGACAAAGATCTCTTTTCTACCACTGATATCTGGAATACAAAAATGCATTTCACGGGTTAGGGTGTAATGAGTTAAGAAAAGAGAATTTAGTGTGGTTAATTGTGTCCATGTATTTGTGCTAAATGAATCGTTATTTTAAACAATAAAAACAACATGTAAATCCAATAGTCAATCTATTGTATGTGTAAATAATTTGAACTTGAGTGTGTTTGTTTTTTATATTTTGCTGTCAATATGTGTTAACAGTTTTTAAACTGCTAATTGAAAGAGAAATGTGAACACCCAATGACAAAGATGACTGTGGGAAGGAAAGATTTTGCACCAGAGCTCAAGATATCATTGACAAAAGGATAAAGCGGTGTAGCCGATGTGTTTTTGACAGGTGTTTAAAATATTTAGACAGGCAGAACATAGCGCAGAAAGTGAAAAAACAGTACAAATAGACTTGCTCATAGTATCAAAACTAATAGAAAACGCTTTTCAAATGTTAGAAATAAACAAAGAATGAAAGATAAAGTAGGCCCTCTCATAGACAGCACAGGAAAAATAATAAGTGAGAATAAGTAGACAGCTAATCTACTCAATCAGTACTTTGGGACAGTCTGTACAAGTGAAGACTGCTCCAAGATCTCAGTCTATTTTCCAAAGAGACATTGATACAGTGGGATTAAGATCAATCTGTATTACCAAGGAAACGGTTTTAACAAAATTTGAGGTTTTGTAAGTGGATAACTGTCCAAGTCAAGATGGTATTCATCCAAAAGTGCTTTTTGAAATTGGCAACTAGTAAAATCATTGGCTATATTATGTTCTCAATCACTTACAAAAGAGATTGTTCCAGGGCATTGGGAAGATGCAGGAGTAATCCCATTTTTCAGAAAGGGAAAAAGTATGTTCCAGTTTAACGAGCATTGTCTATAAGTTCTTAGAGTCAATAATCAAAGAAAACATTGTGATGCATTTAGACAAGTTTAATCTAATCAGAAATAGTCAGTATTGGTTTGCTAGAGGGAGAGCGTGCTTAACAAATCTATTAGAATTCATGGAGCAGGTTACTAAAATGATAGATAAACAGGAGTCAGTGGATGTTATTTATCTTGATTTTGCCAAGGCCTTTGATAAAGTACATCATCAAAGATTATTTAGAAAGTTAAAATCACATAGGATAGGTAGGGAAGTTGACAAATGGATTGAAAATTGGTTGACGGAAAGAAGGCAGAGAGTGGGCATAAATAAGGAATGGTGTTAAGTAAAAAAAGTGGAATGTCACAAGACTCGGTTTTGGGACCAATTTTGTTCTTGATATATATAAACGATTTGGACATTGATAACGGATACATAATTGCAAAATTTACAGATGACACAAAACTATGCAGTAGTGTCTCATCTAAAAGAGAAGTGGATATATTGACGTCGGATTTAGATAAAATTCTAGAATTGTCTGTGAGCTGGCAAATGAAGTTTAACATCGATAAATGTACAGTCATTCATATTGGTAGATCCAATATGGAACATAATTACAGCATTGGCAAGAACAATATTAGAATGATAAAGGAAAGGGATCTATGGGTTATAATAGATCATACAGGTAAAGTGAGTAAGTCCAGATAACAGTGAAAAAGACAAATGCAATGTTAGGTATGATAAAAAGAAATATTAAACATAGGAGCAAGAAAGTGATTGTCCAACTGTATAAAGCATAAGGTAGACCTAGATTTGAATAATGTGTAGAGGTGTGGAGTCATTATAGTAGGTCAGTCATCCCGTAACCGGTGAGGTCGTTGGGGCAAACATGATGACATCCTCGCCACGCCACCCTGCTCTGTCAGCGGCCGCTGCCTGTGCCTCTTCTGATCGGAGATTGGTCCATTCTTTTATGTTGTCCTCCCATCTCTTTTTGGGACGGCCTCTTTGTCGTCTGCATTGCACCTTTCCGTGGAGGATTGTATTTGCAAGACCATTTGATCTCGATATGTGACCGTACCAAGCTAGATTCCTTCTTTTGACAGTTGCCAAGAGGTCTTCAAAAGGTCACATTGCTGTTGTAATTTTATCTCGTATTTCCTCATTTCTAACTCGATCTTTGTACGTGACGTTTAAAAGTCTTCGGAAACATCTCATCTACAAGGCCTGTATCCTTCATTGAAGGTCAGCTGTAACTGTCCATGTCTCACACGCATAGAGAAATATTGACAGGACCAGTGTACGCATTAATCTGATTTTCGTGCGTAGTGCTGACCGTTTATCTTGCCAGATTTTGTTAAGCCGACAAGCGCCGCTATTGTCTGTGCTATTCTGGCCAACACCTCACATTTTGATCCTTCATCACTGACAATCAACCCTAGATATTTAAAACGGTCAACCACTTCGAGTTCCTGACCATTAGCTTTCATCCTGCTGTTGAAGCCCTCGGCGTTGTTGGTCATTAATTTTGTCTTTTCAGCGTTTATCTCCATACCATAGTCAAGAGCTGTTTCATTTAGTCTTCTGACCCATTCCTGGAGTTCTGCTTCTGAACCCGCCAACCCGTCGATATAATCTGCAAAACGAAGGTTGGTAATCTTTCGGTCCCCTATCTTGACAGTACCAACGTGACCTCCAAGTGCCTCACTCATAATTCCCTCAAGGAATATATTTAAAAGAGTTGGAGAGAGTGTACACCCCTGTCTCATACCAACTGATACGCGAAACCAGTCCCCTCGCCTCCCATTCACAAGAACTGCACCGGACGCCTTGTCATACAGGTGTTCAAGAACCGTTATTATAATATTTCCGTTGATTTTATACATCCTCATGGTTGCCCATAGCACTTTATGCCATACCCTATCAAACGCCTTCTTGAGGGGACGGCGTGGCCTAGTGGTTAAGTGGCACGGCTCACAACCCGAAGGTGCTGGGTTCGATCCCCATCACAGCACCGGCCGTTACCCCGGGGAAGCAAACCCTTAGAAAATGCAAGAGGAAGCCGACCCTTACATAAAATGCAT
The DNA here is from genome assembly GCA_036924085.1 of Ariolimax columbianus. Classification (NCBI taxonomy): domain Eukaryota; kingdom Metazoa; phylum Mollusca; class Gastropoda; order Stylommatophora; family Arionidae; genus Ariolimax; species Ariolimax columbianus. The sequence goes on along the minus strand of JAVGWX010000005.1, from coordinate 72,070,364 downwards.
GCTGAAGTCGGATGCACTGGGCCGACAGGCGCAAAAATAGAAACCGCAGTGCAACGCACTCCGCCTTGGGGATTAGAGAAAATAAGATGAACGCCCCAAAAAAAACGCCTTCTTAAAATCCACAAACACATGATACAGTTTTTGCTGCTGTTCTAGATATTTCTCTCTTAGCATCCTTATATTAAATATATGTTCTGTAGTGCTTCTTCCCTGTCTAACCCCTGATTGCTCCTCTGCAATGATGTTCTCTGCTTGGGGTTTCAATCCGTTGAGGATTAATCCAAGCATGACCTTGCTAGGGTGGCTGATGAGGCTTATTGTTCTGTAATTTTGGCACAGCTTTAGGTTTCCAGACTTATGTAACGGTATAACTATTGATTTTGTCTATAAGTCCGGCCAGTTTCCTGTCGCCTATATCTGGTTGCAGATGGGTGTCAGGCCTTCCACCACTACCTCTCCGCCTGCCTGTAAGAGCTCTGCTGGTATATTGTCCACGCCGGCCGCCTTTCCTCTTCTCAATGTCTTTATCGCTGCAGCTACCTCTTCCTTCGTTATCAGTTGGTTATCCTCTATAGTTGTTGATGTTGGGGGGATTGTTTTCTCAAGTTCGTTCTGTCCTTCATAGTTGTATAACTCGGAACAATACTCTGTCCATCCTGTCAGTACGTCATTTTCCTCAATAAGGCACTTGCCGCTTTTATCCTGGATCATAAAGTTCTTGCCTTGTCTTGGTGTTGCCAGTTCTTTGACCACCTTGTATGCTCCTTTAGCGTCATTTCTGTCTAATCTCTCTTCGATGTTTGTACATTGCTCACATATACACGCTTCTTTCGGCTCTCTCGTCTTTTGTTGTATCGCTTTCTGACCTCTTTATATCTGCCGACCTCATCAGGTGGGTGATTTTGGTTTTTCAGTTACCTTCTTCTATCACAAAGGTCTAGAATTTCTTTGGTCACCCATGGCTTTTTTGTTGTTGTTGTTTGGTGGCATCCCAGGATCTCTGTTGCAGTATCTATGAGAGCTGTGTAAAGAGACTCTGTTACTGTATATGTATCCAGTCCCTCACTGAGAGCCAACAGTGGATCAAATCGCCCTCCTACCCTTGATTGGAACACTTCGATGATTTTTTGGGTTTTTTATTTTGTCCAGGTCAAACTTTAGTCTGGTCACATCTTTCTTTGCGACTCCCTTCAATCGCAGACGAATAGTTATCATAACCAGATCGTGGTCGCTTCGTATATCCGCTCCGGAAAAACTTCTCTTTTTTTTCGGTGTTGATGCTAGATCTAAACCTTCTTTGGATCAGTATATAGTCAATTTGGCGGTGCACTTCATTGTTTGGGTTATGCCATATCCAACGTCTAGACGGCTTGTTTAACCCGAACGTGTTTGCTACTAACAACTTATTGCATCGTACAAATTCTGGGAGTCTGAGGCCCCCGTCATTGGTTTCTTTGTTTCTGTATGGGCCACATGTTCCTCTCCAGTCGTGGACTGCATCTTCTCCAAGTTGTGCATTCCAATCACCCTGAACTACCACTATGTCCTTTTTTGGCGTTTCGGTTATCAGACTGAAGTTGATCATAGAATGCCTCTATTTCACAATCTTCGTAGTCTGCAGTGGGCGCGTAGCACTGTATTATGGTAATATTAAACGGTGCTGCCTTTAGCCGTAAGATGATAAAACGGCTAGATATTGGGCGGCACCCAATATGCATCTGGCTGTGTCTTTATGCACCAGTATCCCCACTGCGTGTAAATGTTTGTCTTCCCTGCCGCTGAAGTAGAACTTGTGGCCCTCCTCCGTGGTAAACTCTCCAAAGCTTTCCCATCGAGCCTCGCATATACCAAGGATGTTCCACCGGTAGTTCTCCACCTCGTGCATTAGCTCATTGATTTTGTCACATGGGTTCAGTGTTCTAACATTATACGTTCCTATTGTGAGCTTGTCTTTCCTCGGTTTGGTGGTTCCACCAGTAGCACACTTATCCCCTCCGACCTAGTGTGGGGCGGCAGGCGCGGCTGCGACCGAGCCGGTATATTTGATTGTGGTTGTGTCCTCATGTGTGAATCTTGGGCGGTTTTCTCTTGGCGGAGCCTATCTACTCTCCAAGCCGGTGTGTGCAAACATCTGCATCTGACCTGGACGAGCCCGTCTCCCCAGGCGAGCAATTGTCTAGTTTGCCTACAGCCTCGCGGGCATAGTTTCCCAGTGTGCACCACTTGGAGGTGAGGTTGACTTGTGTGTTCGCTTTATCGGCAGGCTACTCATTTCACTTTTAGCCTCTCAGAAGAAGAGCTAGCCGACCCCGACATCGCTGGGTTGCGATGACGAGCGCAAAGCACACCATTGCACGCCATATCTTATAGTAGAGGAGATATAAATATGCTGGAAAGGATACAAAGAAGAGCGATAAAACTGATTGTTGGATTCCAAAATTACAGTTGTGAGGAAAGAGAAAAACCGGCATACAGCGTCTAGAAAAGAGAATAATTCGAAGTGACAATATAGACTTAAAAGATAATCAAAGGAAAGGATAAATTAGACTTTAAAAAGTTTTTTCAAAATACAACCACTTACAAGAACAAGAGGACATAGTTACAACTTATCTAAATAAAGGTCCTGATTAGATAATAGGAAATAATTTTTTAGTCAGGGAGTGGTGAAATCATTGTCACAGAAAGTAGTGGAGGCAGGGAGAATTAATGAATTTAAAAATAGATTGGATGTGCATAGCTTTTAGAGCAAGGAAATGTAAATGAAACTGGTTGCATACAGGCTCTGCAGTCTTCTAAACCAGTATAAAAACGTCAAGTTGCAGCCCTGTTAAATAAATGCCCGTGATTTTCAGGGGCTAAGTGGTCTCGAGATAAGAGGTCGGCCTCGAGTGCCGGTTCGAATCACGGTGGAGAGCGTGATTTTTTCACGTGGATTTTCTGGTTAAAATGCCCATGATCTCTGGGTAGTGAGATCGGACTCCCGTGCTCAATGTCGCGCACGTTAAACATACCTTGACAGTTAGAAATCTAAAAGAGTAGGCGTATCGACCGCTGCCCGGACAAACATTCTAGTTAACAATCTACCCAAATTATTTATATCTTCCCCCATTACTAGTAAGCCGCAGGAAGTTGTAAAATACCTAATACGTATAGCCGAATCATTCGGCTACCTGGCAACAGACATTAATATGCCTGTTTGAATACCAGGATTCCAAGATGTTCAGGGACATGTGTTGAAACTGTCGAGCTGGGAAGTCCTTACAGAGGCCGGCCACGTGATCAAAGAAAGAGCGATGGCGTTGATCCAACTCTCAAGGTGTGTCCATTACGAGACCATTGTGTTGGTGATGCCAGTGGAATCCAATAATACGCCAATGGTTGCACGTGTGTTTACGAGCTGCTTCCAATATACCTGAAAGACAGTCTTGGAGCTGTACAGGAGGATTGGAATGACACAGGATCGCCGATGTGAGTTGGGATCGTGATCGTGTTGATTCATCTGACCCTAATTGCTCTTCATCATTATTCATCTGGTTCCTCTTGAAATATAGGGCTTCAATAGAAGCTCACCATTTGTTCCTATTCTGTGCCGTCTTATTGAGTTCCACCCTCAAGACCCAGATTGAACTAGCTTCCTTCTCGACCATTCGTGTTCCTTTGCTTTCCTCCTCGTCTCATTCCCCGAGGGTTCTAATTCAGTCCGTATCTGATTATGCTTTCCAGCTTCTTTCTGAAAGTATGTATTATCCATCTCACGTTCTCTAATTTCCTGCTATATTGGTTGCTGCCATGTTCTTTCTCACAGATCAGTCTCTGCTAAAACAAGAAATGGCCTCCGTCTAACCTCAGAAACACTTGACCGACGCCGAGTTTCTTTGGTCGGTCATGCTGTACGGCTGTAGCAGGAAACACTTGACCGACGCCGAGTTTCTTTGGTAGGTCATGCTGTACGGCTGGAGCAGGAAACCCCGGACTGCCGACGAGTTTCTTTGGTCAGTCATGTTGTACGGCTGGAGCAGGAAACCCCGGACCGCCGACGAGTTTCTTTGGTCGGTCATGTTGTACGGCTGGAGCAGGAAACCCCGGACCACCGACGAGTTTCTTTGGTCGGTAATGTTGTACGGTTGGAGCAGGAAACACTTGACCGTCGCCGAGTTTCTTTGGTCGGTCATGCTGTACGGCTGGAGCAGGTAACACTTGACCGTCGCCGAGTTTCTTTGGTCGGTCATACTGTACGGTTGGAGCAGGAAACACTTGACCGACGCCGAGTTTCTTTGGTCGGTCATGTTTGTTGTACGGCTGGAGCAGGAAACACTTGACAGTCGCCGAGTTCCTTTGGTCGGTCATGCTGTACGGCTGGAGCAGGAAACACTTGACCGACGCCGAGTTTCTTTGGTCGGTCATGTTGTACGGTTGGAGCAGGAAACACTTGACCGACGCCGAGTTTCTTTGGTCGGTCATGTTGTACGGATGGAGCAGGAAACCCCGGACCCCCGCCGAGTTTCTTTGGTCGGTCATGTTGTACGGCTGGAGCAGGAAAACCCGGACCGCCGCCGAGTTTCTTTGTTCGGTCATATTGTACGGCTGGAGCAGGAAACCCAGCCCACGATACTACAAAAGTCGTTTCTCAGCGCCAATAGTCTTCCCCCGACCGGCTAGAAGCGCAGAAGTGTCGTCCCCGCACATTATGGCTCCAGCAAATATCAACCTCCTCCTATTTTTTTATTTTTTTTTAATTTTATGTGTTTGCCTCACTAGTTTCTACTGGCGGAGGCGCGCCTATTCCACCCCAGACCGTAGTCAATTTGGGCGATATTAAGACGCATAAACCAGTGCTTGGATGCGTGTGTGTATCTGTTTGTACCTAACCTGGTGTTTCCGTGATGTTCCTCCCGTTGTTCCTCGCTTCTAATTATCCTTTCGTTATGTGTTTGCCTCACTAGTTTCTACTGGCGGAGGCGCGCCTATTCCGACCCAGACCGCAGTCAATTTGGGCGATATTAAGACGCATAAACCAGTGCTTGGATGCGTGTGTGTATCTGTTTGTACCTAGCCTGGTATTTCCGTGATGTTCCTCCCGTTGTTCCTCGCTTTTGATGTTCCTAGTTGTCCGCCGTAGGTATTTGCATAAATATGCACAATAGTTTTCCTGGGACCATTTTTATTTTCTGTCATACTTGATTCGGATCTCTTTTTTTTGTTTCCTGATTTATTTATTTCTTTTTTTTTTTTTTTTTCCCCTCTTCCCTTCTTTTTTTTTTTTTTTTTTTTTTTTTCCTTCTATTTTATAAAAAAAAATATAAAGCCCCCTCATACATTTTATACACAATTGTGAAGATAGCAGTGTAGTGAGGTGTACAACGAGAATGAATGAGATGGAATGATTGGGAAATATAACAAACAATATACTTGATACATAAGGATTAAGAGTACAATATAAATTAATTGAAAAGTGTCTTCCTTCTGTTGTGAGGCCCATCTGTGTTGACTTCCTTCTGTCTGGTCTTGGTGTATCAGGTTTTGCCTGCTCTCATATTTTTCCATCGCATTCATGTACTCCAACTTGTAAGCGATTCACTGATTTGTGTGTCACCTTGTAGATCCCTCATCTCACCTGTGCCCTCTAGCTCTCGCAGTCAATTATGTGTTGAATGTGTGGTAGGCTCAGGAACAGAAGAACAATAGAAAGGTAGATAATTGATTAAATAATTATAGATAAAAAAGGTTGATGTAGTAGTAGTATAATTATATTAAGTGTGGATATATAGTGGTGAGGATGCCCGCAGAAGGGATTTACATATATAAACCTATATATACATACATAAGTGTAAATTAAAATGTCCACATATACGCCGTAGCTGTGGGTCACGAGTGTGGCCGACCGACGCAACGGGCCTCAGACCGCCTAAGCGAACATTATTATTATTAGTATTTGCCATTACGTCTGATACTCCAACACGAAGTATGCGATAAAGACACCTGTTAATGAAAGTCTGTAGTCTGGGTGTGATACTCTTAGTCACATACCATGTCTCGGAACCATATAGCAGGACCGACTTTAAATTCGTGTTAAATAGTCTACAGGTAATCATATTCTCCGTATGCTGTCTTGTTAATTTTGTCATTAACGTATTGGTTTGTTTCTCAGTGTTCAACAATTTTTCTTCCCAGACAAATATATATATATATATATATATATATATATATATATATATATATATATATATATATATATATATATATATATATATATATTAACTTCTTCAAATATCTGACCATTAATCTTTACGGGGTCTCTTTGTTTTGACGTAAGGTGGGATCTTAATCAATGTTTCGCCTGATCTTAGCGCCCCTAAAATGTCGATATCAAATAGGTATCCAGCGTTAGAACAATTCAAAGACGTCGAGAATGTTGAAGATCAATGACAACATATACAAAATATGTGGCACGAACTTTCGTGAAAAAATTATGGTGCATAAGATCATTTAAACACATACCATGAAATATAATAGTGAAGATGCAGGTAAGAAAAATGTCGATAGCATATTTGAATAGATGCAGAATACAACATACCAGAGCCACAGCTCAAGAGATATACTGCAGCACAAATCGTGAGTGGTGAAAGAGAGTAAAGCCACCGGCCCCGATAGTATGCAAGTAGAAGCAATCATAGCCGATATAAATATTTCAAGAGAGATATTCTACAAATAGATTGGTAAAAGTTTGAGAAAATAGAAATAATAGCAGACTGGAAATAACGCTGTGGCGTAAGAACGACAATGTGTAGCAGTGTACAATTTATAGTGGAATAATATTGAATATGATCATACTATTGCAATTAAAAGTGGCCATAGACAAACATCTGAGGGAAGAACAGGCAGGCTTTAGACATGATAGATCCTGTGCGGTCTCGATAGCTATTGTAGTAGCCTCTTTTAGTAACGATAAAGCAAGGAGTGGTAAAAAAAATATAGATATACTTAGCTTTTCTTGTTTGTTTTTTCTCACTCCGGCGTTTTTGTTTCACTTCTCGCTTTGCGGGAGTTTCTTATCCGCGAGCGCGAATCAGCTCTTCATAATACATCTCCACTTGGATGTCAGACTCATGTCTAGTGCCTTCATATCACGCTTTCACACATCGTTGAATCTTAACTGTGGTCGGCGAATATTCTGTTGCCATACGTCAAATCTCCATAGAAGATATATTTGGGAATGCGACCATCTTTCGTACTACGAACATGACCAAGCCATCGTAGTCTTCGTAGACTTAGTATACCGGTGCGAGAGTGCACCTCTTCATTTGTCACTCTGTCCGTCCATGTAATTCCAAGAATGGATCACAGGCGCCGTAGATGAAAGGTGTTAAGCTTGTGCTCTTGTTTGACATATGTTGTCTCTCTGACATATATATACATCATTGATGAGGGATCCTAGGTAAGTGAATTGGTGTACAGTTGCCGGTTCATAGTTATCGATGCCGAGGCTTGGCGTGGCATCTACTTTCTGCCCCAGCACATTTGTTTTGTTGAGACTTATTGTGAGCCCAAAATCTTTGCAAGCCTAGGAGAAGCGATCTATCAATCTCTGAAGTTCCTGCTAACTGTGGGTGACACTTGAAGGATCATCGGCGAAAAGCAAGTCCCTGGTGGTGATCTCCCTGATCTTCGCTTTGGCCTTGAGCCTTGCAAGGTTAAACAGTCGACCAGCGTAAGACATTCTTCATTTGCGTTACCAAATGCATGTTTTAGTAACAGAGCAAAGAAGATTCTAAACATTGGTGGAGCCAGACACAGTTCTGCTTAACACCACTTCGAATATCAAATGGTTGTGATATGTCATAATCAAATTAGACTGTTCCGGACACTGTAACATTCAAGGCAACGAGGAGGCAGACATACTGGCAAAATAAGGTGCAAGGTTACTACAACCAGATTCTAGTGTCACCTACGAAGAGTCCAAAAGGTTTATTAGGGCCAGATACATGGCCAAATGGGAAACAGAACATACTGGCTACACACAAAATGATGCTTATTTCTAGTTGAACAGAAGAGAGCAGGTCGTGGTCTTCAGACTCCGCACAGGCCACAACAAACTGAATATAGGTTCTACTGACGAATGCACCTGTGGAACAGGGAAAATGACCGCTGAACATCTGCTGCAAAATTGCCCGACATACGAGGACCAGAGAAAGCACACGTGGCCATCACCAGTGCCAACACTAGACAAGCTCTATGGCAGTGTCGACCGCCTCAGGATGGCTGCTGCTTTCTACGAACAAATTTAAGTTTACGCCTGACAGCGTACGAAGAAGAAGAACAGGACCATTTTCGATAGATTAAAAAAGGTCATAGATGACCAGTTGAGAGATGAGCAGGTCGGCTATCGACAAAACAGGTCCTGTACTGACCAAATAGCAACACTGAGAATAATAATTGAATAAAGTGTTGAATGGAATTCGCCGCTTATAATAGGATTTGTGATCCACGAGAAAGCTTTTGATAGCTTAGACAGGGTATTATTATGGAAGTTGCTCAGACACTGTTCAGTGCCCCCAAAGTTCTTAAACACAATTCAAAAAACATATGAAGCAACAAGATGTCGAGTGCTACACGAAGGTCAGCTTTGTGAACTCGTTGAAATAAGAACAAGGGTTTGGCAGGGCTGTCTACTGTCACCATTGCTCTTCCTGCTGGCCATTGACTGGATTATGAAGTCGACACTATCGTCAAGCAACAACGGCATTAAATGGACATTGACGAGACAACTTGAAGATTTCGCCTTTGCCAATGATTCGGCTCTTCTGTCCCATACCCACGGCCAGATGCAAAATAAGATGCATATACTCGAAGAGAGGTCACTACAATTGGGGTTAAAAATACACAGAGACAGAACAAAGGTTTTGAAAATAAATGCAATTAGAAATGATAGGATTCGGTTCGGAGCCACTCACCTTCAGAATATGGAATTCTTCACATAACTTGGCAGCAATATAAACATAGTAGAAGGTACAGAAAACGATGTTCAGTTAAGAATACAGAAGGCGAGAAGAGCTTTCATTGCATTAAGGAATTTATAGAAGTCAAAAGAAATTAAAACCACCTCCAAATAAAAATCTTCAACTCCAACGTAAAATCCGTTCTATTATAGGGATTTGAAAAATGGAGGACATTACAGGTACATATGAAAAAGGTACAGACTTTCCTAAATGGTTGCTTGCGCAAAATATAAGGGTGGAAATGGTATGACAAGATCACCAACGGAAAACTGATGGGAAAAACGGAACCAAATACCAGTGAAGCATGAAATACGGAGGATGCGATGGCGATGGATAGGCCACACATTACGGAAACCAGTAGATAACATTACCAGACAAGCTCTGTTCTGAAATCCACAGGGCAAGAGAAGTAAAGGAAGACTGAGACACTCGTAGAAGAGGGAACTGGAAGCAAATCTAAAGGCAGCAAATACGACGTAGACAGAATTGGCTCAGATGACTCATGATAGGAAGACCTGGCGAGTATTTGTTGAGGACCTATGCTCCACATAGACAGGCTTTTGATTGATGATTGACAGAATGATCGGTTTCATAGCCTGTACTATGGTAAGTGCGCGTCAGGAGCACATACTTAATGAGAGATCTACTGACATGAATTAGATCCCCCTGATACCAATGTTTTGATCGTGGGTGCATCCACGATACCTTATGTTGGGATTTGATCTGAAAATAGGAGTTGGTCACACAAGGTTCTTGGTAGGTACATAGCCCTAAGACACGATGGCCATTTTCATCAATTTTGCCAACTCCAAACTTGCCAAGACAAAAAGGTCACGAGTCGTGATCAGCGTTCACTCTAACATTGAAGTCACCTAGTAGAATAAGCTGCTCTTAACTATGGATACTTTTAATGATCGCTGATAAATCATCATAGAACTCATCCTTGACTTCAGGTGTTGAGCATACGGTAGGTGCATATGCACTGACGAGGGTGACGAGGCCTACGGTGGTATGGAGATGAAGCGTAAGCAAGCGTTCTGACCCATTCTCGCCTTGTTCAACCAAATGTACTAGAGACTGTTTTACGGCAAAGCCTACACCATGTTCTCTCTTTTCGTTGGGGTCTTTCCCTTGTCAGTAGAATACGTAGTCTTTCTCACTCATTGATCCCGAGTTGGCTCATCGCGTTTTTTAAAGTGCAGCAATGTACACATCCAACCTTTTCAGTTCGTCATTAATGTTCGTGTCTTTCTGGCATCGTTTATATCATGCAGTTTATCATATAGTCCTGTAAGCATGATATAGACATTCTGGCATCGTTTATATCATGCAGTTTATCATATAGTCCTGTCAGCATGGTACAGCTTTGAGTTATCAGCGAATTTTGCAATCACGTATCCTATATAATTATCCAAATCGTGTATATATATATATATCAAGAACAAAATTGGTCCAAAAACCGAGCCTTATGCACTCCACTTTTTACTTTTTACAATGATAAAAACTTCCACGTTTAGCCTCCATAGAGAAATATGTCGAATTGCATTTTCATATCCCCATTGCTAAATACAAACTAGATTAAAGTTAATCTATGACTTCGAATGACTTGCAAGCTTTTGGCATAATGTGATCCACAAGTTATTTCATCATTTCACGGTAAATGAAAATCTGATGGGCGTTCACTACACTCACTCACAGTTGCTGAAGACGGATGTGTCGGACTGAAAGGTGCAAATATCGCAGTCAAGCTGTAAACTAGCGACACGACGCATTTCGTTCTCCGGACTACATCCTGCTACTTGCATACCCTGTACAAGTCTTGGTAGCAGGAGAATGGGAACAAATGTAGAAGAAAAAGAAGAAGACTCACTTGCACACTAACTGCCCAGTAACTGACCGTCTCTGCAGGCGGAGAAAACTCACGCATGCACATGAAGGTCCCCATTACCTCCCCTACTTTATTTGCATCCGTTATAAAAATTAATGCCCGATACATTTTGAACAGATCTCGTATCATTGGTCAGTGTCGTGCATAGCGGTTATTGACCATCCCACCTGGTGGTGTCTTTGAGGGCAGCAACAAACTCCTTCCCTTCACCTATTCTGAGGTCATCCTTCGTGCAGTGCTCCAGCTCTGGTTCACGAAGTCTATTTTGACTTCCGTGGATCTTCGCCAATTTGTGTTAGGTCGGCCTCGCTTTCGTCTTTCTTCAGGGGTCCATAATATTGTGGTTCTTGTGATAGTGTCGGGTTCACTTCTTAGGGTATAGCTGATACATTTCCAGCATCGACCGGTTTTAATGGTCTGCATGTCGTCTTGGCTGCTCCGCGAAAGAAGTTCTTGATTGGCGATAGTGTTTGACCAGAAAACTATATTAATCTTTCTCAAACAGATTGTGTGCAAAAATGACAGTTTGACCATTTATTTTCTTATTGCATTTCCACATGTAGAAGCACAGAAAGTATGAAACTCGTGTATATCCTAAGCTCTGTGTTGTGGGAACGAAGAGTAATTAGAGTCAGGAGGTACATGAAGATCCCACAACTCAAATCCTCGTTCGTATTCCTGGAAACAGGGCCGAAAGATTAGGGATAGAAGAGGAAACGTAAACCCGGTCTCAAAAGTGTAGTGTAGTTTTTGAATATGTCGAGCTAAAATGTGTAGGTAGCGCAGGTACCCATTTACAGGACGGGAGTTGAACCCCACAGGGGTCGAAGATACAGTACAGTGAAAAAGCTGGAAGGAGCCAGCAGTTCATAGATGGCTGCTTGCACCAGAGTCAGCGAACCACAGCTGACCAAGACCATATTCCATCTCCAATTGGCGGCCCTGGAAACAGACTAGTGTAGTATGGCTATGAGCCTTCTAAACCAATACAAAGAAGTTAAGATCGCGGTGTGAGGCAAACCTAGTGCCAAAAAAAGTCGGCTGAAACCAGATGTTTGGGGCCGAAAATTGCATACATTGAGGCCTCGCTGTAAACTACGACACAACGTCCTATCAGGATTAACACTGAAGAAAAAGAACACTGTACATTTGCCTGACAAACAAGTGTTCTACCAGATAAGGGACTAAGTGAAACAAATGAAAAATTGCTAATGTATACAATGCATCCGAGGGGTACACAGGATGAAAAGAATTGTACCAGCCCCACGTTGATAGCTGGTCGTAAATGTAACTGAAGAGGGCTCTGCATGGGGCTGGCAAGAGCATTACGTAACACTATTAGCATGTGACTAAGAGTATCACATCCAGACTTACTTTTAGTGTCCTGAGCACATAGTCAGACAGTTCTATGAACCCCGTCAAACTCCTGGTCACCACGTCAGAAATCATGTTTCCAATGTTCAACAGTGATAGCACTTATCAGCTGGTTAGCTGCAAGCACTGATTTCCTGTTGCACCACTCTCTGCATTCCCTACCTAGGGTTATGCTATATGATAATATACCATTATATCCCCAGTGTAGACCCATTATTCTTTCTTGAATGTCACCTCCAACACTGTAAAAAGACCGACAGACTGAGAGCTCTTTTATTGGATCTAATAAGGAACGTATGCTGGAATTAGACACACGGAAGACAGGACAGTCCTACCCTCTTAATGAAAAGAGAGTTGCTACGGTAATCCTCCTCAACCCTAGCGGAATCGCAGGACTCATACACTTGGTCACTATCTGACTAAAAAGGCCTCTATTGATTCGTTGGGTCTAATAGTGAACGGGTGCTGGTATTAGACCCTCGAAAGACAGGTCAGTTTTACCCTACTAATGACAGGGCGTTGCTACGGTAATCCTGCTCAACTCGAGAGGAATCGCTAGTCGCAGACATTTGGTCCACGTGCTATGCTGATAAGCCAACAGGGCGAGGCTACCATCTGAGGAAGTACGGCCGAACGCCTCTAAGCCGAAATCCCGCCCAAAATCTCAGCACCACTGCGATGGGAGGCTACGATATGGTCGGGACCTGGGGCTCGCGTCTCAGCCCGACCCGGTCGAGCCGCAGAAAGATGTCTCTGCCGTCCGCTGAGCAAAGCGGGCGGCAAGCTGCCCGATATTCACCCCATACGGCGATGAGGTGTGAAACCACTAGTAGAAGACTTAGTTCTCGGTCGGGGTGTCGCAAGCAGTAGAGCAGCCACCTCACTGCGAACTGTTGAGACGCAACCCTTGATCATGAGATATGTCCGCACACCAGGCGAACAACATCTCCGTGCCATGGCCAGGCTTGAGCCCTGGTTAAATGCACTTCTGTCCCGCTCTCTTCCTCTATCTGCTATCTGTCATCTCAATGGACGCAGAAGAGATGCAGGCCAGCGGACATTGCACTTCTGCCCTATTGTGACAATCTCCCAGGTGGCGGGGAATGCCAGGCGTACCATCACTGCAAAGAAGCCGAGAAAATAAAGGGAGCAAAGAGATACCCCACTCACATGCACATGTTATGTTTCTTGCAGGAGGTGACGATCCTGGGATACAGGCACACTGGACTGCCTCTCTTCCGGGATAGTACAAACCAGTACATATATCATATCTCATATATCATCACCACACCCTATAGACACGAGTGGGGAAGACTCGATAGTCCTGTAAGACAACTTCCCTAAGAGAGACAACTCTGACAAAAAAACAACTGCTGCCTTGCAGATAGGCTGGAGACAGCCAAAGGCTAAGGAGTGCATCCCTACAGAAACGCCTGTTGAAATCGGATGCACTGGGCCACAGGCTTAACGAAACAGTGCAACGTATATCGCAGTATGATGACAGTACAACCTTACAGAAAAAAGTATGGCGCTCATTCTGTGTAGTCTCGCCAGGCAGCGAGAGTGCCGGGCCTCACGCCTCGAAGGGGCCCACCCTTGACTACTGGTGGTCACCCACCCATGTGTTGTGGAGTCGAGGCACATTGCTATGGGGCAAAATCTATTGACCAAAAACACAAGACCCTCAGAATACTACAGTGGAATGCGATGGGTGTCATTAACAAAAAGCTCCCCCTAACACATGACTTGCATGAAGGTAAGATTGACGTGGCATGTATCCAAGAAACGCACCTCAACAACAACCACAAATTCTCAATCAGAGGATACCAGACCTTCCGTCTGGATAGAGAAGGTCACACAGGAGGGGTTCTGATACTGACCCGTAATTGCATACCGACAAGCAGAAATTGTAGGAGTTGACATAATGACTCAAGAGACGAAGATCCGCATCTTCAACCTGTACGGACCACTAAACAAAGACCTATCGCTCTCGAGTATGGAAGTCAAAGACTCCAACTTCATAGTAGTCGGAGACTTCAACAGCCACTCGGAGAGATGGGGATACTCGGACACAGATAGAAGAGGTGACGAAGTGGAAGATTGGGAGATAGACACAAATCTCCAACTTATCAATAGGCCGGAGGATAGCCCTAGTTTCTATTCTAGAACATGGCACACCACCTCTACTCCAGATTTGGCCTTCTCTACGGTGGATATTCACCACAAAATAGACCGCCAGGTGCTAAACCAATTGGCAGGTAGCGACCACAGGCCAATTAGGCTAGAAGTTGATATGGAAGTAGGCCCACGGGAATCAAAACCACTCCCACGTTGGAACTATAAACGAGCCGACTGGGACAGATTTGCAATCCTGACGGATGGGCTATGCGAAACCATCAACACACGGAATAACAACATGAAACCCATGGTGGAAAGCCTAAGCAAAGCAATAATGCAGGCAGCCACCGAAACCATCCCAAGAGGGGCAAGGAAAAACTACAAGCCCTATTGGAATGATGAACTGCAGAAAGCGGAAGACGAAGTCTCAAATGCTAGGAACATGGCAGATAGAGAACAATCTATGGAGGGAAATATCGCCCTCAAAGCCACCACGGCAAAATACAAGTACACTCTAAGCCAAATAACACGAGACAGCTGGAAAAACAAAACAGAAAGCCTCAATCTAGACAAAGACGGGAACAAACTATGGAAGTTAGAGCCATGAACGACGAAACTCCATCGAACAAACAAATCACCCTCAAGCAGGGCGACAACATGCTCACTGGAAAAAAGGCAGCAAACGCCTTTATAGAACATTATGCCAGAGCAAACCACATTGATGTTCCTACAAATAGGCACACAGACATTAATGAAGAACAAAAAGGGGCACGACAACATCAATATGGCACCAGAGGAGCACATGATGGCAAAACTAACAATGAATGAAATGGAAGAGGCCATGAGAACTCTAAAGAAAAAGAAATCGCCCGGAAAAGATGGCGTAACAAACGAAATGCTGATGGGGCTGGGCCAAACAGCTAAGAGAAAGTTACTATCAGTCCTGAACCAAAGCTGGAAAAGGAGAATCGTACCGCAGGCATGGAAAGATGCGGTAATTATACCAGTACCAAAGAAAGAGAAAGATAGAGCAGATCCAAATGAATACAGGCCTATCAGCCTACTGAGCTGTGTCGGCAAACTGATAGAGCGTATGATAAACACCAGACTGATGTGGCATCTGGAAGAAAAACACATACTAATTCCACGGCAAGCAGGCTTTAGACAGCACAGATCACTCTCATAGCCCAAGAAATAGAGGATGCTTACCAGGAGAAAAAGCACACATTCGCGGTTTGGGTGGACCTAGAAAAGGCATTTGACAAAGTCTGGAAAGAAGGACTTAAAGGCAAGCTACGAAGAACCGAAGTCTGTGGGAAAATGTACAGATGGATAAGTCACTACCTCAAAAACAGAACAGCCAGAGTTCAAGTACAAGGGCAGATGAGCAAAAGGTGACACTTGAGCAGGGAGTACCCCAAGGGGGAGTACTGTCAACCACTCTTCCTGGTGTATATAAATAACATCACAGAGAATATACCAAGAAGAGTCCACAGCTCCATGTTTGCAGACGATCTGGCTATGTGGACCTCTGAAAAGAACCTCACCACAGCAAGTAATCGGATGCCGCAGGCCCTAACATCGCTGGAAGAGTGGGCGAACTCATGGCTGGTCAAAATAAATAAGGAAAAAACAACATGTACGATATTCTCGCTTTCAAACAAACCCCAAAACGCCAAAATAAGTCTTAGCGGCAAATACCTGCGGTCAAACGACAACCCAAACTACCTGGGAGTCACATTTGATCGGCGCATGACATGGAAAAGTCAGATCGAGAGAAACCGAATGAGAGCCAGAGAAAGAATGGCAATCATGAGGAAACTTGCTGGCACAAGCCTGGGAGCAGACGAAAGTATACTAAAGAAACTGTACACTGGAAGCGTGAGACCAGTTCTCTAGTATGGCATTGCGGCATGGACAACAGCAGCAAAGGCAAACTTTGACAAAATTAGCAAACTTCAAAACCAAGCCATGAGAGTTATTACAGGAAGCATGAAGTCAACGCCAATTGTAGAACTTGAAAAGATTACAAATCTGCAGTCCATGACCGACAGAAGAGACTGAAAGGCCCAGCAGCAAGCGGAAAAACTCAGAAGACTGACTGACCATCCAATGCACAAGAGACTAAATAACTTTGGAAATGGGAAACTAAAGCGGAGAAACTTTGCAGAAATAGCCAAAGCAAAGATAAACGAAGACCCTATGAACGCATTAACAACACCAAAGCCCATCCCTACTGTACGAAAACCTACCTGGAGGCAGCATATATTTCCAGAGGTGGTAGAAAACATACCAGGTATTGGAAACAATAACAGACAGACTGAAAAAGAAAGAAGAGATACAACCCTGAGGTACATAAGTAAAAACTACCCAAGCATGGACTGGACCCATGCATACACCAACGGTTCTGTAACAAACACAGAACGGAGGGGCAGGGGTATTCCTGTGCCTACCAAATGGTAGAAAAGTAACACGGTCAGTGGCAACTGGAAAATACTCAAGCAATTTCAGAGCGGAATGGTTGTTCAGCGTACGAAGAAAAAGAAGAAGAAGAATGGTTGTTAGTTTTCTGTTTCGTAAACTTTTTGTATCATGTTCACCAGAATCAATATGTTTGCCCTGTAATTTCAAATTGTATGTACCTGCATGCATTTTTTATGACATAAGAGTGATAACTTGCAAAAAGGAATACATGATAAATTGGAAGAAAAGAATAAAAAGAGTGGTACCTAAGAAGAAAGGAATAAGATGAGGAATACATTGGAAGAAAGGAATAAGATGAGGAATACATTGGAAGAAAGGAATAAGATGAGGAATACATTGGAAAAAAGGAATAAGAAGAGTGATACCTTGGAATAACGGAATAAAAAGAGTGATACCTCGGAAGAAAGGAACAAGATGAGGAATACCTTGGAAGACATGAATAAAAAGAGTGATACCTTGGAAGAAAGGAATAAGCTCACTGTCCTTTTCTAATCTCGAAATAAAAAAAAATAAGTCCCAGGATCATTAGACAAGCAAGCTCTCCAGACTCGGCAAATGTAGACTTACATAACCTGTTTATGCTGGTTTAGAAGACACCGACGAGTATATATATATATATATTGCATTCGCCTCTGAAAAGTATGTATACAATCAGTTTCTTCTACTCCACATGATTTAAAAATAACTATGTGTACCCAGTCATGGGGAGAGGGTTCCCGAGATAAGCAGAATAGAACCGTTGTTTTCTTCCTAGCATGTCGAAATGGTACACAATGATGGCTGTGATTTTATCATGTAAAAATCGTTGCTAGAAAACTGCACTTCAAACGATTGGAATTGAGCTTTCTTAAAGGCGTGTTAGAGTAAGCTAATACAGTGTTAGACCTATACTTTGACACCTTAAGTGAAAGGACACGATGACAATGACAACCTGCAGTGTGAATGTTCAGTGACTTTAAATCCTCGTATTCAAACAAGCTTGGGATCAAGACACTGAGCAGCGCATAGGCTGCAGTGGTCAGCGACCCATAGCTGACTGCTAGCGTCAGGGCCAGCGAACCATAGCTGCCAAGACCCTTCTACACCTCCACGCGGTATCCTGGATAACAGGCTGCAGCAGGGCAGACTGGCTAAGGAGAAGGGATCGAAGAGGGAATGCTAACCCGGTACTCAAAAAATGCTTGCTGAAGTCGGATGTGTTGGACCGAAAGGTGCAAATATCGCAGTCAAGCTGTAAACTACGACACAACGCATTCCGTTCTATGGACTACATTCTGCTACTTAAGCCCTTTCAGGGTTTGGTAGCGGGAGATTGAGAACGAACGAAGAAGAAGAAGAAACACGCTAGTTATCCCTGCTGCCAGGTAGCTGAAGTTGTCTGTAGTACTTAGTTTTCGTCAATTTACTTCCTACGGGAGAACACAAACGTGCAGTTAGTTATTTTACAGGCAGTTAAATGAACTCCAGATGGCAGCAAAAAGTGAGGAAAGCCAAAAGTAGTCCCGAGTGGTTCGTCGGGGTCTTTGTGTATAACAAAGTGTTGCGCAGTCGTTTCGCCAATTGTGATCCAGTCTTCCTTGACCAGGTGCAACTAGAGAATGTCAACTAGCACATGTATCTTGGGCTATCATCAAGATCAAGACGGTAATGACTTAGACACGGACATTTCTTGTGCATTGTGAAGTATTTGATATAATGATGAGTGGGCATTTTCCATTTCATCGTAAGAAAACGAGGCATTTGTTTATTCCCAATTTGCAAGCAATACAATTATCAATGAATTACTGAAAAACTATGAAAAGACTATATAGTTAAACATTTCAAATGCACATTCCCAACAATTTATACAAGTGGCTGTTGAGTTACAGTGAAGGCAAAGGCGGCCCATGTTTCAGAACGGACTATAGATTTTTTTCCATAACAGTAAGCAAGGTGCCCATTTACAGCTGGCGCCACTGGAGCGTGATCATAAGATACCTTTTCCGTGAGATTCAAGCATTCAACCACTGCTTCTCATGCACTCCCCTGAATTATATAATAAAGGCAGTCCGCAAAATCACAAAGGTCTATTACCTTTATGACCCGGAAGTAAACTCATAGCAAAATATTACCGAAAATATCTCCATCAGGTATAGAGAAATGGCTGTGTGGGGGAAAATACGATGCAAATCTTTAGCCATCTGATGTTTTATTACGTATGTTGTACTAGTTTTGTCAGACATATATCATCACATGTTTACATATAGCACGATGGGAAATTTATTTTTCTATTAACAACAGGAGAATGTTGTCAAAAACAAGCAACTGACTCGTCCCGGTACAGGACACTAGAAATTTATGAAATGACATCAAGAGGAAACCAATCTGTATCACCTCCAGCTCAAATACCTCAACCGAGACACGTAAAGTATCCTTTTACTAGTTACCGATGCTTTATTTTCATGTTCTTATCATTAAATTGATTATCAAATATTTTAATTTGTATTACGACGGTCAGTTCCAAGACTATCAATTGTTGAAACGGTGCCATTTTCTATATTATAGACGCATGGTCATGTGGCCTTAGAGGGGTCACCTAATTGAAGTAAAATACGTCTTATTCTCTGTTAAGAATTCAAAATAATCAACAGATAAAAGTTTTCTTTCTCACTGTGTCTTTGTTTGAAGATAAACAATTAACTTACGTCATACAAGGAAGTTTTTTTTCCGGTATGCTAACGCGCAGTAGCAGTCAGTGGTTCAGTTTGGTACCAGGGAGTAGGTGTCAGGGTTCACGTCTAATCATAATGGCACACAATCACAATATCAAGTCAATGACAACAGAATCACAATATCAAGTCAATGACAACAGAAGCTCAATATTTACTTTAGTTAGTATTTAAATTGAAATTAGTAGTCAAATGGTATTTAGAGTCTACCTACGTGTGGTATTAGTGCTCTAATAATTATGTCAGGTCAGTGTAAGAGTGTAACTGTAAACTACCAAAATCGTTATTAGCAGATCTAAATAAGAATTAATGGCAGAACCACTTCTACTTCTTTCTTAGTTTCTATCCATATGATTTTTATGAAGCACATTGTTACTTCAAGTGAAAAATAGGGCCACTACTACCTAAACTTAACTAACAGGATCTAGATTGACTAGATCTATGTGTCTTGGCTTGCTTGGTTCATTCTCAATCTCCCACTACCAAACCAAAAGGGCTTTAGTGGCAGAATGTAGTCCAGAGAACTTATTGCGTTGTCGTAGTTTGCAGCTTGACTGCAATATTTGCACCTTTTGGGACCAACACATCTGACTTCAACAAGAGATCTAGAGTAAAGCGGGGCATTAAGTACCAAGGAGTAATAAGCACCAATAAGTTGACAAGCATCTGATAGTCCTCTATATTATTATTAAGCAATTAGGATATTAAGCACTGTTGTTTTCATGTCTTAACCAATCAGAG
The DNA here is from genome assembly GCA_036924085.1 of Ariolimax columbianus. Lineage (NCBI taxonomy): Eukaryota > Metazoa > Mollusca > Gastropoda > Stylommatophora > Arionidae > Ariolimax > Ariolimax columbianus. The sequence continues at coordinate 72,050,055 of JAVGWX010000005.1, read as the reverse complement.
GCTCCACCCCATACCACTCACGGCCCACATGAACCAATGAGAAAACATAAATAGATGAAATTTGAAGAAGCAGATTCCCTCCACAGCCTCTGCCATTTCGCCTCAGAACTTTTTGTGTGATTACAAGCTCCACAGAAAACTTTGTTCACAAAACTACTTGCCAGTGAAAGTATCGTGCTGAGGACCTGGAGGTCATAAACCACTGGTTCATCCATCTGGACAAGGTCTTACTCTTAACTGAAGCATGTGTAAAAGACATGTATGAACAGATCTTCAATGCTGATGAGACTGGTTTTGTGCAGTTGCATGTCAAGACTTATGAGCTCCGCAAGAGGCAGATTTGCTCATGTCTAGAGATTTCACTATGGTGAGTCTCACTTCAGAGGAGTGCATGCAACATCTGAGAGACACAGTTGCTCAGGAGGCTTCTACAACAAGAGGACATGGGGGAGGAAGAGGTAGAGGCAGGAATACCCAATGCCACAGTCCAATAACTCAAAATGATGATTTGGAGGAAGTTTACAGATGTGGACAACCTAGTGGCATGAATTGGGTCCAGTGTAATTTGTGTGATAAGTGGTACCACATAGTGTCTAGATATAGCTTCCAGCATTCAAGACCTGGAAGGACAAGAATGGATCTGTGATTTTTGCACATAGTAAAGAGAGGTGCTTAATACCCCATGGCTAGGTGCCTGTTGCCCCATTTTCTCAGTTGTAGGTATACTGTTAATAAAATTAAAATAAAAAATACTTTTTGATGTATTTTGAGTGCACAATACCTTTGTAATAGTATGTGAATGGTGTTTTCTATGATATAGAGTAAAGTAGGGCATTAAGCACCAGTGTTTTTGTAACTTGATATAATTTTTGTTATTTATGCTCATCCTAGCATGTGTTTAACTAGTTTAAGCAATTCAGCTCAATACATCATAGAAACAGCATTTTCACACTATTACAAACGTATTGTGCACTCAAAATACATCTCCATCTCCAAGTATTTTTTATTTCATTTTATTAACATTATACCAAGAACTGAGAAAATGCACCTAGCCATGGGATATTAAGCACCTCTTTTTACTATGTGCAAAAATCACAGATCCTTCTTCTGCGATCATTCTCAATCTCCCGCTACCAAGCCCTGAACAGGGCTTTGCAAGTAGCAGGATGTAGTCCGGAGAACGGATTTGCGTTGTGTCGCTAGTTTACAGTTTGACTGATATTTGCACTGTCTTCGGCAGATCACAGGTCCCTTCTTACCCTTCCAGGTCTTGAATGCTGGAAGCAATATCTAGACACTATATGGTACCACTTTTCACACTGGACCCAATTCATGTCACTAGGTTGTCCATATATGTGATCATCCTCATTTTAAGTTATTGAACTCTGGTGTTGTGTATTCCTGCCGCTACCTCTTCCTCCGCCACATTCCTCTTGTTGTAGATGCTTCATGCACTCCTCTGAAAGACTCTCACCATAGCGGAATTTCTGGACATGAGCAAATCTCCCTTTTGCAGAGAGGATAGTTCTTGGCATGCAACTGCACAAAACTAGTCGTCTCTTCAGCATTGAAGATCTGTTCATACATATCTTTTACGCATGCTTCAGTTAAAGAGTAAGACTTTGTCCAGAGGGGTGAACCAGTGGTTTATGACCTCCAGGTCCTCAGCACGATACTTTCACTGGCAAGTAGTTTTGTGAAAAAAGTTTTCTGTGAAGCTTGTAATCACACGCAATGGCAGAGGCTGTCATGGAAAACTGCTTCTTCAAATTTATGCTTTCTAATTGGTTCATGGGTGATGTGGAATGAAGCCTCTGGTTGGTTAAGTCATGAAAATAACAGTGCTTAATGCCCTACCACTTGCTTAATAATATTATAGAGGATTTTCAGATGATTGTCAACTTATTGGTGCCTATAGCCCCTTGGTGCTTAATGCCCCACTTTACTCTATTGAGTTGAATTGCTTAAAAACATGCTTGGCTGGGCATAAATTCACAAAAGTTCTATCAAGTTATAAAACCACTGGTGCTTTATTCTCCGCTTTACTCTATATGATATCCAACTGGTTTAAAGACGTAGTCTACCTTGGGTTTGTTGATCATTGAAAGTCTGGCCAATTTCCATTCTGCAAGTCAAAGGGTTGTTACTAGCATATGCACAATGACAAGAGGTCACTATACTATAGCTCAGAGCTAAGGTGCTCACCTCTCAAGAAGCAAATGAAAGCATGACACCTTGGAGTGTTCTAATCCCACAAGTTGCAAGCATCCCCTTGTTTGTCTCAAGGGAGGTGAGATTGAGCTGTCTGGTTCTATTGGAGGTCCCATACATACACTCACACCCCTGGTTGAGGAAAAATGAATAGAGCAGACTATTCGCTGCAGCAAAAATTCTAACGGCAATTCAATTTCTACACAATAGTGTCCTAGATGAAGACCTAAAGGAAGGAGGTGACCCCTCCATCGTGCAAAAACACCACAGATCAATCACCTATTTGTCTGCACACTTGACTGCAAGTATATTAAAAAAAAGACCTGCACCTCAAGGGTAGAAAAGGACTAAGAAGAGCGAGCCCATTCTTAACTGTCTTTAGTTGACTTTTACAACATTCTTGTATGATCAGAATAGTCCTTCTCTTTTCTACCAGTGTAATTTTGGTGCATATGAAGCATAGCCCATTTTAATATGGACCTGATAAAGCAAGCTTTTCTTATGGACATGCATTTATCCTAAAAAGGATGTTTTGTCCTGGTGCAACTTTCTACCCAGCATCTAATTTCATCACCACATTTGGTGCCTCTTAGCCCTTGTACTTAATGCCCTGCTTTACTCTAGATCTCTTGCTGAAGTCAGATGTGTTGGACCGAAAGGTGCAAATATCGCAGTCAAACTGTAAACTAGTGACACAGCGCATTTCGCTCTCTGGACTACATCCTGCTACTTGCAAAGCCCTGTTCAGGACTTGGTAGCGGGAGATTGAGAACGAGCGCAGAAGAAGCAGCATTCTTCTTTGATTCTCTCAGCCAGTTGCTTTGGTGTAGTCTGTTGTCAGGGCCGTCACATTAAGTAAGAAAAGGGTCTTGGACAGCTACAGTTTGCTAATTCTGATGCAAACAGCTATGAATCGCTAGCTGCTATTAATTCATTGACTGCTGCATCTTTGGTCCCACTCTAAGTGGTAAGCAACGATTAGTTCAGCTTGAAACTACAGCTTCATTGCATCGCAGCGAGTCATCCCATTATTAAATAACATATGACCTGGCTGTTCGCATACTCTATTGCCAAGATGCTCAAGAATCATTGAATTATAACAATAGATTGACAATGCAACAAAAGTGGATTCCATTCCAAAAATTTGGGATTTTTATAACTCATTGTAATGCAATCTGATCCACCAAGGCAGTGTATGTAAGCCATCTTTTACATCACTTCTATCATAATCCACTTCTGCTTAGCTTACTAGATACTTGTGACACAAAGTGGTTGGTTTCTTTTAACTTTTCTGTGTTTATCCTGAAAAGAACTTTGTGACGTGCTGTAGTTTACATAGAGGCTGCAATATTTGTGTCTTTTGGCCAGACATATCCAGTTTCAGTGTGGCATTTTTATTTTGGACTGGATTTGTCTCCCTCTTGATTTCTATTCTCTTAACTAGGCTGTAGGGTTGCAGTCTGTTTCCGGGGTCGCCAATTGGGGATGGAATAGAGTTTTGGTCAGCTCTAGTTTACTGCCCCTGATGCAGTCAGTCAACTACAGGTCTCTTGCTGCTGTCAACTCATTCACTGGGTTGTGGCTTTGGCCCCATACTTTTTATTTTTGACCTTCAATACCACTGCAGCTTCGATTTATTTTCACTCTATTAAAGGGATCACGATGCTGAGCAGCACATGAGCTGGTGTGGTCAGCGACCCATAGCTGACTGCTAGCATCAGGGCCAGTGAACCACAGCTGCCAAGACCCTTCTACACCTCCACATGTGATCCTGGATAACAGGCAGCAGCAGGGCAGACTGGCTAAGGAGAAAGATCGAAGACGGAATTCTAACTTGGTACTAAAAAAATACTTGCTGAAGTCGGATGTGTTGGATCAAAAGGTGCCAATATCGATGTGAAGCTGTAAACTATGACACAACACATTCCATTCTCTGGACTACATTCTGCTACTTAAGCCCTTTCAGGGTTTGGTAGCGGGAGATTGAGAACGAACGTAGCCAAAACATCTTCTGTTGGTATTTAACTGGCACATTTGGTTGCTCATCTGCAGCACCCTCCTTTGTCAGTCGGTCTGCTCTCTCATTTCCTGGTATTCACAATGAGATGGTGTCCACTTCAAGACAATCTTCCGCTGATTGCTCAGTTAAGAGGAGCCTGTAGATCTAGCATTTTCTCGGATTTCTCTGCTTGGTGTGCAGATTGTGCATCTGTCAGAAAACTACAGGTTGTGGACCGACATTGGTGTTCAACAGTTTACAGTTGCCACCTTGATTGCCTGGATGTCTGCATCATATGTATGACAGAATTTTCCAGTTGGTACTCTGACTGTATCCCTAATGTTGTTTGGGTATTCTATGTACACTCCCGCTTCGCCATTCTTTACTGCATCCTGTTCTGACCCATCTGTGTATGCTCTGATCCAGAGGTCTTGTAGATATTCTTCATCCAGGAAACTGAGGGTCACTATCCTACGTTGCAAGCTGTTCTGTTCATCCTTGTCTAGTATTCCTTTCACTTTTGTTTGAATGCATACTGATAGTCCATGCTCCTCTCTCCAAGGGGTTTGTTTTGGCACAGACTTTAGAGGGATGTCAACTTCAGGTAGATCTAATTTGCCTACAAAGTTGTTTGACATGAGGCATAAAACTACTACTTTTCAATCATCCCATTGTTCAATTTTGAAATCAGTCTATCAATGAATGGCTCGGCATGCAGAGGAACTTTTCTGCCTGTGTTAATACCTCTCTGCGTTCTTTTAATGCTTGTATCCTCCCCATTGTCTCCCATCTCCACTAAAGATATTGATTTCATTGCTCCTGTAATGACCCTAAGTGCCTGATTTTGCACCTTATCCACCTCTTTTAGGGTAGTGTTTGCTGCAGGGCACCGTGCAGCTGACCGATCTTCCAGATGTGGTCATATACCTTGTTGGTAAACTTTAAGTATTCTTCCGCTAGCTCCTCATGTTCCACTTAATTTTCTCAGGATGGCTAAATTCCTCCTGGCTTTTTTGGCTGCCTTGTTGGCGTATTCTTCCCATGTCAACCTATCATCAAATGTAACTCCAAGATAAGCAGGTTGTTTATCTTCTCTCAGGTGTTCTCCATTTATCTTGATAACTCCAGCTTTTTATTTTGGGGAGAGAGTGAAAAGCAGAGTGCTACATTTGTCTGTGTTAATGTTTACTCACCATCTATTTGTCAATGAGGTCAAGAATAGTTCTTTGTGCTGCCGGTACAATCATTACCATTTTAGGAAGGAGGGGTATTATTCATTTCTTTGTTGTCTAGCTGTTTTCTGTGATTTGTTCTGCTGACTTTCGTGTAGCATATGTTTAACATTTCTGCATTTTTCTTATTGTTTGCTATTATTCTTGTTCTGTATGCCTGGCATGTTGTATTATGTTCATTTGCCCAGTAGTACACTTCTCACTGTCCATCAAAGATTATGTGTTGCACATGTTGTGGAGCATTTGGAAAGAATTAAGAGCACATACTCAAGTTCACCCCCTTCTATGACAGCATTTGGGACCCATATGCCTGTAAGAAAAACCACACCAAAAAATGGTCTCTAATGATCAGATCATCTATGTCACTATTACTAAACTGTTGTATTTATTATACTACACCCAACTAACATGTCCTTTTCTCACTGAAATAGTATTAGCAATTAAAACTCCTTAACTCAAGTCCAGCGCGGTTTCATCAAGCACACCACCACCTCAGCAGTATTTCCAAGGACCATCACGTAAGTAGTTTTACACAGCTATGTTCACAACAGAAGTTTTTACACTATTTGTCTGTAAATCAATTCATATTAATTTGAATATTACCATAGGATACAAAAATATACATGTCTTTAACCTGTTGTACCCAAACATGCCTTCAATATTTTTTTATGAAACATTAACCATTGTAATTCTCTTCAATGCAATCGTATTGTATATTAGAAAAGAATTTAAATCTTATTTAAAAATAATACTATATATATGTAAGTCAAACACCATATCTCCCTAGTTTTATTAATATATATTTCCTGTTTCAAGACTTGGGGTGTAAAGGATTCAATCGTGTTATAACAGAATCTTCATTTATCTTCAAATTGTGATAATTAATTTAAAAAAAAATTAAATTAAGAAACTAATATTTTACAAATTAAGAAACTTCTCTACATTCATATTTAAAACATTATACTAATGCACAGTACATCAATGCCTGGTGTCTAGAAATGTTGCTGTTGTGCCTAACATGTTAGGACCAGTGTTGTATTTACTGACCTCCTTTTTATCCAGCTCTATGCCTGGCTCCTAACACTTGTAACCTGGCTACTAAATCCTTAAAACAAAAATATACAACTCGACATATGTACTTTTTTGACTTATGGATATGAATGGTGGACACTGACCACATCCAGAAAAGTCTGCTCCAAGTCTGAATGAGATATTTAAGGTGGTCCAAGTAACAAGAAGAGATAACCAGGTCGAATCCCAGCCCTTGCAGACTCGAGTGGAGCAAGCTTAATTTGGTACTTTGGCCAAGTCTGCAAATTAAACTACCATGATAGTCCAGGGAAACTTATAATCAAGTATCTAGACTCTCAGGTTGACCCAAAGTTTACTTGGGTGACTGACTATAAGAGACTGAGGACTAGACTGGAACCAAATCAAGAGAAAGACAGCAGATATAATAATCTGGTGCTCTTTCTGGCAAACCTCTACACCCCAGGATAGAAGAGGAGTAACTAAGTATTATTAACCAATTCAATCCCAGCTGATAAGAAAAACTCACAACTGAATTCCCAGGGCAAGGAACTCCGCAAAAATTAGACATGCTTGCGCAATAAAATTAATAATAAATACAATTTTAAATTTATTTGTGTGATTCAAACTACAGTTTACAGATAAATGGAAGAGGTACTCTTCTGTGCACATGTTTTTTGTGAGTGTCATGTATGTTGGATGCAAAAAATTAAACAAGTGAAGAAGAAAAAAGTCAATATAAAATGTCTGTTTCACTCTATTCAATTTTGCTAATAAATGTTCAAGCGAAAAGCAATCTCCCTTGGTTCATTGCAACTAGTACATCTTTCATATTCTTGTCCAATGTCTTACTTTCCAGAATACACCTCAAAGTTATAGAGGTATCTAGTATGAGGATCTGCAGCACACCAAATTTTAATTCCTCAAGGATCTTTTTCCCCTAAAAATTCTGATGCATGCATATGTATTGGTTTGCTCTGCCAAGTACCCAAAAAAGGTTTGAAGTAGAAATGATGAAAGTGAAAGATAATCAAAAGCAGAGTAATCTGGATCTATGTCATCTGCAGAACCTGTTCCCTCACTAAATCCTTCAAAAATGATATTACACCGCTGCTTTGACCATTATCTATCACCACTAGTGCCTGCCTGTGGGGCAGGTCACTTTGTCACCGTCTTCTACCGATAATTCGTCATCACTACCGAGGCCAGTGTCGCTACTTTCATCTTCTAAGTCCTGAACTTATTCCTCATCAACGACCGATTCGTTCTCATTCTCTTCAATCCCATCAACAAATTCGCAACCACTATCGTCGGACTCATAAGTATCTTCAGTCCCCACCAAGTTTTGAAGAAAATTTAAGGTCGTTTAAAAAACATCACGGCTCGAACATCATACGTGATAGAAACGATCTGTAAACTGCAATGGGAGCCGCCATTACCGGTAGTCACGTGAAGGTTAAATCTAGCGTGTCTATTCGCAGGTAAAATGTAAGAAAAAATAATTTAAATCAGTAGTCTGGGAGCGAGGCGATAGCTGCCGTCGCCGGCCGGTTGGGATTGAATGGGTTAAAGTGCGTGGAAATCAAAACTTAGTTAACTGTCGGTGGTGTGGAGAGGAGACAAATGTCTGGTCAGGTAAAACATACTGATCAATGTTAACGTCAGGTAAAATATATTGGCCAAGACCCCCACCTTACTTTCATGCAGTTCTCCCTAGAAATAGTTTCATTGCAGTCTGGCTAACGAGGTGGGGATTAACGTGATCCCTGTAATAGGGAGTGACAAACAGATGAAGCCAAACATAACACAACCACCTGGAGGGCCCGGTTCACCTTCATCAGCATGCTCAAGATATGAAAAATACTACTTCAACCCACCACCTAACATACTTTCAGGTCGCACAAAAAAAGTAAACATACTCAATGTGGACATTTAACAGTTGTCAGTTGTGAAATCTGAAGGTAAGTTATTGACATTATACCTAGACGTATGATGCTGTTTATTTGTATTGTAACCATGCTTCAAACTAAAGCGTTTGGCGTTTGCTTCTTAGTTAGTGACATGATGCTAGCCTCTCTGATCATCATGTAAATACTGTATACCTGGTTTTGCTGTCATGAGTTTGTTTTCAAACAATTCGCTTTGCGTCACATTATTTATATTCTGTGGTTAAGTGAATGTTTAGCTGTTTATAACTTATTTTACTGTTTTGGTGTGATTAAAATATAGAATAACTTATTAATATAGGCCTCATCATATGAAACCTGTCCCACTGGCTTTATTACAGGTGTGGTAGGATTAAACAAAGCAATTATTAGGAAGCAAGCATGCATCAGGGGTTGTTGGAAGAAGTCACCGTTGGCATTCAGACACACATCCCACTGCTTGGGATACCATTTGGTCCACTGCTGCCATAACATCTGCGTCGGATTGAAACCGTCCCTTTAGATCTTTTATAAGGGTCCGAACAAATGAAAGTCACATGGTGACAGATCAGGGCTGTAGGTCGGGTGTGGCAGAACTTTCCATCTTTTATGTGCTAATGTTTAATGCACATTGTTTTTTAAATATTGTTTGTGGCCAAGATGAAGTAGTGGATGAGCTGACAGCAACTCATAGCTGGCTGCCTGCAACAAGGTCAGCCAACCATTACTGATCAAGACCCTATTCTGCCTCCATTGGTGGCTCTTGAAACAGGCTGCACAAGTGTAGTTTGACCAAGGAATAGGGATTGCAGTGAGAAGGCAAACCCTGCATCTTTCGCCCAATGTTATAATTTGTTAAATGTCTATATGATTAAAGTTAAATAATAATATATATCAATAATTGCTATATATGTTTGTGCTATTGTTTGACTCTGAATTATTGAGAACAGTGAAAAAGGTACAGATTTCATAAATGGGTGTTTGCACAGAATAGAGAGATTGAAATGGTATTGAGATCAGTGGAACATGATACTGGCGGTAGATAGGAAACCAGCTTATTATCATTACAAAACAGTCTCTTTTCTGGAATGTCCAAGGCAGGAAGTAGATACCAAAACACATGGAGAACAGGGCTCGAGACAAACATAAAAGAAATAGGGAAGGCATAGACATAGCTGGAACTGATGGCTCAGGATAGGCAAACTTGCGTGTATTTATTGAAATGTTCTCCACATGTAGTTGAAAGGTTTTGATTCATTTAATTATTTTATCCTTGTTTTCAGCTGCACTACAACAGAGTGCATACGAGTTTTTACCGCAGAGTCATCAGACCTACCTGCCATATCAGGTATCTGAAATTGTGAATGTTGTTTTGTTTACAACTGTTTTAAACGCTCTTGCACATGAGTGGTTCCCGTATCAAACAGAATAAGTCCACTGTTTCTTTCCTTGCATGTCACACGAGACATCTAAGTGCAAGGGACTGGCAACCTCATATAAAAACCATTGCTAAAAACTGCACAACAAATTAATAGAATAAGGCTTTCCTAAAAGCTGGTTGCAAGGTAAGCCAAAAAGTTGTGTTGGAACTATGTTTCAAAATATGGAATGATGGGGGAAGTTAGGTGAATTTGAAGGGTTGGGACCAGCTACACCATCATGGTTGTTAACTAGGTCTGAAGAGTTGTTTGTTCTTTCAAAGTCACTGCCAAGTTGTAGAAATAGCAGGTATTTCATAATCATAGCTTTTGAGTGCGACTTTAAAGTGTTACTGATAGTAGCTTTTATCGTTTTGGGGCAAGCCCCGGACAAGCGGGCAGCTATGGTGTTGTTTCGTATGGGTACACTTGCAACAGTTAAGATTCATATGCAGGGTACAACTTGAAGTACTTAAATCTACTGTGTTATTGTTATGTCCTAGTTTGGAAGTTTAAAAAAAATTTTTTCCTTAGCTGGGTATTATTCTGGAGAAGTGAAGACGATGATACAAAAAGAATTAAAGCCTTCAAGACAAATGGCACAGAAAACATCCACTGGTCACTGCAGAGATACATCTGTTCAACGCATTAAAATTGGGACATATTGACATGTGCCCTTGTGTGAGAACAGAACAAGTAGAACATATTCTCTAGGCCTGTCGACTTCACTAGAGGAGCAGCGGACAATAAATGAAGAATTAAATTGTATGGCAGCGAGAGAAACTTAAGACGGACCATCAAGTGCAATTTATGAAGGAAATGTATGTGATTATTTGAGAGTGAATGGCAAAGGTGTTTTCAAAACCAGGACAGTATATCCACACAAATTGATGAAATTTTGATGCCTCAATTGTCCACTCATGTCCTTCTGGGCCTTCCAAAGTTCATCCGATACAATATGTACACTGATTGCTACCTCAGCATCATGTAGCATTTCCTGTGTAGAACGTCACTAATCACAACCACTCTGTAAAAACTCTTGAGCTTTGGCCGCCAATCTTCCCACCTCCATCACTGTCATCTTCAGAACATCTTTGATGCCGTAGGACCATCTTCTCCTTTAGTCTGCCTCATCTTCTAGGTACCGTACCCTCTAGCATAATTTATTTCTTAAGCATTGTGATCAACGTATTTTAGTTTCCTACACATAATACTGTTTAGAAGATATATATCCAACTCAATGTTTTTCTTTATCACTATCTATGCTATTCTGTGAACATTTCTGTAGCATTTTAGCTTGAAAGATTTCATTTACTTCTACAGTGTTTGTATAATGGTCCATGTTTCCCATGCATGTGTTGGCACATGGAAGATGCATGCATATCTTCAAGGTTTATTTTTTTGGGGTTTTCTGTCATACATTAATTTGATTGAGCTTTTTGTGTTGCCATGTCCATTTTTCGTTTGCATTATTTTTGGTAGTGTCTACTGTTGCTTATAATGGTGCAGAGATATTAAAAACTTGTGATGTTTTTGACTTCTTCCTTTGGGTCGTTATTTGACCGTAATCTTGTTTATACAAGGAATGCAAGACTGAATAGTTAATTTCCAATGGGTTACTGAAGATGAAGTAATGATGATATAATACTTTAGCTGTGAGCTGATAGCTCTGACAGCCCAATACCTCCCAGACAGAACCAAACGTCTTCCTCAGCTGATGTAGTAATTTGTAAAGTGAATTGTGTATGTGGTGGGAGCAGCTGGTGTCGCACGTCGGTTCTGGGCAATGTATCAGGTTCTCGACTGATCACTCAATGTGCTGACAGAATCTGAAATTTGGTACACATAGTCTCTCTTACATTCAGATGGTTATTTATAGGGGCATGATGGCCTGTTCTCAGCTTGAAGATCAAACTCTTTTCAATTTCTTGGCTGGGTCCTGGAATAAGGATTTCCTTGTTGTCTAAAGTATATTAATTCAATCTGGTATGTAGCCCACCAATTCGACCATTCTTATCTATAATTGTTTCTCAGGATCTGTATGCAGTGTGGTGGCAGGTAGTGGTTATAGTAATGTTGTTCTGCTTTTGGCCAGCTCGTCAGCCTTTTAATTTCCCTGGTGTCCGATATGGTCAGGTATTCACCGGGGCACCACTCTATAAGAGGTGCACAGTTGGTCAATTAATTTGTAGATGTTGTAAAATCGGGAGACATTTCGTTACTAAAGCTTTAAGTGCTGATTTTGTATCTGAAAATATAACTATTTCCTCAGGTGGTATGATGCTGCTTTCAAAATCTGAGATTATCTTGCAGAAGACTTTCTATTGCTATATTATCTGCATCATAGCTATAACAGTTCTCTCTGCAAGGGTGGTCTTCTAGGTGCAGGTTAGGGTATCTAATCACTGCACCATATCCAGTGTTAGTGCCCTTGGCAGGTAGCACATCCGTCTTTTTATGCGTGGATGGTATTTTGTTGATATGAGTATAGTTTCCAAGGCAATAGTTTTCAGTAAAGATGGTATAGTGTCTGCAGAGAGGTCAGAGTACAATTATTACTATGGGGGAAGCCGCCTGCCAACAAGGTGGTTTGCCATAAACCTTTTAATCTCTGACAGATGGTGTTTAATGCTAGTGTCTTGTGCATTTTTTAGGAAAGATATCTTTTTTATTCTATACTTTTGGTGCCAATCTTCTGTAATTTCTCTATTCTCCTCCATTGTGTCCATTCTCAAGTATCTGTCATGTGTCTCCACAACTGAGCGTTATCTCTTTACGTTTAGAGGTTATATTTTGGTGTTGATTCATGGCACTGCATATTAACCACAGAGCATAATTTTGTACTCTGTATGGTGTTTGTAGGAGGTGTTTATTTAGAATTGAAGACAATATAAAATTGTCAAATTGTTTATCATAACAAATCCCTGCAATAATTTTAGTCACAAATGTGAGCTTATGGGGAGAACAGCATAGAGTTAGTTGTAACTAGAAATCTTCGGAAGAAGTGGAATAGGCCATACACTACAATAGCCCCAATTTAGCATCATCAAGCAATCTGTCATGTAATCCCCAGAAAAAAAGAAGAAAAGAAAGTCCAGAGTCATTGTTGTTACATGTGTTCGTAAGAGGAGGAAATAATAGCACTTTAACCTGGTGAGCCACAAGAAAAGAACAGAAAATCCCCCACACCCTGTGGTTGAAGATGAGTGACTAAGCAAAGTCAGAATGGCCAAAGCACACTGGTAACAAAGAAAACCTAGATGCTTATGCAAGAACTGAGTAAACCTGGAAAGAATGTGAAATGACATAACGCAGGATTGCTTGGTGGCCTATACACTGCGAGGTTAAAATCCACTCTTTGATTTACTTTCGGGCCAAGATGGCGTGTCTTTTTTGTGTACTCAGTAATAGACTTTTGAAAATAAACTTTTTGAGGCCAAGGATGGACTCACACATCAGTAATGCACCCTCTGTGGCCTTGTCCCAAGTCTTCAGAGTATCTGGTTTCCAGTTAGCAGCCGGCAGGGACTTCAGGTCGGTTTCTGTGTGTTGTTATAACACCTCCTTCAGGCCTAGCGATCCGCCTGGTGGACTAGGAGAATAGGGGCATAAACATTTTTAATCAACTGAGGTTCGCTGATGACATAGTCATCCTCAGCCACAACGTCAAAGGAGCAGAGTAAAGCCGAAATAAGCTCAGTAGAGCAAGCGTTGCTTTTGGCCTACAATTCAATAGAAAGAAAATCCAGTTCATGCTTAACACCTTCTTCCCAAAAGGAGATCTGAGCCTTGGAGATTGTCCTGTTAAAAATGTAAATTCGTATATCTACTCAGGCCAAGAGATCATGAACTTCCATTTAATATTGGGAGATTTCACAAAGGATAGCAGCGAATTGGCTCAGTTTCAACAGTATTAAACCCATACTGCAACAGATGCGAAATGACAAAGCGAGGGCTCACATCGTCACACAGTGTGGTTATTCCAGCCATGGTATATGTGGTATATGACTGTGAGGTATGGAACCTACGGAAAACTTTTGCAGATAATACTCCACGTTACCCAACAAGTGACGGAGCGAAAAAACATTGAACATCTCCATTCAAGACCAAATCCGCAACACAGTTCAGATGTCAATCTTCCTTCTCTGATATCATAGATGTTGTGAAAATACAGATGGGTCAGCCATGTGGTTCGCATGGCGGATAATAGATGGACACGTAGAGTGACGTTGTGATGGCCTAACAACTTTAGCTACCCTCGTGGATGACCAAGGCTGAGGTTGAGAGATGGCATAATGGAGGCCCTGGGCCCAACATGGTACACAAAGACAATTAGGCTACCTGATATCAGACACACGTGTCTGATTGAATACCAGGATTTTGAGATTTAACTTCTATCCTGTGGTTTTCTTTTCATTTTGTGCCCTGTATTAGCCATTTGTAATGTTAACCATTTAATCTCGCAGACTGTCCAGGCTTACGGCAGTCCGATAAATGACATCAGAGGGCCCCCGGGCAACAATGGGAGAGCCGGGCCCATACAACAAGGCCTTCCACAAAGCTTTTACCAAACGCATGGCCCAAGCATGAGACCACAACAGGTCCAGCAGGGTCCTGCAGCCAATCAGGCAGTAAGTATATATATGTATATGTTTGTGTGTATGTACAAGGGCGAAGAATTTCACCCCCAGTGCCATAACTATGACAACTGTGCTCGAATCACGTGACACCTATGTGAAAATAATCTCTAGTGAAGTGACTATAGAGGCATGTAGTGACATGCGTCTGGTACACGACGACCTACGTGCAGCAGACAGTAAAATGGCTGCCTACATGGAAATATTGTTGAAGCAACTTGCTGCCATTAAATTCTTAATGATGGAAATTTGTGTGCTTATCGACATTCATTGAAGAATGACTGCAGTATATAGTGATGCCTGTGTGGATGTAACTACTGTCAGGAGGTGGACACAGACTGTAAAAGGCAACAATCCAGACATGACGAACCTGCACGACAAGGCTAGTAGTGGACGACCAATCACAGCTGTATATGTACAGGACCAATCACAGCTGTATATGTACAGGACCAATCACAGCTGTATATGTACAGCACCAAGCTCGCATGGACAAACTTATTCGTGGCCAATCGCTGTGTCAAGCAGAAAGATATCGCTACAATGCTTATGATTTTGATGCGACCCCCACATTATCCATGCCCTGCTTGGCTATAGGAAAGTATGTGAGAAGGGCCCCTCGCATGCTGACACCGGACATGAAACGACACTGACCGCAGGTGTGTCAAGAACTTTTTACACAACATGAACAGGAAGGCGATGCCTTTATTTGCCAAATTGTCACGGGCAATAACTAATGGTTAAATCATTGTGACCAAAAAAAACATAAGAGCTCTCCTAACCGCCAAAAAATGAACGATCATCACCTCTGAGGGAAAAATGATAACCATCTATTGGGACTGCAAGTCCACATTAAATTTTTGGAGCACGGCAATACCACCAACTCTGATCGATATGTGAAAACATTGCGGAAACTTCAAACACGATTACTGCGCATTCGTGAGAACAAGTACGCAATTCTTCAGCATGACAATGCACACCCACACACGAGATGACAAACAATGACTGCATTGGAGCGTCTCAAGTTTGGCAGCATTTTACTGCACACATCATGCAGTCCCCATGTGTCACCTTGTGACTCTTCCTCTTCCAAAATCTGAACACAGTTACACTTCTAATGAGGAGGTGCAAGCAACTGTGCATGCCTGGTTTCAGGAGAAAATCTGATTGCGTCCTCGATGGGATGCAAAAACTTGACCGACATTGGTGTTTGTATGTGACCACTTTCAAAAATGTTGACACCACCTAAATGACATTCCAATCTTTAAGAAATGGATAACTCATGTGTAAATCTTGCACATTAATGAAATTATCTCGAAGACAAAACTTTTCAAAACGTCCTCATATATCTGTATATTTTTATATATGTAGGTATGTTTTTGTGTGTGTGAGTGTTAAATATATATTTATATATATATATATATATATATATATATATATATATATATATATATATATATATATTCAATATTAGGAATATCTACGAAAAATGTAGAGTTTAATGTAGACCTGTACATGTGTTTCATTGATTACACCAAGGCCTTCGATACAGTAAAACATCAAAACCTGTGGAACATCGCGGAAGAAATGGGGTTTCCTGTGCATATTATCCATCTCATTGAAACATATCAAGATCAACAAGCCGCTGTCCGAATATCTGGGTAAACATCAGATTGGTTCACAGTACAAAAGGGTGTACGGCAGGGATGTATCCTCTCACCTTATCTATATAACATATATGCAGAGTGTATAATGAGAAATCTTAGAGAATTTGAAAACATTGAAAGTTTTGATACATTTACGTTTGGCGGTTAGGCGATTCCAGAATTATCGATATGCAGATGACACAGTGATACTATCAAGACGTGCAGAATGGCTAGAGCAGCTAATTTCAGCCGTAAATGGACACATAGTAAAGATCAAAACCTGTTTATAAACATAAGCAAAACAAAGATAATGACCACCGACAAAACACAATGTCAACATTAATTTACAGTGGATGGTGAGGAAATTGATTGGACACTCATTTTGAATATCTGAACTCCAGAATTGACAAAATTTGGCGACTGCTCAAAAGAAGTCAGTAGAAGACTAGCCAAGGCAATGCAGACTACACAGCCTGAAGAAATTATGGCAGAGCAATGACAAAAGTGAAAGTCTTGAGAGCCTGTGTTTTTCTTGTGGCAGCATTTGGCTGCAAATCATGGACAAATACCAAAACTTCTAGACAAAGAATCAAATCCTTCGAGTTAAAATGCTACAGAAAGATCCTCAGAATACTCTGGAAAGAAAAAGACAAATATAGGCATTCTGTAAGATTTGAACATAGAGGAGAACTGGTTTATCAATTCTATTTTGGCCAGAAAATGTAAATACTTTGGTCACATCAAGAGAGACAACGGTCGTGAGAGAACAGTGATGGAAGGTATGGAGACAGTGGTAGACCAAGAAGACGATGGCACCAAAGACATCCAAGTATGATGAGCGGAGGCTGAGGGTTTGGCAAGGGAAAGAGTTTCTCTCAGGCAGACTCTGGTGGGAGCGACGTTCAATAAAGGACACGATGATTGTATACATACATACAAGGAACAGTGATTAAGTAACAGCAATGTTTTACTAGAAATTTGTTGCCTTATTTTTCATCATAGTCCTTATGTATGTCTGGCAGCACACTTGGTCCACCTGTCAACTAGCTTGTGCATGTCCTCTAAAAGTCTTTTGGTGTGACCATAACCAATTTTGCATCGCCTCCATTACCTTGTTATGAGCTACCTTGGGACCCATCTGCTACACACTTTTCTATAACCCAGGTCATCAAATTGACTCATGTTTAAATCTGCTATTTCATCAATAGTGACTCACTTGTTGCCACAATCTGCTGTTTTACGGAATCAGATGCTACGACTTGCTCATCTCCACGCCACAATTCATCAATGTTTTGTCTTGTGTTTTGAAATCTTCTACTTATTCTAAATTGTCTCTGTAATGAGCCTTCTTTCTTCTGTAGATTTAAGAAGCTTTCACACCCTCTGTTCAAAAATAAACTGAATAACACGTTTCTTTTATGGTGCAAGTCAACAGTGGGACGGCCATGTTGTACATTAGAATGCAAATGCGCAAACTGCTCGATTATCACAATCCCTACATGGAGTATTGCTAAAGAGCCATTTTGTCTTCTGAAAATAATATTTTCAATTGTGCATACTCTTCCATGCACTTTATGATAAAATTTCTGTTAATTATTGACTGTCCCTCGTATATACATGAGAAGATATTTGAAACAATTATTATAGAATCATGTTTTCTTCTTTTTTGCATTCTAAAAATTTTCTAAACATGTTTCCGCATTGCCTGAGTGTGCAAAAGTGACTTTTGCACACTGCCCTAAAATGATATTAGACTCTGCCTTTGCAGTGCTTTATAAGTCAGCAAGGACATGGCACCTATGGTCCACCAAGACCAGCCAATCAACCTTCATCACAGCCACCATTGATGTGCTACAACTTTTCGCCTGGAAACAATGTCTACACAATGCCTATGGTAAGGTTTTGGATTTGTAGACACTAAGACATTTGATATATCTTCTGCGACCCCTTTAAAAAATACCTGACCTGCATATGGAAACATGTAATTTTCATTTCTTTTCCATAATAATATATTTAGAAAGTGTCAAACAAATATAATTTTTCACCAGTCTCCACTGCTTTCAATACAAGATCCTTAGCGCTTACAGAGGGAATGGATTTCTTTAGAAAAAAAATTATAGGCCATGCACCACATTTTTTCAATCAGCTGCTATGGCACCCACCTGGGAGGTGGATCACACCATGAATGATGATGTGTTCTGAACCTTGGCTGATGTCCAGAAGTGCTGCCATTTCGTTCTCTCAGTGATTTTTCATCCCGTTGGTCCAATATTTTAAAAATCAACTCTGGTGTCACTCCTCAGTGTATTTGACTCGATTGAGAGCAGTCTGTCACAAATCTCATTGTTTCATAACTGCCCACTTCACTTGTAAACTTGATGACGGCATGCATCACTATACTGAATCTCCATCCGATAGTTTTCACCCCTACATTGCTAAAGAAAAATGGAACGATTAAAAGAAAGCCTGCTCATCTTTGGTGCAGGTCACTAGTTGGGATGCCCTTCTTGAAACCATAATACCACCTGCAGAACACTTTTAAAGTCTGTAGCAAGTATACCACCAACATACATAGGGTGGCTTTCATCGGTTCTCTCTTTCAATTTTTAATGTGACACTTTTCAGGGGTGCTACACCGATTATCAGGTATATTTTTTCAGTTGGAGTAGGTTTTATGCAATCAATAACTATCTGGCTAGTCTCATTTATTGATATACCAAAAACACAAGGGTGGAGTGCTGATGTTTGGAGAGCATCAGGCTGTTCCCATGTTGGGCCAGTCAATTTTGGATGATATTATTTCTTGCGTGTGTCTTCCATTTTGCTTTCTGTCAGTGTATCACAGAATAGCGTGCGATCCAACTTTGCACCCAGGTATTTGGGCGCTTGTCAGTTTGTTCAACCTCTTCAAAACCATTTCCTTGGGCAGAGATTGCTGTGTCATCGGAATACACTTCGTTGTGCCAGGTAGTTTTTTGTTTTTGTTTCGCCATCAGCTTTTGTTTGTGTTTATATTATTTGTATGTAAAGTACTCATTTATTTGTGTCTTTAATTCAGCAAGGAAGTGTTTTGGGTTTGTATTCAGTAATTGTGTGAGAATGTTTTGACCAGAAATGTGCGGAGAGAATGATAAGCACGTGTCTTTATTGGTTCCTTGAGAAATTTAACACCTAATGCCAGGAACAATCAGGGTTTAGAATTGACAGTTGGCACAGATGACCAGCTTTTTAGGCTAACCCAAAGAATAAATGATGGCTTCTATTATTTAAAAAATAATTTTTACCTACAACAGGCTTACGATCATGTCTGGAGAAAAGATGTTTAACATGGGAATTCATGGCAAGCTCTACAACTGGTTCAAGTACTTTCTGACTAAGCAAACGATCCAGATGAAGGATGTGATCCCTTCTAAAGAAATTTTAGAAGCATGATTACCACAAGGCTCATCTTTAAGTTGTTCTCTTTTTCCAATTCTACATCAATGACTTGGCTGACCAGATCAAAGCCAAAAAACAAAAAGCTTCATATGTTGATGACCTGGAGAGGAGATTACACCACTACTGCCAAACTAAAAATCACCTGTGAAAAGACTGAACATATCTTCATGAAGTTTGCAAACAAAATATAATTTTTAGATTAGAGGAGCACCAACTGATTAATAGATAATACAACCAAAAGTTCAGATCTAAGTACTCTCTCATGCGAGCAGCTCAAAGAACTATTCATGCCTATCGTGATGAATGAATACATGTATTAACTGATGGATCTGCATTTAAAATCACCATCAAAGCAGGTTATGGTGTCTATATAGAATACCCAGATTGGTAGAAAATATACCAGCTATTGGAAACAAAAACAGCCAGACTGAAAAAGAAAGAAGAGATACAACCCTGAGGTACATAATGAAAAACTACCCAAGCATGGACTGGATACATGCATACATTGATGGTTCTGTAACACACAGAACGCAGGGGCAGGGGTATTCCTGAGCCTACAAAATGGCAAAAAAATAACACTATCAGTGGCAACTGGAAAATACACAAGCAATTTCAGAGCTGAGGGCTGCAGTAGAAGAAATGGTGACAGGTAAAAGGAATGAAAGCCATAAAGTCCTGCTTACAGATGCCCTGGCCGTAGTCACAGCACTAAAAACCCAGAAAAATACTGAACTTAATGATTTAAGAGCAGTACTCTGTCAACTATGCCAGCAGTCCGTACCAAAAAGAGTAGTGGTACAGTGGGTTCCATCCCACTGTAACATCCAAGGCAATGAGGAGGCAGACAGACTGGCAAAAGAAGGTGCAAGACTACCACAACCAGATACTAGTGTGATATACGAAGAGTCCAAAAGGCTTATTAGAGCAAGATACATGACCGAATGGGAAACAGAACATACTGGCTACACAAAAAACGATACCTATTACCAGTTGAACAGAAGAGAGCAGGTCGTGGTTTTCAGACTTCGCACTGGCCACAATAGACTGAGGTACCACCTATTCAACAAATTGAAGATAGGTGGCACTGATGAATGCTCATGTGGTACCGGGAAAATGATCGCTGAACATTTGCTGCAAAACTGCCTGACATATGAGGATCAGAGAAAGCAGATGGGGCCATCACCAGTGCCAACACAAGACAAGCTCTATGGCAGTGTCGTCAGCCTCAGGATGACCTGCTTTTTTTGAAAAAAATACAGGTTGACGTCTGACAGCGTACGAAGAATACCCAGATGCTTGTGGGGAACTATGAAGACAAAATCACTGCCGCTTTGTACTATCTGAGGATAATGTTTGATATCTGTCCCTCAAAGACCCAAAACATTATTTTCACAGACTCTATGTCTATCCTTCAAGTCTTAGAATATGCTGGACATTGTAGACCTGATTTTATACAAAAATCTCCACACATTGACCACATTACCACATCGTCAAACTGTATAAAGCTTTAGTTAGACCTAGATTGGAGTACTGTGTACAGGTGTGGAGTCCTTATCATAGAGGGGACATAAACATGCTAGAAAGAATACAAAAAAGAGCGACAAAGATGATAGTTGGATTCCAGAATTACAGTTATGAGGAACGACTCAGAAAAACGGGCCTACAGTGTCTCGAAGAGAGAAGAATTCGTGGTGACTTAATACAGGTTTATAAGATGATCAGAGGAATCGATAAATTAGACTATAACAAGTTTTTTAAAATACAGCCACCTACAATAACACGAGGGCATAGCTACAAGCTGATTAAAGAGAGGTCCAGGTTAGATATTAGGAAATATTTTTTTAGTCAGAGAGTGGTGTCTGCTTGGAATGCATTGCCAGGGGAGGTGGTGGAGGCAGGGACAGTTAATGCGTTTAAGAATAAACTGGATGCGCATAGATTTTAGAGCAAGGTGATATAAATGTAACTGGTTGTATACAGACTCTGCAGGGTCTTCTAAACCAGTATAAAGACGCTAAGTTAAGTTATTACCATCTCCCATGTTGTCAAAATAGTTGTCCAGCGTATCTCTGGACTTGGCAATGGCAAAGCCAAGAAGGGATCGAGGCAAGAACAGCCACACACAGCAACAACATTACGAACAATCGAACAGGTTATTAGAATACCAAACATACAAACTTGGCTGAACATATGGTCCATGGGTAACATGAGGAGGGAGGTCTACAGACATATATTTCAAGTCCCACAATCCAAATGACGTGATAAATCAACTCAGTTATTGCCCATCGTGAAGCGATGATGGCTACAACATCAGCCAGTTCTGTATTAATAATGTGATGTGGGCTGTATTTGGATTATAGTGAGGAAGAATATGTATGCGCTGGTCATCAATCTCACTCATAACCTGAGTTGCCTTGGATCAGTGGCAAGATTATTGGTCGAGACAACTGAAGGTAACTCAGGATGCAGCCACTCTGGTCTTAACTCCTGTGAGACCAGGGGTTGCTTGAAACTTTCGGTATTCGATCAACCACCATTTCCGTTTATCACTGTGAGAGGCGAGTGTCTTAACCTCTAGACTACAACTCACTAGGAAGGATCCGAGCACTATTGTCCAGCTGAGAACCAAACGCATCCCACTTAATAAGCACCTGAACAGAATCCAGCGACAACACACTCTGGAGTGCCATCTTTGTACACAACCCATATGCAACTGTTGCTCATCTCTTCGAGTGCTAGGCGATCAAAAATGTTAGCAACATACTGCTTCCTTTGGGGTCAGATAAATGGAGCACTTTGTATGACACTAAACAACTACTGTACTAACAAATAACAGATACCCTGTAATGGTATTGGGCCAAAGGTCAAGAGCCAAGATGCTGCTGGAATTGTAACAACCACCACCAGTAATATACCGAATGAAAATAATCCCTTTTATATAATTATGTCTGATAAAATCAGTTTCACTTAACAAGTTAAAATCATGTTAAACTTGTCCATACTGTTGATGGAGGAGTTGGTGTATTTACAAACAGAATTTTATTTCTGTGTTTTTCCAATCACCACGAAAACAAGTTGTTCACTTTTAAAATCCTGTATAAAATATATGGTATAGAAAACATGTGAATTAATGAAGCGGTATGTTTTATCAGCTTTCTGAGCCTTTTGTGATGATAATTGGTGTACGGCAGAGATTTCTTATCATTTCTCTATGCTGGGGCTATTGACTAGATTATGAAAATTGCAACTTCCACCTACAAAAATGGAATTTATAGTCCTTTGACAAAATAACTTGATCTTGATTTTACTGCTCTTTTGTCTCACAACCATAACCACAAATGAAATAAGTGTATTTGATGAATGGTAACAACATTTGAACCTGAGGATGCAAAGAGAAAAAAAACACAAAGATTATGAGAACAAATGCACTTAACGGCAATCAGATTGTATTTGGAGACAATACTACAGGAGGTGAAATCATTTATGCATCTTGGTAGCAATATAGAGGAAGTACAGACTTTTTGGAGACAATGGCTAGGCTGACAATGCCCCATAAGCTGCAGAGGAGTTAACCTTTAATTTGTAATTAATCTGTTCTCTGCTTTATTAAAAAAAAATTTGCAGTATGGTAATCCTGCGCCAGTCCCGGTCTATCAGCAAAATTACATGCCGGCGTATCCACCAGCCGGAATCGTATGCTATCAGAATGGAACGCAGTGGCGAGGACAAGGAATGGCACCTTCTGGGTTTCCTCCTTATGGCCGACCTCTGCCAAGGGAAAGTAAGGCTTTGGATATTATCGACCCTCAAACAGGAAGCAATATAATGGTGGAGATTGTCAATAAGAAATCTCATTCTGCAGATGCAGAAGGAGTTTATGAGCATCCACAGGTAAGCCTTTACTCTGTTACCTGCTTAGGCACCATTGGGCGTAGAGATGTTCTTTATCATGTGGCTTATAATTTTTACATTATTGGGTTGCCAGGCCCATGCTCAAAGAAATCCACATAAGTATACGTTTTCTGAAATAAAACAGCTTGCAGTATCTTAAAAACTCATTACAATGGAAATTGGAACCAATCAGTAAGTGTGAGGTTAGGTTGAAACTAGATGATGAGTTGCACAATTTTACTCACTGCTTACATAACTAGATCAAGGTCAACGTACATAATGCACAAACATACTAAATTCATACCATAATATTCCGCGTCTAATATGCTTTTGGAAAATGTATACTTATATGGACCTATCATTACATTTTTTATGTGATTTTGGTATTTTATTGGAACATGTCAAAATCCTCAAAAATGCATTGGCACCACAGAACAAATGTACTTGATGTCCACAATGAGTAAGTTTAATCTTTTGTCCACCCTGAAAAGGACGTTGAGTGGTGGGTTGTAGTTTTCCTCAAATCCAGATTGTGCTGATGAAGGTGGGCCACGGTCCTCCAGGGATCACGTCGATCCATATCTCAACAGCCAGACTACCTTGAAAACATTTTTTTGTGTGTGTGTGTGCGACGCCTTATTTCTCTAATCCCCAAGGCGGTGTGCGTTGCACTGTGGTTTTTATTTTGCGCCTGTCGGCCCAGTGCATCCGACTTCAGCATGCATTTTATGTAAGGGTCTGCTTCCTCCTGCATTTTCTAAGGGTTTGCTTCCCCGGGGTAACGGCCAGTGCTGTGATCGGGATCGAACCCAGCACCTTCGGATTGTGAGCCGTCCCCTGAACACTACATGTAAGAGACATATTGATCTTGCTCAGTATATTGTGCCTGTCTATGGCACGACATCCTGGTCAGCCTGTTGTGCCTGACCGGACTAACGTCTGTTACCCAGGCTCATGCTTAACCCTTAGTATTTCTCGCTTAGTTGCTCCTATTCTACCATGTGATATAAGGGTATTTTTTCTCTTGTCTCTTAATAGTCTCTACAGAGTCGGTTGCACGATCACATGCCCAAACCTTCTCATTTGTCTCTAACAACACACCTCAAATCCTAAACCTACCCACCCCCTCTTTGGTAATTGCAGTTGTAGCTTAGTTGCTCATACAACATACATGAACCCCTCTTAGTAGTCACAGATGTTCTCTCCTTTCTTCTCTTCCCCCCCCCCCCCCCCCCCCCCCCCAAGCAACCCCTTAGCAGTCAGTCACCTCTTACAACATACCTCAACCCCCCTTAACAGTCAGGCCCCTTTTACAGCACACCCTCAATCTCTCTTAGTAGTCACAGTCTCATGTCTTTGCTCCATATTTGGAACCTGGTTATACAAAAGGACCATAACTCACTAATATTTGATAATGTGGATAGGTTAACCATTCACAGTCTTGCATAATAACCATTAAGTTACCGTTCAGGACAAAAACGGCCACTCTGTCCAATAGTTTAAATAAAATTAATTAATTAACTAAAATTACAATTAACAGACGTAAAGACAGAATTGAATTATATATCACACAAGTATTAGTAGCTTATTTATCATTCATCCTCAGATTAGGGTCCTGGTTTTTCTTAAAAAGACCACTTATCTTTGTTATGTTGTTTCATCTCCGTGCATCTTTTGTCTCGCAACGTCAGTATTCTATTCTCTTCATGTGTAAGCATTTGGCTTTGGAGGACGTGTTCCACGCTTATGGTATGCTGGATACCAGTCATCTGTGCTATTGCTCATTTTGTTATAAAGATGACCATTGAGCCTGTTATGCCCAGCTCTGTCTGAAGATGACCCAAGTTAAATCATAGTAATTGTCTTTTCAAAATTGGCATTGTTGACCAGTCCATTTACCCATGAAGTTATAGTCTTTGCCTTATTATATAGCCTGCATGTTCATTGGCTTTGATATTACAGTGGTAAGGGATCAAGCAATAGATGTTTTGCTGAGAACTGTCGGGGAGTATGTGTATTGCTTGAGATCTCTATCTTTATGTTGTTTTAGAGCTGCTATTACTGACAATGGATCAGTCAGAATGTTGTGTTTTCTTGGTGGACATCTTGATCTTCAATTACAAGCTCATCACATAAATTACAAACATAGTACGTACGTACTTATGTATTAATGTATATGCAGGCATAGAGTTAAATGATTTGGGCATAACACAAGAATGATTCCAAACCTATCCATCCAAGAAATGAACTTTTTTTTAATTTAAAAAAAAAATCTCCAGAGGCATAGATTAAAAATAACAATAGCCATTCAGCTTACACATGCAGGAACGTTGTAATATCTAACAACATTGGGGGAGGGAGGGAGGAACAAAGGAAATTTCTTGATTCCTCTATAAATTTGATCACGGCAATAAATTTTACAACTGCTGTTTCCCATAATTATTTAGAGAAACATGTTTCCCATTTTTTTCAGGTTAATATAAATGATAAAGAGATTTGCCAAACTTTTGCACGCCAAGTGGCTGAAAGCTTGAAAACACCAGATGAGCCCAGTTCTTTAGGAGTCTCACTTGACTCTCAAGGTGCCATTGGTGGCATACCTGCTGGTCCAAGCAATTCTAGTCAACAGTATCAACAACCTCCTCCCCAACAGCAACAACCACCTCCCCAGCAACATCAACCTCTCCAGCAACATCCTCAGCATCAACCTCCTCACCATCAACAACAGCACCAACAACCTCAGCATCAACAACCTTCTCATCATCAACATTCTCAAACCCCTCAACAGTTGCAGCATCAACAATTTCCTCCCCAACAAGTGCAACAGCAGCAGTCTTCGTCTAAAGGCCCGGGCCCAATGATGCGGGGCCCTATAAATGGACCTCCTCCAACGATGGCTCATCAGGCTCTGCTTCCCCGATCTGGCATGAACCAACAGTCACCTGCCTCGGTGACGCCACCCCATGATATACAACCGCACCAATTGATCGGCGTCAACTTGACTGTGCCACCTCCTCAGCTCCACATGCGTCAGCCCACACAGTCAAACTACAGCCCTGGTCCACAACACGTCGCTCACCATGTCCCACACCACCCACAAACTCCCCCACAGCAGCAACCCATTCGGCCACAGATGCCTCCTACACCACATCATCAAGTCCTGGTACAGTCTCAATCTCCGCACCAAACCCAGACAAACACAGCACCAGGATACAACCAGATTCCTCTTTCTAACATGGCTGTCAACCCAACCTCCCAACAATTTCAACCTGCCAACACTACCTCCCAAACTTTTCAACCTGAAGCTGTTTTACCAGAAAAACAAAAACCGCCAGTGGAAGTAACATCTCAAAGCAACATTCCTACCCTTGGCTCATCAGCTCCACCACCAACGCAGGCTGCCAAGACCACATCTCCCGTGAAAGATATATCCCCAATCCCTCCTCACACAGAACAGATTGGGGACATCCAATCAGCTCCTATGCCATCTTCTATGAAGACCACAATATCTTTTGGGGATGAAGAACAGATAAATGACAAGACTGAAGACAATGGCAGGGATGAAGCTTCACAGGGTAAGTAAAAGAGTAGATAGGCATTTTTAACCCTTTTCAGTCCGACCTTATTTTTTCTGAATGAAAATCTGATAATCTTAAAACACATAATTAAACTATTCAAATGGGGACGGCGTGGCCTAGCGGTTAAGTGGCACGGTTCACAATCCGAAGGTGATGGGTTCGATCCCCATCACAGCACCGGCCGTTACCCCGGGGAAGCAAACCCTTAGAAAATGCGGGAGGAAGCAGATCCTTACATAAAATGCATGCTAAAGTCAGATGCATTGGGCCGACAGGCGCAAAATAAAAATCACAGTGCAACACACACTGCCTTGAGGATTAGAGAAAAAAGGCGAACGCAAAAAAATCACCCAAAAAAACCCCCAACTTAATGACAGTAGGTATTCATAATAAAAATATGTTAGTATGAATCATTAAATGTCATTAACTCTTTACACCCTTAACTTTGCATATTGGGAAATACATCCTCTACTCCTAAGCACAGGCAACTTTTTTTCGCAAACATGTACAATTTAAAAATTAAAAACAAAAATATCAGCATTTTAAATATGTAGAAAAATGGCTTGTTGTTTCAGAAAAATTTAACTTCATTGTCATTTGTGATATATAGTTGTCATCTTAAAAATTAGAAACAAACATTTTTGCAATAAAAAATATTTTTTTTCTTTAATTCTGCACATATATCATGTTTGACTGATCTTTTTTACAACCATAGCGAATCTGAATAAAATTTCAAATGATATTGTCCCTTCCACAGGGCAGAAACCAATAAGCATAAAATATGTTTGTCTTCAAGAAACATTTAGGAGTCTCCAATATTTGTCATTCTAGACTTGTAATAGGTTCTCTAGTAATGACAGGTAAAAAAAAAACAGATGGGTTCAGCTCAGTTCATTTCGTAACCCACACACTTGAAGACACTCCCAAAATCCCACGGCATCCTTCTCTGTCTGCTGTCGAATCTCACTGGGACGAAGGCTTGACCACTCAGTAATGTTGTCTACCCACCTCTTCCATGGATGTCCTCGCCCTCTCTGTCCTGGTATGGAACCAAAGAGTATCGAGTTGGTAATTCTGCTGGACCTCGCGACGTGCCCGTACCAGGCCATCTTTCGTCTTTTGATTGTTGTGAACAGATCTTCAAAAGGACCAATAGCATCTTCAACTCTCTGTCGTATTTCTACGTTTGTGACACGATCTCTATGTAATATCTCTATAGCACCTTATTTCCATTGCATGTATTCTGCCCTGGATATCTGCTGTAATGGTCCAGGTCTCGCAGGCATACAGAAATATTGATAGCACCAAAGAGCGCATTAGTCTAACTTTTATGCCGAGGGCGAGCCGCTTGTCTTGCCATATAGGTTTCAGCCGAGTAAGCGCCGCTGTTGTTTGTGCTATTCTTGCAATTACCTCTGGCTTCAATCCCTCTTTACTGATTGCTAGAAGTAGTCAATGTCTAATGACACAGGGTAAAATCACTATACTTTCTGAGTTCGCCAAGTGGTTTCACAGAAATAGCCTTTACACTGGAGCAGATCCTCAGCATTTTACTGAATGAAGTAGTTATAAAAGTATATGCAGTGATATTCATCACGATGAACAGCTTCATTATAGATGGCTACATTATGATTATAGTTTATGCCACACTGCAAGTGCTCATTTATGTTTCCAGTGTAGAATGTAAAATTTGGCATGTAGCTATTTTGGATTTCACAAGGCAGGGTTAGGTTGAATTGCCATGAAAGGATGAATGTATAGCTTGAAAAGAAGTCTGCCATTGAAAATAATAATCATGGCAACATATATGTCTGTCAGACTTGTAAACAAAACAGCAAGTAGCTTTTAGACCATGACCACTGACAGGAACTATAGATTCTGTGAAATTTTCACAATTTATTTCTGTCAGTCTGTCACTCCAGGCTCATTAGTAACCGTCTCAATTTCAATATACATTGCAGATTCTTTATTATGTCCACATTTTCTATAACATTAACATAGATGTCCTATTCAGAATCACTGTCTTCGTTATTACTGAGGTTTCTGCCATTATTAAGTACATTTCTCATATCCCAAAGCCATTCCATGAAACCACAAAAGTCCTGATTTTCACAGATTGAAGACGAACTTTGAAAACTTGCAGATGTCATTATATAAACAATAGCGACACTATTTTGGTCTTAAACGAAACAAGACATTTAGTTTTGTGCAAAATTTCATCATGTATCAATTTCTTCTTCTTCGAACAGTATCAGACGTCAACTTAAATTTGTTTGAAGAAAGCAGCTGTCATCCTGAGGCTGTCGACACTGCCATAGAGCTTGTCTAGTGTTGCCACTGGTGATGGCCACATGTGCTTGCTCTGGTCCTCGTATGTCGGGCAATTTTACAGCAGATGTTCAGCGGTCATTTTCCCTGTACCACAAGTGCATTCGTCAGTGCCACCTATCTTCAGTTTATTGAATAGATGGGCAGTTTATTGAATAGATGGGCTCTATGGCAGTGTCGACAGCCTCAGGATGATCGCTGCTTTCAAAAAAATACAGGTTGACGTCTGACAGTGTACGAAGAAGAAGAAAATAGATGGTACCTCATTCTGTTGTGGCCTGTGCGGAGTCTGAAGACCACGACCTGCTCTCTTCTGTTCAACTGGTAGTAGGCATCATTTTTTATCACGTATCAATTTGAAAACAGCAGTTCTCAAAGGGCACTTTTGGGCGTGTTAGGATGTAAAGAGGTTTAGGATACCACATCATTTTAAAATAATTTTTACTCACCACATGTGTTGAAATTGTTGTTTTATTCCCTCTAAAGCAGTACAACTTTTGCTGACGACTGTTTCAGTATGAATCAGACTTCTATTGAATATCCACATATCAAGATGCGTCGTCATTACTTTTATCAAATAATGTCGTTTGTTGGCTCTTGAAATTTCATCGCCACAGTTCTAGCATTTTATAGAAAAAGTAAATCCATCCACGTACTGAAATAACTACATTAAATGAAATATTGGCGATCTTTAGATCAAATTACGTAAACTTTAGCTGTAAACTAAACGGCGAAAAATTGGTGTTGGTCATCGTACAGTGGCTATTTTCACTCCACAAATGCCAATTGGAGCAGTTAAGCACTTTTCCACCTGTATGAATCCCAGTGAGCAAAGAATAGACCCACTTTAATCTTCCAAGTAGACTTCTAAAGAGTGTTGTGTATGGAGCCAGCAATCTCATTATAAATAGAACTGTCACTGCAAGAGTATACAAGGTGCTTTGCAAATATTTTCGATAACGGGCTGCCTTCAATGCCTTCTTTTTTTTTGCTTTCACATAATCATATTTCAGTTTCCCTCATAAACTTGGCAGTCCATCTTAGGCTTCTCATCACCATACAGTTTATCCCACAACTG
This sequence comes from Ariolimax columbianus, assembly GCA_036924085.1. NCBI lineage: Eukaryota > Metazoa > Mollusca > Gastropoda > Stylommatophora > Arionidae > Ariolimax > Ariolimax columbianus. The sequence goes on along the minus strand of JAVGWX010000005.1, from coordinate 72,019,648 downwards.
GGCTGGGTACGGCCTTGTTGTCAGTCTGGAACTCTTGTGGAACTGACATACCCAGAGACCATTATTCATCTACCTGTTTGATCTCTCAACATGGACACATGTCCATGTGCCAAATATTTTTAGTCTTAGTCTGCAATGGCCTGTACACACTCTGAATATTGTAGCTTATTGTTTCTTGACAAGGACTATGCTTCTGCTATATCAAATTTTGTATGTTCCCTGTGTCATGTCTCTTTGAAGTGAATTATCGTCTTTATTTCTTCAGATGTAGTCCTGTCTTCAGTTTGTGGTTTTTTGCTTCCTTCCTCTTTGGCTAGTCTATCTGCCTCTCCATTTCTGTGTCTTGGTTTTTTTTGTTCGTTGTTAAGGATGATGGCCACTCCCTCTGTTCATCCATGTGGAATATTTTCGGTCACTCAGCTGAGTTTGAAGGTGCTGGTCTGAAAAGACCTTGGACAGTGTGAACAGGAAAGGTCTTATTTCACTGGCATTTCAAGCCTGCCTTTTGTTGCCTAGCTGCTACTTTTACGGATGCCTTGCATGTTGCTGTACCTTCGCGAATCGAGGTGCGCTAAGTTTTGATTATGCAAGAGACTTTTAGTGACGTCTTATCATATATCTATGAAATGCTTACTTGGCCACCATGGAAGCATTTACCCTTCTACATCTCACTATAAAAGTGCATGTCCTGTCCAGCGGATCTGTGACTACATCATGTATCTTACAGTTTGCAGGAATTCACATAATTTTTGCTGCTGAAATTATAACTGATATTCAAGCGTGCCAGACATGTTGTTGTTGAATTTGTTCTTTTTATGATTACTGATGGCCATTATGACTGATGTGTGTTTTGGTATGCCTCTGCTTCTCTTGCATTGTGGATTCTAGAACAAACTATCAACACACGAAATAACAATATGAAACCTATGGTGGAAAGCCTAAGCAAAGCAATACTGCAAGCAGCCACTGAGACCATACCAAGAGGGGCAAGGAAAAACTACAAGCCATATTGGAATCATGAACTGCATAAAGCTGAGGATGAAGTCTCAAATGCTAGGAACATGGCAGAGAGAAAGAGCAATCTATGGAAACAAATATCGCCCTCAAGGCCATCACTGCGAAATACAAAAGAACACTGAACCAAATAACAAGAGACAGTTGAAAAAAGAAAACAGAAAGCCTCAATCTAGATAAAGAAGGGAACAAACTATGGAATTTAGTCAGAGCCATGATTGATGAAATACCATCAAATAAACAAATTACCATCAAGCAGGGTGACAACATGCTTACCGGGAAAAAACCAGCAAACGCCTTTATAGAACATTATGCCAGAGCAAACCGCATTGATGTCCCTACAGACAGGCATACAGACATTAGTGAAGAACAAAAGAGCCACGATAACATCAAGATTGCACCAGAGGAGCACATGATGGCAAAACTAACCATGAATGAAATGAATGAGGCCATGAGAACTTTAAAGAAAAATATGGGGTAACAAATGAAATGCTGATGGGGTTGGGCCAAACAACAAAGAGGGAGTTACTATCAGTCCTGAACCAAAGCTGGAAAAGGGGAATTGTACCGCATGCATGGAAAGATGCTGTACTTATACCAGTACCAAAGAAAGAAAAAGATAGAACAGATCCAAATGGATACAGGCCCATCAGTCTACTTAGCTGTGTAGGCAAACTGATGGAGCGTATGATAAACACCAGACTGATGTGGCATCTGGAAGAAAAACACATACTAATTCAACAGCAAGCAGGCTTTAGACAGCACAGATCCACTGATGTGGCACCGAAGAAGTGAAGTTTGTGGGAAAATGTACAGATGGATCAGCCACTACCTCGAAAACAGAACAGCCAGAGTTCAAGTACAAGGGCAGATGAGCAAAAAGGTGACACTAGAGCAGGGAGTACCCCAAGGGGGAGTACTGTCACCCACACTTTTCCTGGTGTATATAAACAACATCACAGAGAATATACCAAGAAGAGTCCACAGATGGATCAGCCACTACCTCGAAAACAGAACAGCCAGAGTTCAAGTACAAGGGCAGATGAGCAAAAAGGTGACACTAGAGCTGGGAGTACCCCAAGGGGGAGTACTGTCACCCACACTTTTCCTGGTGTATATAAACATCATACAGAGAATATACCAAGAAGAGTCCACAGCTCCATGTTTGCAGACGATCTGGCTATGTGGACCTCACAGTAGCAAACAATCAGATGCAGCAGGCCCTAACATCGTTGGAGGAGTGGGCGAACTCATGTCTGGTCAAAATAAATGAGGAAAAAACATGTACGATATTCTTGCTTTCAAATAAACCCCAGAAAACCAAAATGTCTTAACGGCAAATACCAAATGACAATCCAAACTACCTGGGAGTCACATTTGATTGGCGCATGACATGGAAAAGTCAGATAGAGAGAAACTGAATGAGAGCCAGACAAAGAATGGCAATCATGAGGAAACTTGCTGGCACACGCTGGGGAGCAGACGAAAGAATACTAAAGAAACTGTACACTGGAAGAGTGAGACCAGTCCTCGAGTATGGCATTGCAGCATGGACAACAGCAGCAAAGGCGAACTTTGATAAAATTAGCAAACTTCAAAACCAAGCCATGAGAGTTATAACAGGAGGCATGAAGTCAACGCCAATTGTAGAACTTGAAAAGATTACAAATCTGCATTCCATGACTGACAGAAGAGACTGCAGAGCCCAGCAGCAAGCAGAGAAACTCAGAAGTCTGACAGACCATCCAATGCATCAGAGACTAAATAGATTTGGAAAAGGGAAACTAAAGTGGAAAAACTTTGCAGAAATAGCCAAAGCAAAGATGAACGAAGACCCTATGAACACCATAACAACACCAAAGCCCATCCCTACTGTACGCAGCATATCATACCAGAGGTGGTAGAAAATATACCAGGTATTGGAAACAAGAACAGCCAGACTGAAAAAGAAAGAAGAGACATAACTCTGAGGTACATAGCGGAAAACTACCCAAGCATGGACTGGACCATGCATACACCGACGGTTCTGTAACAAACACAACACAGAATGGAGGGGGAGGGGTATTCCTGAGCCTAACAAATGGTAGAAAAATAACGCTGTCAGTGGCAACTGTAAAATTCTGAAGCAATTTCAGAATGGAGGCAGATGCACTGAGGGCTGCAGTAGAAACAATGCTCACAGGCGAAAGCAATGAAAGCCAGATAGTCCTGTTTACGGATGCCCTAAAAAGCCATAAAAATACTGAACTTAATGATTTAAGAGCAGTACTCTGTCAACTATGCCAGCAGTCCGCACCAAAAAGAGTAGTGGTACAGTGGGTTCCATCCCACTGTAACATCCAAGGCAACGAGGAAGCAGACAGACTGGCAAAAGAAGGTGCAAGACTACCACAACCAGATTCTAGTGTGACCTACGAAGAGTCCAAAAGGTTATTAGGGCCAGATACATGGCCAAATAGTAAACAGAACATACTGGCCACACAAATATGATGCCCACTACCAGCTGAAGAGAGCAGGTCGTGGTCTTCAGACTCCGCACAGGCCACAACAGGCTGAGGTACCACCTATTCAATAAACTGAAGATAGGTGGCACTGACGAATGCACTTGTGGTACAGGGAAAACGACCGCTGAACATCTGCTGCAAAACTGCCCGACATAATATGAGGACCAGAGAAAGCACATGTGGCCATCACCAGTGGCAACACTAGACAAGCTCTCTGGCAGTGTCGACAGCCTCAGGATGACCTCTGCTTTCTTCGAACAAATACAGGTTGACGTCTGACAGCTCACGAAGAAGAAGAAAGATTCTAGAACAGAGTCTGTCTTGTAATGCTATAAGAGTCTTTTATTCTATCAGCTGGTTTTCTAAATATATGTTCTATCCATGGTCGGCGTCTTCTCACATCATGTTCCACTGATATGTCTCATCACAGCTTTTCAAATTTCTCTATTCTGCACAGCCATCCATTTATTAATACATGTAACTTCATTGTTGTTTGTCATGCTTCAAAGCCATACAAAATAATTAACTTTACTTTGGAATTAAAAATTTGTTATTGTGTTTGGATTTCTTTCTGATTTCTTTAATATGAAAAATTCAAGAAAACTCAGTAAAGTGTGCTGCATTGTTCTGTTGTAGAATTTGTTGTATGTCATCTATCCATCTGCTATGTGTCTTCTCGTGCCTTGTAACCAGATCTTCTTGTGTTATATGCACGCAATAACATGACACTTGTTCATGTTGCATTCTGGTGAGGTATTCGAACAAATTTATTTTCTGCCTTATGTATTCAACACAAGTAATTAGCTTTTCACAATATTTTTAATGTCATCATTTCTCCTGGTAACATGTAGGTTTTTCTCAGTCATTTCATTTCACATATCACTTTCCTTTCCTGTGCCCTGGGCAAAGGACCAAGTCTTGGTAAAGAATTTGTATGTATACTGTTTATCAGTTGCTTCAATCCCAACCTGATGTTTAAGTTTTGACAGTCACACATAAGTTATTCAGGGACATACTTTCATTTCTCTAACGAGCTTTTTATTTTCCATAACAATTTCCCATGTACTAAACTCTTCAGTTTGCTGAAGTTATATTCTTTACATGTATGTTAAATGTACCGTGTGTTCTGCAAATGTCCGTAGTTATATTCTTTACATGTATGTTAAATGTACCGTGTGTTCTGCAAATGTCCGTAGTTTCCATCCTTTATGTTGTGAAATTTTTACGAGGGTAAGTCTATGAGTAGGTCACAAAATGGTATGGGATAGCTGAAAAATGTAGTTGGTATTTTCTAAAGATGTCATTAGGTGGCAGCAACATTCACCTTTGTGATAGGTACTGTAGGTAGCAGATGCTAGGTGTTGTAATGCATGAGCGCAGCTCAGATAAAAAATGGTATCTTTGGTATCACAGAAGATAATTGAAGACCAGCATGTTGTTTGGGCGTTGACAAAAGGAGTTTTCGCAAAGGATATTCATAAGGAAATATTTCATGTTTACTGTGAGATGTGTTTGTTTCTTGACCTGATTGTTCTGCTCAAATTGCAACAAAAGCATATGTGTGACAGGTGGGGTAGAGGATTCAACCTGACAAGCGAGTAAAGCTATACAATGTAGCAACTGCAATAGGGTGTTTGCATGGCTTAGCTTACAGCATAATGCATGATTCCACTTTTGGCGGGAGACTTAGCATTCCGCTACGATACTCTGAAAAGGGCTTTGCAAGTAGCAGGATGTAGTTAGAACGGAATACTTTGTGTTATAGTTTACAGCTTGACTATGATATTTGCACCTTTCGGCCCAACTTCAGCATGGCATTTTTAGGTACCAGGTTAGCCTTCCAGCTTCGATTATTTCTTAGCCAGTTTGCCTTGTTGCCGCCTGTTGTCCAGGATCACCACATGGAGGTGAAGAAGGGTCTTGGCAGCTTTGGGTTGCTGACTGCTACAGCTCGTGTCCAAATGTAACAGACAGTAGACTAAAGATTTCTGTGTAGCACATTTTGATGCCCTCATTAAGCGATGAGATAAGGGATCAATATTGGCGAAAATTGTGAGAAAAAGGGAACCAAAGTGCAAAAATAAATTGTTTCAAAGTTTGACTTCATTGACTTTAGAAAGGCGTTGGACAGAGTGTGGCATGCGGCGCTATGGTCAACAATGAAGCATTATAAGTTCAACAGTGATATTGTGAGGGTAATTGCAAACCTTTATGAGCAGGCGACAAGCGCAGTCTCGGTAGAGGGAACGCTAGGCGATTGGTTCCGTACGACGGTGGGTGTGAGACAGGGATGTATACTCTCCCCAACACTCTTCAATATATTCTTGGAGAGAATAATGGAGACAACCTTAAACGGACATGTTGGCACGGTTAAAATAGGTGACAGACAGGCTTATCACAAACTTCCGATTTGCTGATGATATTGATGTATTGGCAGGCACAGAAAGGGAACTCCAGGAGTTGATTGGTAGATTGGATAGAGCGGCCCTGTGTTTTGGTATGGAAATAAATGCAGATAAAACAAAGCTTATGACCAATAATGTAGCAGGATTTCAATCTGTAATAGAGGCAAATGGGCAGGAACTTGAGGTGGTAAAACGTTTCAAATATCTGGGATCGCTGATCAGCGAAGAGCGATCGAAGCCAGAGGTAATTGCAAGACCTGGTGCGGGCACGTCGCGAGGTCTTACAGAATTACCAACTCGATACTCTTTGGTTCCGTACCGGGACAGAGAGGGCGAGGACGTCCAAGGAAGAGATGGGTGGACAACATCACTGAGTGGTCAGGCCTTCGTCCCAGTGAGATACGTAAGGCGGTGACAGACAGAGAGGGATGGCGTGGGATTTTGGTAGTGTCTTCGTGTGTGCCCCAACGACCTGATGGTTTAAGGGATGAACTGAACTGAACTGAAAGTTTGAACCTCATTTATGTAGTTTTAAAAAAAATTAGCCGTTTGTGATCTGTTCACTGACCTGCAGGCGTAGCATATTTTTCACAAGCTGTGACATATTTAGCTTTATTCATCTTCAAATAGTAGTTCATGTGTTGGGTTCTTCATTTTATATATTGAATTACATTTCTTGTGTTGCAGTTGGGCTGGCTTCTGTAAGTTCAAAAGCATATTTAATGCCATCAGGGAATTTTGTATTCATGTGGGACAGCTCTTACATTATTTTATAATTGTCATTGTATTCTATAGCCATCTAACATTGTCCAGACTTTATTCCATTCAACTCTATTGTAAGCTCTATCTCTTGATCTATAAATATGTTGTGTCATAAGATAAATAAGACATGTACTTCCCATCCGGTTGTGGAATCCCAAATTGATTTTTGTTCAGTTGACATTCAGCTCGTATTCGTGTAAAGGGCTATTTGTGGTTAAGGGCATAAAATTTCATCTCCCTGTGGAGAATAGGTCCAACAAATTATACACCATGTTGACCTGCATGTATCAAAAGTTTTGTAGCCTAAAGTGTCTACAGGGTAGAGTAGCCAGACCCATGCTCCCAATCCTCCTTAATCGACTCTTGGGACATACCTGGCAGGTTGCAGTGTTACTGTTTTTTTGTCCATTTTTTTAACCATGGTAACACTTGGGCGGGACCTGGTCTGCTTATAGAGAGAGAGAAACCAAACCAGTCAGTCCTGTAGCAGACTGCTGTCAGGTATGTGTTCATTGTACTGCTATTTAACAGATGGAGTGGCCAGTTCCTTTCCGTGCTGCTTTTCCTTCCTAACAGTAAGTCAGGTACACAGCTGTTTACTCCACAGGTTTACATCTGTATCTACTGGGCCATGATGATAACATGGATTGAACCATGTAACTTTGCTGTTAGAAGCAAGCACATTCTGCCTCATACAATATGTTACTTATTTGTGATTGAAATTTCTCTTTCCTCCTCCTTGCTCTATTCTGTTTAAACAGGAGTCCTGAAAAGGATGTTATGTTGTAGTTTACAGCGGGGTTGAGATATATGTACCTTTTGATCCAACACATCTGGTATTTTCTCAGCCAGATTGCATGAGTAGTCTGTTTCTAGAGCTGCCACTTGGAGGTGGAATATGGTCTTGGTTAGCATTTATTACACCCCGATGCAAGCAGTAGTAGGTGCGCGCTGCTGCACCGACCCACGTTGTTCCGCCCTTTTGCAATGGTTGTCTCTGTAGCAGTTTGCTTTATGTGATGAAGTTGCTATCCATATGGACAACCTTCTTTAGTCACCTTTTACAGCATCCTTGGAAAGTTAGAGTAGTGCTATTCTTTCCTCCTGTGTTCCACTCAGATGACTAGATGACTTACATGTAATAAATTATCACAATTCCTTGAATTTATATTGGCAATAATGGGTCCATCATGTACATACAGGTCACATTATGTCTCGCGTAATTCTAGTGATAGCTGGATGGTATTGAATGTGAAGATCTTGTGGTATGCGTACCAGACACAGGAAGATCAGATTAACACTTTTTGTGTGGATCAGAAGTATGTGGCTAGATCTGTTTCGTACTGCCATTGTTCCTTGTAGTACGTCTAATTTTTATGATAATTGTTGTCTAATATGAGCTGTAGGTGCTGTACTTTGATTAATTTTTGTGTTTAATTAGTCTAATAAGGGCTGTAGGTGTTATTTTATCGTTTTATTATAAAATGCCATCTAATAAGGGGTGTGGTATTTGTTTTTATGATAATTATCTGGCTAATAAGGGATGTAATTGTCTTTTCTTTAATTAATTGTTGTGATAAAATGCTGGATGTGGGTGTAAGTGTTGTTCTTTTATTAATTTTGTGATTAATTGCTTGGTGTTAAGCATTACAAGTGTCCTGTGATTAATTTTTGTGATAAATGCAGACTTATTTAACGCATTAAGTGTAATTTATAAACCATTGTACGGTCAAATGTCATGTTAAAATTTGATACATTGAAGTAATTTCTAAATATATTATCAGTGGTAGAGCAACTACTGCTCACTGGAAAGGCGCCAGGTTAAATTTCTGTTATGGGCACTTGAATTATTGTCAGTGAAAGATAACGAGGAATTGTATCTGGCTACCCTACCTCATTTGAAGCTGAGGTCTAGCACAGTGGTCTATAACACTTCATTCTAGACAACAGTGTCTGCTATTGAACTACCTTTACTGTGTAGAAAAATCAGCATAACTGCACTTCTGAAATACCAAAAGGTGATCAGTCTCTTCCAGCTGAAGACGATAAAGTATCGATACTTATGGTTCCTGTAGCTTATAGCCCTCTGTTTGTTGACGCTTCTGTTTTGTCCAACACCATATACCTCGTAAAAGCTAATACTGTTCAGATTGAAGCTATTATGCTTCATCTCTAACTGCAGTATCTGCAATGGGACTATCTTTACTTATAATAGGGCTGTAAGCTTTCGGAATATATTTACTTAGTTGCTCTTCTTCTCCTCTGGGCTGTAAAGTTTGACTTAACCAGGTGATGCATCCACGAGGTCAAAGGAAACCTTGAGGACAACTTAGGTTGAATCCTGATGTGTCTCCATGAGTAGGCAAAGACCTAGAATGGCCAATGATGGTGAAAGGGAGGTTGAATCCTGATGTATCTCCATGAGTAGGTGAAGATCTAGAATGGCCAATGATGGTGAAAGGGAGGTTAAATCCTGATGTATCTCCATGAGTAGGTGAAGATCTAGAATGGCCAATGATGGTGAAAGGGAGGTTAAATCCTGATGTATCTCCATGAGTAGGTGAAGATCTAGAATGGCCAATGATGGTGAGAGGGAGGTTAAATCCAGATGTATCTCCATGAGAAGGTGAAAATCTAGAATGGCCAATGATGGTGAAAGGGAGGTTAAATCCTGATGTATCTCCACGAGTGGGTGAAGAGCTAGGGGTGGAGCGTTGTTTGATTTATATTCAGCAAATCTTGCATGTGGTAGGGAAAAGTATGTGAACAAAGACTTCTGGTGACAGGCAATAATGTGATAGACCTGCTACATTCAGATCATCTTTTTCCTTTGTATAGGCAGATGATGGTTCCATGCAGCTAGACCCTGTATGGCGGACAAAACTGTTTTGGACAGTTGATGCAAAGTTACTCATGGGGTTGTTGTTTGCACATTCCAACGACGAGTAGGTTACTCTTTTGTGCTCCCTAAAAAGGACGTTAAGTGGCGGGTTGCAGTAGCTTTCCTCACATCCCGAGTGTGCTGATAAGGGTAGACTGGGACCTCCAGGCGGTTGTGCTATGCTTGGCTTCATCTGCGTGTCACCCACTACTACGGGGATCATGTCAATCCCTCACCTAGTTATCTAGGCTGCCATGAAAACAGCCCGTTTCCAGGGAGGGCTACTAGGAAGTCGAGGTGAGGGACTTGGCCAGTATAGTTTGTCTGACCCTGACAAACATGTTTGATCAGTATATTTTGCCTGACCAAGGGGATCTACCACCTTTAATCTTCTGTAGGATGGCATGTACGGCTGCAATGGTAGGGGTGTTGGAATCTAGATCGTGTTGTCGGATTTATTTATCTAATGTTTGATACAGTTGGCTTAGGAGAAATCAGCCCTTAGGGTTTTAATTGCACGATAAACTTTTTGCAAGTTGTCTCATCCTTTCCTCTGCATCACTGGTTACTGTGTTGTTGTAATACTCCTGATTCTATTTTGCAGCAGTGCGGAACATGTTCTAGAGATGTCTGAATTTGCTACATTATTTCTGCTCCAGGCTGCCCCTTTCTCTTCTATGAAAAATAAATATATAAAAGAATGGCAGACTATTTGGCTCGGCTTCGTTCGTTCTCAATCTCCAGCTACCAAACCCTGAAAGGGCTTAAGTAGCAGAATGTAGTACAGAGAACGGAATGTGTTGTGTTGTAGTTTACAGCTTGACTACGATATTTGCACCTTTTGGTCCAACACAACCGACTTCAGCAAGTATTTTTTGAGTACCGGGTTAGCATTCCCTCTTTAATATTTTCTCCTTAGCCAGTCTGCCCTGCTGCAGCCTGTTATCCAGGATCACCGTGTGGGGGTGTAGAAGGGTCTTGGCAGCTCTGGTTCGCTGGCCTTGACGCTAGCAGTCAGCTATGGGTCACTGACCACTGCAGCTCCTGCGCAGCTCAGCATCTTGATCCCGCAGACTATTTTATTCACTGTTATTTTCTTGACCTGGTTCCAGTATAGTATTGGGTTTCTTATAGACTGTCTTGCCATCCCAGCAGATGTGCTAGGCAATCATTTTTCATTCTGGAAACATGGTCAAACCACCAAAGTTGAGATTGCTCCACTCAAATCTGCAATGGCTGGGTTTTGAGATCTAACCAATTTGCAGACCTAGTCTCTTCTTATTACTTGGACCACCTTTCTTAGACTCATTTGAGAGACATGAAGCTGTCTGAGTTATAACAGTCATCCATGATTCTCATCCATATGTCAAAATTGGGACATAGGTTGAGCCTGTGTACAGCCATCTTGGTTTTTTTTTTTTTACCTATTTCACTTTTACTGAGAAATCCAAGTAGCCAACTCTGATACATCCTTTCTGGTTTATTACATCTCCATTGTTTTTGAATTGCATGTCCCTATGGTATGGCGTGGGCTAGTGATTAAGTGACACGGCTCACAATCTGAAGGTGCTGGGTTCGTTCCCAAACAGAGCACCGGTTGTTATCCTGGGGAAACAAATCCTTAGAAAATGCAGCAGGAAGCAGATCCTTACATAAAATGCATTGCGAAGTTGGATGCACTGGGCAGACAGGCACAAAATAGAAACAGTGCACCGCCTTGAGGAATAAAGATATAAGGTGAACACAAGAAAAAAAACAAAATTGCATGTTCTGTTCCAGGGAATGTTCACCCAGCACTATGTGATGTTTCTTCCTTTCTCTCAAGGTCACCATGAATTTTGTTTTTGAACTACTATTGGTTATCCTTCTCTTCTCAAGCTTCTCTTTATAGATTTGAAGGTTGGTCTTGGATACATGCGGCCGATTTGTTAATTAGAGGCACATCCTTGGCCAGCTCCGATAAATAAACTTGAACTGATTTTCCGGTACCCTACTCAGTCAATTATGATCCACCTCTTACAGCCTTTTGATGACAACATCCATGACCGGCATGATGAGATATTGGGATATAATGTGGTCCTGTCTTACACAACTAGTGTTCTTAAACTACTCTGACTTATAGTCTCCTGTCCTAATACAAGAGTATTATTTATTCACACTAGTGGTACTATGGATGAAAATAATAGATTCACTGTCACCTTTTAAGAATGTTGTAAAATGTTCACTAAAGAGGATTGTTCTTAGGCTTGCAACTCATCATGTAATTAAAATTGCCATTGTAATCAGTCACTGCAAAAATTTTGATACAGCCTTACTTTAAAAGGGGCGAGCTGCAGTACTGACCTATGTTTCACATAAAAGCAAAAAGGTGAATGATTAAAAATACTTTGAAACAGGTTTACTTCAAAAGAGGCCAACAACAGTGGTGGCCTATGCTTCACATTGAAATGTAAAGGTGAATGATGCTGTTATATATTCAAATCATTGTACAATTAGAAATGATTAGTACTAATCATACTCAATAACTTGTAGGGATCGGCAGCCTTGGAGGGGCAAAGGATGTCCGTAAGGGCAAGAAGAGCTGGAAGGGCTTTAACCGTAAGGATATTGCTGGCTCGGATATGGATGCTTTCATAGATGTGAGTAGCATAGTTTTTTGTGTGAATGGCATAGTTTTTTTGTGTGTGAGTAGCATAGAATTTTGTTGTCAGTTGTCTTTTAATAGTTCTTTAAAGGTATAGCACTCAACTTTTCACAGCAACGGTTCAACTCTTGCTGCCAGTTGACCCAGCTGCAAATGGTTACCTGACTTACGATTAGACGATTAGGGAAGAAAAGGCAGTGAGAAAGGTAGCTTGCCACCCTATCTTATACAAGTCTCAAAGATCTTCATTCCCGACCCACGGTTAAGTCTGCTATTTGATTCAGTTTACCTTTTTTTATATTAATAAAGACAGTACTATTATTAAACTTATGTATTAAATTAGAAAGTGCTTTAAAAGTCTTAATAAATGGAATGATATATCACTTCGAAGACAGATGTGTTTGACATAAAGGTGCAAATATCGAAGTCAAGCTGTAAACTAGCGACACAACGCATTCCGTTTTCTGGAATACATCTTGCTACTTGCAAAACCCTGTTCAGGGATTGATATCGGGAGATTGAGAATGAACGCAGAAGAAAAAGTAAAAATATAGAATCTGACTTGGTTAATGTAGTGTTACAGTTTTCTGCCTCAGCAAATGTAATATTGTCTTATTGAATGTAATAGTATAGTTTTAACTGTACATTATCTCAATCTGAATGTATGCTATTACCCATTTTCAATATCAGTAAATGTAAAAGTATAGCTTATTAATACCTAGTTTTGTGTTTCAATAAATGTATGTTTTTAAAAAAAATGGAGTTATCATCGTCAATTGCATAAGAGTAATTTTATTTGCGTTTTTGTCATTCCTAACACATTTGAGCAGTTTTTTAAAGTGTTAAGCAATCTAATACATGTAAGTAAAATAACAAGCAGTGCAATTCTTAATATATATATATATATGTGAATATAGTATAGTAATAATCTGTACGTTGGCATGTTACATTTACAGTATAGGTTTTGATATCATCTATTTATTTGCCATTTATGATAGAATACATTTCAGTTTCAAAACATATGTCACACCAACCAACTCCTGAGAACAGTGGGAAAGTCTGTACATGAACAAATCTCAACCTTTTTGGGTACCTGTGGAGTAAAGTCTTCAAAAATTACACACCATCTTTTCGCTTGTCCTGTTTGGGCCTTTCAGCCTTAGGTTATGTAAAGGTTTCCTGACCGGGCCCTGTTATGTTCTTCGTACACGAAGAACTTTACTGCTTCTGTTATTTCTGCACACCAGTAATCAAAATTTGACATGTTTGTTGTTTTTGTGGTCTATACACAAGTTTATACATAGGTAATCAGCCCCATGAACAACCCTCAGGACCTGGTAACATTTGGGCCAAAAATGTATGCCTGTCAATTAAATTTGAGGACCTATGAAACAGTGGGTATAAATGTATAGGTCTGATCAAGTAACTATAAAACGGACATTTTGTAACATATCTACATTTAATAGTGTGATTTATTGAGTAACCTGCAGAAATGCTGCAGATTTTCATATTGAGCAAAGATAATCACAAGCAAATCTCACTTTGGTAGTGAAGAGGTCTTTCTTTTTTTTTAAATACTTGCAATCGAATGTGCAAACAGGTGATAGACCCTTTGCACGATGGAAGGTGGCCACATTTTGGACATCTTGCAGGATGCTATTGGGTCGAAATTTCATTGCATTTTATCAAAGACATAGCTTACAACCTGCTCTTTTGATTTTATATTACCAATGATTCTTCTGCCTACACAGGACCTCTGAGCTTATCATCCATCTCCATTAGGACTAGTAAGTAAAAATTAAAGTAACCCGTAAGGCTCAGTAATATGGTGGCGGTAGCCATTTCCCCTCTGTCAGTGCTTTACCTTCCCGGACTGAACTGGTACCAGTTTAAGCTGTTGTGACCCGGGAGCCATTGCGGTCTGAAAAAACATTACTGCCTCAACTGGGTAATGAACCCAGGACCACTCAGATTCGAAGTCAGCTTGCAAACCACTGCGCTACACTGCTCCTTTTAGGACTAGGCACAATGAAAATAATGATTAGAGAAGAGGATTTGGAAAAGAAAACAAATAAGGAAGTCTTGGAGAAATTATGTTGGATCTGGTGGCATATGAAGCCAACTAAGTTTGTGTTGGTTGAAGACCTATGATCTGCAGAGGGCTGTAGTGGATTGATTGATTATTTGTGGTAAATGGCAAACAAAAATCTTAGATGCTCGTGTGACATCAGTGAAAGCCATGTAATTATTATTAAGAATACTTTTTATTACATAGCTATTAATCTTCTCCTGTTTGCAACAGAAATTTGATGAGACGAACAGCGAAAGTGGTGATGGATATATATCAAGAACAAACAATGCTCTGGAGATTTCAACAGATACTACTGTAAATGGTGCAAGTGTCATTGAAAGTCTTACAGGGCATGCGTCATTTGAAGTGGAGTTGGGAAGTGCAGCAATCAAAGATCCAGATATAGCAGACATCAGAGTTACGCAGAAAGTTGTTCCAGAGTTGCCAGCTGGTGTGTTGCTAGACAACGGATATGCAAAGGATAAGGACAATGTCAATCCTCCTAGAAATCAGGAACAGCAGAAACATGCTGCAGCAGCTGTGCAGGTATATTTTCTGTGATAGTCTTTTGCTGTGTTCTTTATAGTTTTGTTGGGTTTTCTATATTTTGTTATACTTTCTTGGTTTTGTTGTGCTTTCTGATTATTTGTCAGAATGTTTATTTCTGGTTTTTTTGTTGTAATTATTTGTACATTATGTGTTTTCTTAATTTTTGTAATGTTTTTGTAGATTTCTTTAAAACATGTTGTTTCTGAGCATACTAATTGACATAGTAATAACAGATTGAATACCATGTTTAATTGAGGATCAGAACAAGAAAATGCATGTTGCTGCTGACAAGTAGGGCAGTGGATCTAATCCCCGGTATATGTTGTTTTTCTGTTGGGTGTGAAATAAACAAACAGCCTGAAGACGACGTGGCGCCTGCAGTGGTGAAGCAGCCTGAAGTAAATAGAGTTGTACGACAATGACAGAAGAGGAAGGTGATGATTATGATTTTGAGTTTGCATCAATACTTCTTTTTCTTCGTTCGTTCTCAATCTCCCGCTATCAAACCCTGAAAGGGCTTAAGTAGCAGAATGCATTGTGTCGTAGTTTACAGGTTGACTACGATATTTGCACCTTTCGGTCCAACACATCCGACTTCAGCAAGTATTTTTTGAGTACCAGGTTAGCATTTCCTCTTCGATCCCTTCTCCTTAGCCAGTCTGCCCTGCTGCAGTCTGTTATCCAGGATCACCGCATGGAAGTGTAGAAGGGTTTTAGCAGCTCTGGTTCGCTGGCCCTGACGCTAGCAGTCAGCTATGGGTCGCTGACCACTGTAGCTCATGCGCTGCTCAGCATCTTGATCCCGCATCAATACAAGTTGAGAATCTCTGTTTTATTATTTCTAGTGAAGAGTTTGCATCAATACAAATTGAGAATATCTAATTATTTCTAGGTGTAAAATTTGCATCAACATAAGTTGAGAATCTCCCGTTTTTACTATTTCTAGATGGACAATAAAGGCAAACAGAAGAAGAAAAAGAAAAAAGTACACACCAGCCCACCCAACCAGAAATCAAAGCAGAGTACACCTCCTAATGATGTTTCCGAGGTTTGCATATCTATTTTAGCTTTCATTTTTACATCTATTCAATTTGGACTCTGTTTGACCATAGATTTTACCATGTCACATTCATCTTTGTTTGCTCTTTTTTATATACTCACACATTTTTTAAATTATATTTTTTAAACTACATTTTATAATTGGACTGATATATTTTTGTTGTTGATTGTTTTGCGTTCGCCTTATTTCTCTATTCCCCAAGTCGGTGTGCGTTGCACTGTTTTTATTGTGCGCCTATCGGCCCAGTGCATCCGACTTTGGCATGCATTTTATGTTAGGGTCTGCTTCCTCCTGCATTTTCTAAGGTTTTGCTTCCCCGGGATAACAGTCAGTGCTGTCATTGGGGAGTGGACCCAGTACCTTTGGATTGCGAGCCGTGTCACTTAACCACTAGCCCACGCCATCCCCGAACAGTGATATATGAGGGAACTTCAAATGAAAACCTTATAATTTGTGACATAAATTTGAAGCACCATACCATTGTTCTGTAAGTTGGCAGTATCATTGCTAATAATGTCAAGTGTATCCTGCATATAGAGACAATCATATGATGTAGAAGCAGCGCTATCCGTTTTTAAAACTGGGAAAGAAATTCATTAGCTAATGACGGTTCAGTGGCTGATGCATGCCCATCACTCCAGCAAGTGTGGAATGGAGTTTTAAGTTCAGAAATGGCGTGAGTTCTGGGGCAGATTTTTCTGGCCAGGTTAGGCACACTGAGTTGTGACTGCAGTAGTCAATCACAGCAGTTAAAAACATTATTGAGAAAAATTGCAGAGTGACTGAATGAAAAAGCTGCACTTCTGGACATGAGTTACATTTTAACACCCTTCATCCATGACGTGTTTTTCAGTTCCACAAGGTTGATAACTTGGCTGAATTGAATTGATGTGGTCCATGTGTGAACAAATGGCTTTTTCTAATCTATGCAATTTTTGGCACTATGGAACATATCAATTAAGACTACTTTGAAAAGTGATAATTAAATGTCACTTTTTTAAAAACTAAATTTGTAAAGGGGAGAAAAATGTTTTCATTAAAAAAAAAACCCTCATATGTCATTGAACTTGACATACCCACTCCACATGTCTTATTTTCCAGGTTCGTCACCTATGGCTGTAACCAGACTACCTACAAAGCAACAGTTGGTTTGATCTGAGAACTTCATTTTCCTATAGGAATTGCCACTTATGACTTAACTGGTTTTATATGCCCATAGCATTCTGGTCTTTTTCTTTTCCTTTTACCTCATTTGGTGGAGCATTGGTACAAAACTGTATTTACCCTAACCTGCTTTTAGGGAAGCCTGCTTAAAATAGAGCAGTGATTTCTATTGTTTTCCATGAACCACTTGGACACACGTCAATGTTAATATGTTGTGCGAACAAATTATCATCAAAACAAACAGAACATGTTTTCCAAGTCTGCGTCAGCTCCACAAAAGGAGCAGACGACTGGCAACATTGACCTCATCAACTCAATTAACCTTTAGCGCACTAATGTCCTCATGTGCGGACAATTAAAACTACTAAGTCTCCCTAAAGTCCACCTAAACGGACACGCGATAAGAAAATTTGCCGATCGGCATAAACAAAGTATTCTAGAGCATTGCCGTGTGTAAACACCGGTGAAACACGACCATTTTGAATCTAAATATAGGGATGCCGTCATTGCAGATGTAAACAACCAAAATGGTCGAATAGCGACTTTGAAACGATTCCATTATTGGGGGTGATAACGGTAAGTTGTTGCGACATATTTTTTGGAGCTCGATCTGTTTAATTTGTTTATTTAGAGGTATTAACTACATTTGTAAGGGAAAATAGCAGATTTGACGATCTTGTAAGAAACACTATCGGCGTTCTGTGGCGATTTTCACATTCCCACGGTCCCAATTCTCCGCGAAATGGGCAAAATCAAATGTTGCGGTTTTTTTAAATTGTCACATTCACCTTCTTGTATCTCATAAACTAACACACACACATTAAAAACAAAACACCAAGTAGTTCTTTATTCATTCATGTCTCTACACACAAACAAATCATATTTATTCAACAACAAAAAATACAGATTTTCAAAGTGAACAACCTAGAAAAACGTGAGGTGCTGAAAAATAACTCCGTTGGCTGTGAGAACTTCCGTACTTTTATAAATCAGGACTCTAAAGGTTAAGAGATAAACCCGAGATGGTTCAACTCAGCAGCACTCTAAATTGAGGAAGAAAGATTAGTCTGTTCAACACTAATGTTAAATTGAATCCACTACATGGTTGGGAAACATGTAACTAAGAGTATCACGCCCAAACTGTCCAACAGTAAAGGTAAAATCAGTCCTACCATATGGCTGGGAAACATGCCATATGAGTACTATATTCAGACTAACAGTTATAGCACTTTTCCCAGCCATAAAGTAGGATTGGTATAACATTAGTGTTTAACCAACAATGGCATAGAAGATGACATTAGTGTTTAACCAACAATGGCATAGAAGATGACATTAGTGTTTAACCAACAATGGCATAGAAGATGACATTAGTGTTTAACCAACAATGGCATAGAAGATGACATTAGTGTTTAACCAACAATGGCATAGAAGATGACATTAGTGTTTAACCAACAATGGCATAGAAGATGACATTAGTGTTTAACCAACAATGGCATAGAAGATAACATTAGTGTTTAACCAACAATGGCATAGAAGATGACATTAGTGTTTAACCAACAATGGCATAGAAGATGACATTAGTGTTTAACCAACAATGGCATAGAAGATAACATTAATGTTTAACCAACAATGGCATAGAAGATGATATTAGTGTTTAACCAACAATGGCATAGAAGATAACATTAGTGTTTAACCAACAATGGCATAGAAGATGACATTAGTGTTTAACCAACAATGGCATAGAAGATGACATTAGTGTTTAACCAACAATGGCATAGAAGATGACATTAGTGTTTTCCAGATTACATACCTTCATACTATTTTTTTAGTTAGTGGTGAATGTTTGGAATGGATTGCCACAGAAAATAGTTGAGGCAGGGTCAGTTAATGCATTCAAGAATAGATTGTATGAGCACAGTTTTTAGATCAAAGGAAGTCAGAGAAACTGGTTTTATACAGAATCTTTTAAACCAGAATAAAGACTTTTCCAAATAGGTTTTTGTTAACAACCAGTTGATGTGATTCAAAATTGACTCACATCATGTTTTCTATAGTTTGATTTTGAAAGTCATGCATAACACATATCTTGTTTATGTGCTTCTGTTATATTTGTGTTTATAATATTCGCAATGGATTCTATGCATTTGGTTTCCACTTTTGCAAGAATCATAATATTGGAAGGGAATTTTTTTATTGTTAAAAATTTATTTGTTTATTTCTTGTCAGTTTAGCTTTACCATACATTTTCAAATTATATATAGTGCATTATTTAGTTTATTTTCATAAGCCACCAAAAGAAAAATCTGCTTGACGAGCAATATGCTCTGGTCCCTATCTGTTCTTATATATGGGGTGCTACCGTATATTGTTTGTATGCTTGTATGGAACTTTGTAACTTCCACCAATATTATCTTTTTCTTTCTTTCTTTATTTTAGCCGCCAGCTGATGGACCTGTAGGCGAGGTACTAAGTGTTTTGTCTGTTTATAAGCTTTGTTTTCTTTTACACAATGTTGATTGCTGGCTTAACTTTTTAGCATTTAACCCTTTACAGTTTCTCTAATTTACATAATTTGTACCTTACAGTTCAAGACATAGGAAGCATATTTTTTTTACAGCACAAAATATTTTAATATTAAAAAATAATGCTGCTGCTAAATTGTTTGATATTAAATATACATAATTGAATAATACAGCATTCATGTATAAAAATAAAATTGCAGGATGAAACAAAAACACTATTATGAAGTAAAGAAAATGCATTGTGCGATTCATCAATCATTTATGTGATTGATGAATCGCACAATGCATTTTCTTTCCTTCATAATAGTGTTTTTGTTTCATCCTGCAATTTTATTTTTATATATGAATGCTGTATTATTCAATTATGTATATTTAATACCTATGCAGAGAACAGTGCTATAAATCATTTCATAATTGTCCATGAAATGATTAATAGCACTGTTCTCTGCATAGGTGAATTTTGCAAATTAAAAAGCCAAAAACATAAATTTTTCTACTTCTATCAGCCGCCTCCTCCCGGCTTATAACACCCTCTTTTTGTTCTCCCACTTGGATCACTATTTGGCCTTTTCCATATTTGGCCACCACTAGCTTATCCGGCCCATTCCCCCTCACTTCTTATGCTCTCCTGGCCACCATATTTGACCGCTCTCCTTCAATTTCAGTTGAGCTTCCGACCCAACCAGTCGCTTATATGTTGATTTGCTAGTTCAGTTTTGTTGTTATTTGTTGTCCCTGATGAAGGCCTATTGGTCATAACGTAGGTTTTCTTTAACTTTAATCAACTTTACATTTATTTTCATTTATTTTTTCTCGTTAACAGTTAACAAAACAGGTACTTGACGCTTGTTATACTGCTGAAAAATAGTCTTCCACTGAAGTTACTTATTGTCTTATCAATGTCGAGCTTTCTCTCAGGAAAATAGTTTTTCAAATTTTTGGAGTGACTTAAAAAACTTTTATATATCACATTTACCACAGCAGATTGTCCTAGTCTTTTATCAGATAACCAGTAAAGATTTATCTTATGCAGTGTGACTATGCCAAACATAAAATATGCATAGAAGAAAGTTTTGATTTCTTTAAATGTACATGGTTTTCAGTACTTGTTGATTTCTCCTTTTTTTGTTTGCCCTTGTTCAGCATACAAATTTATTTCAATTGTGCACATTTGATAAAACTCTTCATTTATAAATAAACTGAAGTAGTCAAATGGGGTGGCATTAATACTCAGTTATTGTTTGGGTCCATAGCTTTAAACAAAGTTTGGTACCTGAATAGGAGTATGCTGTGTTGACATGTCTGATTCACCGGAATCATAGCCACCTTGATATGGCATTAAATCACTTAAAACTTTTTTAAATCTGAATTTCCAGTTACAAGAACAGTAAACCCAAAAAAATTAATTCAATAAAACTTTATCCAATAAAAGTTTTTTTTAATTGTCTTTTCAGAAGCAAAATGAGCCAGTTGAAGTGAACAGAAAAGTATCTCTCACTTTGTCAGATACGGATAATAAAGATTTGCAGGATATATCTTCTATCAATCAGGATAATACTGCTGCCGATCAGGATAAATCTGTCGCCCAGGACAAATTTACCCCAACACAAAATAAGTCTGAATCCCAAGACACTCCTCCCAGTTCCTCACCGGCCACACAAGAGACATCGAAGATGACGCTCAAGGAATCGTTATCTAGTGTGAGCACATCAGTTCCCCAACAGCAGCAAGTTGATGACAAAACTGATATAACTATTCTTAAGGAGGATGAGACCTCTATTGCTGTTGCTGCTGTCATAACAGACATTGCAACGACATACAATAGCCTTGAACTTTCCAGAAATCAAAATCATCAGGTAGAGCAAGTGGTAAGCAGTGTAGAAAGTAATCAACAATTGCCTGAACAAAACAAGGAATCGGTGGATAGTGATGATTTGCGGAATGTTACTCCAGAACCTGTGCAGAGTGATTCTACTGTCAACTCTTCTGAGATAAATCACCAGGTATTGGAGGATGAACGTGAAGCTGAACAAGACGGTGGTTATTCTCAGAATGAGCTAACATCTGAAATAGATGAGGAAGTTGCACAAAGAAAACCTTCAGTGGAACCAAGTGGTAACAAAGTTATAAGAGGTGAGGTGCCCATTTTTTATTTTGTTGTGTTTTGTTTTTTTAATATTTTTTTTTAAATGTTTCTTTTTGATATGTCATGGAAACACCTGTAAATTCCTCAGCTTCACATTGGCTGCAAAAGAACCAAGAGCTCCTCCACGTATGGAAAGTAGTCTTTAGTCAATTTTTATAACTTACATGGAGGTGAAGTGGGCCTATTCTTTCCTTCCCAGTATAGCGGTAGCTGGCATGGGAAAACGTCCTCTGGATGTAGTGTATGGTATGTTTCACCTGACCCTGATTACTCTTCGCTTCCAGCCCTAACAGAATGCTTCATATGTCCTGTGTTGCTCAAGATTAACACAAGTGTTCTTATATTCTCAGGTGGCAAGGAAAAGCTCCAGTATGACAGAGCTTACCTAATGGAGCTCAGAGACTGTCCTTCGTCACAAGCAAAACCTGAGGGACTTCCAGACTTAGAAATCATCCTGGAATTAGTATGTTTTTGAAGCTTCAAGAGTCATTGAATTAAACTTGTCTTATATAGAATGTTGTAACTTAAAATCTGAGTAGTGTAGTGATAGAACGTGGCTTCTTGTTGCAAAGGTACTGAGTTTGACACCAGTTAACTTATGTCTTTATACTATTTGTAAAAGTCTGTATACAACCAGTTTCATTTACTTTACCTTGTTCTAAAAGCTATGCACATTCTTGTAGGTGGTTGAATTTTGAAAAACTTGTTATAATCTAATTTCTCCGTTCCTTTCATTATCTTATAAACCTGTATTAAGTCATCTCGAATTCTTCTCATTTCTAGACACTGTAGGCCGGTTTATTCTGGGTCTTTCCTCATAACTAATTCTGGAATCAGCTTTGACGCTCTTTTTTTTGTTTCCCTTCCAGCATGTTTTTATCCCCTTTATGATAAGGACTGCACACCTGTACACAGTACCCCAATCTAGGTCTAACTAATGCGTTATACAGTTTGACTATCGACTATCACTTCCTTGCTCCTGTTTAATATTTCTTTTTATCATACCTAACATTGCATTTGCATTTTTCACTGCAACCTGAACTTGCTCATTCACCTTACCTGTATATCTTCATAACCTCTAGGTACCTTTCCTTTTTTATTATTCTAATATTGTTCTCGCCCATTCTGTAATTATGTTCCATATTGGATCTACCCATGTGGATGACTACATTTATCTACATTAAACTCCATTTTCCAGCTTACAGACCATTCTCGAATTTGATCTAATTCTAATAATATACACTTCTTGTTTAGATGAGATACTACTGCATAGTTTTGTGTCATCAGCGAATTTGCAATCATAGATCCAATATCAATGTCCAAATCATTTATATATATCAAGAACAAAATTGAACCCTGTGGCACTCCACTTGTTACTTCACACCTCTCAGAGTACTTCTGTTTTATGTCCACTCTCTGCCTTCTTCCCGTTAACCAATTTTCAATCCATTTCAGTACACTTCAGTTGACGTATGTATAAATTGGTACCTATTTACTATTTGGGAAAGGAAATTATACGCCCTACCTTATAAAAAGCTGAATCTTTGCAATGAAGTCTAAACACTTCATCATAACATATACATAATACGTTAGGACATTAGGTGAAAGTCCTCCATAAAATTAAAAATTCTTCGCTTAAATATGAAGTTAGTGCTTTGTATGTCTCCAAAGCACGGAGAACAACAAAAGCAAGTACCATGAAAGTACAAACTTTTATAAATGGTTGACTCCGTCAAATAGAGGGTCTGAGATGGTATTATAAAGTCACCAATGAGAAATTATGGCACAGAACTGCACAAATCAGTGGAGTATCACATAAAGAGGAAAAGATTGTGTTGGATTGGTCATGCTTCACGGAAACAAAAACAACTTTGCAAGAGATTTTCTGTCCCAAAAAAAACCTAACTTTTCGGTTCATTACATCATGTATGAGCCAATTCTCCTCCACATTCAGGTATTACTGGATGGATTTGTTTCTTTCTTTTTTTCTCCACAGGATTTTCAGGATTCTTCTGTAGCACTGTATTTCAAAAACACTGATCTTCACTCTTAGTGCTTTTGTAAACATCCATGTTTCACAATCAAAGGTTGCCAGAGGAAAAATGCATGTTCTTAGTATCTTTAGTTTTAGTGCCTTCTTTGTATTATACCATAGGTTCTGCATACTCCTTAGCTTCTACATTGCCATATTCAGTCGTCTTCTAACTTCCATTGTACAGTCTCCATTGTTGTTCAGTATTGATCCCAGATATTCAAAATGTTCCACACACATTTTCAATCTTTTCGCCAACAATCTCGAAATGCATACATGGAAAAGAGAATTAGAGGAATCGCTAAAGGGGACTTGTCTAACATCCTAGTTGGAATAGCTGTCTATTTGACTGTCTTTGTGACTATTTGTTGAGGATCTATGCTCCACCAGGAGTGAACAATGTTTTGAGTGATTGAATAGCAAATACTGATCTTTATCAAATATCATTGGAAATGCCGAAATTGATTGAAGTTAAGGAAAGCAGAGATGGATAGAATATGTCCTAAAGAAGAAATACAACTTGATCAGACACTGGCTGGATTAGAGCCTACAGACAAATTGAAAAGTGGGGTACCAAACAAACTCCTGGCAAATGAACTGTAATTGAGGAAGTGCTGAAGTCCTATGGTTGTTGCTCAAGAATCCAGTTCTAATTATGAAATAGTTGCGGATCTCTGGTAAGGCATGTTGCTTTTCTGTTAATGTGGCAAAGGGGCCTGTAGTCCTCATTCTAAAAACCCCTCAACTACCTCAGCAATGGGAATAAAGTCTTACAACAGTTTGTTTTTTTAATCATATTAATATGGTTTCTATAAATATCGCCAGCATCCTCCACAAAAGTACCCACTATTCTCTCTACGACCTGGCCATATGGACTACTGAAAAACTCATCACTATAAGGCTCTGTGGCAGCTCTCGGAAGATGGTCCAAGACCTGGTTACTAAAAATAAATGAACAAAAAACGACACCTTATATCTTCTCCCTGTCAAACATCGGCAGAAAGTGAAACTCTAACTAAATGTAAAAGAGATACGGATAGATGAGGCTCTAACCTTCTTTTGAGTTTTCTTAGACTATGTCTGGCCTGGAAAACGCAAATTTTAAAGACCCAACTGAGGGCGAGGCTACGTATGTCCATCATGAAGAAGCTTGCTGGTACTATATGGGGTGCTGACAGAAACACACTAAAGAAATTATACACACGCAGAGTGAGACCAGTTTTGGAATACGGCATTGCAGCTTATTCCACGGCATCTAAATCAAACTTCGACAACATAGGGCACACCCAGAACCAAGCAGCCCGCATCATAACAGGAGCCCTGAGGTCCGCCCAAATAAAAGACTTGGAATCCATGACTACAATAGACAGCCAATAGAAGATAGCCGAGACTAGAATCCTACAGCAAGTGGAAAAATTAAAAAGAATCATGGACCACCCGATGCACCAAAGACTAAATGGGCTGGGACACGGCAGGCGAAAGAGGAAAAGTTTTACAGTGCAGGCAAAAAAAAAGATTAAAAACAATGCTGCACTTTTAAACGAAAAACAAAACCAATACCGGCATACTCCATCCGCTGCATCTGGAAAGGGAATATCCCCAATATTGAAGGCAAAAAGTCACAAACAGAGGAATAGAAAAAACACATAGTTACAAATTACATCAAGCAAAAATTTTCACCAACAGCCTGGACACACGCCTATGCGGATGGCTCAGCCAAAGATGCGATTGGAAATAGGAGAGGAGGCATCACTATAAAACTTAAAAGCGAAGTATACTCAGCAGCATTTACCACTCGGAGACGCTGCAGCAACTTCAGTGCCCTGAGACAAGCAGCTGAAGCCCTTATAGACCATAAGGAACAGGCAGAAAAGCAAGTGGTCATTATCACAGATGTCCTCTCACTATTAATGACGCTTAAGAACCAGCACAAAAAATGAGCTCAGTGCTCTGGCAGACTCACTCGAACACCCGTCCCAGTGCTTTAAAAAAAGCATCGTCCAGTGGATAACAGCCCACTGCGACATTCCAGGCAACAAGGAGGCGGACAGGCTTGCCATAGATGGAGAAATGCTGCAGCATAGTGATACAGAAATCACATACTATGAGACCAAAGCATTCATCAGGGCAACTTAGTGTAAAATGGAAAAAAAGACCACCCTGGCCAAATAGAAAACAATGCCTACCATCAACTCTCTAGGTGAGACCAGGTGATCATTCTCCGGCTATGCACAGGTCACAACAGACTGAGATGTCATCTGTACAACAAGTTCAAGATTGGCACTGCGGCACCTTGGGCCTGCAGCACAGCCCCCATGAAGGCATAACATTTTGCAGTCCCGTCCACTGTATACAGACAAAAGAAGTAGCCTTTGGAAACAGCCAGTGTCCTTCCACAAGAAACTGCGGAAGTGTACAGAGCCTTGAGTCGACTGCTGCCTTCGTTAGAGTCATTGAAGTTGACGAAAATAGTTTCTAAGCTATCATTTATTGTAAGGTGCCCCCCCCCCCCCCCCCCCCCCCCCCCCCAATTTCAGCACCACAACAAAAAAATTAAATTGATTCCAAGGCAAAAATGCCACACATAAAATGAAATAATATAAATCAATTTTCTAAGAACTGTTGATATTTGAATTAAACCAAAATACTGTGTATTGCCGTCTGAGTCATCAATAGCATTGCATAAAAATATGTATTTGCTTCATTTAATGTCAAATTCTCATCTAGTCACTTTATTTCCATGTTCTTCTGCATACACAATAACTTATTTTCAATACAGCTTTGTTTTGATAGTCTCTTGAACGACAATAAGGGCTCAAAACGAATAAACTGAAATAATGCAATAACTGGAAAATTCTACACTCAAATTTGTGCTAAGCAATGACAACATCTCTTGAAGTCCTTGACACCAGACAACTTTCTTTTGATGGTGATTGTAAGATGTCATCGATTGTAATGCACAACCCAGTTTTAGAGATGGAAAGTAAAAAAATTGCATCTTAGAATCAAAGAAATATTTTGGTTATTTTTACATTCTAGTAACATTCTATATTTACTTTAGTGGTATGAGGGTTAACACAACCTGTTTGTCTGCATGCTCACTCAATTGCAAGTATAAATAATATAGAATAGAAGCAGAGGGATTAAGTGGTTTCTGGGTTCACAAGAATAGAACCACTGTAACCTTCCAATCCTGGAAATTAAAGGTAATTGTGCATGAGGCTAACATTCTCATCATGTAAAACTTGAAACCAACACAGTAAATGCTTGTATATAGATTTCTTACAGTGGTTGTACTATGCTTCACCAACACAACATTGCATCTGTTTTCACATTTCTTCTATTTTTAGCCTATCAATATGAGTCGAGGATCAATTGGAGCTCCGTTGGACATTACACCATCATTCTTCCAGCCCAGTGGAAATCTAAGGGTCAGTACAAAACAGATACATATGAGCAAAGCTAGTTACTTGATCTATCTCAAATTGACTGATCTGATCATTTGCAGTGCTCATGTTATTATGCTAATAGCTTGTGGAATATATCTATGGAAGACCATATTATGGTTAATATATCTAAAGACACAACTAAATTAAGTATGACAAGTATTCGTAATAAAAAATATGTTAGTATGAAGGGCAAATGTCACAATTTTATTCTTTTTACTCACCACATGTGAATATATTTTTGCGTTACCCATCAAAACCATTACCAGTCACTTTCTTCTGTGTCCACGTCTGAATCAGACGTGTACTGAATATCCATGTGTAATCCAGATGCATGGTCTTTGACTTTATCAATTAATGGCATCTCTCTACTTTTGAAATCTTAACTCCATTGTCACATTGGAAAGTCACTAGTTATTACATTTACTAGAATCGTAAATCAGGCGCATAAGCAATAACTCTTCATTAAATGAAGGCTGTACATGCACCAGAAATTTTGCCGAACTTTATAAATCATTCTAAGCACATAAAATTGCAGATAACTTAACTTAACATCTTTATACTGGTTTAGAAGACTGCAGAGTCTGTTTACAACCAGTTTCATTTACATCACCTTGCTCCAAAAGCTATGAGCATCCAATTTATTCTTAAATGCATTAACTGTCCCTGCCACTACCTCCCGTGGCAATGAATTCCAAGCATTCACCACTCTGAATAAAAAAAATATTTCCTAATATTTAATCTGGACCTCTCTTTAGTTAATTTGTAGCTATACCCTCTTGTTCTTGTGGATGGGTGTACTTAAAAAACCTGGTTATAATCCATTCCGCTGATCATCTTATAAACTTGTATTAAGTCACCACAAATTCTTCTCTCTTCTAGACACTGGGCTGGTTTTTCTGAGTCTTTCCTCATAACTGTAATTCTGGAATCCCACTATCAGCTTTGTCACTCTTTTTTGTATTCTTTCCAGCATGTTTATTTCCTCTCCTATATTAAGGACTCCACACCTGTACACAGTACTCCAATCTAGGTCTAACTAATGCTTTATACAGTTTCACTATCGCTTCCTTGCTCTTATGTTTAATATTTCTTTTTATCATACTTTGCATTTGCTTTATTCACTGCTACCGGGACTTGCTCACTCATCTTACCTGTATGATCTATTATAACCCCTAGGTCCCTTTCCTTTTTTATTATTCTAATATTGTTCTCGCCCATTCTGTAATTATGTTCCATATTGGATCTACCGATAGGGATGACTGTACATGTATCTACATTAAACTCCATTTGCCAGCTTACAGACCATTCTCAAATTTGATCTAAATCTGACCTCAATATATCCACTTCTGCTTTAGAGGAGACACTACTGCATAGTTCTGTGTCATCAGCACATTTTGCAATCATGGATCAATGTCCAAATTGTTTATATATATCAAGAACAAAATTGGTCCCAATTGTTACTGTCTGACTGCGTAAGAAGAAGAAGATACCCACCCTTTGCCTTCTTCCCGTTAACCAATTCTCTATCCATTTGGCAACTTCCCCACCTATTCCATGTGATTTTAACTTTCAAAATAATCTTTGATGAGGTACTCAAAGGCCTTTTCAAAATCTAGATAAATAACGTCCACTGGGTCGCTCCCTATTATCTATCATTTTAGTAACCTCCTCCATGAATTTTCTAATAGATTTGTTAAGCATGATCTCCCTCTAGTAAACCCATGCTGACTAGTTCTGATTAGATTAAATTTGTCTAAATACATTACAATGTTTTCTTTGATTATTGATTCTAACAATTTACAGACTATGCACACAGGTCTATAATTCGCTAGATCAGATTTTTTTGCCTGTTATGAATAAGGGGATCACTCCTGCATCTTTCCAATCCCTTGGAAAAATCTTTTTTTGCGAGAACATAATATAGCCAATAGTTTTGCTAGTTGGTCTCTAAGCGACAACATGGAGTACCCCACGGTCCACCTTCATCTCATCAGCGTGCTCAGGATGTGAGGAAGGCTACTGCAAACTAGCCACCTTAACACACTTTTCAGGACACAAAAGAGTAAACATACTCATAGTGTGCATTCAACAACAGCTCCTTTGTGTGACAAGGAGCTTTTGTCACCTGCTGGTCCATGGTTTGAATTCGGGCTGCTTATTACCTCTCTTTTCTGTTGATTTAATGTTTTCCGGGTGCAGAAAGTCACCTCAAGCTTTATCACTACAAGCACACTGTGCTCACATCTCACTTCCTTTAAGTTTTCTTATTTCCTTTCTTCACACGTACTGTCACTTTGATCACTATGTGTTCAATTTGTCATATCCTGAAACATATTACTGAGTATGGTATAAAATTGGGTGAAAGACACACATACATCATCATCACCACCACCCCCACCCCTGCTGTCCAGTTTATTTCCTGCATTGTACTGTTTTGCACCAGTGCATCTAACCCAGTACATCTAACTTCAGTATAGGGATACAACCTTGCTGGTGCATGAATCCAAATACATGAATGTTTGGGTTGTGAGCTGTGCCATGAACCACTTCACTATAACACCCTCGGGTGAGAAATGGGGAGTTGGAGTGTGCACATACAAAATTTTAATCACCTAGCTACTTTGTTTGGTGATAAGGCAATACAAATTTCCAGCATAGATTAATTTACCATCATATTTTATGGTTTCTGTGTGTCTCTCCTGCAGCAAGCCCCTCAGATTGGCAAGACAAACAGTAGGAATCGTCAAAGAACAGACCTCCAAATACCACAGCGTGTCATCAAAAGTGTGTCCTTGCAAGACAGTGTTAAACCTTTGCATCAAAGTGAAAAACCTTGGAAACCCTCACCAAAGCAGCAATCTGCTGGTGAACTTGCAGAAAAGGTTAGGGCATTAGATGTCAGTATTCTTAATCTTAGATTCTTGATCAATAACTACTGGCAATGCAATCAGCGACCATCATACCTGCTAACAGATTGAACCTTTACCACACTGTATATAAAAGTGACCCAATTTCCTCTGCGACTGCATTATTTTTCGGAACGTCATGTTTTACTTCGGTTGTTGACTTTGAACCTGTAACCTTTTTATTTGTCAACCTATAGATATGATTTGATTGTGTGTAGAAACATAAATTAATAAACTTGTTTGTGATGTATGTGCGTGTGTTTCTGAAATACAAGAAGATGGTGAAAATATTGAAAAACAACACAAACATTTAGGCCAACCGATTAGAGAACAAAGCACTGATACTGTTCTTTTATACGATAGCATATCAGTTACTTTACACTATAAACTTATTTATTTCATCTACATAAACAAACTAAACCAGCAGCAAATACTACACTAAAAGAGGTGGATAAGGTGCAAAACCAGGCAATGAAATCAACACCTATAATATGGAAGTAGGCCCACAGGAAACAAAACCGCTCCCACGTTGGAATTACAAACGAGCCGACTGGGACAGATTTGCAATCCTGACAGATGGGCTGTGTGAAACCATCAACACACGAAACAACAAAATGAAGCCCATGGTGGAAAGCCTAAGCAAGGCAATAATGCAAGCCGCCACTGAAACCATCCCAAGAGGAGCTAGGAAAAACTATAAGCCCTACTGGAATGATGAGTTGCAGAAAGTGGAAGATGCAGTAACAAATGCTAGGAACATGGCGAGAACAATCTATGGAGGCAAACATCGCCCTCAAAGCCGCCACGGCGAAATACAAATACACTCTCAAGCAAACAGCAAGAGAAAGCTGGAAAAACAAAACGGAAAGCCTAAACCTGGACAAAGAAGGGAACAAGCTATGGAAGCTAGTCAAAGCCATGAACGACGAAACCCCGTCAAACAAACAAATTACCATCAAGCAGGGCGAAAACTTGCTCACCTGTAAGAAAGCCGCAAACGCTTTTGTCGATCACTATGCCAGAGTAAACCACATCGAGGTCCCTGCAGATAGGCATACAGACATTAGTGAAGAGCTAAAGGGGCACGACAACATCAATACGGCACCTGAAGAGCACATGATGGCCAAATTAACAATGAGCGAAATGGAAGAGGCTATGAGAACATTAAAGAAAAGGAAATCTCCCGGAAAAGACGGGATAACAAACGAAATGCTGATGGGGCTGGGCCAAACAGCGAAGAGGAAACTGCTATCGGTCCTGAACCAAAGCTGGAGAAGGGGAATTGTACCCCAGGCATGGAAAGTACCAGTACCTGGTGCCAGTACCAAAAACAGGAAAGGACAAAACAGATCCAAATGGATACAGGCCCATCAGCCTACTGAGCTGTGTCGGCAAGCTGATGGAACATATGATAAACACCAGACTGATGTGGCATCTGGAAGAAAAACGAATACTAATTCCACAGCAAGCCGGCTTTAGACAGCACAGATCCACTGAGGACCAGGTCATCCTCATAGCTCAGGAAATAGAAGATGCCTACCAGGCACAGAAACACAACAGTAGCTGTTTGGGTGGATCTGGAAAAGGCATTTGACAAAGTCTGGAAAGACGGACTTAGAGTCAAGCTAAGAAGAAGTGATGTTTGTGGGAAAATGTACAAGTAGATCAACCACTACCTCAAACAAAGAACGGCCAGAGTCCAAGTACAAGGGCAGATGAGCAAAAAGGTGACACTCGAGCAGGGAGTACCCCAAGGGGGAGTACTGTCACCCACACTCTTCCTGGTATATATAAACGACATTACAGAGAATATACCAAGGAGAGTCCATAGCTCAATGTTTGCAGACGATCTGGCTATGTGGACCTCTGAAAAGAATCTCACCATAGCAAGAAATCGGATGCAGCAGGCCCTAACATCGCTGGAAGAGTGGGCGAACTCATGGCTGGTCAAAATAAACGAGGAGAAAACCACATGCACAATATTCTCACTTTCAATAAAACCCCAAAATACCAAATTAAGTCTAAATGGCAAATTCCTGCAGCCAAACGACAACCCAACCTATCTGGGAGTCACATTTGATCGGCGCATGACATGGAAAAGTCAGATCGAGAGAAACCGAATGAGAGCCAGAGAAAGAATGGCAATCATGAGGAAACTTGCTGGCTCAAGCTGGGGAGCAGACGAAGGCATACTAAAGAAACTGTATGGCATTGCGGCATGGACAACAGCAGCAAAGGCGAACTTCGATAAAATTAGCAAACTTCAAAACCAAGCCATGAGAGTTATAACAGGAGGCATGAAGTCAACGCCAATTGTAGAACTTGAAAAGATTACAAAACTGCAATCCATGACCGATAGAAGAGACTGCAGAGCCCAGCTGCAGTCAGAGAAACTCCGAAGACTGACTGACCATCCAATGCACTAGAGACTAAACAATTTGGGAAACTAAAGCGAAGAAACTTTGCAGAAATAGCCAAAGCAAAGATGCACGAAGATCCTATAAACGCACTAACAATACCAAAACCCATCACTACTGTACGAAAACCTACCTGGAGGCAGGATATATTTCCAGAGGTGGTAGAAAATATACCAGGTATTGGAAACAAAAACTGCCAGACTGAAAAAGAAAGGAGAGATACTACCCTAAGCTTTATATCGAAAAGCTACCCGAGCATGGACTGGACCCATGCATACACCGATGGTTCTGTAACAAACACTACACAGAACAGAGGGGCAGGAGCATTCCTGAACCTACCAAATGGCAGACAAATAACACTGTCATTCGCTACTAGTAAGTACACAAGCAATTTCAGAGCGGAGGCAGAGGCACTGAGGGCGGCAGTGGAAGAAATGGTATCACACAAGTTGACACCCCCTTAACCATTAGCACGCCCTTGTAACAATCTAGTGGACCAACTTGGCCTACAAAAACAGTGTGCGGAATTTTTTTTTTTTTTTTAACGGAGCCACTCCTGACAGCCATTTTTTTAAATGCTGAACATGTCACCATATTTACACGGCATTTTGCCGGTTAAAGTATCGTATGTTAGATTACAAATGGCTTTTGAACAATTGTAATTTTGTATACGCCGTTTGGAGCAAGCTGACTTTTTACGAAAGGTGAAGTAGGTTGTTGGGAAAGATCTTTATTGAGTAGATCTGTTTGTTTTGATGAAAGAAATACGTTTGAATTGGAAACTAACAGTTGTGTCGATATTGTAAACACAGTATCGATACGTTACGGTTTTCTATCGGATCGACTAGGCATAGTGGTCGAGTCCAAATTTTTTCAGAGATTTTCATAAATTTTCAACTTTTTCTTTTTGTATCTCAGAAACTAACAAACACACAACAAAAACAATACAAACTCGTTCGTTATTCAATTGTGTCTGTACACACAAGAAAATCATATTTATTGACAAAGAAACAGAAAAGTTATAAATTTTGAAAGTCGACTACCATAGTGAGAAATTAAGAAATTAATTAGTTCAAATTGTTTAAATTAACAAATGTGTTAGGTTAAAGTCTGTGCTAGAACAAACCCCCTGGAGAGAGGAGCATGGACTATCAGTATGCATTCAAACAAAAGTGAAAGGAATACTAAACAAGGATGAACAGAACAATGTGCAACTTGATGAAGAATACCTACAAGACCTCTGGGTCAAAAGTATATACAGATGGGTCATTACAGAATGCAGTAAAGAATGACAGAGCGGGAGTGTACATAGAAAACCCAAACAACATTAGGGATATAGTCAGAGAACCAACCAGGAAATTCTGTCATACATATGTAGAAATCCAGGCAATCAAGGTGGCAACTGAGAAACTGCTACACCAATGTCGGTCCACAACCTGTAGTATTTCTGACAGATGCACAATCAGCACTCCAAGCACTGAAGTCCGGGAAACTGCCAGATCTACAGGCTCTTATGTCTGAACTGAGCAACCAGCGCAAGATTGTCATTCAGTGGATGCCTTCTCATTGTAGAGTACCAAGTAATGAGAGAGCAGATTAACTGGCAAAGGAGGGTGCTGTAGACGAGCAATCAGATGTACCAGTTACATACCAACAGAAGATAAGGATGATCAAATTAATCAGAAAGCCATCAACAGTAACACCAGACGATGACCATAAGATGAACAAACAAGAATAAACTGTTGTGTTGCGCCTTAGAGCAGACCACAAACGACTCCACAGTCACATGTACACAAAATTGAAGATTGGCAACTCAGCTGCGTGTACATGCAGACAGGCACCCCAGACTGCAGAGCACATACTACAGAACTGCCCCGAATATAATATACAGAGAAAATCCTGCTCGCCCATATAAACAACACTGGAAGAGAAACTTTATGTACCTATATGGGAACTACAAAAGACAATGAAGTTTATACAAGAGACAACATTGCAGATATAGATATATTTTCAGCGAACGAAAGAAGAAAGTATTTTACATAAACAAACTAAACATATCAATCTCACAAAGATCTTTTGTAACAACTTTAACTTCATCATTTTCAATAATGGGCTGGCTTCATTCTGTTTGAAGAAGATAAAGTGTTTGAAATTCATTTTTAATTGAACACTAAGGGGGATCAAAATGCTGAGCAGCACATGAGCTGCAGTGGTCAGCGACCCATGGCTGACTGCTAGCGTCAGGGTCAGCGAACCATAGCTGCCAAGACCCTTCTACACCTCCACGCGGTGATCCTGGAAAACAGGCTGCAGCAGGGCAGACTAGCTAAGGAAAAGGGACCGAAGAGGGAATACTAACCCGATACTAAAAAAATACTTCCTGAAGTCGGACCGAAAGGTGCAAATATTGCAGCCAAGCTGTAAACTACGACACAACGCATTCCGTTCTCTGGACTACATTCTGCTACTTACCCTTTCAGGGTTTGGTAGTGGGAGATTGAGAATGAACGAAGAAGAACACTAAGGAAGGAAAACGCACACATTTTAAATCATGTCATTTTAAACATGAATCAAGCAAAGAGGATGGAGCAGGAGTACCCACAACCAGCAGGATGTTCTAACAATTAGTATTCACACTTTTCACCATTTCAGGATGGAGACTGATCACCTATGCGTCTGTTCAGAATGTGGTGATGTTGATTGTTAACAGAACATCTTCCTCACATATTAAATAATTAGTTTTAAGCATTTACACCTTGTTTCATCAAATGTTAATTATGTGTCATTACCTTTTTCAGAGAAGAACTTTGGAGTCAGAAGTTCTGTTTATCATGAACAGACTGACACCAACCAACTTTGAACGTTTAGCCGAAGAGATGAAGAAATTGCAAATAAAAACTTACGAGGATCTCCAGGAGATAGTTAAGATAATTTTTGACAAGGTCAGTCTGTAAGCGTATGTGCTTTTTCTATATAATTTGTCTAAAGGTGAAAAAATCATTTTTTTTTCCTGGTTTATTTTGAATTCCAAATGTCAGTTTTATTCAAATTAAAATGTATTACGGTCACCATTTTTTTACCAAAAAAATTTCACTGGCCAAACTAAACTTGCGAACCTGTGGCAGCTATTCCACTTTGTGATAACAGCAAAAGAAGAGTCAAGTCTGGCATACTTGAACGCCTCACCTTGAGCACAATTCCATGAATACCACCTCACAGTGGCACACATGTATGAGCTAAATGAGTCCAAAAGAACTTTAAAAGCTACCTATAAATTAACGTGTAGAAAACACCCAGGACAATTTAAACAATTACCACTATAATCTGCTTTCTTGAGATCATGTGACCATTATCAGGCTGGCCTCAATAGACTGAGATCCCATTTGTATACAGATCTGTGCACTTGTGGTACTGACCCAATGGCAGCTGACAGATTTTTCTACTGTTGAAAGAGGCAAGTGGCTGCAACCTGTATTCCTGTGTGAGAAACCATTACTAGTTTCTTCATTTAAGGCTCTTGTCAGGTTCCAGAGTTTACTTGTGTCCATGTTGAGGATTTCAGTCTTTTCATGCCAACTTCTTTGGATCTCCTTCTTTTGCTCTATGAATGTGTTTTTAATTTTGCTGTTTCCCTGTTTTCTGGTGTAGGATTTTTTCCCATGTTATCGCTTGCCTCGCTCAGTTCTTTGTGGATTTTCCCTAGTCTATCTCTTTAGTAGCGTTTATTGGTTTCCACATGGAATTGATTTCTTTGCTGCCTGGATGATAGCCTCTGTCATGATGGCGAGATTGTTTACATTTTTGATATGGGGTATATTTTGACAGTTTGTTTACATTTTCTCTAGAGTAGTTTGCTCTTTTGAAATTCCAGCTTAGGTGCATATTTGTTATCTCTATTTGTCTATGTTACATATTTCTAAAGTTATTGGGACATTTGGCTGTTGACTGTTCTTGCTATTAGCCGTTGAAGTATGTCCGTTGCCATCACGAGGTCCTATTTTTTCTCTCCATATTCTAGAGTAATATGTATGCCTATCGTTTGGCCCATTTATTAGGATGAATTTATTTTCTATAATACAATCTTCTACCTCCTCACCTCTCTGGTCCATTGTTTCATAGCCCCATCTTGGGGCATGCAGTGACTACAGGGACATGTAGTAGTGGCATGGAGTGATTATAGGGACGTGTAGTAGTGGCATGGAGTGATTATAGGGACGTGTAGTAGTGGCATGGGGTGATTATAGGGACGTGTAGTAGTGGCATGGGGTGATTATAGGGACATGTAGTAGTGGCATGGGGTGATTATAGGGACGTGTAGTAGTGGCATGGGGTGATTATAGGGACATGTAGTGGCATGGGGTGATTATAGGGACATGTAGTGGCATGAAGTGACTATAGAAACATGTGGTAAACTGAAGTGACTATATGGGCATGGGGTGACTCTAGGGGCATGGAGTGATTATAGGGGCGTGTGGTGGCATGGAGTGACTATAGGGGCGTCTAGTGACTATAGAGGCGTGTGGTGGCATGGAGTGACTAGGGGCATATAGTGGCATAGGCCTGGAACATGACGCGTTAGCACAGCAGACAGTAAAATAGTGGCTTACATGGAAATATGGTTGACGCAGCGGGCTATGATTGAATTCGTGATGGCGGAAGGTTTTTGGCGAGTCCATCACATTGTCCATGCCCTGCCTGGGTATAGGAAAGTGTATGTGAGACGGTCCCTTGCTTGCTGACACCATTGAGCGAGTCCATCACATTATCCAGTCAACATGCAGACGATAACAAATATTACAAAACAATTTAAAAGAGGAATGGCTGAACGGATAAGCAGAAGGTTTTACTAGGCGCATTAAGTATAAAGAAATTACACACCTAAACAAAAATGACGACATCAACAAACTACGTTTCAGGGAACAGTGTATAATCTTCCAAATTAGGACACAAAGCATCAAGTTTAGCAACTATCTAAACAAGTTGAGACATAAACATAACTTCAACTGCACCCATCCATATTAGGCACTAAAACACAATTGCTAGAAAGAACAAATTTATTACCAGGCTCTTCATTACTAACTAACTCCTCATAAAGATCAACTATGCAAGTTTCTACAAATGAGCTAACAACTCGACAGAACCAGTTGATTTATCATCACATTGTGGTCTTTGGTCTCTCCCACCCCAGGTGACCATAGAAACCAAGTTTGTGGAAGCTTATGCCAAGTTGTGCAAGTTTATGTCTGTGGTAAGTAACACTTGTTTTGTTATTATTGTTTATTGCTGTGATAGTTCTTCTTTCATTCATTTAGTATCTGAGCTGACACATTGCTGTTTACAGAAAATGCTGCTAATCTTATTGCCTTGTTTTTTTTCTTCAGTTTTAAAACAAATTTTACCACTGACTATAAAAAAAAATACAGTTTGTGTGTAGAGACATAAATGAATAAAGAACTTGTTGGTATTATTATTTTTGTTGCATGTGTGTTAGTTTCTGAGATACAAGAAGATGAAGGCGAAATTGAAAAACATCTACATTTAGATTTACCAATTTCTGAGGTAATTGGAACCTTTGGAATTTGAAAATAGTCACAGAACACTGATAGTGTTTCTTACAAGATCATCATCTGTTATTTTCCCTTAAAAACATGTAATACTGCTAAATAAACAAATTGAACAGATCTGACAGAAAAATATGTTGTAGCAACTTACTTTCATCACCGGCAATAATGGAATAATCTTCCAGTCGTCCAGAAAAAGAGAATAAATTGTTTAAAAATTCTCTTTCAAACTAAACCGACCATCTTTCTTGTTTCCATCTACAATGATGACATTGCCTATTTTTATATTAAAATACCGGGCGTTCAACCATGTAAATACACAACAAGGCTGTACAATAGTTTTATTATAGCCCAGCGTATTTTCTAGCCATTAGTGTCGGAGTGACCTTTTTTTTTTTTTTTTTTTTTTTTTTTGGCATAATAGCTAATCACTTGTGCTGAAGGTT
Organism: Ariolimax columbianus; assembly: GCA_036924085.1. Taxonomy (NCBI): domain Eukaryota; kingdom Metazoa; phylum Mollusca; class Gastropoda; order Stylommatophora; family Arionidae; genus Ariolimax; species Ariolimax columbianus. The sequence goes on along the minus strand of JAVGWX010000005.1, from coordinate 71,981,115 downwards.
AAATATTTTTGTTTAATATACGTTCACATCTTCAATTACAAGTTTTTATAAGATTTACACATTTAAAAAAATCCTTAAAGTGAAACCATTGAAATATATAGTTAAGGTTATATCATCTTCGCACACCTTCAGTGAAAGGTGAATATTGTAACAAATTTTTTCACCAAATGAAGAAAAACTTTTAACAACATTCTTCCACGTGAATGATCTTTGTTAAAACGCAATTGTTTTTTTTCCACTTTCTTAATTTGTCTTGTCTAGCAGTAAGTCAGGTTTACACCTGGGAAGAAAGAGGTACATCGATATGGAATGTAAGCCCAATACCTTTGCCATGAGAATCAGTTGCTCTAATATAAGATTAATCTGGTATGTCTGACACTGTGACTTGTGCTTAAATAGATTTAAGGGATTCAGATTTACGCTGCTATCTGCCTCATGCTGAGCTACCTCAGTCCAATGACAAGACATAATCAAGATGCCTGGAGATAGAGGATGCAGATTTTACCTCAGGGTTTACTCCCAAAGTCTTTATCATCAACAGGTCACCCGCAGGCAGGCCAGATGATGAATGCTTTCTCATATTTATTTATGTGCTGAAAACAAGACATTGGAATTCCTCGTTTCTAATGGCCTGTTTATACTTATCCTAGTGAATATTGTATCTGAAAGTTGTTGGTGGTCTGTAAGAGTATATGTTCTATCATTGTGTTAGAAATTTAAACTAGTAAGGCCTATGAAGTATGAGACTAAAGATAGGCCTACAATAGGGTGCTATAGAGGATGTAGTCAAAGGGGTAATTTGGTGTCAGGGAAGTGTGAAATACATAGTAGAAAAGCAAACACTAAAATGATAAAGCAGAAGCAAAAAGAGGAAAACCAACAACATTACAAACTAAAATGTTTTTATGCAAATGTGAGAAGCATAGTAAATAAAAGAGAAGAATTGGAACTGTATGTAGAAGAAGAAAAACCAGATATAATAGGGTTAACAGAATCATGGACATATGAGGAGATTGCAGATAGTGAACTTGAAATTGAGGGATATACAATGTTAAGGAAAGATAGGATAATTGGAGACAAGACTAAGGGAGGTGGCGTTTTATTATACTGTATAAAAACAGTGATTGGAGTGTGCTATTGATGTCCATCAAGTCAAAAAGAGGAAGATGAGCTGATTAGTAGCATAGCAAAGGCAAGTAAAGGGAAATTATTATTAATGGGAGATTTCAACTATCCAGAATTAAAATGGGATATGGCAGAAGCACTTGTAGAGTCAAAACCTTTTGTTACGTGCATAACTGACAATTTTTTAATTCAACATGTAGAAGCAGCCACCAGGGGCAAAAACATACTCGATCTAGTTTTTACCACAGAGGAAAATATGATTGAAAACGTTACCGTTGGGGAACTGTTTGGCTCAAGTGACCATCAAATCATCCGTTGGGATCTTATTGCAGGGAAAGAAGTAAACATAAACACGCGAACATACGACTACTCTAAGACAGATGTTAAGAGGATGAAAGAGGCAGCGAACCACATAATCTGGAAAGATATTATTGTAGGAACAGATGTTGAACAGGAGTGGGAAAGTTTTAAAACAGTTCTAGAAACGCTAAAAGAGGAATGTGTTCCATGTAGGGAGGTAAACCCCAAGCGTAAAAAATGGATAAATAGATTTGTAGTGAAATGTAGAAGAGCATGGCAAAAATATATAGAGGCAGGTAAATCAAAAGAAACATATGTAAAATATTTGGACAAGCAGAACATATCTCAGAAAGCGAATAAAACAGCAAAAATAGACTTTGAAAAAAAACTTGCTCAGAGGATCAAGACTGACAGTAAAAGCTTCTTTTCTTATGTTAGAAATAAACAAAGAACGAAAGACAAAGTAGGCCCTCTCATAGACAGTACAGGGAAAATAATAAGTGAGAATAGGGAGGCTGCTAATCTGCTCAATCAGTACTTTGGCACAGTCTTCACAAAGGAGGACTGCTCCGAGATCCCAGAGCCTATAGATATTTTTCAAAGAGACATGCATACAGCGGGATTAAGATCAATCTGTATTACAGAGGAAATGGTTTTTAAAAAATTGGAGGGGTTGAAAGTGAATTAATGTCCAGGTCAAGATGGTATTCACCCAAAATTGCTGTATGAAATTAGAAACCAACTAGCAAAACCATTGGCTATATTATGTTCTCAATCACTTACAAAAGGGATTGTTCCACGGGATTGGAAAGATGCAGGAGTGATCCCCTTATTCAAAAAAGGCAAAAAATCAGATCCGGCAAATTATAGACCGGTGAGTTTAACGAGCATAGTCTGTAAATTGTTAGAGTCAATAATCAAAGAAAACATTGTAATGCATTTAGACAAATTTAATCTAATTAGAAATAGTCAGCATGGGTTTACTAGAGGGAGATCATGCTTAACAAATCTATTAGAATTCATGGAGGAGGTTACTAAAATCATAGATAAAGGGGAGCCAGTGGATGTTATTTATCTAGACTTTGCAAAGGCCTTTGATAGAGTACCTCATCAAAGATTATTTCGAAAGTTAAAATCACATGGAATAGGTGGGGAAGTTGCCAAATGGATTGAAAATTGGTTAACGGGAAGAAGGCAGAGGGTGGGCATAAATAAGGAGTACTCTGAGTGGAGTGAAGTGAAAAGTGGTGTGCCACAGGGCTCGGTTTTGGGACCAATTTTGTTCTTGATATATATAAATGATTTGGACATTGATATGAGATCCATGATTGCAAAATTTGCTGATGACACAAAACTATGCAGTAGTGTCTCATCTAAAGCGGAAGTGGATATATTGATGTCGGATTTAGATAAAATTCGAGAATGGTCTGTAAGCTGGCAAATGGAGTTTAATGTAGATAAATGTACAGTCATCCACATGGGTAGATCCAATATGGAACATAATTACAGAATGGGAGAAAACAATATTAGAAAGATAGATAAGGAAAGGGACCTAGGGGTTATAATAGATCATACAGGAAAGGTGAGTGAGCAAGTTAAGGTAGCAGTGAAAAAGGCAAATGCAATGTTAGGTATGATAAAAAGAAATATTAAACATAGGAGCAAGGAAGTGATCGTCAAACTGTATAAAGCTTTAGTTAGACCTAGATTGGAGTACTGTGTACAGGTGTGGAGTCCTTATCATAGAGGGGACATAAACATGCTAGAAAGAATACAAAAAAAAAAAGAGCGACAAAGATGATAGTGGGATTCCAGAATTACAGTTATGAGGAACGACTCAGAAAAACCGGCCTACAGTGTCTCGAAGAGAGAAGAATTCGTGGTGACTTAATACAGGTTTATAAGATGATCAGAGGAATCGATAAATTAGACTATAACAAGTTTTTTAAAATACAGCCACCTACAATAATACGAGGGCATAGCTACAAGCTGATTAAAGAGAGGTCCAGGTTAGATATTAGGAAATATTTTTTTAGTCAGAGAGTGGTGTCTGCTTGGAATGCATTGCCAGGGGAGGTGGTGGAGGCAGGGACAGTTAATGCGTTTAAGAATAAACTGGATGCGCATATATTTTAGAGCAAGGTGATGTAAATGTAACTGGTTGTATACAGACTCTGCAGGGTCTTCTAAACCAGTATAAAGACGTTAAGTTAAGTTAAGTTACGATATATGTACTGTAAGTCTTGTAGCAATGTGCTTCCAAACTATTGAGTGTGAACTCAATCCTCCTCCCCTCTCTGTAACAAACGCTTGACATTTTCTCTCCAATTTGCACAAAGTCTCTTCCTTACCTTTGTCAAATAACATACCAGAAACAGACTTGACGCCTGTGATTAGTAAAAGACTATATTTGAATAAATAATTATTTTGAGACTTGAGAATGTAGGTAATTTGATAAACACATTGTCATAATTATGTGCTAAAAGCTTTACATTGGAATAATTCGTTTCTGATACCCTGGCTGTTTGTCTAAGTAGATATTCAATCAGACAGTTATTGATGAGCTTTGTAGAGTATTTATATTTAAAGCGATGAACATCAGTGAAATAAATGTTGCTATATGAAATGCAGCAAACTATAGAATATGAAGAAAGCACATTACACAGAGAATGACTAGAAAGATATAATTTTTGTATTAATTTGGAAAGAGAAAGAGGATAGAGAAATATAAAAGGAAGAAAAAAGGTAAACAGGATGAGACATGCCATTTGGTTTGACAGAAAGTTCAAATAGTTTTTCAATATAGACATATGTGTATTGTCAGTAACCTTTGCTTTCACTATGCTTTGGTAGTCAATACTTGTGAACTAGATGGTCATGAGAGATGTCATACAGGTTGGTCAACACTTATGAACTAGATGGCCATGAGAGATGTCATACGGGTTGGTCAACACTTATGAACTAGATGGCCACAAGAGATGTCATTCAATGTGTGATCAGAAAGTATAATGATTAACATAATTCCAGAACTGGGAGAAGCTAGGCACAGCTTGACCACTGAACCTTATGTGCATTATAGCCAGAGCCATGTCTGTCCTGCTCGTTTTATTTGTTTGCAGTAATATTTTGACCTTAATTGAGAATCACATTGTCATGCCAAATAAATGAAACATCAGTTTTTGTCAAAAATATTACGACACATGTAAAGATATTTTCTATAATAATGAAGGGGATGCAGTTCACACACATAAGGACTCATGCTACATGATTGTTAGGTTCAGAGGTCAGCCTGTACCTATCAACACTCAGCTGTATTCCATGATTCCATATACTTTTTTATCAAACCTCATAAATGTGTGCTCCAAATGGGTGACTGACAGGATAGACTACTTCACATAATTAAAACATGTATGTACAAGCCTTGTGATGAACAATTTCTCATAATTGTGTGCTGATCATTGGAATTCCTATTTTCTAATGGCATATGTTTTTATCTCAGTAGATGTATCAGTAAGTATAGGTGGTCTTTGTTCAATATGTATATTCATTATAATTTATACTCAAATATATATCACTATGCTAAATACTACAAACAAAAGACCTATAGGATGTGGTATAGTGATGTAATAGAGTATAACTTGAGAAGTGAGTGGCAATAGGAGACCCTACATCTCACGAGATTTCATATATCTATAATTCGTTTAAGGCACCTATCAGGATATCATGTATGTGTACTCAGGAAGGGTTATAATCTCTGTAAACAACTATTGCATATGGCAACAAACAGCAACATAATCCAGGCACAGTATTTGAAGGCCATGTGATGATCATTTTTTTCATAATTGTATGCTGAAAACCACACATTGGAATTCCTCGTTTCTGATGGCCTATCTACTTGTACAGGTTTAAATTGTATCAGGACATTATTGATGGTCTTGGTTTTATTTAAAAACTTGTCACTAAGCTACATATTACAAACTAAATGATTGGAAAGGACTGCAGAACATGTTGTAGTCATCTAATAGAGATAATTTTTTAAAGTGGTTTGGAAATATAGAATTTATTATTTAATAATTCAGAATGATAAAGAAAAAGATAAATTATAATAGAGAAAAACGTAACAGGGCGACATAGTATGTATTCAAGTTGTTTCCTTTGAATACCACTGATGAAGAAGTTTCTTATATGGACTTGTGTTTAACATCAGTAACCTGGTTGTATATTATAACTTTTTGACTTGAACTGAGAAGTGAGTGGCAATAGGAGACTACATCTCACGAGATTTTATATATATGTAATTGGTTAAATGCACCTATCAGGATATCATGTATGTGTACTCAGGAAGGGTTATAATCGTTTCTCAGTCTGTAAACAAATCTTGCATATGGCAACAAACAGCAACATAATTCAGGCCACAGTATTTGAAGGCCATGTGATGATCATTTTTTCATAATTGTATGCTGAAAACCACACATTGGAATTCCTCGTTTCTGATGGCCTATCTACTTGTACAGGTTTAAATTGTATCAGGACATTATTGATGGTCTTGGTTTTATTTAAAAACTTGTCACTAAGCAACATATTACAAACTAAATGATTGGAAAGGACTGCAGAACGTGGTGTAGTCATCTAATAGAGATAATTTTTAAAGTGGTTTGGAAATATAGAATTTATTATTTTATAATTGAGAATGATAAAGAAAAAGATACATTATAATAGAGAAAAACGTAACTGGGGGACATAGGATGTATTCAAGTTGTTGCCTTTGAATACCGCTGATGAAGAAGTTTTTTATATGGACTTGTGTTTAACATCAGTAACATGGTTGTATATTATAACTTTTTGACTTGAGAAGTGAGTGGCAATAGGAGACTTTACATCTCACGAGATTTCATATATGTGTAATTGGTTAAAGGCACCTATCAGGATATCATGTATGTGTACTCAGGAAGGGTTATAATCGTTTCTCAGTCTGTAAACAAATCTTGCATATGGTAACAAACAGCAACATAATTCAGGCCACAGTATTTGAAGGCCATGTGATGATCATTTTTTCATAATTGTATGCTGAAAACCACACATTGGAATTCCTCGTTTCTGATGGCCTATCTACTTGTACAGGTTTAAATTGTATCAGGACATTATTGATGGTCTTGGTTTTATTTAAAAACTTGTCACTAAGCAACATATTACAAACTAAATGATTGGAAAGGACTGCAGAACATGTTGTAGTCATCTAATAGAGATAATTTTTGAAAGTGGTTTGGAAATATAGAATTTATTATTTTATAATATAGAATGATAAAGAGAAAGATAAATTATAATAGAGAAAAACGTAACAGGGGGACATAGGATGTATTCAAGTTGTTGCCTTTGAATACCACTGATGAAGAAGTTTCTTATATGGACTTGTGTTTAACATCAGTAACCTGGTTGTATATTATAACTTTTTGACTTGAACTTGAGAAGTGAGTGGCAATAGGAGACTTTATATCTCACGAGATTTCATATATGTGTAATTGGTTAAAGGCACCTATCAGGATATCATGTATGTGTACTCAGGAAGGGTTATAATCGTTTCTCAGTCTGTAAACAAATCTTGCATATGGTAACAAACAGCAACATAATTCAGGCCACAGTATTTGAAGGCCATGTGATGATCATTTTTTCATAATTGTATGCTGAAAACCACACATTGGAATTCCTCGTTTCTGATGGCCTATCTACTTGTACAGGTTTAAATTGTATCAGGACATTATTGATGGTCTTGGTTTTATTTAAAAACTTGTCACTAAGCAACATATTACAAACTAAATGATTGGAAAGGACTGCAGAACATGTTGTAGTCATCTAATACAGATAATTTTTGAAAGTGGTTTGGAAATATAGAATTTATTATTTTATAATATAGAATGATAAAGAGAAAGATAAATTATAATAGAGAAAAACGTAACAGGGGGACATAGGATGTATTCAAGTTGTTGCCTTTGAATACCACTGATGAAGAAGTTTCTTATATGGACTTGTGTTTAACATCAGTAACCTGGTTGTATATTATAACTTTTTGACTTGAACTTGAGAAGTGAGTGGCAATAGGAGACTTTACATCTCACGAGATTTCATATATGTATAATTGGTTAAAGGCACCTATCAGGATATCATGTATGTGTACTCAGGAAGGGTTATAATCGTTTATCAGTCTGTTAACAACTATTGCATATGGCAACAAACAGCAACATAATTCAGGCACAGTATTTGAAGGCCATGTGATGATCATTTTTTCATAATTGTATGCTGAAAACCACACATTGGAATTCCTCGTTTCTGATGGCCTATCTACTTGTACAGGTTTAAATTGTATCAGGACTTTATTGATGGTCTTGGTTTTATTAAAAAAACTTGTCACTAAGCTACATATTACAAACTAAATGATTGGAAAGGACTGCAGAACGTGGTGTAGTCATCTAATAGAGATAATTTTTGAAAGTGGTTTGGAAATATAGAATTTATTATTTTATAATATAGAATGATAAAGAGAAAGATAAATTATAATAGAGAAAAACGTAACAGGGGGACATAGGATGTATTCAAGTTGTTGCCTTTGAATACCACTGATGAAGAAGTTTCTTATATGGACTTGTGTTTAACATCAGTAACCTGGTTGTATATTATAACTTTTTGACTTGAACTTGAGAAGTGAGTGGCAATAGGAGACTTTACATCTCACGAGATTTCATATATGTGTAATTGGTTAAAGGCACCTATCAGGATATCATGTATGTGTACTCAGGAAGGGTTATAATCGTTTATCAGTCTGTAAACAAATCTTGCATATGGTAACAAACAGCAACATAATTCAGGCCACAGTATTTGAAGGCCATGTGATGATCATTTTTTCATAATTGTATGCTGAAAACCACACATTGGAATTCCTCGTTTCTGATGGCCTATCTACTTGTACAGGTTTAAATTGTATCAGGACATTATTGATGGTCTTGGTTTTATTTAAAAACTTGTCACTAAGCTACATATTACAAACTAAATGATTGGAAAGGACTGCAGAACATGTTGTAGTCATCTAATAGAGATAATTTTTGAAAGTGGTTTGGAAATATAGAATTTATTATTTTATAATTGAGAATGATAAAGAGAAAGATAAATTATAATAGAGAAAAACGTAACAGGGGGACATAGGATGTATTCAAGTTGTTGCCTTTGAATACCACTGATGAAGAAGTTTCTTATATGGACTTGTGTTTAACATCAGTAACCTGGTTGTATATTATAACTTTTTGACTTGAACTTGAGAAGTGAGTGGCAATAGGAGACTACATTTCACGAGATTTCATATATGTGTAATTGGTTAAAGGCACCTATCAGGATATCATGTATGTGTACTCAGGAAGGGTTATAATCGTTTCTCAGTCTGTAAACAAATCTTGCATATGGCAACAAACAGCAACATAATTCAGGCCACAGTATTTGAAGGCCATGTGATGATCATTTTTTCATAATTGTATGCTGAAAACCACACATTGGAATTCCTCGTTTCTGATGGCCTATCTACTTGTACAGGTTTAAATTGTATCAGGACATTATTGATGGTCTTGGTTTTATTTAAAAACTTGTCACTAAGCAACATATTACAAACTAAATGATTGGAAAGGACTGCAGAACATGTTGTAGTCATCTAATAGAGATAATTTTTGAAAGTGGTTTGGAAATATAGAATTTATTATTTTATAATTGAGAATGATAAAGAAAAAGATAAATTATAATAGAGAAAAACGTAACAGGGGGACATAGGATGTATTCAAGTTGTTGCCTTTGAATACCACTGATGAAGAAGTTTTTTATATGGACTTGTGTTTAACATCAGTAACCTGGTTGTATATTATAACTTTTTGACTTGAACTTGAGAAGTGAGTGGCAATAGGAGACTACATCTCACGAGATTTCATATATGTGTAATTGGTTAAAGGCACCTATCAGGATATCATGTATGTGTACTCAGGAAGGGTTATAATCGTTTCTCAGTCTGTAAACAAATCTTGCATATGGCAACAAACAGCAACATAATTCAGGCCACAGTATTTGAAGGCCATGTGATGATCATTTTTTCATAATTGTATGCTGAAAACCACACATTGGAATTCCTCGTTTCTGATGGCCTATCTACTTGTACAGGTTTAAATTGTATCAGGACATTATTGATGGTCTTGGTTTTATTTAAAAACTTGTCACTAAGCAACATATTACAAACTAAATGATTGGAAAGGACTGCAGAACGTGGTGTAGTCATCTAATAGAGATAATTTTTGAAAGTGGTTTGGAAATATATAATTTATTATTTTATAATTCAGAATGATAAAGAAAAAGATAAATTATAATAGAGAAAAACGTAACAGGGGGACATAGGATGTATTCAAGTTGTTGCCTTTGAATACCACTGATGAAGAAGTTTTTTTTATATGGACTTGTGTTTAACATCAGTAACCTGGTTGTATATTATAACTTTTTGACTTGAACTTGAGAAGTGAGTGGCAATAGGAGACTACATCTCACGAGATTTCATATATGTGTAATTGGTTAAAGGCACCTATCAGGATATCATGCATGTGTACTCAGGAAGGGTTATAATCGTTTCTCAGTCTGTAAACAAATCTTGCATATGGCAACAAATAGCAACATAATTCAGGCCACAGTATTTGAAGGCCATGTGATGATCATTTTTTCATAATTGTATGCTGAAAACCACACATTGGAATTCCTCGTTTCTGATGGCCTATCTACTTGTACAGGTTTAAATTGTATCAGGACATTATTGATGGTCTTGGTTTTATTTAAAAACTTGTCACTAAGCAACATATTACAAACTAAATGATTGGAAAGGACTGCAGAACATGTTGTAGTCATCTAATAGAGATAATTTTTGACAGTGGTTTGGAAATATAGAATTTATTATTTTATAATTCAGAATGATAAAGAAAAAGATAAATTATAATAGAGAAAAACGTAACAGGGGGACATAGGATGTATTCAAGTTGTTGCCTTTGAATACCACTGATGAAGAAGTTTTTTATATGGACTTGTGTTTAACATCAGTAACCTGGTTGTATATTATAACTTTTTGACTTGAACTTGAGAAGTGAGTGGCAATAGGAGACTACATCTCACGAGATTTCATATATGTGTAATTGGTTAAAGGCACCTATCAGGATATCATGTATGTGTACTCAGGAAGGGTTATATTCGTTTATCAGTCTGTAAACAACTATTGCATATGGCAACAAACAGCAACATAATTCAGGCACAGTATTTGAAGGCCATGTGATGATCATTTTTTCATAATTGTATGCTGAAAACCACACATTGGAATTCCTCGTTTCTGACGGCGTATCTACATGTACAGGTTTAAATTGTATCAGGACATTATTGATGGTCTTGGTTTTATTTAAAAACTTGTCACTAAGCAACATATTACAAACTAAATGATTGGAAAGGATTGCAGAACATGTTGTAGTCATCTAATAGAGATAATTTTTGAAAGTGGTTTGGAAATATAGAATTTATTATTTTATAATATAGAATGATAAAGAGAAAGATAAATTATAATAGAGAAAAACGTAACAGGGGGACATAGGATGTATTCAAGTTGTTGCCTTTGAATACCACTGATGAAGAAGTTTCTTATATGGACTTGTGTTTAACATCAGTAACCTGGTTGTATATTATAACTTTTTGACTTGAACTTGAGAAGTGAGTGGCAATAGGAGACTTTACATCTCACGAGATTTCATATATGTGTAATTGGTTAAAGGCACCTATCAGGATATCATGTATGTGTACTCAGGAAGGGTTATAATCGTTTCTCAGTCTGTAAACAAATCTTGCATATGGCAACAAACAGCAACATAATTCAGCCCACAGTATTTGAAGGCCATGTGATGATCATTTTTTCATAATTGTATGCTGAAAACCACACATTGGAATTCCTCGTTTCTGATGGCCTATCTACTTGTACAGGTTTAAATTGTATCAGGACATTATTGATGGTCTTAGTTTTATTTAAAAACTTGTCACTAAGCAACATATTACAAACTAAATGATTGGAAAGGACTGCAGAGCATGTTGTAGTCATCTAATAGAGATAATTTTTGAAAGTGGTTTGGAAATATATAATTTATTATTTTATAATTCAGAATGATAAAGAAAAAGATAAATTATAATAGAGAAAAACGTAACAGGGGGACATAGGATGTATTCAAGTTGTTGCCTTTGAATACCACTGATGAAGAAGTTTTTTATATGGACTTGTGTTTAACATCAGTAACCTGGTTGTATATTATAACTTTTTGACTTGAACTTGAGAAGTGAGTGGCAATAGGAGACTACATCTCACGAGATTTCATATATGTGTAATTGGTTAAAGGCACCTATCAGGATATCATGTATGTGTACTCAGGAAGGGTTATAATCGTTTCTCAGTCTGTAAACAAATCTTGCATATGGCAACAAACAGCAACATAATTCAGGCCACAGTATTTGAAGGCCATGTGATGATCATTTTTTCATAATTGTATGCTGAAAACCACACATTGGAATTCCTCGTTTCTGATGGCCTATCTACTTGTACAGGTTTAAATTGTATCAGGACATTATTGATGGTCTTGGTTTTATTTAAAAACTTGTCACTAAGCAACATATTACAAACTAAATGATTGGAAAGGACTGCAGAGCATGTTGTAGTCATCTAATAGAGATAATTTTTGAAAGTGGTTTGGAAATATATAATTTATTATTTTATAATTCAGAATGATAAAGAAAAAGATAAATTATAATAGAGAAAAACGTAACAGGGGGACATAGGATGTATTCAAGTTGTTGCCTTTGAATACCACTGATGAAGAAGTTTTTTATATGGACTTGTGTTTAACATCAGTAACCTGGTTGTATATCTGGTTGAACAGGAGTGGGAAAGTTTTAAAACAGTTCTAGAAACGCTAAAAGAGGAATGTGTTCCATGTAGGGAGGTAAACCCCAAGCGTAAAAAGTGGATAACTAGATTTGTAGTGAAATGTAGAAGAGCAAAAAATAAAGCATGGCAAAAATATATAGAGGCAGGTAAATCAAAAGAAACATATGTAAAATATTTGGACAAGCAGAACATATCTCAGAAAGCGAATAAAACAGCAAAAATAGACTTTGAAAAAAAACTTGCTCAGAGGATCAAGACTGACAGTAAAAGCTTCTTTTCTTATGTTAGAAATAAACAAAGAACGAAAGACAAAGTAGGCCCTCTCATAGACAGTACAGGGAAAATAATAAGTGAGAATAGGGAGGCTGCTAATCTGCTTAATCAGTACTTTGGCACAGTCTTCACAAAGGAGGACTGCTCCGAGATCCCAGAGCCTATAGATATTTTTCAAAGAGACATGGATACAGCGGGATTAAGATCAATCTGTATTACAGAGGAAATGGTTTTTAAAAAATTGGAGGGGTTGAAAGTGAATAAATGTCCAGGTCAAGATGGTATTCACCCAAAATTGCTGTATGAAATTAGAAACCAACTAGCAAAACCATTGGCTATATTATGTTCTCAATCACTTACAAAAGGGATTGTTCCACGGGATTGGAAAGATGCAGGAGTGATCCCCTTATTCAAAAAAGGCAAAAAATCAGATCCGGCAAATTATAGACCGGTGAGTTTAACGAGCATAGTCTGTAAATTGTTAGAGTCAATAATCAAAGAAAACATTGTAATGCATTTAGACAAATTTAATCTAATTAGAAATAGTCAGCATGGGTTTACTAGAGGGAGATCATGCTTAACAAATCTATTAGAATTCATGGAGGAGGTTACTAAAATCATAGATAAAGGGGAGCCAGTGGATGTTATTTATCTAGACTTTGCAAAGGCCTTTGATAGAGTACCTCATCAAAGATTATTTCGAAAGTTAAAATCACATGGAATAGGTGGGGAAGTTGCCAAATGGATTGAAAATTGGTTAACAGGAAGAAGGCAGAGGGTGGGCATAAATAAGGAGTACTCTGAGTGGAGTGAAGTGAAAAGTGGTGTGCCACAGGGCTCGGTTTTGGGACCAATTTTGTTCTTGATATATATAAATGATTTGGACATTGATATGAGATCCATGATTGCAAAATTTGCTGATGACACAAAACTATGCAGTAGTGTCTCATCTAAAGCGGAAGTGGATATATTGATGTCGGATTTAGATAAAATTCGAGAATGGTCTGTAAGCTGGCAAATGGAGTTTAATGTAGATAAATGTACAGTCATCCACATGGGTAGATCCAATATGGAACATAAATACAGAATGGGAGAAAACAATATTAGAAAGATAGATAAGGAAAGGGACCTAGGGGTTATAATAGATCATACAGGAAAGGTGAGTGAGCAAGTTAAGGTAGCAGTGAAAAAGGCAAATGCAATGTTAGGTATGATAAAAAGAAATATTAAACATAGGAGCAAGGAAGTGATCGTCAAACTGTATAAAGCTTTAGTTAGACCTAGATTGGAGTACTGTGTACAGGTGTGGAGTCCTTATCATAGAGGGGACATAAACATGCTAGAAAGAATACAAAAAAGAGCGACAAAGATGATAGTTGGATTCCAGAATTACAGTTATGAGGAACGACTCAGAAAAACGGGCCTACAGTGTCTCGAAGAGAGAAGAATTCGTGGTGACTTAATACAGGTTTATAAGATGATCAGAGGAATCGATAAATTAGACTATAACAAGTTTTTTAAAATACAGCCACCTACAATAACACGAGGGCATAGCTACAAGCTGATTAAAGAGAGGTCCAGGTTAGATATTAGGAAATATTTTTTTAGTCAGAGAGTGGTGTCTGCTTGGAATGCATTGCCAGGGGAGGTGGTGGAGGCAGGGACAGTTAATGCGTTTAAGAATAAACTGGATGCGCATAGATTTTAGAGCAAGGTGATGTAAATGTAACTGGTTGTATACAGACTCTGTAGGGTCTTCTAAACCAGTATAAAGACGTTAAGTTAAGTTAAGTTAAGTTATATTATAACTTTTTGACTTGAACTTGAGAAGTGAGTGGCAATAGGAGACTACATCTCACGAGATTTCATATATGTGTAATTGGTTAAAGGCACCTATCAGGATATCATGTATGTGTACTCAGGAAGGGTTATAATCGTTTCTCAGTCTGTAAACAAATCTTGCATATGGCAACAAACAGCAACATAATTCAGGCCACAGTATTTGAAGGCCATGTGATGATCATTTTTTCATAATTGTATGCTGAAAACCACACATTGGAATTCCTCGTTTCTGATGGCCTATCTACTTGTACAGGTTTAAATTGTATCAGGACATTATTGATGGTCTTGGTTTTATTTAAAAACTTGTCACTAAGCAACATATTACAAACTAAATGATTGGAAAGGACTGCAGAACGTGGTGTAGTCATCTAATAGAGATAATTTTTGAAAGTGGTTTGGAAATATAGAATTTATTATTTTATAATTCAGAATGATAAAGAAAAAGATAAATTATAATAGAGAAAAACGTAACAGGGGGACATAGGATGTATTCAAGTTGTTGCCTTTGAATACCACTGATGAAGAAGTTTTTTATATGGACTTGTGTTTAACATCAGTAACCTGGTTGTATATTATAACTTTTTGACTTGAACTTGAGAAGTGAGTGGCAATAGGAGACTACATCTCACGAGATTTCATATATGTGTAATTGGTTAAAGGCACCTATCAGGATATCATGTATGTGTACTCAGGAAGGGTTATAATCGTTTATCAGTCTGTAAACAACTATTGCATATGGCAACAAACAGCAACATAATTCAGGCCAGAGTATTTGAAGGCCATGTGATGATAATTTTTTTCATAATTGTATGCTGAAAACCACACATTGGAATTCCTCGTTTCTGATGGCCTATCTACTTGTACAGGTTTAAATTGTATCAGGACATTATTGATGGTCTTGGTTTTATTTAAAAACTTGTCACTAAGCAACATATTACAAACTAAATGATTGGAAAGGACTGCAGAGCATGTTGTAGTCATCTAATAGAGATAATTTTTGAAAGTGGTTTGGAAATATATAATTTATTATTTTATAATTCAGAATGATAAAGAAAAAGATAAATTATAATAGAGAAAAACGTAACAGGGGGACATAGGATGTATTCAAGTTGTTGCCTTTGAATACCACTGATGAAGAAGTTTTTTATATGGACTTGTGTTTAACATCAGTAACCTGGTTGTATATTATAACTTTTTGACTTGAACTTGAGAAGTGAGTGGCAATAGGAGACTACATCTCACGAGATTTCATATATGTGTAATTGGTTAAAGGCACCTATCAGGATATCATGTATGTGTACTCAGGAAGGGTTATAATCGTTTCTCAGTCTGTAAACAAATCTTGCATATGGCAACAAACAGCAACATAATTCAGGCCACAGTATTTGAAGGCCATGTGATGATCATTTTTTCATAATTGTATGCTGAAAACCACACATTGGAATTCCTCGTTTCTGATGGCCTATCTACTTGTACAGGTTTAAATTGTATCAGGACATTATTGATGGTCTTGGTTTTATTTAAAAACTTGTCACTAAGCAACATATTACAAACTAAATGATTGGAAAGGACTGCAGAACGTGGTGTAGTCATCTAATAGAGATAATTTTTGAAAGTGGTTTGGAAATATAGAATTTTTTATTTATAATTGAGAATGATAAAGAAAAAGATAAATTATAATAGAGAAAAACGTAACAGGGGGACATAGGATGTATTCAAGTTGTTGCCTTTGAATACCACTGATGAAGAAGTTTTTTATATGGACTTGTGTTTAACATCAGTAACCTGGTTGTATATTATAACTTTTTGACTTGAACTTGAGAAGTGAGTGGCAATAGGAGACTACATCTCACGAGATTTCATATATGTGTAATTGGTTAAAGGCACCTATCAGGATATCATGTATGTGTACTCAGGAAGGGTTATAATCGTTTCTCAGTCTGTAAACAAATCTTGCATATGGCAACAAACAGCAACATAATTCAGGCCAGAGTATTTGAAGGCCATGTGATGATAATTTTTTTCATAATTGTATGCTGAAAACCACACATTGGAATTCCTCGTTTCTGATGGCTTATCTACTTGTACAGTTTACATTGTATCAGGACATTGTTGATGGTCTTGTTAAGAAAAATGTACACTATTCTACACACTACAGATTAAACGACTAGAAAGGACAACAGCATGAGGTGTAGTGATTTATTAATAGAAATATTTTTGCAAAGGTGGTTTTAAAAGATATAATTTATTATTTAGTCAATTATATGCCGAAGACGGATGTGTCGAACCAAAAGCTGCAAACCAGCAACACAACACATTCCACTCTCCAAACTACATCCTGCACTCTGCTAAGTCCAGAACACATCCGTCTTCAGTAGGGCATAAATATAAAACCTGCAGGGTCACGTGTGGGTACTGTGCTGGAGATTATTAACAGTGAAAGAGTGACCTTACTAGTTTTGAAAGAACACATTGTTCTTGCTTTCCCCTGAGCCTAGCCCTTGGCTTGAAAGGCCACTGAGCTTCCTCGATATTGCAGTGGGAGGAGATCCTCTGAATGACCAACTTTGGGTATTCTGCTCAGAGCTGTGTCAAGGAGTACATGCATTGCTCAAGATCTTTGTTGTTTTAGAGCTGATGAGGCATTAGTCAGGAGCACTATGTTTTCTTTTTGGCTTTCTGCATACTAAATTCTTCATTGCCTCAACTTCATGGAAGTTATTGAAGTTGATTCCCGTTGTTAGTGTTGGAAGGTTGTATGTTACCTCTTCTTTCCGCCACAAGTTTCAATATAACTGCACAAGTAACATTAGAGGCAGCATTTGGTTGTGGCATGTGTATCTATATCGAGAAGCTCTGTCTGTCTTGTGCGATGAAGGCATACTGGAAAGTCTGTTTTTTTATAATTTGGTTAATGAGGTGGTGGATCGACGTGAGCGACATTCAGATGAAGAGTACAACCACCAGGATGACCCGATGCACCTTCATCACCATTCTCAAGATGTGAGGAAAGCTACTGCAACCCACCAGTTACCGCCTTTTCATAGCACACAAAAGTGTAATCTTACCCATTGTGAGTATTCAACAACAAAGTAATTTCTCACACGTCATTCACAATTTCACCATTTTTACTCCTGTCAGCTGAAAGTCACTCCTCCTCCAGACAGTGGCATCAAGGACACTCAAGCTACTTTCCGTGTGGTGATGCTAACCAAATGTCAACAGGAGTTTGAGGCGGATAAGACCACCATCTTTGAAGACCCAGAAGAGAAGAGGAAAAAAATGGAGGCTGAAATTCCAGACAGTGTAAGTATGCTTGTCAAAGTTGTATGATAAAAAAAATCTTTTTTTTTTTAATTTTGAAAACTATTATTGAAGACATGTTTTGTTTTTTCATTTTAAGGATTACATTTTTATATACTGAATGTCTTATACAACGCTAATTGTTTTAAAAAAAATTGTGGAGTTCGTGAATTGTGCAACACAAGTGAATGTGCAACACAAGTGAATGAGATAGATATTTTTCAAAGAGACATGGATGCAGCGGGATTAAGATCAATCTGTATTACAGAGGAAATGGTTTTAAAAAAATTGGAGGGGTTGAAAGTGAATAAATGTCCAGGTCAAGATGGTATTCACCCAAAATTGCTGTATGAAATTAGAAACCAACTAGCAAAACCATTGGCTATATTATGTTCTCAATCACTTACAAAAGGGATTGTTCCACGGGATTGGAAAGATGCAGGAGTGATCCCCTTATTCAAAAAAGGCAAAAAATCAGATCCGGCAAATTATAGACCGGTGAGTTTAACGAGCATAGTCTGTAAATTGTTAGAGTCAATAATCAAAGAAAACATTGTAATGCATTTAGACAAATTTAATCTAATTAGAAATAGTCAGCATGGGTTTACTAGAGGGAGATCATGCTTAACAAATCTATTAGAATTCATGGAGGAGGTTACTAAAATCATAGATAAAGGGGAGCCAGTGGATGTTATTTATCTAGACTTTGCAAAGGCCTTTGATAGAGTACCTCATCAAAGATTATTTCGAAAGTTAAAATCACATGGAATAGGTGGCGAAGTTGCCAAATGGATTGAAAATTGGTTAACGGGAAGAAGGCAGAGGGTGGGCATAAATAAGGAGTACTCTGAGTGGAGTGAAGTGAAAAGTGGTGTGCCACAGGGCTCGGTTTTGGGACCAATTTTGTTCTTGATATATATAAATGATTTGGACATTGATATGAGATCCATGATTGCAAAATTTGCTGATGACACAAAACTATGCAGTAGTGTCTCATCTAAAGCGGAAGTGGATATATTGATGTCGGATTTAGATAAAATTCGAGAATGGTCTGTAAGCTGGCAAATGGAGTTTAATGTAGATAAATGTACAGTCATCCACGTGGGTAGATCCAATATGGAACATAATTACAGAATGGGAGAAAACAATATTAGAAAGATAGATAAGGAAAGGGACCTAGGGGTTATAATAGATCATACAGGAAAGGTGAGTGAGCAAGTTAAGGTAGCAGTGAAAAAGGCAAATGCAATGTTAGGTATGATAAAAAGAACATAGGAGCAAGGAAGTGATCGTCAAACTGTATAAAGCTTTAGTTAGACCTAGATTGGAGTACTGTGTACAGGTGTGGAGTCCTTATCATAGAGGGGACATAAACATGCTAGAAAGAATACAAAAAAGAGCGACAAAGATGATAGTGGGATTCCAGAATTACAGTTATGAGGAACGACTCAGAAAAACCGGCCTACAGTGTCTCGAAGAGAGAAGAATTCGTGGTGACTTAATACAGGTTTATAAGATGATCAGAGGAATCGATAAATTAGACTATAACAAGTTTTTTAAAATACAGCCACCTACAATAACACGAGGGCATAGCTACAAGCTGATTAAAGAGAGGTCCAGGTTAGATATTAGGAAATATTTTTTTAGTCAGAGAGTGGTGTCTGCTTGGAATGCATTGCCAGGGGAGGTGGTGGAGGCAGGGACAGTTAATGCATTTAAGAATAAACTGGATGCGCATAGATTTTAGAGCAAGGTGATGTAAATGTAACTGGTTGTATACAGACTCTGCAGGGTCTTCTAAACCAGTATAAAGATGTTAAGTTAAGTTAACCTGTAGCACTCCAATGTCCTGTCTCTTCTAACCAGCTCGGCCTGCAAAAACGGTGTGCGGAAAAAAATTTTTTTTTTTTGAACGGAGTCACTCCTGACAGCCATTTTTTACTGCTGACTACGCCCTCCATATATACACGATATTTTGCCGGTTAAAGTATCGTATGTGCGATTACAAATGGCTTTTGAACAGTTTTAATTTTGTATACGCCGTTTGGAGCAAGCCAACTTTTTGCGAAAGGGGAAGTAGGTTGTTGAGAAAGATTTTTATCGCGTAGATCTGTTTATTTTGTTTGTTTAAATGAAAGAACTACGTTTGAATTGGAAACTAACAGTTGTGGCGATATTGTAAACACAGTATCGATACGTTGTTGTGGTTTCAATGGTTTTCTATCGAAGCGACTAGGCCTAGTGGTCGAGTCCAAATTTTTCCCGAGATTTTCATAAATTTTCAACTTCATCTTTTTAAATCTCAAAAACTAACAAACATACAACAAAAACAATAACACCCACATGTTCGTTATGCTATTGTGTATCTACACACCAGACAATCATATTTATTGACAAACAAACATAAAAGTTACAAATTTTGAAAGACGACTACCACAGCGACTAATTAAGAAAATTAATTAGGTCAAATTTTGTCACTAATTATGTAGCGTGCCTAAGGTTAAGAACGATATGTAAATCTTACCATTGAGTGTAAATATAATACATTTTGTACTGTTGCTATACAAGACCAGCTTATTTTTTTCTTTCAAAGCTGTATGATAGAAACGTCCCTTATTATTGACAGGGTTATATACTAGTGAAACAATCATTTCCAATGGAATAATATTGTTATCTGATTGAGGCGACATGAAACCTGAGCCCAGTGGAGGCTAGTTTTCACTTTGAATATTATTTGATTGAGGCGACATGAATTCTGAATGGAGAAACAACTTATTTTGCTACACTGTCAAGTCACTGAAAGTATTGGTGATCCTTTCCAGACTTTTGCCCTCCCTCTCTCTCTACTTCCCTTTTTCCCTACTTCATTCCCCCCTCCACCCCTCTCAAATAAACACATTTTCTCTGTGTACATATCCCGGTCACAATGTGTTGCTATAGCTGAAAGGTAAGACGCTTGCTTCTCAAGAAACAAATACAAATAGCTGTTCGAATACCATAAGTTTCAAGCATCCCCTGTGTAGTCTCAATTCCCCACTGGTTGAGGTAGTCTTCTATTCTATAAGGCTTTAGTTGCCTCATAAATGTAGCAGTCATGCTCTTCTTTCACTCTATATTTCTTCTTGTCTACTCTATTTCTCTCTCTCTCTCTCTCCCTCCCTCCCTCCCTCCTCCTTCTTCTTCTTCTACTCCTTTGGTTGTAGAGGTTTTTGTTTAATTATTTCTTGAATATTTGCGTGCAGACACACGGGTATTTGACCTGTCATGTCTTTGTGTGATAGAGGAGGCCGCTTTCATGCCAGCCACTATTAGAAAGGAATTTTGTTATCCTTTGAATATTTGCTAGAACAGTTGCTAACAGCCTGCTATTTTCAACCACCAATGTACACTGGAGTTTATCATCAAATCTCAACTTGCCTGAAGCCAGGGGACGCTTGTTCGGTTCTTGAGGGGTGAGTTCTTTACCTGTTATCAACCCTCACACACACAAACAAACTATCATATTAACTCCTGTCCTGTTTCTTCAACAGCCTGAAAGAGGAGCACAAATAGAAAACACTCTGTACCAAATGAAGATGAGACGCTTGAAGTTCTACGGCAACATCAGGTAGGTTATATTAGAAGATGCCATTCTCAATTTTCATGGTTAGCGGAACCAGAAAAAAAATGCAAAAATAATAACTGCTGGCATGTAATAAGAGATGACTAAGTTGGGTCAATTCTCTCATTCTGTAGAAACTACAAGCACAAGTAAAAGAAGTAAAAACATGTACACCAAGTCGGTCAAGACTAAGGAAGGTTGGACATGGGGCAAGGCTACCACATCTGGCTTTCTCTTTCTCTCTTCTTCTCTCTCCTTCCTCCTCCCCCCCCCCCCCCCCCCCCCCCCCCCCAATAGATGGTTGCTGGTGTGCCTTCTGGCCTGGTACCTCTGTCTTCAGTACCTGTTCTATAGCAAAGTGTGCTCTGGCTGGAGGCTTTAAACTGTGTGTCACTCACTACGGGGATTACGTTGATCCCTCACATTGTTAGCTAGACTCCCATAAAAACAGCCCGTTTTCAGGAAGGGCTACAAGGAAGCTAAGGTGAGGGTCTTGGCCAGTCAATAGTCTTCCTCCCCTAGATTACTGATATAATTGGGTCCATAAATATACAGGTGATATAGATGTTGGCAGCATAGGCTATGAGTATTGTAGTCTGCTTCTCTGCCTCGTTTGTACCCCTATCCCATCTAGAAAGAGAAAGCTCTTTTTCTATACTCCATAGGATATAATAAGCTCCACTATAACCCGACCAACGAGAGAAACCCGTTAAGATTAAAGAATTATTGAAGCAACCTATAGTAGTTGTGACATTTTGAGGTTATCAATGACACTGCAATCAATGAACTAGTGATTCACAGATTGCTTGAAATGATTGAGCAAAAATGCATACAAGCAGCGATCTATGGAAATCATCTATATGCACACCCTTCATTATTTACTGAGGATTGTGCACCTATAGGTCTGTCTGTAGTGCAATAAGAAAGATTCTTAACAGGACAGGACAGCTCACATGTATTTAGTATTTATTTGCTATTCACAGGTTCATCGGAGAGCTGTTTAAGTTGAGCATGCTAACAGAGACCATCATGCACGACTGCATTTACAGATTGCTGAAGGCCAAGGATGACGAGTCTCTGGTTTCCTTATGCAATTTAATCGCTACAGTTGGGCAGGCTTTAGACACAGACAAAGCAAAAGTATATCTCTTTGTTTGTCAATTGCTTTGTCATGTCTCTTTGAGACTTAATGTTGTGTTGGTCAATTAGAGACTTCATTGTACTAGGTCTCTGCTATTTCTGAGGAGATGACCATTATCCTTATGTGTGTTACTTAGTCTCCTCTTTGTTAGTTTCACTATCTTATGTTGGTCATGGAGATATTATATCCTACTTGGTCACCCTTACACATATTGAAGACAACCTGTAATTTACAGTAAGAAACCCTATCAATTCAACAACAAAAGAAGTACATACTTTGCAAGAAGTAGTCAAGATTGCTGTTTAGATAAACAATCAAAGTAATACATTTACAATTGTATATGTGCAGTGTATTGCATGTTTGTTTGATCACAATGCAATTGCAAAAATCCTATCTGGAATCGTATCTCTTTTCTCCTATATCAGACACACCCGGTTATGCCAATACATGCTGTTTATTGTTACTGCTTGAGGCATGTTATTGACTACAGCTGTTTATGTGAAGAAGTGTCACAGTTCAGTTTGCACTGCAAAAATCAGTAAGGGTCTCTGGCTCTTTCTGAACTCAATGTGAATCTTGCTTACCACTTAAAAAGTTTTTTGTTTCTTTTTGGTATTACTACTTGGTAGGCAGTGAAGTGCAGTGTACACCTTTAGCAGTTCTTTCTGAATATCAACCAATGTAGATGGTGGATTTTGTTTTTGAAAATGGGAATCCTTGGGTTTAAAGCCTTCAGTTGTTGCCAAAGTCTTTATGTGTAGTCATTTAAAAATGTCTTGTATGGTTACATAGGTCTGATGCAGATAATTTGTCTTTTCTACAAGGCAGACAAAATGTATATTCATCACCTTTTGTAGATGCTGAAATAATTCCTGGGTTTTCGTTATTTCCCTGTAGGGGAAGTCCCTATTTTAATTGAAAGTGGATGTCCATAAAGCTGTTCTCACTCACATACAAATCTATTAAGACATCCCAGAAACAATATCTGGCAACAGCTTTAGTAAACAATTAATTTAATTAGAGATTATCATAGATAAAATTATGTTTCCATGATCACATTTGTTGATATAGTTTTGCCACATAATTGTTTCTCCTCATTAATTGTGAAAACTTTCATTTAATATTATAAAATAATGTTTGTGACAGGGGTGTCTTGAACTTATGAAACCCACTATACTATTTATATACATAGTATTTACTTGTTTATTTTCCTTTAGGTGTTTTACTGACATCAGGATATTAAGTTAAAACTGTTTCAATTGTTCACACAACCACTGAGTTTAAACTTGTAATATACAATATTTAGTAACTTATGTTTCACATAATTAAATTATCTGTTTATAAATGATGCATTGTATAGAACTAAACTAAGTTTAAAGTATAAGTAGGTGATTATAACATTTAAGCTTATGTGCTCAATGCCATATGAAGTGGATGTTCACAAGAGGGGACGGGTCAATTAAAAGTAGACATGGAGGGTTAAAAAATACCAGATTTTTGTGGATGTCATTTATAGATGATCTTATGGTTACTTTACATTCTTCCTAAGTCTTGCTATGTTATATTGATAAAATATAAATTGATAGACATTATCCTTGGGTGGTTACCTTATCTTCTCTCTGGGTTTCACTATGTTATATTGGTCAATATATGACCAGAGAAAGTTTACACTAAATCTCATTTTGTTTCAGAGTCGAATGGATCATTACTTTTCCCAAATGGCTAAGATTTCAGATGAGCGCAAGTCAAGAATTAAATTCACCCTAAAGGATGCAATTGACCTTAGAAGTGTAAGGAATTTGTTGTACCTTGTAATTACACAATCTCTTATCTGAAAATGAATGTTCAAGCTGATAATAAAAATATGTTTGTCTTCCTTGTTTTTTTTCCTAACCTCTTTACTTTCTGTTACTGGTGAGCCACCACGATAACGAAAAAGCTGTAATTACATTTTTAAAAATATATGTATATTTTTTGCCAGTCTTCTCTTCTTAGATCTTGTTATTTATTCTGTGCAAAATGTCCCATTTATCTGACCTTGAAGAAAGAAGTATTTTTCTAACATTGTTGAGCATTAGGAACTCAAAAGAGGAGGTGATCTGATTTGTATGGGTGTGTTCAAAGCTGGCACTCTGAAGTTGTGTGTATGTATTGGATAGTTCTAGACCAAGAAGATAACACCACAGGGGTTGTTTCTTTCACAAAAAACCACTAGGTCTAGGGTGAAGTAAGAAGAGCCTATCATCATACATCTACTGACTGTATCATAAGACTTTGTCCCAAGACCAAAGAAAAATAGTTGTACTGTATTGAGTTTTACATATAAAAAAATTATTGTATCTAGAGTCCCAAAATATTATGGAGTAAATAAGTTATAAGTGAATCTATTATTCTACATTTGATATCTCCAGAACAACTGGGTTCCACGCAAGGAACAAACAGGTCCAAAGAAGATCGATGAAGTGCATAAAGACTTTCAGCAGGAACAAGCTACAAAACAGTTTCTGCAGTTACAACCTTTGCCACCTCGACAGGAGACTCTTCAACCAAACAATAGACGAAGTAGGCTTCAGCCAGAAATTTACACCACTTTTATTCTTATTTAGTTGCTCTTCTTCTTACCCTGGGGCGTAGAGGTTTTCTAGAAAAAATAACTGGCTATTCTATCTGCTGTTTTCCTCTTATCCTGATTCCATTCCAATCTAGTCCTCAATCTCTTAAAACTGTCTTATGTTGTCATCCCAGGCTGGATTCTTGTCTAAATGCTTGTCTGCCTGCCATGGCAGCTAATTTTCTTTTTTTCTTTGGGCACGACAAACCACAGAAATTCGCTCTGCAAGAGCTGGGTTTTGATATCTCATTGAATATTCTTATTGCGAAGTTTGTCTCTTCTTGTTATTGAACAATTTTAAAAAATATATCTCATTTCTGAGGCTTGGAGCTGGTTTTTCTAAGTTTATGGCATTGTCGATGACTCACGTTAAGTTTATGGTGTTTAGTGCAAAAGCTGTACGCATTGTTACTAGTGATTTGAGAGTGGTTGGCAGAAAATGCGTTCAGTTCAGGACAACCCATAACATCATCTGACAAATTCATGTTGCCAAGGTTCGTGAGATGATGTTTTCCCATCGTTGTCTCACAATTGAAGAAATAGTAGAATAATGCAACATCTTCATAGTATTGTGACACAACATTCTAATGAAAATGTCCTGAGTTGCGGAGAAACAACTGGTTTCTCCACCAGGACAGTTTTTAATTGCTCAGAAATTATTGGCAAAAACAGACAAGGGTACTTCCCTCACGTGTTTTCATAGGACACAGTTCATTCAACAGTATTCTTAAGCTCTTAAATAGCCCTGATTGACAGGGGCTGTTTATGACTGTGATACACATCTTTACAAACACCAAGTTTACTCTCGGAAGTTCCACTTTAAAACAATTACTCGAATAGTGGTTTTATTTTCTATAAACCAATTACATAATTCCTGAAAAAGTCAATTATGTACAAAATATATGATGAAGGTAAAATGATTTTTCTGTCATGAATAATCTGGAATTTCATGCAAAATGCACAGGTTTTACGCCCTGAAGCTTTTCTAACCTATGCTGATTTTCCTTTAGCCTGATAAACAGGATCTTGTTATTAGTACCTAACTTTTGTCTAAGTGCTCTGTAGTTTGCTCTCAAAATCTTTCTTGGATTTGGTTCTTAAACTCAGTTCTAGGACTCAATATCTGTTTTTGATATCTGGTCTCTGCTCTAGGACTCTGGTTATCAGATTCTCTTCACTCTCTCAGTCCATCCACTGAGGCCACTATCCTGATGTCTGTGTTTGCTCTTCTTCTGTCTATCATCTGTGTTGAGTCTCAAACGAAAGTACACTAATTTCAAACAGAATATTTCTGCTTACCTAAGAGCATGTCATCTTGGCCGTCCCTTTTCTCATTTTCCTCCACATTATGCTCATCCACTAGGACCTCTCTCTAGTCTTTTCTTGAATATTGGTTTTATTGTTTTCTTTCACTCTGTGATCTTGTGTGTTCTCCTTCAATACTTGCAAGAGATTTTCTTCCTGTTGGTGCACTGGATTTTCTCTGACTACAGTTTTGTTTTCATCAATCAGTTTGTTGATGTCCCTCCATTGGTCTTTTTTTTATTTCCTCGTATCTGCTTCTTCGTACGCAGTCAGACATCAACCTTAATTTTTTCGAAAAAAGCAGCGGTCATCCTGAGGCTGTCGACACTGTCATAGAGCTTGTCTAGTGTTGCCACTGGTGATGGCCACATCTGGTCCTCGTATGTCGGGCAGTTTTGCAGCAGATGCTCAGCGGTCATTTTATCGGTACCACACGGGCATTCGTCAGTGCCACCTATCTTCAATTTGTTGAATAGGTGGTACCTTAGTCTATTGTGGCCAGTGCGAAGTCTGAAGACCACGACCTGCTCTCTTCTGTTCAACTGGTAATATGCATCGTTTTTGGTGTAGCCAGTATGTTCGGTTTCCCATTTGGTCATGTATCTAGCTCTAATAAGCCGTTTTGACTCTTCGTATGTCATACTAGTATCTGGTTGTGGTAGTCATGCACCTTCTTTTGCCAGTCTGTCTGCCTCCTCGTTGCCTTGTATGTTGCAGTGGGATGGAACCCACTGTACCATTACCCTTTTTGGTGCGGACTGCTGGCATAGTTGACAGAGTGCTGCTCTTAAATGATTAAGTTCAGTGTTTTCCTGGCTTTTTAGTGCTGTGACTACGGCCAAGGCATCTGTAAGCAGGACTATATGGCTTTCATTCCTTTTACCTGTCACCATTTCTTCCACTGCCGCCCTCAGTGCCTCTGCCTCCGCTCTGATTATTTCCTCGTATCTAAAAACTATACTGCCTCTAAACAGCGTTTATCGCAACCTAAGAAAACATTTATCTTGAAAATTATTACTCCTTCCCCAGAATCTTCACAAGTGCAAAAACAATTCAAACGTATGAGATGCTCAACTTTTGAAGAGTGAGGGGATGTGATGTGTAGACTAGGTTTACCTTTAGCACACTATGTCCGATCCCTTCTAACCAACTAGGCCTACAAAAATGGTGTACAGCCATTTTTTACTGCTGAATACGCCCTCCATATATACACGATATTTTGCCGGTTAAAGTATCGTATGTGCGATTACAAATGGCTTTTGAACAGTTTTAATTTTGTATACGCCGTTTGGAGCAAGCCGACTTTTTGCGAAAGGGGAAGTAGGTTGTTGGGAAAGATCTTTATCAAGTAGATCTGTTTATTTTGTTTGTTTAAATGAAAGAACCACGTTTGAATTGGAAACTAACAGTGGTGTCGATATTGTAAACACAGTATCGATATGTTGTGGTTTTCTATCGAAGCAACTAGGCCTAGTGGTCGAGTCCAAATTTTTTCCGAGATTTTCATAAATTTTCAACTTCATCTTTTTGAATCTCAAAAACTAACAAACACACAACAATAACACCCACATGTTCGTTATATTATTGTGTATCTACACGCCAGAAAATCATATTTATTGACAAACAAACATAAAAATTTTGTAAGACGACTACCATAGCGAGAAATTAAGAAAATGAATTAGGTCAAATTTTTTCCAAAAAAACTGGCGTGCTAAAGGTTAAAAAGAGGATTGCCTGCTACTTTGTCACACTTGCTTGACCTGACCTCATGAGATTTGTTATTCTTTTTCACAAACTGAAATCCAGTTTGAAAGGAAGATATCATATCATTGAAGTAATTAACGACAATTCGCAGATGGACCAATGTATAATCTCCCAAAAATACTAACCAGAAGTGGAAACAGAACATTTAGATCAATGCATTAATTAATAGAGTAGGGAAGTAACTAGGAGGAGACTAGGTTTTAGGTAAGCCCATAACAGTTAGTTTTACAGTCCTGGAACTTTTTGAACCACATAGAAGCACGAGTTTAAAAAAATCATTTCTTTACAGAGCGTCAAGATGACAAGCAGCCGGCTGATGATGGATGGAACACTGTCAGCTCTAAACCACAGAGGATAGATGTCTCAAAGATGAAGTTGTCTAAAGTAAGAAACCAGCATTTCTTGTTCATTTATTTTATTTGTAACAAATCAATGCTGACATACCTCCTAGAGATGATAGTGACAATGCCATGTAGCAGGTCCTCACACAATGGCATCTTAGCAGTTACCAGCACCACTAAGGGAGAGTGCAAGCCTTTTACTGCTGACTAGGTTAAATGTCAGCAGGGAAAAGCCTGGAGACTAGAAACCACAGAGTCGCATCTTCTGTGTTTCGAGCAAAAAATCGACAAACTTAATAATAGCCAAATGAAAGTCCAAAATGCGAAATATGGAAGACATATGACTAATGGTTGACCAGATGGATATGAAGAACAGAAAGATAACTTTTGGCTAGCTGGCATCAGGTACTGATCTGCCTGGTTGACTACTAGGATTTCAGTGAACTTTAAAAACAACCGGGAGTGTGTTTCTGTCAAACTTTTTCAGTCTGTTTAATTTGAAAATTCATCTGAAAATCTAAAATCTATGACCAGTATGGCTATATTGAAAATAAAAAAGGAAATTAACACGGGCACATATAGATCAGAAGGAAAGCATGGGAAAAAAACCTACATTACAACCAGAAGACCTTCATCAGAGACACAAAAGAACACAAAAATCAAAACAACCAACACAAAATAGGATGAACGTAGATATATATACATAATATGAATGTGCCTCACTTGGATATGAATTTCGCCTGCCATTTGGATAAGTACCTGTTTATGTTCATTATTAATGTAATGACTTTTTAGTCATTTTATTTGTTATATTCACACATTTGCCTAGGTCAAGAAATTATCAACAGATAGTTTACTTGTCATACTGTTTGAAAAAGTCTTCCACTGAAGCCAATAATTGGCACTTCAATCCTGAGCTCTCTAGGATAATAGTTTTTCTGACTATCTTCATTGTTATCATCAGTCAAACTTTACGGAGTGGGTCGCAACCTAACTGACCTCGAGGAACATTCTTCTCCGCGTCATTAATTTTTATAAATCTATTCTTTAACATCACATCAGTAATTGCAGATTGTTTGTTTGCAGGCAGTGCAACTATGCCAAACTGATGAAGAAGAAAAATTAATGTAGAAGAAACTTTTTCTTTTGAGCATGGTTTCCAACAATTCATTTATTTTGTTTTAAAATTATTTTTTTAAATTTTTGCCTTACTAGCATACAAATTAGTTTTCTATGTCAAGTCTGCACAATTCGTAAAACTGTTCATTTATAAATAAACTGAAGTAGTCGTATGGGACAGCATCAGCATTTAAATTGTGTTTAGGTCCAGAACATTCCATAAGGTCTAAAATTCCTGCAGCAGTATGCTGTTTTGACCAGACTGTTATCTGTCATCAACACTGCTAGGCCCAGCCTTAGTAAAGTCGCTAATAATTTCGATAAACGTTTGTCGATTTCGGTATTCACAGCCTCACTCAACTCCATGTCGAAGCCTAGTGTCTTCTAAATCACTGCATTCAATTTCCACATCGAATTCAGCCGAATCTTCCGAACACCCATCACAGGCGTTGTCATCTCTCAGCGACTGCAGCAAAGAATTCATCGCTTCAAACTCTGTAGTTTTAAAAAAATCACTGAAATTATAAATATTTACTGATTTTTAAAAAATTTGCGAAGAAGGCAACGCACTTCTGTGTAACTGATGTATGTCATTAGTTCAGATCTTGCGCGTTACGCGATTTCGCTAGTACGTAACTGCGAGAGAAGCTGCTATCTAGTGGCATAGATCGGGGTTCTTTTGGCGGGGTAGATGGGCCATAAAGTGTTAAATGTAGTTTTAACTCTGTGCTGGATAAACTCGTAATGCCATAAGCTGCTCACGATAAATAAGTTGCTAAGTTGTTGGAATTAAATTTTACCAAAGTGGTACCTGGGATGTTTTTTTAAAAAACATTTGGGAAAACCAGAAACTTACGATTAAAACCAAGGCCATAGTTTGCATTGCATGTGTCAATAACATGCTCCTAAATGGTAGCGAAACTTGAGCAAACAAGAGCAAAGACTTAAGACCGTCGTTCTACTGTGCCTGTGATAATCCTTGGAATTGTATAGAGAGGCAGAGTAACAAATGCAGAGGTTCACTCTCACATTGGTCTCCCAAGCATGTACACTATTCTTAGGCAGTGAAGACTACGTCGACTTGTCATGTCCGTCACAATGAAAGATGGTTGCGTCCCCAAATAATATTCTTTATGGACAGCTGATGGATGGCAAAAGAATAGTCCGCTGACCGCAGCTGAGGTTTAAAGATATATGTAAGCAGGGCGTGAAGGCACTAGACAATGGGTCTAACATCTTGGGAAGGCGAAGCTGCATACCAACCCAAGTAGAGATTACCCAGAAGAACTGCCTCATGCTGAATGAAAAGAAGCTATTGCAACACGGAGATAGGGCGCAATTCTGCAATGAAAAAACCACTCCAAAGTGGCATTATCCTCTAGTCAGTCATGACTGAAAGGGGCTACTACTATCAGAGGCAGATTCTGGGCCTGCAGTGGTTTGACAGGTTACAAACCTAAGCTTATGGGAGAGAGGACAAAAGGTGGAATAGTAAATCATTGGAAGAAGGAGCCACACATTACGAAATCCCTGTCAAGCTGATAACAACAGACAATCTCTGTTATGGAACCTTGGGGGGGGGGGGGGGGGAAGAGGCATAGAAATGTCAAAGAACATGTGGAGAGGAGACCTAGAGATACATTTTTCAAAAGGAATATGCTGGAAAGAACATGAAAAATAGTACCAGGACAAGTCTGCTTGGAGAGGGTTTTGTTGATGGGCTATGTACCCCAGTATGATAAGGGCAAGAAAAATATCTAGAATTGAAACAATTTTTTTAAACTGCTGCCTACCATATGAGATTCTGGTCCATCAAAAGTGAGAAAATCGTAATCATCGTGTAGAGCTATCAAAAAATGAAATTCCTCAAATTAAATCACAAAACACAAACGCATGTTTCAAAGGTACGTTTCTGTCATAGTTTGTGGTCCAATTTAGGTATTTGCCTCCCGATTTTTTTGCATGCGAGCTAAAGAGGGTCAAGTCTGGCAACAACCAAAGGATATTAGCAGTTAACCGGAATAAAAAGACTTTTCAAGAGTGGCTGTTGTTGATCAAAAGATGCAGATATTGTAGTCCAACTAAAATTAGAACAAACATCTCAGAAGAGACTAAAGAAATAAATGTACTATATTAATGCTCATCCTTCCTGCCTCTTTCATATTCCAACAAACCATCTCTTTCTGTCACTCCAGAATGTTGTAGATGAGAACAGCATTCAACTTGGCCCGGGAGGAGGAATGAACAAACTCTCAATGTGGAGCCGTGGAAGCTTTGGAGGCACCCAGCAGACTCAGGATAATGAAAGGCCTGCAGCCAACAGGTAATAAGAGAACGATATTGTGTGTGAGGGATTGCATCCCCATGTAGGCCCTTTGCCTGGGAGGAAAGTATACTCATATAGACAGTACAGGGAAAAGAATAGGGAGGTAGCTAATTTACTCAATCAGTACTTTGGCACAGTCAACACAAAAGAGACCTGCTCCAAAATCCATGAGTTTTTAGATATTTAGAGCCTATAGATATTTATCAAAGATACATGTATTCAGCGGGATTAAGATCAATCTGTATTACGGAGGAAATGGTTTTTTTTAAATTGTGGAAAGTGGATAAATGTCCAGGTCAAGATGGTATTCATCCAAAATTGCTGTTTGAAAAGAGAGACCAACTAGCAAAACCATTGGCTATATTATGTTCTCAACCACTTGCAAAAGGGATTATTCCATGGGATTGGAAAGATGCAGGAGCCTTATTAAAAAAGGGCAAAAAATCAGATCCAGCGAATTATAGACTGGTGAGTTTAACGAGCATAGTCTGTAAATTGTTAAGAGTCAATAATCAAAGAAAACATTGTAATGCATTTAGACAAATTTAATCTAATTAGAAATAGTCAGCATGGGTTTACTAGAGGGAGATCATGCTTAACCTTTAGTGCACTACGGTCAAGACTCATTCGACCAGGAATCGGAATATTTTTTTTAGTGCCGAATACGTCACCATCTACACACGACATTTTGCTGGTAAAAGTATTATTACAAATGGATTTTGAAGATTTTTCTTCGAACACCTCTAATAACGCCAATTGGGGTAAGCCGACCTTTTGCCAAAGGTAAAGTAGGTTGTTGGAAAAAATCTTTATCGAGTAAATCAGTTTATTTTGTTGTGTTTAGATGAAAGAAATACGTTTGAATTGGAAACTTAACAGTTGTGTTGATATTGTAAACATAGTATCCATACGTTGTGGTTTCCATGGATTTCAATCGGAGCGACTAGGCCTAGCGGTCGAGTCCAAATTTTTTCAGAGATTTCCTTAAATTTTCAACTTCATCTTTTTGAATCTCAGAAACTAACAAACACACGACAAAAAACCTACAAGTTCTGTATTCAATTGTCTCTACACACAAGAATCATTTATTGACAAACAAACAAAACAGCTACAAATCTTCAAAGTCGCCTACTATAGCAAGATATAAATTTGTGCAATTTTCGTTAAAAAAAGAATGTGAAGTGCTAAAGGGGTTAAGAAATCTTTTAGAATTCGTGGAGGTGGTTACTAAAATGATAGAATAAGGGGAGCCAGTGGACCAAAGGGCCTTCGATAGAGTACCTCATCAAAGATTATTTCGAAAGTTAAAATCACATGGAATCATTGGGGAAGTTGCCAATTTTGATCTTGATATATATAAACAATTTGGACATTGATATGGGATCCATGATTGCAAGATTTGCTGATGACACAAAACTATGCAGTAGTATCTCATCTAAAGCAGAAGTGGATATATTGAGGTCGGATTTAGATAAAATTCGAGAATGGTCTGTAAGCTGGCAAATGTTCTATGTAGATAAAGGCTTTTGATAGAGTACCTCATCGATTATTTTAAAAGTTAAAATCACATGGAAAAGATGTGGATGTTGCCGAATGAATTGAAAGTTGGTTAACGGGAAAAGGCAGAGAGTGGACATAAATAAGAAGTACTTGAGTGGTGTGGAGTGTCACGGGCCTTGGTTTTGGAACCGATATTGTTCTTGATATATATATAAATGATTTGGACATTGATATAGGATCCATGATTGATAAATTTGCAGATGGCACAAAACTATGTAGGAGTGCCTCCTCTATAGCAGAGGTGGATATATTGAGGTCGGATTTAGATAAAATTTGAGACTGGTCTAATGGCAAATGGAGTTTAATATTGATAAATGTACAGTCATCCACATTCGTAGATCCAATATGGAACATAATTACAGAATGGGCGAGAACAATATTAGAAGATAGATAAGGAAAGGTACCTAGGGGTTATAATAGATTATACAGGTAAGGTGAGTGAGCAAGTGAAAAAGGCAAATGCAATGTTAGGTATGATAAAAAGAAATATTAAACATAGGAGCAAGGAAGTGAAAATCAAACTGTATAAAGCTTTAGTTAGACCTAGATTGGAGTACTGTGTACAGGTGTGGAGTCCTTATCATAGAGGGGATATAAACATGTTGGAAAGAATACAAGAAAGAGCGACAACGCTGATAGTGGGATTCCAGAATTTCAGTTATGACGAAAGACTCAGAAAAACTTCCTGCAGTTTCTAGAAGAGAGAAGAATTTGAGGTGACTTAAATACAGGTTTATAAGAGGAATGAATAAATTAGACTACAAGTTTCTTTAAAATACAGTCACCCACAAGAACAAGAGGGCATAGCTACAAATTAACTAAAGAAAAGTCCAGATTAGATATTAGGAAATATTTTTTTTGTCAGAGAGTGGTGAATGCTTGGAATACATTGCCACGGGAGGTAGTAGAGGCAAGGACAGTTAATGCATTTAAGAATAAATTGGATGCGCATATCTTTTAGAGCAAGGTAATGTAAATAAAACTGATTGTGTACAGACTCTGCAGTCTTCTAAACCAGTATAAAGACGTTAATAGGACCACTGTACATGTTGGAAAAGACAAATAAATAGTTTTGTGCATGTGGCTATCAACTTCACGTAAAACACAAAATCCTCCACTGCAAGAGTACACAGTGTGTCTTGGAACATGTTTCCTGTATGTTATTCGAAGCTATTCATCTTGCAAAATCACTTTGACGCAAAACAAAAAGAGAAGAATAGCTAAGGGCCGTCCTTAGTGAGGAGAAACGAATGGCACCATTTCATTCGACCATGCATTTTATTAATATTTAGAACATCTATAATATAAAAAAAAATTTATTTTTTTTTAAATCGGGCAAAGATGGCGCCATAACTGGCTGTGAGTCTACATTTCTCTACTGTTTTGGATCATTATGGATGCCGCCAGGACACGGATTTGCCTGGAATTCACACTAGTCTACGACTTACACTTGTGTTCACGGAAACGTGGTGTTGTTTTCCGTCTGGACTTGTTATTTCGTTCTCTTTTTTTTTTGTGATATCTTCCATCCGTTTATCGTGGTCTGGACGCCGGCTAAATGGCACTACGCTTATACCTGTGTCATATTTCACGGGTTAGTTCTGCCGGTTCACCTTCACGAATTTGGCGTGTGGGAATTTTAGATACTACTATGATGAGCTGAATACAGCTGGGGAGAGATGCCAGACTCACTCACACGCTGAGTGTTGTCCATACGACCTCTTGTGGTTATCGAAAAGGCATGACAAACTGCGTTAGATGCCATCCCACCTTTCTACCCTGCGGGTTACATGTTTACAGAAAGGCTTCGGTGGTAACCCTGAGGCAAAATCTGCATCCTATGCTATCTCCAGTCGTCTCGAATGTTTTGCCACTGGCAAAAGGTAGCTTAGGCTCTGTGAGCGAGGTTGACAAAAGGCGCAGTTTCTTCCTCACTTTAATCCAAATCACCGCGCAAGTCACCCATTTCAGCGGACACAGCAAGAGATACGACTGTCCACATGGCTGAACAAAGAGAGTGGTCTTCATCACTTGTGATGGACAACTATTATAATAAGGTGCTTACAACTTATCTAAGTTGGTTACAAAGTGAAGATCATCCAGTCATATTCAACATAGTTCACTTATTGTCCCTCTTTAAAAACCAGTTGTACCAGAGATGGTCGAAACGTTTTGCACTTTAGTATGGAGTCAAGGTAATTACCTGGAAATTGGTGTGAACTTTGGTCCTTCACTGTGTATTCACCCTGCAAGGTGATACACTACTGCCATCTGTTCTTCACCTTCCTGGTGCTTTGATTGTAGAACTCCTCTGTCTGGGTCCAGAACCACGTCTGCAGTTCTGTGATCAAGTCTGGACGTCAGAAAAATGTGCGGTCCTGAAATGTGTCCCGTCCACCATACTCCCCGAACTTGGTACCTAGTGACTTCTTACAGTTCCCAAACGGAGAATCTGCTTCATGGATGTGTTTTTTTTTTCAGTTTCTAAGAATAGAAACCTTGACTCCTTCATACTAAAGTGCAACAAATTTTCAACCATCCATCGTATAGTTCCTCTTCCTTGATATGAGCACCTGGTCTCGTTCGCAATTTTTTTTAAAATTGTTGGGTGGTTTGTCTTTGCATATATGACTAGATGCTTTTTTTCCCTATCCCTTGTCTTACAAATTGAGCTCTCTCACTTGATTTGCATACTTTTGTTCTCTCCTATGATTTACTCTCATGATTATCAAGTTTTATTTGTTTTTGCACAGATTTTCAGCCCTTAGAGGTGAAGAAGATCGCAGAGGCTATCAGAGGTCACCAACTCGAGGGGAGGGTGCATCCACTTCCAGGGGATCTAGACAGGGCTCCTCCACTGGGCATGGGCAAGGCAAGGTCTTGACGAGGTCAAGCCAGGAAGGAGATAGGAGGGATATACCCAGTAGCTCAAGGTTTGTTTTAATATCTATGTATATACATCTTCCTAGTACAAAATCATGTATGTGGCTATTTTTATGAGCCGTTACGATGTGTTCTGCATCTGAGGTTCAGGTATTCATCCGACGTTCAGCATGCATTTGTGTTGAGTATGCTTTCCGTAGCCTACCTGCAAAGCAGTAGTTGTTTGATGTCAGAGGATTCTTCTAGGAAATTACTCTCTCTCTCTCTCTTTCTCTGTGATAAATTTCAAAATGTGTCACGGCGCTGTGCACAAAAATTGTCCATGATTACCTTGGTTATAGGAAAGTTTGTAGCAGATGGGTCTTAAGGCAGCTGATGAGGTAATGGAGATAGTGCAAAATTGGTTAAAGGTCACACGAAAAGAATTTTCTAGAGGGCATCCACAAGCTAGTAGTGGACATGAGGACAAAGTGTATTTGCCAAGCACGGGAACTATGTAGGAAAATAAGACACAAAAATGTGTGGTGTGCACTCTTGTAAAAATGTTAATAATAAAATTGCTGTATGTAAAAATGTGTGTGTGTGCGTACGCGGGGCAACGCAACCCAAAGCTGCGAAGATCATTCTCCACCACCACGTGGTGATCTTGGGTAACTAGCTGCAACTCACCTGTTCGATTCTATTGGAGAAGGGATCGAAGGGGGGTAGGCTAACCTGTTACCCAAAAATGCCATGCTGAAGTCTGATGGACCAAAAATGGCAGTCAAGCTGAAAACTTCTGACACAATGCATTCCGTTCTCTAGACTACATCCTGCTACTTTCAAAGCCCTTTTGAGTACTCTCAGATGTCATAGTCCCCTTACATTTATTTGATTCTTTCCAACAGTGCCACAATCGTGATCGTATAATACCTTTTCAGTGTGTTTATTCGGAGCAAACACCCATTTATGAAAGTCCATACCTTCATCTTCATTGGCTTTTTCCGTCCTTTCAGACAGTAGTAAGTTGTGCTTTGAAAAAGATATACAACTACAGTCCATAACGATAACCAATGTCCCTACCTTAATCATTATTATTTTAGTTGTCTCCATGTTTCAGAGCCATGCAATAGGACAGACTTTACATTAGGGTTGAAGATTTTTGTGTTAGATTTAATTTCTGTTGATTTCCATCAGTATCATTTATTGCATATTTCTTCTAGAACATACCTTCAAACTCAAATAGTTATTCCACACTCATCCGTACATGTTGTCCCTTAGTGAACACTGCTGTCAGGAATGGAGTGTTGGAGACTTCTTCGTACTAGGCCTCACTTTTTTTATAAGATAGGCTGGCGAGTTTACTTCCTCGCTAGCTGCCTTTTATTTTCTAACAGTAAGCCAGGTACCCATATACAGCTATGTGGAGCATGTTGATAATGGGAATCAAACCAGGTACCTTTGAAGTCAGAAGCTAGAATGGGTTGAAGAGTATTCTATCTAGAGGGGTTGGACCACACTGTTAATTGCCTCTTATGGCAGGCTGTCAGTGTGACAGTGGCTCTATTATCATTTCTGTCATACACACACACACACAGAGAGTCCTCCCAAGACCACTCGGACAACAGCATCACTTTAAAGATGTCTTAATTCATTTTCAGATTCACACCAGAAGGAAGGTATCACAATGCAGGCAGGGATGATAGCGGGAACCGTGAGGACTCTCGTCTGCCTGCCGCACCCAGAGGGTATCGTGAGGATGAGAATGTCATGCCACGAAGCATCGGCTCACAGCGTCTCAGCAACGATGCGGTCCTACAGCGATCTGCAGCACCACATTCTTCAGCAGCTGCTGCCATGGCTGTCGGCCATGATGTGAAAAAATTGAAGCCATTATCAGAAGATGAGATGGAGCAGAAAGCAAAGACTATTTTAGAAGAGTATCTGAGTGCCCTAGACCTAGATGTGAGTCAACTGATTTCATTCCTCTCTTCATGTATTTTTAGGCTGGGTTGCAGATTTGTTGCGATACCGACCTCCTAGTCAGTAATCATAAAACACTAGTTCAAACTTCAACAAGGAACAAAGTTTTCTATCAGGGGCGAGGTAACCAAGACCAACAGGTCAAACATACGTCCTTGTGCTCCTGAAAACAGGCATGTTGGAAATCGTCAATTTGATCCTTATAGTGGTGCCTCGCGATGCAATAGGATCTGGTATATAAGAATGCTGCTATAACCCACCTACTGAAGAAACTTCAAGAGTGAAGAATTTGGTACTTATCCTGCACAATACATTATGACTGCCAAGCAAAGTTGTCATTATTTCTTAACCTTATAAATTCCCCTGTCTATCCCTAGCAATGGGTTGTTGTGAATACATTCGCAGTCTGGTTCTTGCCCATGTAATGAAATCTCCAAGTGTTTATTAGTTGTTTGGTTTCGTATGGCAATGAGAGAAGCTTGAAATGGAGCGTCTATGAGGGAAACAGATTTGATTATTTGAGAGCGAACAACATAGTCAAGAATAGTATAAAGTGGTCAGATTATTTGACTTCAGAGGAATAAGCATTAACTCTAACATAGTTGGGTGCAGGACGCTCAAAGATATGATTAAAGGTTTTATTTTGAATGGGTGTGTGGTGTTTGTATTTGATGATTGATCAGGGGGAAATACAGGGTTCTTATCTGGAAAATGGTGCTCTTTTCTCTCATTTGGGAATTAATTGATGCAATTTTTGGGATTAGGGCTAACCATACAAAAAAAAAGGGACTTCTACACCCCCAAAGGGGTAGAAGAAGAGTAACTAAGTGAAGTAATGAATAGACAAAGTGGATGACATTTTGTCACTCCCCATCAGATATGGTCACACAGGTATCACTGGTTCATACATATCTCTCTCTCTCTCTCTCTCTCCTGGTCTTTGTCACTGCAACCATGGCATAAGGCCATCACTACAGTCAACCTCTTTTAGGAAATCTATGCTAAAGCACTTTTTGTGCTATTGCAGTAGTAGTTTCTGCAGCTGTAATACTGGCATATCTGTACGGCCCTTAGAAGGTGTCATCTCATGTCTCCCCTGGTTTGACTTCTGACTCAGATTCAACTATTAGTATATTTGTGGGTGATTGCCTTCTCTGTTCTGACTGTGCTGTTCAACAACAACAAAATGTTGTTGACTGCCTACAGTAAGATTACTCTTTTTCTGCGCTCTGAAAAAGGGCGTTAAGTGGCGGGTTCCAGTAGCTTTCCTCACATTTCAAGTGTGCTGATGAAAGTTGGTCGAGGTCCTCCAATTGGTTGTGCTATGCTTGGCTTCATTGAACTAGCAGGGTCAGGGCAAACATTTACAGAGGACATACTGACATTCAGGACTGGCTCAGATAAGTATGGAATGGTTAAAAACATCCAGGAGACCTTGCAAGCAAATACGCAGTTATGTGAGCTCCCATATCAATCCTAATAAGGCCTGGTGCTGTGCTGCCCCTTGAATAACTATAGTGCACAGGCCGATCTACCAAGCGATACCTTTGATGGAGGTGTCATTAACAGGTACCACATATTTACATTTTTTTAGTAATTTGATCGCATCATCATTTAGGTACTACATCAACGAAACATGCAGGTGACAGCTGGGAGCAGTCAAGACAATGGCAAATACAAACTTGGAACATTGTCATTTCTTTCTCTATCATTAGTTGTTGATTAAGGACTATGCGTACGATGAAGAAGAAGAAGATCATGGACTAGATATTCTCATACTATCAAGATCACAGTGTTATAAGCTGGAATGCATCCAGAAGGAAGGAATGCGACTAGTTCTAGATTACAATAAATAGAACAGAGGTTTTCAAACTTTTTTTTTTGGTCTGCGGCTCCTCTCTGTATTGTATATAAGCAAGTGTACCCACACACAAGCCCAGCACTTTTCTCAAGCCACCGCAATGTACCGTTTGAAAACCTCTGCACCAGAGATATCCTGATTATAACGTTGGGGTACATGCTACGACTTGCGTCTATGACATCCAGACATTGGAGCACACCAAAGTCTATGCGAGTTATCGCAGACAGTAACACTTCAGATATAAAGGGACAAGAATCGAGAAATGGATGTCACAAACAGAGAGAAAAATTGGACAAGTGACTACAGTCGAGGTGATAGTCAAGTGAGAAGAATGTGTCCACACAAGTGAAAGGATGTAACTATGTGCTAACACCCAAGAGAGTGATGCCATCATAAATACTGATGGCCCAATGTTATGAAATAAAAAATCAGGTTGGGGCTACTCTGCTACAATGATAGGTTAGATTGTCATGGAGTAGAGGAGGGCATACAGACAGTAGTGGATTGTAGATGGAGGCATTGACCTCAGCTCTTGAGCGGCTATCTATATATATATATATATATGAGACCTTTTTAACAACGGCTGGCTAGGACATAAGTGTATAATGGTAAGGAAGGAGATATGTGGAAACTCTGAGGCAGTGAGTTATAAACAAAGCATGTTTGTTCATGACAACGCTTTCACAATAAGTATTTATCTATACCATAG
Organism: Ariolimax columbianus; assembly: GCA_036924085.1. NCBI lineage: Eukaryota > Metazoa > Mollusca > Gastropoda > Stylommatophora > Arionidae > Ariolimax > Ariolimax columbianus. The sequence continues at coordinate 71,940,111 of JAVGWX010000005.1, read as the reverse complement.
ATGTATTGAACACAACTATTTGTGCCAAATACTCACTCACTATTTGTATCTGGCCAAATAGTTAAAAACATCTATTCATATTCGGCTGAATAGTAAAAAATCCTGTTTTTGTTTCCCTAGTTACTAGCCACACTTTTTAGTCATCTTTTACAATATGTGTAGAAGGTCACAGTGATCTTATTCTTGTAACCCCATCGGCTGCCGCTCAGGCGTGTCTGTTGATTGATTCCATATAACTCTCTGTTGCCATCAGGAGGCCAAGCTGTGCATGCTGGAGCTGGAAGGTCAAGTTCACCTCAGTGTCTTCATCACTGCCAGCATCAATAAAGTTCTAGAGAGGCCAACTAGGGAGAGGGATCTCACTGGTTTGTTTTTTCATGAGATGGTCAAGCATGGCATGCTTTCCCTGGAGGTGTACTTCAAAGGGTAAATGCTTAACTATTTAGTGCTTCTATTAATCCATTAGGACAATGTTTTTGTTGTTGTTTTTTTAAATTTGTAGTAAATTATTACATTATTGTTAGGTGTAATTTACATATTTCCATTCTGCCAAAGCAGTTGGTGACAGAGTTTACAACCCAAACCAGCCCCCATTTTCATGCCTTTAAAGAACACACATGGTTGTGTTACTTGCCCGCATGTCATCCAAGCCCATTTGGTTCCCTTCCCAAAAGCAGTGTTTAACATCAAAGAGGGTTTCACTAGCAAGTTCCACGACCTCTTTTATTCTATCATCTGTTAACCAGTGTGGCATGACATACACCAGACCAGGGAGACCAGTTTGGAACTGTGTACGTGCTTCCGGCAACACCTCGATGGCATTTATAACAGCTCTGGTTACCCAATCACCAGGCATTTCAATGGTCCTGGGCATCAAGGCAAGATTGATGTCAGTGTCTCTGTCATCGTCTCCTGCTTAACTGAGTATCGCCATTGATTAGAGCTTGAGAATAGACCAACTTTCTCATGGGTTTCCTTCCGCTGCATGGCATCAATATTTTCCATGCTTTTACCTATGCTTTTATCTCCCACCTTTCGATCTGCCCTCTATTTGCCTTTCTTCTTGTTTTCTCTGTTAGGTGCTTTATATGAACACATGTCACCATCTGGTCATGTCCCTTTTGGCTGCTGCAGCTTATTCAGCTTGATCCTACTTTTCTCACTTCATATGCCTTCATGGCCCACCTCTTCCAACCCACGCTTAATTGATCCACTTGTGACCTACAATTGACAAGACCACTCATGTTTCTACATTATATACCAAAGAATGAACTTTGCATTCGAGTTGTAGATTTTTCTTTTTGTGAACTTCATTTCATTTGATTTCTATTTTTTAAAATTCCTAGAGCAATGAAAGTTGCATTCTTATTTTAATATCTGTACCTCCTACTTTGTCTATACTACTACCAAGACATTGTACGTGTATGTCTTAGTCGACCTGTACTTCTATACGGGTAGTTGCTGGGGAGGAGGTGGCCAAGATAGATATATTCATCGACATCTTCTTAGGGTTTTTGAGCATGGGACTGAGTTCTGCAAAGCGCTTGTATATAGCATTAATTATTTTTAGGAGTGTCTCTCCTAATATAATCTGATTGTCATTAGTTGCATTTATTCTCATCTTTGTTTTTCTCTGTGTATATTTTAACTTAACCACAATTGTACATAATTGAACAGAATGTTTTTCATACACATGAGTGGTACCTCAGTTGAAAAGAATTATGCCACTAACCTTCCAAGGTAATAAAAAGTGTCTAAAGAAGGTTGTGATTGGTTTAGCCACCACATCATGTAAAACCATTGCTATTGAAACATCCACACTAGAAGTGATGGGATACATTCTTCCTTTAAAGGTACCAGCTGTAGTACTAGCCTAATACCTCACTTGTAGTGAAAAGACTAATAATTTATTCAGTATAGTAGTTAATGCATTATAGCTCATCTAATAACTTATCTTGTCTCAACTTGCAGCCTAGTTGGCGTCCTGGCCTATGCAGAGGATATTGTGATTGATATCCCCAAGGTTTGGACTTACCTGGCACAGATAATCGTCCCCATGTTGATTGGTGGCTCTGTGTCATGGTCTGCGCTGTCTGCATCTCTGTCTCACGTAAGCAAGAGGGATTGTGCCAAGCTTATAGGGGAGATATTGCTCATAGCCAAGGAGAAAACTGTAAGTTAGCAATGCATTATTAATAATTTGTAAATCTGCATTTCCATGACAGGCATAATTGACCATATACAGTCCAGTGTATTTTTTTTAATGACGTATTTTGAAGTTTTTTAACAATTATTTTCAAAATGAAATTGGGATCAAGATGCTGAGCAGTGCATGAGCTGCAGTGGTCAGCGACTCATAGCTGACTGCTAGTGTCAGGGCCAGCGAACCATAGCTGCCAAGACCCTTCTACACCTCCACGCGGGGATCCTCGATAAAAGGCTGCAGCAGGGCAGACTGGCTAAGGAAAAGGGAGCGAAGAGGAAATGCTAACCCGGTACTCAAAAAATGCCTGCTGAAGTCGGATGTGTTGGACCAAAAGGTGCAAATATCGCAGTCAAGCTGTAAACTACGACAGAACACATTCCATTCTCTGGACTACATTCTGCTACTTAAGCCCTTTCAGTGTTTGGTAGTGGGAGATTGAGAATGAGCCAAGCCAAAATAAAATACATTAATATGAAACTACAAGTAATTGAGTTAACCCATTCAATCCCGGCCGGCGACAGCCACCATGGATATACTGATTTAAATTATTTTTCCTTACGCTTTACTTGTGAATAGACATGCTAAATTTAGCCGTCACGTGACTACCGGTAATGGCGGCTCCCATTGCAGTTTACAGATCATTTCTATCACGTATGGTGTTCGAGCCGTGATTTTTTTTTAAAATGACCTTCAATTTTCTTTAAAACTTGATCTGACGGATACTTATGAGTCAGACTATGGTGGTGAAGAATTTGTTGATGGAGTTGCAGAGAATGAAAACGAGTCAGACGTTGATCGTTGATGAGGAATAAGTTCAGGATTTAGAAGATGAAAGTAGCGACACTGGCCTCACTAGTGATGGCGAATTATCGGTAGAAGACAGTGACGTGACCCACCCCACCCCACAGCCAGGCCACAGTGGTGATAGAGAATGGACAAAGCAACTGAGTATATCAGTATTGAAGGATTTAGTGAGGAAACAGGTCCTGCAGATGACATAGATCTAGATCAAAATTACTCTGCTTTTGATTACCTTTATTTCTACCTCAGAACTTTTTTTGAGTACTGGGCAGAGCAAACCAATGCATATGCCTGCATCAGAATCCTGTTTCTCCTGATAACATGAAGGGCTTTCTTTATGTTAACTATGTGTTTGGGGTTCATTAGTTACCCTCCTACAGTATGGTTTGGTCTACTGATGAACTCTTGAATGTGTCAAGTGTAATGTCAAGAAATAGGTTTGAAAGTATCAGCCATAATTCCAAATTCATTCTACGAGTACAAGATGGACATGACACAATTTTTAAGATTAGACCTCTATTTGATCTTATTCTAGCCAAGTCCAGAGAACTAATAAGGCCTGAACAGGATATTAGTATTGATGAGCTATGGTTGCTATTACAGGAAGACTCCAGTTAAAGAAATGTGTAAAAAACAAACCCTGTCCATGAAGAATTAAAATTTAGTGTGCCACAGGTCCTCATACTAGATACCTCTATAACTTTGAGGTGTATACTGGAAAGTCAGACAAGAAGATGAATGATAGACTAGTTGCAATAAACCAAGGGAGATTGCTTTGCAGCTTTTGACTGACATTTATCAGCAAAATTGACAAGAGTGAAACAGACATTTTATATTGATACATTTTTTTTTCTTTACTTGTTTAATTTTTCGCATCCAACATACATGACTCTCACAAAAAACATGTGCACAGAAGAATACCCGTTCCATTTATCTGTAAACTGGAGTTTGAATCACACAAATAAATTTAAAATTGTATTTGTTATGAATTTTATTGCGCAAACACGTCTCATTTTTGCGGAGTTATTCCCCTTGTCCTGGGGATTCAGTCGAGTTTTTCTGATCAGCTGGGATTGAATGGGTTAATATTTGTATTAATAGCTCTAAAGATACAATTAAATTATCTTTTGACATGAATTATTCATGATAAAAATACACAGGGTCCAACAGAAGTAGTGCACTCTATCGTGAGCTTTTAATCTATACCAAATCTTTTATTACAGAAATATAACCTCACAGAAAATACATAGCACATAATTATATGACACAACACAAACAATCTTCTACAACATTTTAGGTGTAATTTTCAACATGTTGTCTCGTGCAAGACATTCACGTACCCTACCAATCACACTCAAGCAATTATTACATAATTCTACACTAATGTCTGCGAATTTGTCTCGAATATGTCTTTCAATTCATCGTTTTGGGATTTGTTCTTGTACACAAGATCTTTCATGGTGGCGTAAGGTGTGGGTATCGAGCCGACCACTCCTGTGGCCCACGTAGTCTTATCCATCTCCCTTCTAAATGCATGTCCAACCACAAGGTATAATGTGACGGTGCACCATTGTGCTGTACATAAACTCCAACTTCATGTTCAACTCAAGGTCAAAATTCTGTTTGTAATTATTCTGATTGACAGTACCATCAAAGAACATTGGCCTAATTAGAACCTGTGACTGCCCAAAATGTTACTCCTGATAAATTAACATCTGTCTCTAAGATAACATTTGTATTCACATCACTCTAATACACACAATTATGGCAATTTATATTGCTGATTAATTTGAACATATCCTCATCCGACCACCATAACTTGGAAAGTTCTTATTCTCACATAATTTTGCCAAAAATCTTTTAAAAAATTCTAGCTTCCTGTCTGAATCTCCATATTGTAAGGACTGTAACAAACAAGGTATGCAGGGCTTCATTTTCATTTTGTCCAGCAACCTTTGAACACATCACTAATGCTGAGTTTGCCTGATAGACGTTTACTGGATTTTTACTGGATTTCTGAGGGCTTAGCAACAATGATGACTACTTCTGCACCCATTTCTTCTTATGTAGTGGAACTCATCTTCTTGATCGTTTGGCATCATACACACTCCCAGTTGCCTCAAACTTTATGATCGGGCATGTGATGTTGCGACTTTGTGACAAGTCATATGTCAAATTTCTCACTGAATAAATGAGCGGTTACTTCTCCATTGCTATGGTTTTACATAATACAGTTTCACACTGCCGTCCCTAGTTCCGTTGTTTGTTGATGCGCCACTATGAACACAAGGGTTATTAAGTCAACAAGTCCGTCCTGTTGCAATTAAAGTTATGTGCTTACGTATTTTCTATAAGATTTGATATGAAAAAGGGTGTTGGTTACTCGCCATGTGTATTGGTATTTTTGTTGTGCATGAATAGCATTACCATATATTAATTTCTTCCATGTCCCAGTCAAAGTCTATATCAAACATTGAATATCCACATGTACTCCAAATAATTGGTCAAATAAGTAATTTCTTGACTCATAATTCCATCACTCAGAGTGCCAAAAGTTACAAATTTACCAGAAACATAAATAATGTTGACTGGACAGAACTCTTCATTAAACACACTCTGTGCATGCACTGGAAATTCTGCCATACTTACAGTCTGAACAACATGTGTTATATATAAATTGCGGGAGATGCATTTCGACCTGATGGAACGAAAAAGATGAATGAAATTCTAGGTAGATGTCTGTCAATAGTTCTTCCTTGATGTTTCTGTTATTAACCCTTTACAGCTAGATTTTTTGCCAGTCAACCGCAAAAATGTGAATTTCTAAAATCATCTAACGTGTGCACTTACGTTCTGTCATTTCAGGTTTTGAAGTAACTTAGATGTAGGCCAGGTCAGATTTTTGTATAGCGGCAATGTTAGTGTTACTAGTGTAGGGATATATACAACGTTGGAAGACAAAGGAAAAGTTATATGTCGGGTACTTAGAGTCGAAGATAGGCAGGCTCGAATGGAGTGTGATATAAGGACAAACGAGAAGATATTGGAGAAGATAGAAAAGAGGCAGATGAAAATAAAAGGGAAACAGAGAAAGTTGAGGAAATTTTAAAGAAGCTGCAGTCAAGGTCATAAAATTAAACCACTGTCAGTTAGGTATGGGTTGAAGACATAAACAATAGGAATTGGAAAATAAGGGAGATTTTAGTGAGGAAACAGTTGACAAGGCAGGGAAGTATGCAAATATAGGTGAGGGTTCAGTATTGGTAGTAGGAGATTCAATAGTGAGGGAGGTTGGCAGACATTTGTCTAAACAACACATGTTTGAAAGAATGGATATTGGGGGAGCAAAAATTGAGGACATAGAGGGGAGAATAAAGAGGATAGATGACAAAGGAAACAGTCATGTTGTGGTATTGGTAGGAACTAATAATGTAAAGAGAAATTGTACTGAAATAATTATGAATAAATAGAAAAGTCTTGTGGGAACACTTAAGGAAAAAAAGTTTAGAAAGGTCACAATGATGGGCATTTTAGATAGAGCAGATTTGTCAGACTATCTAGATAGCAAGATAATAGGTATAAACTTTAGGTTACAGGTGATGTGTGCGAACATGGGAATGGAATTTATTGATGTGAAAGTAGACAACTAAAATGTTGGACATGAGAGGTTTACATCTAAATGAGATAAGACAGCATGTTGTAGCAAAGTATATGTTTAATCATTGCGTTAGAAATTTAAACTAGTAAAGCCTATGAAGTATGAGACTAAAGATAGGCCTAAAATAGGGTGCTATAGAGGATATAGTCAAAGGGGAGAGTTGGAGTCGGAGGGAAGTGTGAAATAAGTAGTGGATAAGCAAACATTAAAATAATAAAGCAAAAAGTGGAAAAACAACAAACTTACAAACTAAAATGTTTTTGTGCAAATGTGAGAAGCATAGTAAATAAAAGAGAACTGGAACTATCTAGAGGAAGAAAAACCAGATATAATAGGGTTAACAGAATCATGGACATAGGAGGACATTGCAGATGGTGAACTTGAAATAGAGGGATATACAATGTTAAGGAAAGATAGGCTAGTTGGAGACAAGGCTAACGGAGGTGGTGTTTTATTATACTGTATAAATTCTGTTAATATAACGATAAAAGATGATTTATCATGTGGTAATAAAAATGAAAGTGTGTGGGGAGAAATAGAAAGTGGGGGTGAAAAAACAGTGATTGGAGTATGCTATAGATGTCCATCAAGTCAAAAAGAGGAGCTGATTAGTAGCATAGCAAATGCAAGTTAAAGGAAATTATTATTAGTGGAGGATTTCAACTTTCCAAAAATAAAATGGGATATGGCAGAAGCACTTGTAGAGTCAAAACCTTTTGTTAAGTGCATAACTGACAATTTTTTAATTCAACATGTAGAAGCAGCCACCAAAGGCAAAAACACACCTGCCCTAGTTTTTACTACAGAGGAAAATATGATTGAAAACAGTTGGGGAACTGTTTGGCTCAAGTGACCATCAAATCATCCGTTGGGATCTTATTGCAGGGAAAGAAGTAAACATAAACACGCGAACATACGACTACTCTAAGGCAGATGTTAAGAGGATGAAAGAGTCAGCAAACCACATAATCTGGAAAGATATTGTCGGAGGAACAGATGTTGAACAAGAGTGGGAGAGTTTTAAAGCGGTTCTCGAAACACTAAAAGGGGAATGTGTTCCACGTAGGGAGGTAAACCCCAAGCGTAAAAAGTGGATAACTAGATTTGTAGTTAACCTTAAGCACGCTTTGTCCGATCCCTTCTAACCAACTCGGCCTACAAAAACGGTGTACGGAAAAAAAATTTTTTTTTTTTTAACGGAGTCACTCCCGACAGCCATTTTTTACTGCTGAATACGCCCTCCATATATACACAATATTTTGCCGGTTAAAGTATCGTATGTTCGATTACAAATGGTTTTTTGTACAGTTTTAATTTTGTATACGCCGTTTGGAGCAAGCCCACTTTTTGCAAAAGGGGAAGTAGGTTGTTGGGAAAGATCTTTATCGAGTAGATCTGTTTATTTTGTTAGTTTAAATGAAAGAACTACGTTTGAATTGGAAACTAACAGTTGTGTCGATATTGTAAACACAGTATTGATACATTGTTGTGGTTTCCATGGTTTTCTATCGAAGCGACTAGGCCTAGTGGTCGAGTCCAAATTTTTTCCGAGATTTTCATAAATTTTCAACTTCATCTTTTTGAATCTCAAAAACTAACAAACACACAACAATAACACCCACATGTTCGTTATGTTATTGTGTGTCCAAACGCCAGAAAATCATATTTATTGACAAACAAACATAAAAATTTCTAAGATGACTACCATAGCGAGAAATTAAGAAAATTAATTAGGTCAAATTTTTTCCAAAAACTGCTGGCGGGCTGAAGGTTAAATGTAGAAGAGCTAAAAATAAGCATGGAAAAAAATATATAGAGGCAGGCAAATCAATAGAAACATATTTTAAATATTTGGACAAGTAGAACAAAGCTCAGAAAGTGAATAACAGTAAAAATAGACTTTTAAAAAAAACTTGCTCAGAGTATGAGGTATGATAAAAAGAAATATTAAACATAGTAGCAAGGAAGTGATAGTCAAACTGTAGAAAGCGTTAGTTAGACCTAGATTAGAGTACTGTGTATAGGTGGGGAGTCCTTATAGAGGGGATATAAACATGCTGGAAAGAATACAAAAAAAGAGCGTCAAAGCTGATATTTGGATTCCAGACTTACAGTTATGAAGAAAGACAGTGTCTATAAGAGAGAATAATTCGAGGTGACTTAATACAGTTTTATAAGATGATCAGAGGAATGGATAAATTTGACTATAACAAGTTTTTTTTAAAAATACAGCCACCCACGCGAACAAGAGTGCATAGTTACAAATTAACTAAAGAAAGGTCCAGATTAGATATTCAGAAATATTTTTTTAGTCAGAGAGTGGGGAATGCTTGGAATGCATTGTTACGGGAGGTAGTGGAGGCAGAGACAGTTAATGCGTTGAAGAATAAATTGGATGCTCATAGCTTTTAGAGCAAAGTGATGTAAATGAAACTGGTTGTATACAGAGCTGCAGAGTCTTCTAAACCAGTATAAAGATGTTAAATTTTTATAAACTCGTAGGTTCCATGTACGCGCTGAGCAAATAAAAGAACCTTTGCCAGTTGAAAACCGAAAAAAGCTAGCTGTGGCCACTGTCTGGGCAAAAATTTAAAAAGTTATGAAATTCCTATGCAATAGTGGCCTGCATGAAAAATAAAGGAAGATGACTCCCCCATCGTGTAAAGACACAGCAGGCCTGTTTGTATGCACACACAATTGCAATACATACACAAAGAACTCATGGCCCCACACTGGTAGAAGAGGAAGTAGTTCATATACATTTTCTTGGATCATTTGTTTTCCAATTTAGTAAGAACAGAAAATGTTTTCTATCCACAGAGTGAAAGTGAAGTGGCTGAAATGTGGCAAAGTAGTCACATGGACTGGGCAATATTCCTGGATCCCCAGGACAGGCTACAGTTCTTGAAGGACAAGAAGCTGGAATTTACAGTCCAGCCTGTTGATGCTAAGGCATATCTAAAAGTGTCAGACTCCAGTCAGACAGACCTTCAGAAGCTTATGGAAGAAGTTGAGGCCGTTGTGCGCAGGAATGGCTCCAATAATGAAATCTTTGCCTGCATTGATGTAAGTTGTTGATAATTAGTACGTAAGCATGTCTGCAACATGCAGTTCAGTAATGCCAGATAGTTGGAGAAATCTTATACAGATAAGATAGAACCATTGCCACACTGAGAGTATGTTGTAAGAGGCAACTAACATTGCCATTTTACACACAGACAAAAAAACCTGCTGAATGCGTAGTATTCTTCTGGATTTGAAAGAAAGCTCTGGGAACAATATACCATATATAATAAAAGGATTATTCTTTTTGTATTCACTCATTTATGATGAGTTCCCATGTTGAAATTGGCCATTGTTTTGTAGCTCTTCTCTAGCTCCATACATCTTTGGCCAGTGAGTCTTTCTCTACTGTCTATACAGGGCAGTCCTGTATAAAATATGCTATACAGTTTGTTGGCACAGTCTACAGTGGTGAAGCTTGTACATATTAGTTATGCCCTGTTCTGAGGTGAAGAATAGTGATCTGTCAGTCAACAGTGTGGTAGTTGTCACCGGGTTTGGTACTGATCTCTTCTAACAGCCTGGATAGCTTCTTTTTTTCCCTATAAGTATGTGATTTCAATGTCTTCCTGTTTACATTCACATCCCATTTTTGCAAGCCTGTCTGTCAGGCGCACCACAATGGTAAGGTAATCACTGAAGTATGGTTTGTTTACTGACGGTCTAATCAGTTTTCTTTGATATTATTCAGTGTAGCAGATACAAGAATAAAAGTGGATAGCATGGGCAGATGGTTAAGTGATACGGCTCACAACACGAAGGTGTTGGGTCTGATCCTTATCACAGCACCAGCCGTTACCCAGGGGAAGCAAACCCTTAGAAAATGCAGGAGGAAACAGACCCTTACATAAAATGCATGCTGAAGTCGGATGCACTGGGCCGACAGGTGTAAAATAAAAACCACAGTGCAGCGCACACCGCTAGAGAAATAGGAATAGAGAAATAAGGCAAACAGGAAAAAACTAGAATAAAAGAGTCATTCATTTCCCCATGGATTTAAATTTAGAGTAAAGTTGAGATAGTCCCATGGCAGACACTACAGTCTGTGATTGTTGTTGTTGAATTCCCACAATGAGTAGGATTACTCTTTTGTGTGCCCTAAAAAGGAAGTTAAGTGGTGGGTTGTCGTAGTTTTTCTCACATCCCGAGCATGCTGGTAAAGGTGGATCAGGGTCTTCCAGTCGGTTGGATTATGCGTGACTGCATCTGCATGTTGCTCACTACTACAGGGATCACGTTGTTCTCTCACCTTGTTAGCCAGGCTGCCATGGAAAAAAAACCATTTCCAGGAAGGGCTACAAGGAAGCCACGGTGAGAGTCTTATCCATTATGTTTTGCCTGAACCTGACTAACATGTCTGATCAGTATATTTTGCATGACCAGACGTTAGTCTTTCTTCCCACTGTCTGGGATAGTGTTGGGCACTTCATTCTACGAGGTCTCCATTTTTTCTGAGGTGGACTAACCAGTCCACTAAGTTGATCCAATTTACAGCTGTGTAAACTGAAGCATGTTGAGATCTAGTATCTAACTCTTTGGTGCCAGAAGTTTAAAAATCTTCAGTTACGGTCCGATTGTCATAACTAAGCAACACAACGAAACAACGGTGCAAGAAACGGATTTGACCAAATCGGACTGTAACTGATGTTTTACACAACACGGATTCGGATTCCTATCTAATGAGGCCGTAAAGGGTTAATTAATTAAGAATACTGGTCACCCCCACCTAAAAAATAGCTAAGATCTCGTCCAAGAAAGTCTTTAAATTTTATCCTCATCGTCAATAAATGTTATCATACTCAATATCTCATAAATTGTATGTTCACGTTATCTCTGTATATAACATGAAACATTCTTTCATATGCTTTTTCTTTTCAGAAACATGCCAACATTGAGAAGAATGACAAACACTTTACCCGTGCAATCGTGACTGCTATTGTGAATGCCTCGGTTTCACGTAAGTCATTTCAGATCTGGCTTTCTACTTCATTGTTGTTGTTGATTAACTAGGTCATCTGTGCCATTTGCTCTTTCACAATCAATGCCAAGTTGAAGAATTTGCAGGTGTTTTGTAGCTGGTGAGTGGAGCGTGTTGTGTGTTACTAACTGTTGGGGTGCTAGACAATAACTTTCTCTTTCTGTGGCTTGTCCAGGACAAGTGAGCAGCACGTTGCACTGTCTCATATGGATGTGTGCAGTTGCGACAGTTAAGTTTATGTGGAGGGTCTAACTTGTTTATGTATTTGTTAAGTCCGATAAATTCTGTCGTAAGTTATCAAATTCTGCTCTGTTACCAGCGTTGCAGTTTGTTGATGTTGTCATTTTATTTTTGTTTAGATGCGTAATTTATTTATACATGGCACACCAACAAGGTTCAGGCATTCCTCTTTGAAGTAATTTTAAAGTAATAGTTATGCTCTATGGGCGAGAACTAGACAAGATAGGTGGAACAGGAAATCTTAGGAAGAGTATGGTGCTGGATAAGCCACATGCAGTTAAATTATTCACTAATTTGGGCACCACGTTTTCACTATTCTCAAAACCACAATTATCCATCATTCCATGGTAATAGTATTTGCCAAGATTTCTTTAAAGTAGTTTGCTAGTCAATCTCCAAACAGATATTTCATAAATTCGGCCAAATGAGTCATTATATTTTGTTTTAGGCAGATGTCGCAATGACATGTTCTTATGTTGGCTCTTTTATTTTGTCATTACATTTTTCACCTGCATATTGTTTTACTATAATGCTGTAGTCAAGAGGTTAAGGCACTCGCCTCGCTCAATGATGAACGGAAACGTGGGCGATCGAATCCCGCAAGTTTCAAGCGAACCCTTTTCTCACAGGAGGTAAGACCAGAGTGCCTGCATCTCGAGTCACATCCAGTCGTCTTGACCAATAGTCTTGCCACTGATCCAAGGTAACTCGGGACAAGCGTGAGATTGATGACCAGCGCATGTTCTTCCTCACTATAATCCAAATTCAGCACACATCACATTATTAACCTTTAGCGCACTACGGTCAAGTGCTAGCCGACCAAATCGGCCTACAAAAACGGTGTGCTGAAGAAAAAAAATTTTGTTTTTTGAACGGAGCCACTCCCGACAGCCATTTTTTACTGCTGAATATGTCCACCAAATATACACGATATTTTGCTGGTTAAAGTATCGTATGTTCGATTACAAATGACTTTTGAACAGTTTTAATTTTGTATATGCCGTTTGGAGCAAGTCGACTTTTTGCGAAAGGCGAAGTAGGTTGTTGGGAAAGATCTTTATCGAGTAGATCTGTTTATTTTGTTTGTTTAAATGAAAGAACTACATTTGAATTGGAAACTAACAGTTGTGTAGATATTGTAAACACAGTATCGATACGTTGTGGTTTCCATGGTTTTCTATCGAAGCGACTAGGCCTAGTGGTCGAGTTCAAAATTTATATAACTTTATCTGTTTGTAACTCAGAAACTAACAAACACACAATAAAAACAATAACACCCACAAGTTCTTTATTCAATTGTGTTTCTACACACAAGAAAATCATGTTTATTGACAAACAAACAGAAAAGTTACAAATTTTGAAAGTCTATGATCAGAGCGAGAAATAAATGTAATTTAATTCGGTAAGACAATAATTTTCGTCACGTCAGGGCGTGCTAAAGGTTAAGACAAAACCATCTGTTGTTGTGGCCATCTTCGCTTCATGATGGGCAATAACTTTTAAAAAAATTGTTTTACTGGTCATCTGAGTTATATCGAAAAGAGGTAGGACAGACCATTATTTGAAATTTTATTACCCTTGACGTCAAGTCTGTCCGACTGACATTAAAGGTGCATAGCGGTGGCAGTTCTAATCAAACTTAAAAATGAACGACTACGTAGTCTGAACAATACTGCTCTTTAGTTGTAGAGAGTTCTGACTTCAGTAATGTACGGTTAGATACTAACATGACGATCGTGGAATTAGTTTTAGGCGTTTGGAAATGATTTCTTACGTTTTTCACTTGGATTTGAAGATCCGCCAATTGTTGAATGGGGGAGTCAAGTTTCTGCAACTCATTTTTCTGTGGTATATCTGTTTAGATTGTTTATTTAGATACAATAATTAAGTTTATAGTCGAAGTGACAGACATAGACATTGTGACAAACATTGGAAATCCATTGTCTGCGATGTTTTAAATTTTGTCAACTAAGGGACTCTGAAAGTGGGAGAGTCTAAGTGTATTGTTGTTTTTTTTCAGCACTATCACCTGTATTATTTTTTAAATCTCGAAGCTAAACACAAAAACAATACACCAACAAATCTTTTATTCATTTATTTCTCTACTCACATACAAATCATATCAATAGACCATCAAATAAAAATGTTACAGGCTCTCAAATTAACAACCATAGTTAAACAGCGTAACGTCATGAAAAATAATGTAGCGGCAGGGAAATTGTGTCAATTTTGTACATAGAGGTGTTTATTCATTCATAGGTGTCTGTCTTTGCAGACTTTCAGTGCTTTTTTTTTTCTTCCTGAGTAGCCTCTCAGGGTGCAAGCCTGGGCCCTGAATATGGAGACGCTGGGCTGCCCAAACTGCAGGATGCCCCTCTCAGCCTTGCTGGTGTAATCAAAAGGAATGTAAAGCATGACAATTTGGCACCAGCTCTTCTGCAGGAGCCTGAATGTTCACAATTTTGAAACCATCCACCTTAGGTGCTACCACTCCGGATTTTCTGTCTGGGTTTACTCCTGTAGCCCTACCCTCTCCTGAGGTTTCCACAAGGCAGGGGAGTTGTTGCCCACAAATGCTAGTTACTCGAGGCATCCGATGATAACTCATTGTCCCAAGACTAACCAGCACTCTTTGGGATGTGTGGGTTTGTTTGTTTTTTTTTGCGTTCGCCTTATTTTTTCTAATCCCCAAGACGGTGTTCGTTGCACTGTGTTTTTATTTTGCGCCTGTCGGCCCAGTGCATCCGACTTCAGCATGCATTTTATGTAAGGGTCTGCTTCCTCCTGCATTTTCTAAGGGTTTGCTTCCCCGGGGTAACGGCCGGTGCTGTGATGGGGATCGAACCCAGCACCTTCGGATTGTGAGCCGTGCCACTAGGCCACGCCGTCCCCTCGGACATGTGGGTTTAAAATCAGTTCCTCCTCTTCTAGACGAACTGCCTGAACAGGCTAATGAGCTTCGTCTACCCAGGTTTAGAGTCAGCTTGGCTGCCAACCAAGGCTAACGAGCCCAATCTGCCCGCCCAGTTATACGGTCGCGCCCCACAGCAGGCTCTGTAAGAAACGGGGGATCCCTCATGAAGGTGCTTCTGGGGACACAATAATGTAGGAGAGGCCATTGGCATAGAAACTCCTGAATGGCAAGCCGAACAGTAAATCCAGCAGCGATCTCTACACCTAGACGGGTAAAGGTTAAATAATATTAAACTTACTTTTTTTTATATGCATCAGTTCATTTATTGCCATGACCAGGACAATAGATTCACACAAGCCCCTATCTACAATTGTGGAATCTTATAAACTTCTTAAATGATGTAATCCCGCTAGTATGATTAGAACACATTAGACCCACACATGCCCCAGAGGGGTTAAGACTTCAGTCTTCATTGTTGTTTGTTTCGAAAAGGACATTTTATGTTGTCATAGTTTACAGCGAGACTGCAGAATCTACGCCTTTCGGCTTGACACATCCAATTTAAGCATGATACTTTTTTGAACTAGGCAGAAAAGAAATCAACCGGCTACAGACAACTCAAACGAAAACGATCTCAACCCCTGACAGCCCACCAACGAATGTGACAAATCAGACAGACCTCATAAGGCCCCAGGTTGCCAAGAAAACCAGACAAGAGAACGAACACGGATACCACATCTCTGTCTGCACATTCAAATGTTGCTCCATTTGCTCTGCAAAACAAGTCAGTGCTCTCGTCAGTGAGGCAGACAGTCTCACATACGATGTGACAGGTCTATGCAAGACAAAAAGAAGAGAAAAAATGACAGCGCAATGGCACGACGGTACAGGAATATACTTAGGAGCGCGCAAAGCAGGTAGCACGTCAGGCAGTGTTGGCTTCATAGTTGCACCACACATAACTAGCCAAATACAAGATGTACGCTTCATCAACCACCTCCTAACATCTCTATTATACAAGTATACTCCCCAACTGCAGACAAAGAAGAGGAAGAGCATGACATGTTCTATGACCAGCTCATTGACATGCTCAAAGAATGCCACACTTACTACAAACTGGTCATCTGAGACTTCAATGCCATCATTGGGCCTAGGAAATATGGAGAACGATATGTCGGTCCACGGAAATGCGGGCGATAGACTAGCTACTCTGTGTGAGACCCACCACCTCTATCATGGCAACAGCTTTTTTGCAAAGCCCCCACAGAAACGGTGGACCCAGGCCAGACCCAATGAAGAACACCACGACTCGACCACGTACTTTGCAACCACCGAATCGTTACCGACATTAGAGTAGTCATACGTTTCACAGCAGGAAGCGATCACCTCTTCCTGCTCACTTGTCTTCATTTTAACCTGAACCAAGCGTGCAAGAACAAATACCAGTCAAGACAGCAACCAGCCTTTATCTTAGACGTAACTTGTGCAAAGTCACTCGCAATACAATACATAACCTAGGCGAGGACTATGAAAGCATATCAAGCACTATACTAGCGATAAGCAAGGCAAACCAAACCGCAGGACCTAACCACATTACACGCCGCATCTCCACAAGCATTATGGTTCTACTCTCCCAATGCCGCCAGATGGACTGAATACCATCGAACAACAGGACATTCAACACACTAGTAAACTCTGCAGACATAAGGTAAACTCGAACCCACAGAGTTCCGTAAAAGCATCAAACTCTGAATATTAGATAACAAACACGTAATTCCCTGCCTGAAAACTGCCAGGGGAACACGCGTAACGTCATGAAAGAAAATTGAACACTATTAAAATCTTATACAATTCCAATCATCATAACAAGAATCTTACAATTAAAACCAATCCTATGGTTTACAATGAATGTCAACATTCTCCTATTTAGTAGTAAAACTTGCTCACCCTATGCCAAATAAGAGCAAAGGCTTAACACCTTCCATCTGCGGCACCAGTGATTTGTCCTTGAAATTACATAAAGGCACAGAGTGACAAAGGTAGAAATGCATTATCATACCACCCAAGCATGTACACTTTCCTTAGGCAGCGAAGACTATGATAGTCTGGTCATGTTCGTTGCATGGGAGATTATTACATCCCCAAAGATATTCTCTGTGGGCAGTTGATGGCTGGCAAAAGAACAGTCGGGCCACAAAAACAGGTTCATAGATACTGCAGCTTATTCATACCAGTATGTTAGAGCCATGCCCAGTGCCTTCATGTCCTGTTTACACATATCCATGGACCTCATTCTTGGTGGGCCACCACAACTGAGATTTATTGATGTGTGTAAACAGGATATGGAATAATGGATCTGATGAATAATGTATCCTGGGATAAAAAAGCTGCAGTGGAAATGCACGCTGAAGAGTCATGTCTGACTGGGTGAAAAGAAGTTCTTGCAACATGAAGTGATCCACCAGCCACAAGAAAAAAGAAAACCAAAAACTCAGTAGAAAGTTACCACTCCCAGGTTGCAACATCCTACAGACAGTCATGACTGAAATGGGCTACTATACATAACCAGGTCACTAAACCAAGTCCCATCTAACGGGTGATTATTGATTAGATCGACTTCAGTACTTCCCCCCTTATCCATCATACTTAATCCGTTTTTCTTCTTTCACACACACCACCACCACACTAGGTGAGATTTCAATTAAGTAAGCCTTATCTATCTCCTTTCAGCCACCACAAAGAAGCTGAATGAGGATTTATTGAAGTCACATCGAGATGTTCTCCATCGGTACATTAAAAGCAAAACAGACGAACTTCAAGCCCTGTATGCTGTACAGGCACTCATGAATAAACTAGAGCATCCATCAGGTAAGAAGGAAAACTGGGATAATAGATAAGTCGTAGTCAATACTCTTATATTGGTATGTAGAAAATATCTGAGGAAAACACTTAATGCCACCAACAAGGTTTGATCAAATGAGAAATTATGACATTAGAAATATAGACGACTATAGAGTACAGGGTCGGCTGTTAGAGAATATTACACTGTGACAAGGGTGCCAAAGTGTAGTAAGAACAACATGGCCTGCAGGAAGCAATGGAGATAACTGGGATTAGACAAGGGTGTGTGTTGTTGCCACTATTCAACGCATAAGAACAGAATAACGCCGGAGGTCAAAAGATGCATCTACCAAGACAAGCCGAGGAAGAAAGAACAGGCTGATCAGTTAAATGAATTAATTTTTGCAGATGATCAATGCCTACTATATTGAAGACGATTTGCAGCAACATCTGACTGCGCTCAACTCTGTGCGAAAGATACAGTATGAAAATGAACACATCCAAAACTGACTTAAATGCAATTGCATACCAGCTGTTACCATGTTAACATAAACATGTCCACAAAAAGAATGGAATGCTGATCGACAGTATATTCATGCCAACGCTATATTACCAGTGCCAAACGTGGACTTTAAGATAATCTCTAGAGAGAGAAATCACATCATGCGAGATGAGATGGCTCCGGAAAACCATCAACGTAGCTAGAAAAGACAGAATGCAGAGGTGCGAAACATTCGTTGAAGCAAGAACCTACACTGAATACATTGATAAGAAAATCAAGTGGTTCGGCCACCTAATGGGAATGCAACCTGAACAACTACTACTGTGGGCCTAAAAAGCATGGCGATCAGGTTTTTGCAACTGGCACACTTAGAACTAGATGTAAAGGAGATGTTGCAATATTCTAAATCGACATAGGATGACGTCTACTTCAGATACACCTCTGGCCCTGGAAAACTATGACGGCTCAAGTGGATAGGACAAGACAAGAAATATTGACAACTGCTCCTAGTGCTGAATACATAGCAAGACAGGAAATATGATGGGTTTTGTCATCTCTGTTCTGTTAAGAATCAACATCATTGCAATCTGTGGAGACCCATAGGTGCTCAGTCCCTCTCAATAAGTGGTGAATGATGTAGATACAGATGGTTCCCATAGCTCACTGGTTGTACACACTCCTGCTCCATCCTCTTGTGATCCCCTCTCTGCCGGATGCACATATGTTTTCAAAACTTTGCAATCTACATCTCTGATTCATCGATTGCAGTGTCTTCATACAAGAGGTGGCCTTTGATTTATTTCACCTCTATCCATTGCCATAATGAGAGATCACATCCTCAACATAAGGGATATTTTGTAAAAGTTCAGAGAATACAATGTGGGCGTACACACTTGCTTTATAGATTACACAGGCGTTCGACTGTGTGCAACACTGAGTGTTGTGGGGTTCCCAATGCACTTGATTCAATTGATCGAATCACTATACCAGGAACAAGTAGCGGTCAGAATAGTCGGGGAAACATCAGACAAGTTCGAAAGAATGTGAAACAGGAATGTATACTTTTCCCTTCTCTATTCAATATATATGCAGAATCCATGATGAGGAACGTCAAAAACTATAGAAATTATGACAAGTTCGAGCCATTACCAATCAGCGGGAATGAGATACCAGAGCTCATACATAAAGATCACACAGTTATTTTCTCAAAGATATCTGTGGGGCTAGAGTGGATAATGCTGTTGATAAAGCAACACAGCAAAGTCCAAAATCTATAGCTGAATATAAGTAAAACTAAGATAATGAGCTCAGTCAAGGCAAAGACCAAACCTAGTTATTCTAGAACAACAGGGGATTAAGAAAGTCACAAGGAGTACCTTGGCTCAATTATAAGCAACAATGGAGTTTGCCTGAAGGAAGTTAGACGGAGAATGGCTATGACAATGCAGAGGTTAAACAAAATGAGAAACTTATGGCAGAACGCTAAATAAAATGTTGAACATAAAAAACCTGCGAACTTGCATCTTCCTGGTGGCAACATACAGATGTGAAACGTGGATCACCACACGAACATTTAAGAAAAGGATTGAATCTTTTGAACTAAAATGCTTCAGGAGGGCGATGAAAATACCGAGGAAAGCGAAAAGGAAAAATACAGATATCCTAAAAGAACTGGATATCAAGGAAAATTGGTTAGTAAACAATAGCAAAGTTAAAATATTTTGGCCACATCAAATTCCATGACCTGGAGGGTATGATGCCTGGAAAGCACAGCAGTGAGAATCCATTCTTCCCCTTTATTTAAGGTCATCTCATTAGAAGTCAACCTGACCAACTACCACTACATGAATATAGCACAATATCTGGCTAAATCCATGTGGAGGTCCACATGGCAGATTGATAGATTTTTAACAGAAATTTGGCACTAACTCGGGCTTGCAGCGTCTGACACTCTTGACTAGCTCGAGGAATCTTCAGTTTCCTACAATGCTGGACATAATAAGTAATAGTTGCCCATGGCAAGCACAGATGACCGCAGCATCAGACTTATGCTGTGAGATGTCATTTCATTAAACATGTTTAGTCCAATCCTGGCAGGGATCAAGATGCTGAGCTGCAGTGGTCAGCAACCCATAGCTGACTGCTAGCATCAGGGCCAGCGAACCATATCTGCCAAGACCCTTCTACACCTCCATGCGGTGATCCTGGATAACAGGCTGCAGCAGGGCAGACTGGCTAAGAAGGGATCGAAGAGGGAATGCTAACTCGGTACTCAAAAAATGCTTGCTGAAGTCGGATGTGTTGGACCGCAAGGTGCAAATATCGCAGCAAGCTGTAAACTACAACACAACGCATTCTGTTCTCTGGACTACATTCTGCTACTTACCCTTTCAGGGTTTGGTAGTGGGAGATTGAGAACAAACAAAGAAGAAGACAATCCTGGCATAGCAGACTGCTGCATGTGGGACACGCATGAAGGTAACTTCAGACACATAATTATACTCTGTGATGGGAAGTATTCTTAATAAAAATGATTAAATATTAGTATAAAGTGTTATCAATGTGGAAGTCAAAATACGGGCAGGGTACAAAATGTACTGGTCAAAGTCTTAATCTGGCGTATGTTGAACATCTCCGATGGGACAGAAATTAACGTTTTGTGGGCAGTTGGTTGACTGGGTTAAATCAAGCTGTAAAGAATTAAGGAGTCTTTGTAGCATTTTTGCTGGCTACCCTCATGAACCTCTGCCTGTTCACAGTACAGCAACTGCTTGAGGAAGTGCTCATCTAGCATACAAACATATCCCTTCAATTTTATCTTAGCTCTTTATAAAAGTGTATGGATGCTTAACTAATTAGTTTTCTTTCCACTTATGCTGTTGAACATTTAGGGACAACTTGTCCTATACCAAGTGCATTGGGCTGGTTGTTTTTTGCCTGGAAATGTACTCACAGTATCTCCAAGTTTATCATCCATCTCTGAAAGGACTGGTGGAAACTTGTTGTATTCTAACACCCGCCATTTTGTGCATTTGTTTCTTGAGAGTAGGTAAGCAATATATCTCACCTTTAGCGACACCCTCAGACACTAATAACCACAGGCTGACCATTTTATTGTTTTAAAATATATTTAATTGAAAGCGTACAAAAGAGATATAATCTTTTTGTGTCTGGTTGCTTTTACAGGTGTCATAGCCAGTATATTTTCCATGCTGTGCTTTGAGGATGTCATTAGTGAAGATGCCTTCAAGCAGTGGGAAAAGAGCACAGATTCTCAAGAGGCAGAAGGCAGAGGTGCCTGCTCCATGCAGCTGATACAGTTCTTTACGTGGTTACGAGAAAATGAAGAACCGGAAACATCCTGAAGATAGCTTATAGTTAGTAATGGTTTTGACTGTGTAATCTGTATATATTTTTATTGGGGGAAAATGTGAATACTTTACGAGAAGTGAAAATGTTGATCATCATAAAGTTTCAGTTCCCTATGGAGCACATGTCTTCAACAAACGTTTGCAACGTTCCCTTGTCCTTTGTTTTGGTCTCCTCTATATTTATCAATTTTAGGGTTTGTAGTATATCCCAGAGCATACTGACAAAGTGACCTGAGCCCTCCTGGATATAGTACAACACTAAGCTTCTCTGCTCACCATTATAGGGATCACACAGACAATCCTCCACTTTGTTGGCCAAAGTGCATGTTGGGGGTATTGGCCAGTATGTTGCCCCGAATCTAATGGTAGTGACTTAGCCCCTCACAAATTATGTTGCATACTAGTACATCACCAGCCCCTGCATCCTGCCCCACAAAGATCTAGACATAAGTTCCAAAGTGAGTGAAAAGGGAGATAAAAGCAATGCAGTTTCTTTTAGGTTGTCTCTGCCGTACACACAATTAGCCCTCTTTGCAGAAGACCTGTATTGCATCGTTGAGATATAATTTTCATTTAATTGACATGACCGTTTTTGTGGCTTTTAGTTTCTACAGGATGGGGTAGCGAGCCCCATGCCAATAATGTACAGGCTTGTAAAATAATATTTTACATATATTATATATATTATGGTATATAAAATTCTAAAGCCAGATTTTAAAATGTCCAATGTTTGTGTATACTGATGATTTTTCAGGCTAGAATTAACCAAATTCATTATATGTCTAGTATTATAAGAAGGATAGATCATCATAGGCTTCATCAACTTACAATCCCCATCTGGAGTAGTCCATAGCAGTTATAATATGCTGTATAGTGTGTGCATGCAGGCTAGGTTTTTGTCACTTCCTGAAAAAATGGGGAAGGGTGGTACCATAACACACACTGCCGTCCGGGATAAAGGGTTGATGACTTCATTCTATTTGGTCTGAGATGTTCTGTGGCTGGATTGCTAGTTCCTGTCCTGTCTTTATTACCTTTAATTTAGGTACCCATTAACAACTGGATAGACAAGAGCTCTATAAATCCCTTTAGTGACCTCAAAAATGGAAATAAATGGTGAGTCCAAGACCGAGAATTAAACCCAGCCGCTTTGTGGTAAGAGAACAAACCCACTTACTAGTCCACCACTCACTGCTGTTTGTAAAAGAATGTTTTGCTTATTTTGTGAAGGACTCTTGGCTGTGCTCTATGTGACGGAACAGCGGCTGTGCTTATTATTATGTGAAGACAAAAAACTTCATATTTTTCTGTTCCTCAATGTAATTAAATACATGGTGCCTGATTGTGTTTCTCATTTCCCTTATTTTCCATTATTTTAGAACTGTGTTTTTATCCTACATAAATAATTGAATGCAGATTATTGCTCGTTCTGTGAAAGCAGTATCTGTGTCCATTGTTTGCCACTCCAAACCTCTCTTGTCAAGGTTTGAGAAATTATTAATGGAATTGGTATTTTAATAGCCATATAGTAAATCCTGTTGTTGTAGAGACTATTTTTGAGACATTGCTGTGTGTACGAGGTTGCACTTTATGTGAGGTGTTAAAGGCTTTATTGTATGAGGTCTCTATTTGTAAGGTGTAAGATAAAAGAGGAATCTGATAGCAGCTGTTGTGGAAGTAGTTTTAGAGGCTTTTTAGTGCAAGGAATCATGAACTGTGAGATTAAAGAAATTTCCATTGTTAGAGGTTTGATGATTTTGGGGGGGGGGTCCCGTTTCATTGACTGTAAGGTAACAAGACCTAAGTTTTTTTAAGTATCCCATAAAACATTGGTAATTGAAAATGAAGTATAATGGACTTCATTGTTGCTTGTGCTGAATTAACTCTTGATGTTTCTTTCGTAGCGGGTTACAGTAATTTTTCTGATATACTGAGAAGGTTGATCTGGGTTCCTTCTGGCTGTAGTACAATCTGAGGCTCACCATTATGAGGATTACAGTGTAGATTCCCACCTCGTTGACCAGTCTGCTGTGACCCAACCTGTTTCCAGAAGCTCGGCCAGGCACATGAGGTGGGGATCTTGATCAGTATGTTTCACCTTTGGTCCATGCTGAATTTAAAAAAGAACTTTGTCAGATGATGGATCTGACAAAATAGTTAGCGTATATTAAATAAAAGCTGCACCAGTTATTCTGCTCTACCTAATCTTGTTTCAAAGCCAGGTAACACTGAAACACCAATGTTAGATAAGGATATTGGCCTAATCGCACTGATATTTTGACACTGCGAATTCATACCAAATGGGACTGTATAAACAAATATAAACATATGTTGCTGTTGGACAGGTTGTGTTGTGGATTGATTGTACATGTTCTAAAATTTGCCAGGTGGTATAACCTGTTACCTATCCAGCTGCCTTGCCTCTCCGTCAATTTTTACAACCATAACAGTCTCGAAATTCATGAGTGAGTCAACCTCTCTAACCAAATGCTAGCTATATGCCTGTACTGATCATGTACCATTATCACTGATGCTCTCTTTTGTGTGCTTAATTGATTATGTTTACTTGTTCTAACAATTATTGATCATGAAGCTATGTCTGTGTAATGCAGGGACTCTGTACAAATATTTGATATTTTAATTGTACATAATTCATGTACTTCCATAGGACTTTCTTTATTTATGGTGTGAAAATGTGTTATCTGGTCTCAATCTTCATGTCCACCCAGTTTGCTTTTGCTATGTTTGTTTGTTTATGAGTTGTGTATTATTCTGTTCAATACCTTCACAAACATTTTCACACATGAAAAGGTTATGAGAGGTGGAATGAATGGGCCTCTATCTTTACTGTTTGAATCAGGGGTCTCAAATATGCAGCCCATCAAAAAATATATGTGGCCTAACTAACCATATATATTTTTACTTTCTGAAAACGATAGAACCAGTAACTTTCAAAGTATGTCATAAAATGCAACTTAAGGAGGGCTATGTACGGGACTTGCATCCTTATGTAAAACCATTGCTGTGAAACCGCCACTACAGATTCTCAGTTGCGGCCCTCCTGTAAAGGGGCCAGGTGTAGTGGTGGTCCTGTGTTTCACTTGGAGCGAATCAGTCAATTATTCAACCTCAAATGTGACCCACAATATAAATGGTACCACTACTTAAGTTTGAGAAGGGTGTTAAACACCAAAGAGGCTAAATTTATTAAACTTGTATCCCAGTTGTGCTGTGGTACAGTTCTTTGTTTATTTAAATAGCCATTCGTGGTGCCCTTATGCCATGAACATTTGTCTTTGTGCTGCCCTCAGACCATGGGCATTTGTCTTTGTGCTGCTTCAGACTATGGACATGTGTCTTTGTGCTGCCCTCAGACCATGAACATGTGTCTTTGTGCTGCCCTCAGACCATGAACATGTGTCTTTGTGCTGCCCTCAGACCATGGACGTTTGTCTTTGTGCTGCCCTCAGACCATGAACATTTATCTTCATTCTAACCTCACTGTTGTTTCATTTTCTTTGTTTTACATTTGGACTGAGATGTCTTTGCCTTCTGACCTGGCTCATTCAACAAGTCTTTATCCAGGTTAACTTCTCCTAGCATAAGTTCTTCTAGATGAGTTGCCACCTGTGTCCTGCAGACTTATTCTAACCAGAGTATTCTTGATTTAGGTCATCTCTTTTCTTCTCCTTGAGGACAAGTGCTGGGCTTCAGCTGCCAGAAGCTATCTGTTGCTCATGCTTTAGGAGCAATTCACCAGAGTGATCTTGGTTAACAGAATAGGCCAGCTGTTTCCTTCCTTGCATGTCAAGAGAAACACCTAAAGAAGGTTGTGCATAGAGTTTGCAACCTCATCATTCAAAAGCCGCACTGAAAATCACTTAAATCGGGCTCTTTAAAAGCTGGTTTGGGGAGCCAAATGCAGTGTTGTACCTAGATTCAAGAAATTGAGCAATATGGAAAGTTTAGTTGGAAGCAATTATTTAGAACTGATAGCCGATTCTTGATTTCACTCACAGCTATGACAGCATTAGATACCACCGCAGTCACTGTTTGCCATACACCTTCCCCCCTTAGGACCTGCTACAACCAAAAAGACAATCTGGATGTAATATTCTTAGTTACATAAATGTGTGCAAGTGCCCCTGTTTGTCATCCCAAATATGAGAGTCCAGGATCCACACAGTGGTTCTTAGAATGTTATAGCTGAGTTATGGTTAGTGTGTCACATTTTATAAACTGCCATGGAAGGTAGAATTCTATGTGAGTTTTCGGGAGAAAATTTACAGCAAGAAATTATTGTTCATTTTTGTGTCTTTGAAAATACAGGCATGCAATCTCTCATTCTAAATTTTGCAAACAAAAGTTATTTCATAGAGGTTGATCTGCACAACAGAACTCACATTTGACACTAAGCATGTCCCAGTTCTGGAGCCAGCATACATTTTCGTTTGATTGTTTTTCTACCCCTGTGGGGATGTAGAGGTTCTTTTGTACATTCTTTGAATTGAATGTGCAGACAAACAGCTGATCGACTAGTATCTTAGCATGATGCCACCTCCTTTTGGCCTTCATACAGGTCAATATTAGGAATTTCATGACCATTAGAATGTTTGCCCTGGCAGCTGCTAACATCCTACTCTTTTTGATTTTCAACCACCAAGAGTTTTTACATTCTGTGTGTGTAAACAGGACCTCTGAGTTTATCGTCCATCTCCAATAGGACTTGGCACTTGATCTCTTTCCTTGAGCTTGGGGGATGCTGGAAACATGCAGGATTCGAACACCCACCATTTCTTGCTTTTGTTCACTTGTTTCGTGAGAGACGAGCTCCTTACCTCTTAGCATGATATTCAACCAGGCAGATTTTGCCTAATATGAACTAGCCAAAAGCTGTTTTAATTATTACTACAGCATTACGTTGGGCGAAGAGCATCTCAATCTTATTGATGAATCGCCAAGTGGCCACTTACAGTGGTAGGGTTACCAGAACATCACTTTTCATGTCCATCTGTAGTCAGATATGTGCACAATAAGCCTGGCCTATATATTTCCATAGCCAATGTGTGTTTTTTTTTATCATCTGCCATATGTATAACAGACAAATATCAACTACACTTGAGAGTGCTCTCCCTTGTGTAACCAAGGTCTGAGTGGGTAACAAAGAAAAGGGTGACGGTTAAAGGGCTCGATTTCATCGCCGCTGGTTTCCCCATCTGGCTCAGTCTCTCTCAGCAGAACGGTATCCCCGCCTGCCGAGAGCATCGCACAAAGCACGAACCCCGTAGCTCCAGAAAAATTGACATATTAACTGACCGTTCGAAATCGAACCCCGACCGCCTGAATACAAGGCAAACTGCTTCGCCACAGAGACCCCTGAAACAAAGAAAAGTAACACTGTAATCTGGCAGACATATAAGAAAAGAATAAGGAGGGTCGGTCGACATCCAGTAAGCCACAAATAAAAGATCCAGCTTCTGCACCCTGTTAGAGAAGACTCCATGGTAAAAAACAACTTATTGTAGAATATTCTATGCCCTGTTGTAGAATACTACTCATTGTAAAAGACCACACCTCATTGCAGAAGACTCCATGTCCCATTGGAGGATGAAGTAACTAGAGGTGATAAAATACATGAAAAAGTTATGGGAGGTGACACATTTTAAAAGAATTATCCTGCGCACTACATGACAATCAACTTTTATTCCTCAGCACTCTTTTTACTTCCTTTCTCTTTCCATGGATGGTGGATAGTCCACCCTCATGATTTGGAAAGTTCTCCTCTATTAAGAATTGACACAGTTGTAAATGGGTACCTGACATATGACCAAGGAAGTAACCACCATACCTCATAAAAGCTTTGGCTTAGTATACTGAAAACTCTAACAACTTCATTCCCCAACAGTAGTGTATCTACTATGGGACAAACCTTTACTCCTGTCATCTGTAAAAGAAGCTCACTCCGTCTGACAATCCAATCCTAACAACTGAAACGTGTCTGGTCCCATGTTTTGAGATTGCATGCCTGAATGAAGTGCACCCATGAGAATGCTGGCAGATGACTTGAGATGTATTGTGTTTAAGGAAATCTCATATATGTCTGCAGTTTGCTTTCTGACATGGGTTATAACATGCATAATTTTATGCAATTGTACTTTCTTGGTTTTGTAAATAAATTTCAAACATTGAATTTTTAAATATGGAAACAATTTGAGGAAAAAAAATACAAGAAAAAAAAAGAGAAGCCTACATAGTCTTCTTATTTATGTTTGAGGTTGTTATAGATCTGGCAAAGCTGTTCAGTCTGTCGTTGTTAAGGAGTTGTAAAAGATTTATAACTTTTCTCTTTCATCTGTGTGTCATGTTGCACTGCCTCACATTGGTAGGTGTAGTAGTTGTGGTGGCAGTTAGGTTTGTGTGCAGGATCTAACTTGTTTATGTATTTGTTATGTCTGATGTATTCTGTCCTAACTGAGGTTGGGTCAGACTATCTAGATAGCAAAATAATGGATATCAACCTTAGGTTACAGGTGATGTGTACGGACATGGGAATGGAATTTATTGATGTTAAAGTAGACAAAAGTAAAATGTTAGATAGGGGAGGTTTACATCTAAATGAGATAGGACAGCATGTTGTAGCAAAGTATATGTTCTATCATTGTGTTAGAAATTTAAACTAGTAAGGCCTATGAAGTATGAGACTAAAGATAGGCCTACAATAGGGTGCTATAGAGGATGTAGTCAAAGGGGTAAGTTGGTGTCAGGGAAGTGTGAAATACATAGTGGAAAAGCAAACACTACAATGATAAAGCAGAAGCAAAAAGAGGAAAACCAACAACATTACAAACTAAAATGTTTTTGTGCAAATGTGAGAAGCATAGTAAATAAAAGAGAAGAATTGGAACTGTATGTAGAAGAAGAAAAACCAGATATAATAGGATTAACAGAATCATGGACATATGAGGAGATTGCAGATAGTGAACTTGAAATTGAGGGATATACAATGTTAAGGAAAGATAGGATAGTTGGAGACAAGACTAAGGGAGGTGGTGTTTTATTATACTGTATAAATTCTGTTAACCTGTAGCACTCCAATGTCTGATCTCTTCTAACCAGCTCGGCCTGCAAAAACGGTGTGCGGAAAAAAAAAATTTTTTTTTTTGAACGGAGTCACTCCTGACAGCCATTTTTTACTGCTGACTACGTCCTCCATATATACACTATATTTTGCCGGTTAAAGTATCGTATGTGCGATTACAAATGGCTTTTGAACAGTTTTAATTTTGTATACGCCGTTTGGAGCAAGCCGACTTTTTGCGAAAGGGGAAGTAGGTTGTTGAGAAAGATTTTTATCGCGTAGATCTGTTTGTTTAAATGAAAGAACTACGTTTGAATTGGAAACTAACAGTTGTGACGATATTGTAAACACAGTATCGATACGTTGTTGTGGTTTCCATGGTTTTCTATCGAAGCGACTAGGCCTAGTGGTCGAGTCCAAATTTTTCCCGAGATTTTCATAAATTTTCAACTTCATCTTTTTAAATCACACTGCAACATCCAAGGCAACGAGGAGGCAGACAGACTGGCAAAAGAAGGTGCAAGGCTACCACAAACAGATACCAGTATGACGTACGAAGAGTCAAAACGGCTTATCAAAGCCAGGTACATTACCAAATGGGAAACCGAACATACTGGTTACACCAAAAACGATGCCTATTACCAGTTGAACCGAAGAGAGCAGGTCGTTGTCTTCAGACTTCGCACTGGCCACAATAGACTGAGGTACCACCTATTCAACAAATTGAAGATAGGGTGTACCGACGAATGCCCGTGCGGTACTGGTAAAATGACCACTGAACATCTGCTGCAGAACTGCCCGACATACGGGGATCAGAGAGAGCAGATGTGGCCATTGCCAGTGGAACTGCAAGACAAGCTCTATGGTAGTGGCGAGAGTCTCAGGATGACCGCCGCTTTTTTTGAAAAAATAATGGTTACTGTCTGACTGTGTACGCAGAAGAAGAAATCTCAAAAACTAACAAACATACAACAAAAACAATAACACCCACATGTTCGTTATGCTATTGTGTATCTACACGCCAGAAAATCATATTTATTGACAAACAAACATAAAAGTTACAAATTTTGAAAGACGACTACCACGGCGACTAATTAAGAAAATTAATTAGGTCAAATTTTTTTCATAAATTATGTAGCGTGCGTAAGGTTAATATATAACGATCAAAGATTATTTATCATGTAACAAAAATGAAAGTGTATGGGGAGAAATAGAAAGTGGGGGTGAAAAAACAGTGATTGAAGTGTGCTATAGAAGTCCATCAAGTCAAAAAGAGGAAGATGAGGAGCTGATTAGTAGCATAGCAAAGGCAAGTGAAGGGAAATTATTATTAATGGGAGATTTCAACTATCCAGAAATAAAATGGGATATGGCAGAAGCACTCGTAGAGTCAAAACCTTTTGTTAAGTGCCTAACTGACAATTTTTTAATTCAACATGTAGAAGCAGCCACCAGAGGCGAAAACATACTGGACCTAGTTTTTACCACAGAGGAAAATATGACTGAAAACGTTACCGTTGGGGAACTGTTTGGCTCAAGTGACCATCAAATCATCCGTTGGGATCTTATTGCAGGGAAAGAAGTAAACATAAACACGCGAACATACGACTACTCTAAGGCAGATGTTAAGAGGATGAAAGAGGCAGCGAAGCACATAATCTGGAAAGATATTGTCGTAGGAACAGATGTTGAACAGGCGTGGGAAAGTTTTAAAACAGTTCTAGAAACGCTAAAAGAGGAATGTGTTCCATGTAGGGAGGTAAACCCAAAGCGTAAAAAGTGGATAACTAGATTTGTAGTGAAATGTAGAAGAGCAAAAAATAAAGCATGGAAAAAATATATAGAGGCAGGAAAATCAAAAGAAACATATGTAAAATATTTGGAAAAGCAGAACATATCTCAGAAAGCGAATAAAACAGCAAAAGTAGACTTTGAAAAAAAACTTGCTCAGAGGATCAAGACTGACAGTAAAAGCTGCTTCTCTTATGTTAGAAATAAACAAAGAACGAAAGACAAAGTAGGCCCTCTCATAGACAATACAGAGAAAATAATAAGTGAGAATAGGGAGGCAGCTAATCTGCTCAATCAGCACTTTGGCACAGTCTTCACAAAAGAGGACTGCTCCAAGATCCCAGAGGCTATAGATATTTTTCAGAGACATGGATACAGCAGGATTAAGATCAATCTGTATTACAGAGGAAATGGTTTTTAAAAAATTGGAGGGGTTGAAAGTGAATAAATGTCCAGGTCAAGATGGTATTCATCCAAAATTGCTGTATGAAATTAGAGACCAACTAGCAAAACCATTGGCTATATTATGTTCTCAATCACTGACAAAAGGGATTGTTCCACAGGATTGGAAAGGTGCAGGAGTGATCCCCTTATTCAAAAAAGGCAAAAAATCAGATCCAGCAAATTATAGACCGGTGAGTTTAACGAGCATAGTCTGTAAATTGTTAGTCAATAATCAAAGAAAACATTGTAATGCATTTAGACAAATTTAATATAATTAGAAATAGTCATCATGGGTTTACGAGAGGGAGATCATGCTTAACAAATCTATTAGAATTCATGGAGAAGGTTACTAAAATCATAGATAAAGGGGAGCCAGTGTATGTTATTTATCTAGACTTTGCAAAGGCCTTTGATAGAGTACCTCATCAAAGATTATTTCGAAAGTTAAAATCACATGGAATAGGTGGGGAAGTTGCCAAATGGATTGAAAATTGGTTAACGGGAAGAAGGCAGAGGGTGGGCATAAATAAGGAGTACTCTGAGTGGAGTGAAGTGAAAAGTGGTGTGCCACAGGGCTCGGTTTTGGGACCAATTTTGTTCTTGATATATATAAATGATTTGGACATTGATATGAGATCCATGATTGCAAAATTTGCTGATGACACAAAACTATGCAGTAGTGTCTAATCTAAAGTGGAAGTGGATATATTGATGTCGGATTTAGATAAAATTCGAGAATGGTCTGTAAGCTGGCAAATGGAGTTTAATGTAGATACATGTACAGTCATCCACATGGGTAGATCCAATATGGAACATAATTACAGAATGGGAGAGAACAATATTAGAAAGATAGATAAGGAAAAGGACCTAGGGGTTATAATAGATCATACAGGAAAGGTGAGTTAGCAAGTTAAGGTAGCAGTGAAAAAGGCAAATGCAATGTTAGGTATGATAAAAAGAAATATTAAACATAGGAGCAAGGAAGTGATCGTCAAACTGTATAAAGCTTTAGTTAGACTTAGATTGGATTACTGTGTACAGGTGTGGAGTCCTTATCATAGAGGGGACATAAACATGCAAGAAAGAATACAAAAAAAAACGACAAAGATGATAGTGGGATTCCAGAATTACAGTTATGAGGAAAGACTCAGAAAAACCGGCCTACATTGTCTCGAAGAGAGAAGAATTCGTGGTGACTTAATACAGGTTTATAAGATGATCAGAGGAATCGATAAATTAGACTATAACAAGTTTTTTTAAAATACAGCCACCTACAATAACACGAGGGCATAGCTACAAGCTGACTAAAGAGAGGTCCAGGTTAGATATTAGGAAATATTTTTTTAGTCAGAGAGTGGTGTCTGCTTGGAATGCATTGCCAGGGGAGGTAGTGGAGGCAGGGACAGTTAATGCATTTAAGAATAAACTGGATGCGCATAGCTTTTAGAGCAAGGTAGGTGATGTAAATGTAACTGGCTGTATACAGATTCTGCAGGGTCCTCTAAACCAGTATTAAAACTTTAAGTTAAGGTTGAAAAAACAAAATACATCCCAGAGTAGAAGTGACTAAATAAGATGTAAATAGGGTTAAGTAAGATGTAAATAGGGTAGAAGACTCCCCCCCCCCCCCCCCCAGACTAGAAGAGTGACCCTAAGAGTAGAAGAATGACTAAGTAAATAGGGTAGAATATTACCCCTAAGAGTAGAAGAGTGACTAAGTAAATAAGGTGAAAATAGGTTAGAAGACTACCCAGAAGAGTGACTAAGTAAATAAGGTAGATCCCAGTTGATCTTTTGTGCGCGCTGATAAGTGGCTGGTTATAATAAGTAACTTTCCTCACATCCCGAGCAAGCTGATGGTGGACTGTGGTCCTCCGAGCGGTTGTGTTATGCTTGGCTTCATCTGTGTGATTCTCACTACTATGGGGATCACATCCATCGGTCAGACTGCTTTGAAATCAGCATGGAAACTAAGGGATTCATGGATTATTTTGTTATATGAATGACTCAATCATTTTTGACAGCACCGGAAAAAGTCTAGTAGTATACTGAAAGTCTCTTAACAGTTCATTCCCAACCAGAGGTTAAGTTTGCTAGGGAATGCCTTTTACCTTTTGTTTTAATACATTAAACAATCACAAACTTGAGCAGCATAAGAAAAAAACTAATAAAATAAAGTTTCAAAGTTCATTTTTATTGTTGCTAAATAACACAAATTAATTTTACTGACATAATGCATAGAATACAAATGGAATATTCATGCAGAGCAGTATAAAAAGAGAAAATCTTATCAGAAGTGGACCCATAGTCTTCATTATGAAGACTTTCGGGAAGTCTTGTTTCAAAGCACTTTGTGTGTTATTGCAGTTGCAGCTGTTTGTTTTATATGATAAGGTAGAACACCCCGCTTTAGTAACTTTTTACGATATGAAATGGTATATCAAAATCACTAACGTGGAACTGTTGGAAATAACCAGACAGATAATCAGTGGAATATAAGGTGGGAAGGCGCTGGCATTGGATAGCACATAGTTATCTCTAGACTCTGCACATGCCACAACAGATGAGAGAGAGATCATTTATTGCAAAGCAAAGGCCGCCATTCACCGTAGACAATGATGGCATAATTTATTTTGATTGCGCTACTTTTTATCCTCACTCTCGTCTCGTGCCGCCCGACCCTAGTGGCAAGTCAAGGACAAGGCAACTACGAAATGCAGGGGACTCCACATCAAGCACCCGTGGAAAAGACGGCGGAGTCCGGAGTCGAACCCACACCACCTGATCACGAAGCCGACAGCTTAAACATTTCGCCACGGAATTCCTATCATCTATTTAACAACTTAAATATAGGACATACTGAGGAATTAAAATACTGATAAAATGACTGCTGAGCATCTACTACATCGGTGCCCTACATACAAGGCACAGAGAAAGCGCATATGGCCATCACCAATACCCCTTCTGGACAAGTCCTATGGAGATAACAATAACCTTAGATTCACCACTGCTTTCTTTTGGTATATTCAAGTTGACGTGTGGAAGCATAGGTTATAGGGTTTTCTTTCAAATCCACGTTTCTCAGGCGTTTAACATGTTAGTATAGTCTTTTACGACATGCTCTCATTTTGGTAGTAGTCATATTCTCACATCTATGTCACGCAGTGGGAGCCCCCACAGAAACAACTCAGTCAAAACTCTGAGGCTAGTCAATATCATTTATCAGCAGCAAAGTAAAACTACAAAAAGGGCACAGGAAAAGGCAATGTAGGAATGTATAAATATCAAATATTGGCTAATGGAATGATGATTGTGGAATATATAGTCACTGATTGAATTCTGAACATCTAGTGACGTTAACACATGACACACACACCACCAAGCTTTGAAATATAAAAGTATGCCCTCTATCCTGTCGTCTTTTGATCACTAGGGAAATTAATTATTTCCTCATGTATTCCTCTCTCTCAGCAAACTGCGGAAGCTACTGATGGTTTATGTAGCTCATTTGTTGTAAACTTTCTTGTACTCTCACATGCCAAACTCTGCGTAGTGCTAATTTATCTATCGCAATGTCACCCTAATCCGTACCGAATGTACTCAGAACTTCGCACTGGCCACAACAGACTGAGGTACCACCTATTCAACAAATTGAAGATAGGGTGTACCGACGAATGCCCGTGCGGTACTGGTAAAATGACCGCTGAACATCTGCTGCAGAACTGCCCGACATACGAGGATCAGAGAGAGCAGATGTGGCCATTACCAGTGGAACTGCAAGACAAGCTCTATGGCAGTGGCGAGAGCCTCAGGATGACCGCCGCTTTTTTCGAAAAAATAATGGTTACTGTCTGACTGCGTACGAAGAAGAAGTACTCAGAACGGATACTTGTGAAGGATGTCAGCTCTTTCATTGCCCCAAACTCCATCATGGTTAGGACAGTAGATCCATAACTGCCTCGAGGGGTTTGAGACATCTACAGTTGTCATGCACTCATGTATTACCGAGACATTCTCTCAATGTTATGTTCTTCATCATAGACCTATTTATATATTACATCTGACAAAACAGTCTACAGCAGACATGTTAGAAAACTCAACCTTTGTCTCCCCTGGCTGAGACAGACATCTTCAATTATAACCAGAACCCTTGCATTACAATCGTGAGTTCAAGCATCATTTTTAAACCAAGCTGTTGGCCCATTTCAAAAGAAGTGAACAAGTCAATTCAGTGCTACAAAAAGCAATAGCCTGTTAATGGTGAAATGCTTTGAGTGAGAAGACAGACCTCAACGTGGCAAACTACAATGCATTAATTTTCTTAGAAGCTATCTCCACATCCATCGTCAATCACCCCTAACACTTCACATTCAGAGCCGTTACCATCAGCCCCTCTAAGATCATCAAATTCCTCTTCTCTAATAAAGAAATTGGCATTCACTAATTTTTTTCCTACTGTCTTTCTCTTCTTCTTCGGGGTTTGTCCTAAAAAGGATGACGTGTCACAGTATACATCAAGGCTGAGATATCTGTGCCTTTCAGCTCTACGCAATCAGTTTCATCTGGCTTTTTTTTTTGGTACCAGATTTGCCTTTCCACTGTGATCCCTATTCTCAGAGCCTGTTTCCAGAGCAGCCGATTGGAGGTGGAATAGGGTCTTGGTCAGCTATGAGTCACTAGCTGCTGTCAACTTATGTCTAACAATTTATTCAAGACACCTAAATCACCATTACTCTATACACTCATCTTCCATTTTTGTAAGTCAAAATATTTAAATGTCAGATTGTATTTATATATTCTTGTTTATTCAGCTCTCATACACATTTTCAAATGATATATGGTGCTTTATTTACTTTTTTGGCAACTAGAATTCATTTGCAAGCTACCAACAAATTTTTTTTTTTAAAAGACAGCTCAGCTTTACAAACATGCTCTGGTCCATATAAAAAGCTGAAGTCAACCACAAAATGAGCATCTATATGCTGAGCAGAGCACCCAAATCAGATGGATTTTGGTTGCATGCCTCATAAACGCCTCCAAAATCTTCTGCTGTACAGTAAACTCAGGACAGACAAGATGTCATAAGAGGGATAGAAAATGCTCAGACTCATTGAAAGTGTCTCTGAACATAATTTCTGAGGCCCATTGAAAGTGGTAGAGCTTGTCGGAGCATGAAAGGTCTTTACAGCCTTGTTACTTATACTGTTGCTTGTGATGAACAACATTTATATGTGTGACCATCTGATACGAAGTCTGTTTCTCGCATGTTGAGAATGTCACTAAAGAGGTTTGTATATGAAGATAGCAAACTCAAGTAGAACAACCACTATTGATCCCAAGTTATCAGATACAGGCTTCCTGAAAGGGGAGCCAGCTGTAGTGACATTAAGCTTCAGTTGGACAGACGAAGTGAAAGAAGAATATTGGTAAATGTCTGGATGTTATACTCGGGTTACATGCTTCTGGATAGTTGATGAATGTCTACGTTCTAGGTTACACGATCTGAGTTAGATGTCATACTTTAATTAAATTAGATTACTGTACATGTTTGGGGCTAAAGACTAAATGAGCTGACAGCAGCATAGTTTTTGATGAAGGGGAAGAGGATGTATTTTTACACATAGGTAAATGTAGTCCCAGAGTAGACACTGCTGCTAGGAATAATGAAGTGTTAGAGACTTCATTGTACTAGTTCACAGCTTGTTTATGAGGTGGTCAGTTCCCTTCCACGTTGTCTTTCCTTCCCCAACAGTAAGACAGCAACAGACTATGGAAGATGTGTGCTTTTGTTGGGATGTCAAGAGCTACCAGCTAAAGGGGATATATCAGCATCCCCATCCCTAAAAGCTGAGTAGAGTAAACCAAATGGAGTGGTACATCTGGAGTGACAGGTAAATAACAATATTGACTATGGATGGTGTCGCACCATGTAGAAAATATGAGCCACAGTAACAAGAAAAACAAATATGTCTGGACTCCATGATGTCAAGTCAAGTAAAAGGGTATCATTTTTCTGTTAGTAGTGAGTTCTTCCCTTCATCTCGGACACTCTGGTCCGTCGCTGCCTGTCTGTGTTTGGTCATGTGGTTCGACTGTACCGGAAAGTTCCATCTCACCAGATAATATCCAAGTCAGCTAAGTGTAACAACAGTCTCCCGCCGGCTGGCTGGAGGCATCGTCCCCGTTCTACATGACTCCGACAGATAGCAGCCTCCCCTTCGGCATTGAACAAATTTTGGCTACAAGCCTCAGCAGTTGGACATGGTAGTGGTCGATCGACACAGAGGGTCCTAGATGCCTAGGTGAACATTATTATTGTTTTTAGTTAGTTAAAGGCTGGTTGGTTTCCTTATTGCGGTTTATCTTTGTTCGTTTTCTGACTTAGACTGCAATGACTCAAACAAAGGGAGCAGTCAGCACAAGGCTCTGTATACTTCCGTACAGTTTATCATGTAAAAGGACATTGGTTGCCGCTATATACTTTGCTTTTCACTTGTGTATGACGAGCAGAACTGCTGTAGGTGTTTCGCTGTCAAGGGGACAGTGCCACAGGTACATAGATCCATAGTGCCAATATTAAATTTATTGTAAAGATATCTCAGTCTGTTGGGCCTCATGCGTAGCTGGAAGATGATCTCGTTTGGATAGTTGGTGGTAGGGCATTATTTTCTATATGACCAAGGTGGTCTCTTTTCCATTTTGATCAGAATGTAACATTGATTACTGTCTGCGGATTATTAAATCTGGAAAAGGAAGTAGACGGGTTTCACTAAATGTCTCTATGGCCGCTACCATTACACAAACTCCCAGCTCCTTTCCTTCTAGGGGTGGAACTGTTCTTACTAAAAGAAGAAAACGCAAGGTACCAGTCTCTAGTTGGGAGCCACAGTAGTGCATTGGCTGCCCAGCCTAGTGATCTAGGTTAAATCCCTAATTGGTGCAGGATATGTCATCTGCCGCAAACAGCTCCGGGGTTGATTCAGTCTTAAAAATTGGGTGCGAGATACAGTATGAGAAGAAAAGGCAGCTGGCACGGTGCTGACCAGATCACTCTGAGCGTGCAGTTGGTCAAGAAAATATGGGCCTAACATAATATTCCCAATATGCCACACAGCATGTAAATAGGATCTTTACTACTACCAGTCTTTGGTGACGCAGATCAAGAATCAACTATTTTTATTCAAGTTGATAAAACCTATCAACATTTTCTATTGCTATTAAATTGTAAAACACTATTAAAACTATTATCCAATCAAATATATATGTACTATATAGACATATTATTTGGAGTGCACTTTTTGTGTCAGACATTCTTACTTAAAGCGAAAATTGTGAATGCAACATAAATCACTGAGTAGCATTGTTTTAGGGCAAGGTAAACTCTGAAAGCAGATGTTCTTAGTTTGACCCATTCTTCGTCATGAGGTGTCACCCTTGAGTGGGTCCCAACTCAGGATCCAGTCGTTTCTGTCGCGGGCGCGTTTTGTCCAGTGTGATAATAGTATGTCTGTTTTGGGGTCGTGAATGTAGGGAATCTCGCCAGCGAGTTAGGGGCCGTCCCCGAGATCTCTTTTTGTCGCGCGGGTACCACATGGTGGTTATGGTACTGCATCTTTTATCTTGATAGATGACCAGCCCAGCGGTGTTTCGAATGGTTGACGTACTGTAGGACATCCTTGATGTGTGACATTCTACGGATGTCGCTATTGTGTAGTTCGCTCTGCCGCTGTTGTCTGAGTATGCCCACGAGGCATCTTTCGAGAGATGCGTGTGCTGTTCTCAGTTGGTTTCTCTGCTGCTTTGGTTAGAGACCAGGTTTCGCTACCATAGTAGAGCGCTGGCAGGACTACCGAGTCGAAGATGTCCGCACGTAGTCTGGTGTCCTTTGTGGCATCTGTTGCTGTCATGATGGAGTTGAAGGCTGCCCAGCCCACCCGTTTCCGTCTGGTTTTATGTTGTTCTCCATGCTGAGGAGTCTTCCCAGATAGACATATTCATCAGCGTTCTCCATGGGCATTCCACTCAAGAGTATTGGGTTGGGCTCTGCGAAACAGTTGCTCAAAGCTCTGGTTTTCCGTAGGTTCTAATGACCGCAGCATCCAGAGGCGTCTCTGTGATGAGGACAATGTCATCTGCGAATCTGTAGTTTGTGTTAAATGTGCATCTAGATAGACAGATGGATTAATCCTAAGCAGATGTGCAAGGACAAAATTCATAATATCGC
Organism: Ariolimax columbianus; assembly: GCA_036924085.1. Lineage (NCBI taxonomy): Eukaryota > Metazoa > Mollusca > Gastropoda > Stylommatophora > Arionidae > Ariolimax > Ariolimax columbianus. The sequence goes on along the minus strand of JAVGWX010000005.1, from coordinate 71,901,000 downwards.
AGCTCAGCTGTAAAATACTGCAAAATACAACTTTACGATCACAAAAACAGTTAACTAAGATAAGAATTAACTCAATGAATACAAGCTTTGCGTTAACAGTAAATTTGATTCATATATATATATTGTCTCTAGTGCGTTCCTTTTGCAAATATATGTAAAAAATTGTTTGATATCCATTGAGACAGGTTAAATATATGGAACCCAGTTGGATCTCAGGGAACAAAGCATAGGGCCATTGCAAAAGTTGACTAAGTATGGTTGTGCATGGGGCTAGTGTGGTGTCTGATTAGTGTAGTGATAGAGCATTCACTTTCCATGACAAAGGTATGGGGTTCAACTCCTGCTACCAGCACAATCCAGTTAACTCAACTGTAAAGGGATTCATTTGTAAACTAGTACCTGACCTACAGTCAGAGAACGAAAGACAGTGAGGAAAGGAACTGGCCACCCACAAGCTGTGGCACAGTACAACGAAGTCTCTAACACTTCATTCCCTACGGCAGTGCCTATGGGAATGATTTTTAAAAATTGGGACTAGCAACCTCATCATATAACAGATAATGCTAGCGAAAACACTGCGTGAACATCCAGAAGTGCTTTGAACCAGGCTTCCTGGTTGGAGGTCAGCTGCAGTGGTGGCACTATGCTTTATATTGATGGGAATATGGACAAAAAGAAGAATATATGACACATACTAAGTAAAAGTAGTCTCACTGCAGACTATTCTGTCATGGATGAAGTGTTAGACTTCATTGTAGTAGGTCAGCTTTTAATGAGATGGTGGTGGCCAATTCTCTTCCTCGCTACCTTTTCTTACCTAACAATAACCTAGGTATCCATTTACAGCAGGGTCGGTAATGGGAGTCTAAGCCAGTGTCTTTGCCGTGATAAGTGAGTGTTCTACAACTACCAGAGTGTATAGAAAGTGGGGATTGGAACCTGACAGCCCTGTCGTAAGAAGTGAGCTCTCTAGCACTCAGTGACATACAATACATTACTAAATCTGTATATTTCATTAGTATCTGAGTATGACAGAAACAAGGGTCATAACAAAATAGAAAACATAAATTTAATGCCAGAATAAAGTGGCAAGAAGCATATTCAAAGAAGTGAACAATTTTGGAACTTTCTTAACAGAAGGTAGATTTTAAAATAAAGAAATATACAGCAGGGACCACAGTGGGGAGGATAAATCTGTCCTTTGACAGTTAGCATTGATCTCATGCTGTACTTATCCTCATCCAGTCCTTGTTCCATGTTCTACTGCTAGGATTAATGGGAGTTTGTGACCATGCTGCTCCTGAACCACATACCTTGTCCTCATGCAGCTTTGATTAATGGAGTTTGTGAGGAGCGCGTGGCTGAATGTTTCGAGGCCTGCCTGCCAACAAGGAGGGCTGCGGTTCGAATCCCCGGTATGGCATATGTTGTTTTTCAGTTAGGGGTGAAATAAACAAACATAGCCAGCACACGACGTGGTGACAGCAGTGGCGAAGCGGTATGTAGTCCTCAGCCTTCAAAACCCCTCAACTACCCCAGCAATGGGAAACATGTCGTATGGCAGTGTTTTTTGTTGTGGTCATTTGACCATGCCCTCATGCAACCTTTTGATTAATGGGGTTTGTGGTCATGTAGTCATTTGACCATGTCCTTATGTGACCCTTTGATCTTCTTCAAACGCTGTCAGACGTCAACCTGTATTTTTTCGAAAAAAGCAGCGGTCACCCTGAGGCTGTCGACACTGCCATAGAGCTTGTCTAGAGTTGGCACTGGTGATGGCCACATCTGCTTTCTCTGATCCTCGTATGTCGGGCAGTTTTGCAGCAAATGTTCAGCGGTCATTTTCCCGGTACCACACGAGCATTCGCCAGTGCCACCTATTTTCAATTTGTTGAATAAGTGGTACCTCAGTCTATTGTGGCCAGTGCAAAGTCTGAAGACCACGACCTGCTCTCTTCTGTTCAGCTGGTAATAGGCATCGTTTTTTGTGTAGCCAGTATGTTCTGTTTCCCATTTGGTCATGTATCTAGCTCTAATAAGCCTTTTTGACTCTGTATGTCACACTCGTATCTGGTTGTGGTAGTCTTGCACCTTCTTTTGCCAGTCTGTCTGCCTCCTTGTTGCCTTGGATGTTACAGTGGGATGGAACCCACTGTACCACTACTCTTTTTGGTGCGGACTGCTGGCATAGTTGACAGAGTACTGCTCTTAAATCATTAAGTTCAGTATTTTTCTGGCTTTTTAGTGCTCTGACTACGGCCAGGGCATCTGTAAGCAGGACTATATGGCTTTCATTCCTTTTACCTGTCACCATTTCTTCTACTGCAGCCCTCAGTGCCTCTGCTCTGAAATTGCTTGTGTATTTTCCAGTTGCCACTGATAGTGTTATTTCTCTGCCATTTTGTAGGCTCAGGAATACCCCTGCCCCTCCGTTCTGTGTTGTTTGTTACAGAACCGTTGGTGTATGCATGGGTCCAGTCCATGCTTGGGTAGTTTTTCGTTATGTACCTCAGGGCTGTATCTCTTCTTTCTTTTTCAGTCTGGCTGTTTTTGTTTCCAATACCTGGTATATTTTCTACCACCTCTGGAAATATATGCTGCCTCCAGGTAGGTTTTCGTGCAGTAGGGATGGGCTTTGGTGTTGTTAGTGCGTTCATAGGGTCTTCGTTCATCTTTGCTTTCGCTATTTCTGCAAAGTTTCTCCGCTTTAGTTTCCCATTTGCAAAATTGTTTAGTCTCTGGTGCATTGAATGGTCCGTCAGTCTTCGGAGTTTCTCTGATTGCTGCTGGCTCTGCAGTCTCTTCTGTGGGTCATGGATTGCAGTTTTGTAATCTATTCAAGCTCTACAATTGATGTTGACTTCATGCCTCCTGTTATAACTCTCATGGCTTGGTTTTGAAGTTTGCTAATTTTAATCGAAGTTCGCCTTTGCTGCTGTTGTCCATGCCGCAATGCCATACTCGAGAACTGGTCTCACTCTTCCAGTGTACAGTTTCTTTAGTATACTTTCGTCTGTTCCCCAGCTTGTGCCAGCAAGTTTCCTCATGATTGCCATTCTTTCTCTGGATCTCATTCGGTTTCTCTCGATCTGACTTTTCCATGTCATGCCCCGATCAAATGTGACTCCCAGGTAGTTTGGGTTGTCGTTTGGCCGCAGGTATTTGCCGTTAAGACTTATTTTGGTGTTTTGGGGTTTGTTTGAAAGGACCCTTTGATCAATGGAGTCTGTGGTCATTTGACCATGTCCTTATGTGACCCTTTGATCAATGTAGTCTGGTCTTTTGATTCATTTGACTAATGGAGTTTGTGGTCATATAGTAATTGACCATGTCCTTATGCGACCCTTTGATTATGATCATGTGTTCCTTGGTCCACATACCTATTTTTGTGTGGTCCTTGTCCGTATGTGACCCATGGATCAAGTACTCGTGCGACCCTTTGATAAATTCAGTTTCTGATCGTGTAGTCCTTGGACCATGTCCTTCTGTATTTCTTAGACCATGAACCTTTCTTTATGCAGCTCTCAGATTTCAGAACCTTAATGGGGAAAATTGTTCAATTTGAAAAATAAGTACAAATATAAGTTAAACGATAGCTCTGAGTAAATATCCTTTAATTATAGCATTTAATGTTATTTTGTTGTAACCGCCTGAGTCAGCGCACAAAATGTCAGCCATAACTATCAAGTATGACATTACACAAAAGTAATTTGTCTGATTACTTCCTTCTGCTGATTTGAATCCACATCGGTTTCCACAGAAACCATTGAGATTGTCTGGCCACCCATGTCACCTGTGCCACAAAGCTCCTTGATTGATTGGACGTGATACTTTACTGCCTCGACTCCAAATGCCATACCAGCTTTCATCCGACTTGCCGCAGAGCTTCCAGAGTCAACGATGTTTTGGACATACACACTGCTGCTTTCTTTAATGGATTGTACATTCTTTCGCATGCGTTCCATCTTGCGACCAACGCCATATCGAAGTTTTCCTCTGGCTTCTTCAAACGAGTCAAATATACCATGAGACAGCCATCCCCCGTGGGCCTCACCTAAGTCATCACACTTTTCTAATGACTCTGATGTGTCTAACTCATCAACACACACCAAAAGTGAAGAGTCTGGACTGTAATCATCTGATTTTCTTTCATCGGAATCGTGTTTGCTCATCGAGACATCAAACGAACAAGTGGAATTATTTTCAGGTGGCCGTGCAGATGACGGCTTCGAAAATATAGGTACAATAAAATATAATTTGTGCTTTAGCCAGATGACCATCATCTTAATAAAACCAACAATAAATCCAAAAATCAGAAAACCAGAAGCACAATATCCTCCCATGAAAAGGCTGTTGATGACAACGGTCTTCAGTGCAGAGGTAACTAACAGGCTTATGTCTGCCGAGGCATTTCCAGCAATGTTGAAAGCTAAACAGGTGTAGTTCCCAGACATACTGCCACGAATTTGGCTGATAACTAAATCATTGTTGGGTGTTAACCTAATTGATGACACCAAGAAGACATTAGACTCTTTATATTCTCTGTAAGTGTAAATCTTTTCGTCTTTTTCGAGTTGCCTTCCCTGGCTGTGCAGTAAGAGATCTGAACCACCAAAAAACTTGTCTTTCCATGGAGTTATCCACATGATAGATGGATCAGGGTATCCATTAGCTTGGCACTGAAGGGTGATGGAACTGGTACCAAGTAAATCCTTATGGCTGGAAGGAAAGCTAATGATGTTGTTGGGAACTGTGCATGAAAACTCTGACTTATCCACATGTGATATGCGTCTTCCATTCCAGTTCTGAGGGGTAAAACAGACAGTTGCTAGGGAATTTACTAGAACATCATTCAAATTGGGCATAAGGGTGAACAAGTTACTCATAGCACATGAACACTCCAATGGATTCTCTGATATATCTAAAGACGAGATATTTTTCCAGAGGTATACATCTGTTCCATTGACATCTGTAACTATAATTGGTAAAATATTGCCACGGAGGTTTAGACTCTTCAGGGAGGCAGAATGGGGAATATATAATGAAGAGAATTCTTTTATTCTGTTGTATTCAAGTCCAAGATATTTCAAACTTGGTACATGTGAAAATGACCCCAATGATAACACACTCAAATAGTTAAAGCCAATATGTAAAATTTTAAGGGAAGTTAATCCCTTAAATACTTCCGGTTCAAAAGCTGATATGAAATTATGGGAAAGGTCAAGCTCCTGCAAATATTCAAGTCCTATGAATACATTAGCTGGCATGGATCTGATTCCATTTGAGCTGACATTTAACAAAGAGTCAATGCGGAGACCATAGAACAAATTTTCTGTAATCATTAAAGACGTATTTGACAGATCTAACCGTCGCAACGTTGGCAAGGCTTTTAATCCCTCTGATATGTTGCTAAAATCTGCAAGAATCTTCAAATCTATTTCAGGCGACTGAATGGAATAATCCCTTATCTGTTTGCATGTGAGTGCCCAGTCATTATGAGTAGACATTGAGCATATAATACTTGATTCCATGGAACTGTCTGATGTGCAGATGCATCGATGTGGACAATAATTCTCCTCGGGAGTGATGGCCAGCTTAGAAGACAAGAATGCTGTTTGCAGTGCCATCACATATAAGATGAGGAGGGCTGTGCTTGGTGACACCATTTTTGGAAAAGTGGAATGCTTGTTATTCATCTGTAAAGACAAGAAACCATAGGTAATAATATTAAATATAGAGGATTTGCTTACTTACTGAGTGGTAACCAGGATCAAAGAATAGGACCACTGAAACCTTTCTAGCATGTCATAAAAGGGTTAATACTTTTCCTGTAGGCATCGGGTGGCACAAAAACATCAGTTGCAGTTTGATTATGTAAATATTTGTATCTAACACTGGTGTTTCACTGCATCGCTCAGTTACAATCATCAGAGCTTAAAATAACAAACAATGGCTGAAAATCTGCGCATGCTCAGCTTTCGTTTAATGTTTTGTTCTTGACAATCAACCTATATTTATATATACGTCAAATGTTTTAAGATTTATTTACCGTGTAATGGAATTTTACTGCAAGAACTGAGAAATTATTTATTATTTTATCAGATCAAAGATCGCACATATGGATTACATATAGATATTCAATACAAACCCTTTTCATACTTTGACTTCTGGTGTGAAGTCGGACACGTGAAAGGTAATAATATCGCAGTCAAGATTCTGCTACTTGCAAAGACCTTTTCAGGACTTGGTAGTGGGAGATTGAGATCGAACAAAGAAGATTACTTTGACTGGAACACAGAAGAAAGGGACTGTAGTAATAGAATTACACAGAAATACACCTGACATGGTGAAAAGAAACAAAAAAAAGTACACCATATTTTCTTCTCCACATTAATGGCATTTAATACTTCATGCCATAGATAGTTTTTAACTTTGTGTCTTTAAAATCTGTAAATCAAAAATTGTTGCCTAGTTTGTTAAATATTAATCAATTTTATTTTGAAAAAAAAACTAGGACACAAGAGTTGTAGCACTTGCTTTGGACTGTATGACACAAATCTGCAAAATAGATCAGACTGTAAAGAGTTAATGTAGGGGTCAAATGCAGTGTCTGACCAAGACCTCAATAACTGGGAGCAAAAGGGCATAAAGAGAACTTAATTGATTTTGTTACTCCTCTTCTAGCGGAATGCACATCAGCAGCTCCAAAACAAAAACCATGGTGATCGCCAGAGATGAGAAGAGACATCAGATAATCCTGGGAACAAAAGCACTGGAGCAGGTCAGCAACTTCAAATATCTAGAAGTGGTAATAGACAGCAGGGGAGGAATCAAAGAGGAGTTAACTGCACGAAGAGCAGCAGCTGGTAGACTTTTCCATGCAATAAACAGAGGTTTCCTCAGTAGAAGAGAAATAAGCAGGAAAACAAAGATGGATGTATACTGCTCGACCTCTGTGCTTGTCCTGACATATGGATGTGAGTCATGGGCAATGACTACAGCCCAAGAAAGGCAACTACAAACTTCAGAAATGAGGTACCTAAGAAAGGCGATTCAGGTGACAAAAAGGAACAAGATCCGTAACCAGACAATACGTAGCAATCTCGAAGTTCAACTCCTGCAGACACGAGTGGAGCAGTCCCAACTACAGTGGTTTGGCCATGTCTGTAGAATGGAAGAAGATCGGATACCAAGGCGGTCATGCGAGATAAAAAGTCAAGGACACATACCCCCGGGACATCCCAAAGTATGTTATGAAGACAATATATGACAGTCCCTAAGTGACCCAGAGCTGGATTGGAAAGAGGCCAGGAAAAAGGCAGCGGATAGAACAGTGTGGCGTTCTGACAAACTCTACAGTAAGTACTCCTCTTCTAACATGGGGTGTAGAGGTCCTTGTAAAGTATAGTTTCTACAGGAAAGGTAGCTGGTCTCATGCCTCGCCTTCCTTAGTCCCCTCTTACAACATGCATGGCAGGTTACAGTGTAATTAGTTTTTGCTACTGTTTCAGACTCAGGTAATACACAAATGATTAAACGATTTCATGTGTATAAAATAACAAACAAAAAAGACCTTGTAAAGATTAACTCCATTTGTTGAAGCAAGGCCCAAGATTACATTTGGCCCCCATAACCAGATTATCACCCCAGTGGATCCCTGAACTCTTTGATAGAGAGGAAAGAAAAGTACCACTGCATCTCCATTCGTGTCATAAAAGGCATAAGACTAGCAATCTCATAATGTAAACAGGGGGACGGTGTGGCCTAGTGGTTAAGTGGCACGGCTCACAACCAGAAGGTGCTGGGTTCGATCCCCATCACAGCACCGGCCGTTACCCCGGGGAAGCAAACCCTTAGAAAATGCAGGAGGAAGCAGACCCTTACATAAAATGCATGCTGAAGTCGGATGCACTGGGTCGACAGGCACAAAATAAAAACCACAGTGTAACGCACACACGTCTTGGGGAATAGATAAATAAGGCGAACGCAAAAAAAAAAAAAATTCAGTAAACAAATTTCTACAGAAACCACCACTGCAAAAGGACGCAAAATGATTTGGTTCAGGCTTCCAGAAGAAGACCAAATGTAGAGGTGGCCCTAAACTATGGATGTGAAAAAGAGTTAAGAAGAAGAGCCAGCTTTCAGGAAAACCTGACTGCAGTGGCTTATCGAGCTGATTATTCTAAAATCTTTTACATGCTGAATAAATCCTCTATTGTAGATGGCATTACACAGATCAGTGATTGTATCTACACTGACATTCCTCTAGAGTTTCTATATTTATTTTATCTGTACCTATTGCTTTCCCATTGCTCATACCTTTTATTACTTTCTCTACTTCTGATCTGCAAATGTTGGGGTCATCATTATTAAATGTTGATAGTTATTGTCATCAGTTTTCTTATGTACGGTAATCCATCATATGCTTCCTACATCTTTCTCATCAAGCAAGACGTCTCCATTCTTGTTCTTAATGCATCCTGCTACCTTAGCCAACCTTGTTGGGTCTGAAAAATGCTTTATATTATTTCTGCATGCAATAGCTTACATACTGCACTTCTTTCCGATGTCTCCTATTATCTTTCATTTTGATTCTGTCAACTGGAGTCTTTTTTTTATCTTTCCTTTTGCTTATCCAGCTTATGATGTTTGTCATCCATACTTGACAGCTCTGCTCTGATGCACCATTTTAAGCAATGTGCAATCAATCCATGGCTGACGAGCTGGATATCAGCATATTCTAATAGAGAGATTAATTACACTCTGCTTTGGATCTTGGACGTCAGAGATGAGACAAATATGCCCAGGACTGCCGCAAGGTGATGTTCAACATCTACACAATAAAGATAACCACCATTCAACCCATAGGGCCAATTTTAAAATTAACATTTACAAATGTCATCCTGATGTACAGGATAGAACTGGCTCAGATAGGCATGAGATGGTCAAAGACATCCAGGAGACTTTGCAGACTCCCAGCTCTGTCCAAACAAGGCCTTCATGATGTGGTGTTCTTTGAATAACTCTAGTGAAGGCTGACCTACTGGAAATAAACCTTTGATGGGTGTGCCATTGACAGGTTGAAATACCTTGAGGTAACCTTTGATCATAGCCTCTCTTATAGATACCACATCAACCAGGCCATACAGAGATGCAAGCAAGGTATGTGAGCACTCAAGACCACGGCAGCGGCATGGGGGGAGAAAGAACAAGAAAGGATGAAGCAGAAGTGTGTACAACCAACAAGCTGCAGAAGCCATCAGGGTCAGTGTCCACGTCCTTTGCCATTTACTGAGAAATACTTGGCATCTATCGGTATGTCAGGAGTGTAGTGAAGTTTATTCTTAGGAACAAGACAGAACTTGACAGCTTTCATTACAGAGTAATTATTTTATATATATATTAAAGGGCGATATGAAAAGTTTTACCTCCAGCATTATAACTATGACACAGTGTTCGGAGCCATGTGACAACTAAGTGAAAAAATCTCTAATGAAGTGACTATAGGGGCATGTAGTGGTGTGCACCTGGAACATGCCACACACACACAGCAGACGGTAAAATTGCGACCTATATGGAAATACGGTTGAAGCAACGTACTGTGATTGCATTCCTGACAGTGAAAGGTTGTGTTCCCACCAAAATTCATCGAAGAATGACTGTGGTATATAGTGACGACTAAGTTCACCTAAAACATTTTGTAAGCTATGACTGTTTATCATTCATTAGGGCTTACAGAACTGACATTGTAACTGTAAGGAATACAACCTGCTTTAATTGGCTTGTTGGGTTTCTAATCATTTCTGCAGTAATAATCAGTGCCTGTACTTTCAGCTGAACAATTTGAACTGAATTTGTCATTGGATGATAGTGGTTTCGTTTTCTTTATTTGGGTAGACAACATAGATTCCTGCGCCTTCATTCTTCACTGCTCTTGTTGCTGACCCATCAGTATAAACCTGGATCCATGCTTCTCTGGGGTATAGTTCATCATGCTGCTGCTTTCTTTTGGACAGCATTTTGGTCTCCCATGGGGCAAGTGGAATGTTAGGATATCATGTATTTGGACAATTCATGAGTTAATACCACACCTATGAGAGAATGTGGCAATTAGTTGACAAAAACAAGAAAAAGAAAATTTCAAGTAGCATTATACCAGATGGCAGAGAGAATGAATTTGTCAATAACGCAGAGCTGCTTTTTCAAGCAAAGTTTACTGATGGTAGGAACTATCACACTGAAATGAATGGACACATTTTCAGGATTAGATAGAGAACACTCCCCTCACTACTTTTGACAAACTGGCATGTTTAGTAATGGACAATACATCCTATCATACTGTTGTATCAAAGGAAGACAAAAGTTCCAACCTCATCAAGCACAAAAAATCAAATCATGACATGGCTTGCAAAAGAAAATGTCCCTTTTGACAACACCCATTTATTTTTTATTTTTTTTTGGCGTTCGCCTTATTTCTCTATTCCCCAAGGTGGGAGTGCGTTGCACTGTGGTTTTTTTATTTTGCGCCTGTCGACCCAGTGCATCCGACTTCAGCATGCATTTTATGTAAGGGTCTGCTTCCTCCTGCATTTTCTAAGGGTTTGCTTCCCTGGGGTAATGGCCGGTGCTGTGATGGAGATCGAACCCAGCACCTTTGGATTGTGAGCCATGCCACTTAACCACGCCGTCCCCCAACACCCATTTGAAACCAGAGCTTTTTCAACTAGTGGGGCTGGCTGAAGAAGACAAGTTTGTATCACATTGACAAAATCATTACACTTCTCTTCGACTACCATCTTACCATTCACACCTTAATCCAACATAATATGTGGGCTGTAGTAAAAAGGTAAGAGCTTACACACAACACCCCTTTCAATTTGGTGATGTTAAAGACTTGACACATGATGCCATCTCAAAAATGATAAATTGAGTGCTCAAAGAAATGTGAGAGCGTGCACTCCGAAAAGAAGAATATTGGCAGTGAAATGCATTACATTCCAGCTAGTAACAATTGTGAATCTCTTGAGTTGTCAGATTCAGATAGTCTATTTGCCAATCAATGTTGATGACACCTACACTACTTGCCCAATTGTATCATCATATATGAGGAGAACATGGTTTTGAATCACCACTGTTAGAGATTATTAACCAATTTGAATCCCTGTGTTCACAAAGTTTATGTTTGTACTTTTCACTATGCGGTAAAGAGTAAAGTCTAAAGATTCACATTTGAATCGCCTTGAAACACTCACTAAGTGGAGTGACCATGCTCGAAAAGCTGTGAGTGAGAGATCGGCGAAGACCTGAAACGCCGTCTCCTTCGTGAACCTCACCAAACTAGAAGCATATCAATTAGCATCAATTGATCGATGAAGAAGAACTAAGACCACCATTCACAACAAAGAATTACAATCTATTCTAGGACTGCGTGAAAATCTTCTACATGAACGGAAATTGTTGGAGATTAATAATATGGGCAAGAATTTCTGAACGAACTGCTGTAAATATAGAAATGAAATATTATTATTATATTGCACATATAGATAGACTAGTTAAAAGTTTTAAAACTAACTTTAGTAACTTAAGATAGCGCATCAAACAGTTCAGAGTTCTTATTTTTACTTAATACTTTTAGTTACTTCACTTCTCTTTAGACTTTTACTTTAGTAATTTTCTTTTTTTTTCGTAACTTTGTTTTATAATGTTCACATACTTTTAACATCATAACACTACTTACACTGAGGAAAGAATTCGCGGATGATATTAGTTAGTGCTCTGACCATTGTAATCTGACTGATTTCCAAGACATTAGGAGGAAGTAATGCTGAAAATCCGACAAAAATTGAGACAGGACATAACCGATAATGCCTGACAGACTCCCCCCAACAATGTTTGACGTAGACCAGAATTTTTATGTGAGCAGGCCAAACCAAATGAATAACTTGGTCTCGCTGTTGAGCGTCAGATTCATTTATTAATTTAATAAAGCACTTGCTTTTCTCATCAAAGGTGCGTAATTTGCCATTATCGACACGGTCCAGTCGACCTAACGGTAAATGGGTACCTAGCATACTGTCAGAGAGAAAGACAGTGAAGAAGGAAACTCGCCACGTCACCTCATAAATAAGATGTGGCCTAGTTTTTTTATTTTTTTTATTTTATGTGTTTGATTCACTAGTTTCTACTGACGGAGGCGTGCCTATTCCGCCCAAACCGTAGTCAATTCGGACGATACTAAGGCGCATAAACCAGTGCTTGGATGCGTATGTGTATCTGTTTGTACCTAACCTGGTGTTTCCGTGATGTTCCTCCCGTTGTTCCTCGCTTTTAATTATCTTTTCAAAATGTGTTTGCCTCACTAGTTTCTACTGACGGAGGCGCGCCTATTCCGTCCCAGAACGAAGTCAATTTGGACGATACTAAGACGCATAAACCAGTGCTTGGATACGTGTGTGTATCTGTTTGTACCTAGCCTGGTATTTCCGTGATGCTCCTCCCGTTGTTCCTTGCTTTTGATGATCCTTGTTGTCCTTCGTAGGTATTTGCACAAATATGCACAAGTGTTTTACTGGGACCATTTTGGGAATGAGTATATATATTTTCCTTCATACTTGATTCGGATTTCTTTATTTATTTCCTGATTTAAATATATGTATCCCCCCCCCCCCTTTTTTCAATTTTTTTCAAACCCCATCATACATTTTATAAAAAATTGTGAAGATAGCAGTGTAGTGAGGTGTACAACGAGAATGAATGAAATGGAATGATTGGGAAATATGACAAACAATATACTGGATACATAAGAATTAAGAATACACTATAAATTAATTGAAAAGGGTCTTCCTTCTGTTGTGAGGCCCATCTGTGTTGACTTCTTTCCGTCTGGTCTTGGTGTATCAGGTTTTGCCTGCTCTCATATATTTTTCCATCGCAGCCATGTATTCCAACTTGAAAGCGATTTACTGATTTGTGTGCCACTTTGTAGATCCTTCGTTTCACCTGTGCGCTCTAGCTGTCGCAGTTAATTAGGTGTTGAATGTGTGGTAGGCTCAGGAATAGAAATCAAAATTTTTTTTTTAAACAGCAACAAAAGAAAAATAGAAAGGTAGATAATTGATAAATAATTATAGATAAATAAGGTTGATGTAGTAGTAGTATAATTATATTAAGTGTAAGTATATAGTGGTGAGGATGCCCGCAGAAGGGATATACATATATAAACATATATATATATATATATACACATAAGTGTAACTTAAAATGCCCACATATATCTATACTCATACTTACATATCTACACACCTACACATGTACACACTGTAGCATTCGTGAATTGTCACAACCACTTGCTACATAACAGATGGGTTAATTGTAGTGTGGGTACGTTACATCATTAGTTGACGTATTTCCCCACTGAATCAACAAGCGGCGACCACCGATCAACACGTGCAAGGCACGGATGACACAGAAACTGTGGCCAAGCTAGCGTAATCTACCGAGTTTATCGCCACATGGGTACTTGTGCCTTAATTCGCCAACGGATTATAATAGGTCAAATTTAGTAGAATGTAGCCACACGAGGCACCATACTTTTTAAGTCGCGTGGTATACCTGTAGCCACACGAGGCACCATACTTTTTAAGTCGCGTGGTATACCTATGTCCAATGTCATTCTCAGATCTAACACCGTACGTGGAAGATGGATTTCTTGCACCGCAAGAAAATAACTTGTGTGCAGTTTTCGCAGGAAAGACGATTTATACGCACCGTCCGACTGTGTACTAAACAACGTGTCATGACTTGTTATGTTTCTCACAGTTCACCAGGACATCCCTGTTCGTTCTGGCACATGTGACATGGTTAGAGGGAACACCTCTGTCCTATAGGGAGATTATTCTCTTCATGTACTGAGTAAAGAGATGACTAGCATTGCTTTCTGTAAATCAGAGCTAGGAATTGCCAATAATGCTGCCATAAAATGGAACAGTAACCTCCGTGAGGTTTGTGCAAATTAATTAATTGCCCACAAAACTCACAAACCAGCATCAAGGTCCTTTTTTGGGCCAATAAAAAACAACAAAACTGCACCCAACCAAACTGCACCCTGATAGCTAGACACACAATTATTTTTGTACGGAAAACCGTGTGGTCATATAATTTCAGAATGGGTGAATTAACGCACAAGTACCGCTTTTCTATTACTTTCTCTGTTTCTTTTTTAATTGTTTGGTAAGATTTTTGGTTGTCTTCCGTTTTATATTTCTTTAGAGCTTTTTGTCTTTTTTTTTATTTGATTAGTGCATTCCTGATTCCACCAGGGTACAGGTGGTTTGTTCTTTTTACGGTTACCGTATTGGTTTTCTTTTCCTGTGGATTGTATTAAGTTAGCTGGCATGTTTTTTGTTGGGTATGTGCTTTATAGCTATCTGCAGGATGTTGGTTGTTAGGTTATGGTTGAATACGTCTACGTTATCTGAGATTAAGTCTTCTCTTTTGAGTCTGAGCAGATCTTCTTGGAATCCGTTCCAGTTTGTCTTATGGTAGTTGAAATAGGGTCTGATTGATCCAGTATTTCGTATGTATTTTTTTTAAAAGTCCATTATTTTGTATTCTTCATTTACTATAAAGGCTACTCCTCTTTTCGCCCCTGTCTCTCTATCGTTCCTAACTATATTGTATTTTGGAATATTGAGTCTTTTGGTTGGGTTGAGCATGGTATCTTGAATCGCATATATTATTGTTTCTTCTCCCAGATTGACCAGTCCTAGGTATGGCTTAAAGTTTTTGTGTAGGCCTCTGCAGTTCCATTGTATTATTTTCATTTTGTGTTATTTTCACTTTGCTTGTGCTTCGTGGAATTTGTAATCTTTCGTGAGGTTCAGTGGTTCAATACGGTCCAATTTTATAAAAGTATTGTTCTGATTTGGAAGATCTTTTTGGGGGGCGGAGGGGGGGGGGATTATCTATCTATCTATGTGATTTTACTTGCGAAGTTTCTGACCTTGGCTGTTTTTCAACAAAGTTTTGATTCATAAATATTTATAAAATAGCATAAATCGTATTACCTTGATTCTGCATGGGCGACGTTTTACATACCGATACTTTACACTGTTGCTTGTGCTTCCTGTTTTACAGCATTTCCGAATATCCTCTTCCCGCCTTTGTCTCGGGCGTCTGGCTCTGAGTAGATTGATAGACCTGGGGGTCCTACTTTTGTTTTCTGTGGCCTAGTACAGTGATTCTTAACCTTTTCAAGCGGACCCTTTTAAATGTCTTTTGTTGCTTCGAACCTACAAAATATTTCATGAATTAAAATGCTCCGGGGTGAATTATCTGCCTTTACAGTAGTCAACAATGGTTTCAACTTAAAAAACTAACTTCTTGTTGAAAATTTAAGCTGAGCATATTTACACGAGGGAAGATATATGACACGTATGCTAATTTTACTAACTTGGAAAAGTCTCAAACGATCGCTGATGTGAAAGTGCTTCTCTGGGAAGAATCCTCTTACCGCAGCTCTCAATTCTCCATAATGAGACAACACTTGTCACTTTACCTCGTGATGGCCAACGTACTTCACAATGTAATAAAAGCTGATGGCGTTCACTGTTCATATCTTTGCAAAGCTTCTCAAAAAGTCTTGAATTAAGTGATTTACTTTTTAATTAAATTGACAATTTTGACTGAATTCATTCAAGATCAGTTTTAGTTGTTCTGGTATCTTCTTATTAATCAATGTTTCCATATATATGCAGTAATGGTCCCAAGTCACCGACGGTATGATTTCATTATATGGTGATACAAGTCCAGCAAACTTTACAGACATTGCACGTGCCCAGTCCGTGCTAATTCCATAGCACTAAAACCAATACAGGTCTTGATATGCGATAAACTCGTTGAAGCTGATAAATATTTCGTCAATCGTACCGTGCACAAAGGAAGTGATGAACATCGTCTTCGAAAATATTGTTATGGTGCTCATATCTAACGTAGCACATTGAGGTCGCCTTGTTTATGACGTCTTTGCTTTCGTCCGTGTTGCAGAGCAAAATAGGTGGCCATGCGAACTCGTTCTAATAACGATTACTTGATACTGGCTGACAAACCGCCGATTCGCTTCTTAACTTAATCATACGATTTGACAAATGTATTAAGGAAAGGTCAAAGCAGAAACCATAATTTTTGCAGCTGCTAATAAAAGTTCTTCAGCTATTGTGTGCGGTTTTCCGGTCCTTGCTATTAGTTTAACAACTTCAGTGGCCATCACCAATGGCAACACTAGACAAGCTCTATGGCAGTGTCGACAGCCTCGGGATGACCGCTGCTTTTTTCGAAAAATACAGGTTGGCGTTTGACAGCGTACGAAGAAGAACAACAACAACTTCAAATGGAGCCCTCACTGCATTTTCATTGTTACAACCAGTTGCAGTCTCTTTTTTAAACAATTGTCTTACTTTCTAAAAGCTAATAATATTGTTGTTTATCGTCGTCGATGAGGTCCACCAACATCATCCCATATCATATTGCATCCTTTAGTATGTGAGTGCGCTTGTGTCTGATCAAGCCAATTCGGGTGCTGAAAGTTGTATTTGGCAAACATAATCTGCAGCTGCAATTGGTATTCTCTCTACACTAGACTTGCAGATTGTACGTCTATCTTGTGCCGCTTGAACACGAAGGCCTTCGCTGATTGCAACGTCGTCTGTGACCGCACCCTTCTAGGTTGAACGATTTTAAGTCAGGTTTTCCCAGGTGTTCATTTCTATTTGATGGGACTCCTCCAGACCGTCATTGAAACGCAGTTTTTAGACGTCCGTGTCAGGTTGACGTTTAACAGCGAACGAAGAAGAAGAAGACGTCCATGTGATCGTTCTCCTTCACTCAGTTCACTATACAGCAGTCTTTTTGGAAGCCTTTCATTTGACATTCAATAAGGGGTCAGCCCATATCAGTTGGTTTTTCTTGTAAAAGTGCATGAATGCCTGGCATGTTGGTTTTATAGCACTTAATTATTTGTGTTATGGTTCTGCCAGCGAATATTACAGTATGTGTCTCAGACATGTCATGTGGAAATGATTTAGACAGTCTAGTTCGCACACGAAAAGAGCTGGGTTTAGATAACGGCGGCACAGTAGACCTTCAGCTTAGTCGTTATTACGATCACTCGACCGTCCCACATTTGTTAGCGCATTTGACCAAAAGCTGTGCTGGCCTTTTGCTATTATATTAGCCAGCTCATTAACAATAGTCACTTATCTCGACAGTGTACTTACGAGGTAGGCACATTTCTTAACCGCTTCTTCTTCTTCTTCTTCTTCTTCTGCGTTCGTTCTCAATCTCCCGCTACAAAGCCATGAACAGGGCTTTGCAAGTAGCAGGATGTAGTCCGGAGAACGGAATGCGTTGTGTGGCTAGTTTACAGCTTGACTATGATATTTGCACCTTTCGGTCAGACACATCCATCTGCGGCAGCACAACCGCTTATAATTTCTGCCCCCTCACTGTAACTTCTGGCTGTATCTAGGACTGATTGGTTACTTTTGGAACAAAAATATGTTCTTTGAACCATGTTCAGTATGTTTTCAATCGAGATGTCTTCGCAATTTTGATGGTTTCATGACCTCATTGGACAATATGTCGTAGCATAACATACACTGAGGTAGTTGTCTACCATCTAGACCTGAACACGTGAAGCCAATCGACAGATATTCCTTGCTATAGCGACGGCACTTTTTTAAATGACTAGAAGAAACTTCATGTTGCATTGACGTACTCAATCATTATCAGTAAATTTACGTTTAAAAGTCAGTCAGCAAGCAGTGCATGAGCTGGTAGCAACCAGCGACTCATGGATGGCTGCTTATATCAGGGTCAGCAAACCATAACTGATAAAGTCCCTAATTCGCCTCCACGTGGCGGCCCTGGAAATGTGCTGCACTAGTCACTAGTGTAGTCTGGCCAAGTGATAGGGATCGCAGTATTATGCCAAACCGGGTACTAAAAAAAAGTCAGCTGAAATCAGATGTGTCGGGCCGAAAGGCGAAGAAATCGCAGCCTCGCTGTAAACTACAACACAACGTCGCAATGTACTATTTAGATTGATAGTCGAAGAAATAAAAGAAATCCAGCCAGCAATCCATCCTCAAGCTTAGCCAAAATTTATTTTTGCGAAATTCAACATGTTATTTATTTTATCTTTCTAAAGATCATCTCAACCATTTGACTATACATACTTATAACGACTGCTGATATATCCTCATAGAACTCATCTTTGGCGTTAGGTGGGGCAAAGGTAGGGGAAATATGCACTGGCAAGGGTGAAGCGACCTACTATGGTATGGAGGCGAAGTGTAAGCAGGCGTTCTGAACCACTTTCGACTGGTTCAACCACGTGTATTAGAGACTTTTTTTTTACAGCAAAGCCTATGCCATGCTCTCTCTTTTCGTCGGGGTCTTTCCCATGCCAGTAAAATATGGAGTATTTTCCACTCATTTATTCCGAGCCTTCTAACCGAGTTTCTTGAAGTGCTACAAAGTCCATATCCAATCTTTTCAGTTCGTCATTAATTACGCGTGTCTTTCTAGCATCATTTACATAATCCAGGTAATTGGACAGTCTAGTCAGCATGGCATGGACATCCCAGTTTAACTGGTGATGCAGTGTCGACTCTGCAGGGTGAAACTTAAAGGCATCTCCATGTCACAAGTTTGGATATCTTTCAATGAAGAACAAGCTGTTGTCCATGCATCAGGTAGCCCTTCTCCGCGTAGTTAATTGACCCGGGGAAACGATCTTAGCCGACACGGCCTGGAATCAGCGACATCGTATGAGTCGCCAGAATAGCGATGGGACTTGTTCTACTGGGTGACTTAATGTTAGAGTGAGTGCTGATCACAACTGATAGTCTTCATGTCAGCGCAAGTTTGGAGTTTTCAAAATTAATGAAAATTGCCAACGGCTCTTAGAGTTCTCTATCTACCATGAACTCTATGTGACCAACTCCTATTTTCAGAACAAACCTCAATATAAGGTGTCGTAGATGCATCCACAATCAAAGCACTATCATCAGCTGGATCTAATTCATGTCAGAAAATCTCTCCTAAAATATATGCTCCTGACGCGCTCTTACCATAGTGCAGACGGCGACATCGATCGTTCATTGGTTCGATGTAAAATAACATTGCAGACAAGGAAGCTCCATCACACTAGAAGCAAAGGCAAGTCACGCATCGACGTAAGTAGAATGTCGAACCCTGCGCTGATCAATAGATTTAACATTTTTTAATGAGGAAACTTACAATATTGCTCATCATGGCATCTCTGTTACAGAGTCCTGACAACATATATGAAATGTCACTCACGTCCTTGCTACCTTTGGAAGAACTGTTAAGTCAGATGACTGGCTTGAAGCGAAAGTGAAGGATATGACACCCGTCACTGAGACCAAGCGCGTTGTATAAATGAGTATTGGTTACAACTCAATAAAAACATCCAGACTGCACAAACAGGGCGCATTAGACAAATATACAATGGTCTAAAGAAAGTTACTGGCCCTGTAAGTAGCAAAACTGCACCACTCATACCCATCACTGGCGAGAAAATAACAGATAAAGGAAAGTAGATGGAGCGATGGGTCGAGCACTTTTCTGAGCTCTACACATCTGACAATATAGTCATTCTACAGTTACTGACGCTGTCAAAAGCTAAACCCAGTATGCAGTATGGGTAAGCTGGAAGTCGAACCATGTATAGAAAATCTGAACAAAGCTGTTGATAGCTTGGCCCCGGGTGAAACACCAGTAAGCGACGGATCCCACCTTATTTGGTCAAACGGTGTAAGGGCACCCATGCAACCGTTGTACATGATGTTATGCCAGTGTTGGAAAGAAGACATTATACAAACCCAACACCATGCCGTATTTAAGGTCGGATACTTTTTGAACACATCTCGTATAAGCGTAGTAATAAAAATAATTATTTTAAGAGAGTAATATTAAAAAAGATGGCTGGAAGAGAATGGGAGATGAGAGAGAGAGAGAGAGAGAGAGAGAGAGAGAGAGAGGGAGAGCAAATGAGAGGAATTTGCAGGGGAGCCTGTGCAAAAGTTATGGAATGTATTCAAACCATGATATTTAAGGCATCCCATTAGAAAGTTAAACAGTTCTCCAACTCTTTGTCATCTGTGGAGAAGATGATATCGACCTTCATCTGGTGTCCAGGACTATTGAAATTGTGTATGGAAGATGAGCCAGAATTATTAGAAATATCATTCAAGTGTTGGCGGAACCGGGAACGGAGTTCAAGGCCAGTCTTCCCTATACATTTTACATTGCAGCGGTTGCAAATAATAGTATAGATTAGGATGTTTGATTTGCAGGTGAATCCCTCTTTATCTTAAAAATACAATGGCATCCGAAAGGGCCACCGAGATTGTGTGAATAACATTGCGAGACATTACGCAACCACGCTTGCTGTGGTCCACGGGGTGAGTTTTTTTTAGTCTATTTCTGACCAAAGGTCGCGCACGCGATTCAGGAAATACCACTCAGATGGAAAGAAGGGTACGGCGATTACAGAACAAGAACTAAGGGATAAAGCAGCTGTGAGGATGAAAAGTAAGAACCAGTTTCACACGGTCAGATGAGTGCCGGTGGAAAGGTGTGATGGCGTCTTTACGAGAAATGGCGTCTTTACGAGAAATTAGGATGACGCGCTACAGGAAATGATAGCTTCAGAGGAAAGAAGCTTATGGAAGAAGTCAAGCCTATCATAATATTGTATAAAGTCTTCGCCTTCATGGCAAAGAAGTTGAAGGCACAGCAGCAATGAAAACGGGACTGAGTCAAGGCAAGATTGAAGGTGAGAAGAAATGTAAAGTAGATAGCTAGTCGATGGGTTTTTAGTGGATTTCTCCAAGTAATGCAATAATGTTAATACCATTTCGGTAATGGCACTTAAATTAACATAACGTTTTTATACTGGTTTAGAAGACTCTGAACAGTCTGTATACAACCAGTTTCTTGGAGGGTGGTTAACCGATATGTAAGTCCATCTTAATAGACTTACACACTAGAGTAAAGTAGACCCGCAGCTTGTTAGGCGCCATCCATGCTGCTCTTAACAAACGACCTAACAATTGCCGGCATTATGCAATGTCACACAGTTTGTCTCCTCTTACGACATGCTCTCTTGGGGCAGTGATGTTATTCTTGTCATTGTCACACAAAGACCCCGGCAGACCACTCCGGGTAGATGGTCTCATAGCAAACATTGTTGTCAGGGATAATGTTTCAGATACTTCTCAGCGTTTTTGCGGCGGTATGACTAGTTCCCGTAGTCGTCTGCCTTAATTTAAGTAAGGTACCAATTTACAACTAAATTGACATATCGTGAAAGACGAATTATTTTTTTGTGTTTGCCAAAATGGCATCCGGAAATACTTGTCAAGCACTCCAGAAGCAGATCTGTCAAGATTGCTCTTACATCATTTCGGTTTCTCCCGGTTCCTGGAACCGAAACCGTGAAGCTGTGTTTTACCAGACAAGACACATTATAATCTAACTTATTTTATAAATAGGGGCTGTAATATTTATTTGTGATGTTCCTTTTTCATGTTTATTTTTTTAAAATTGTGACATCTTGAGCAAAAACACTCGATGTAAGCGAAAATTTATCAGGTGACGTCATGGACATTCATTAACATTCACACAAAGTGCAGCCATATTTGTTGTGCATGAACAATTGGGGAAAATATTTCTTTAGAAATCGTCGAACCAAAAGGATCTATTTCGTTGTGAAGACCTGGAAGTGCCTGGCTTAACCATGGCCGGACTACTGTATTTTCTCTTCTCTATTTGGGTTCCTTGCATTTTAGCACTGTCAGGTAAAGTTTAGTTATTCTTCGTATGATTCACTGACTGATGATGATGCTAATCCAAATAATAATCCATTTTCCATGCATACTTCACACTAATACTAAAACCATGATCATCGACGGACTATCTCAAGAAGTGTTTTATAGAACTAGAAGAATTAAATTCATTGTGAGAACATGGAAGTAAATAGTGTTTAAGTTAATTTAAGATTCTATCGTTATAACGATGGCACGACTAACGTGCGTAACTCCCTAACTTTCTAAGGCCTAACTCAACTGTACTGTCACTGTTAGCACTGTTAGTGTTAGACACTGTGTGACTGGGTCACTATGGTATATTTAGTATTTACTTTCCATTTTAGCTGGTCTTGAGTTGAAAAATGAAGATTAGAGTGAGTTATACTTATGGACTTATTAAACTTGACGAAACGATGTCTATTTTCTCCTCTTCTATTTGAGTACTACTGTACAGTGTACTTCTACCTTAAATCATGGTGTACCACTCAGGTGTTGAATTTTTGTCTTGTTCACGTGGCTTATTTCTTCTTCTTTCGTTGGCTTGGACTGGAGTATGTCTACATCTGCAAAGTTGTCTCTTGTATGAACCTCACTGTCTTCTGCAGTTCACACATAGGTCCATATAGTTTCCCTTCCAGTGTTGTTTCTCTTGGCCAGTATGTCCGCTTCAGTATCTCATACTACTATACTCTGGACAGTCCTGAAGTATATGCTCCGCAGTCTGGGTGCCTATCCACATGTACACCTACTTGAGCTGCCAATCCTAAATTTTGTATACATGTGGTTGCGGAGTCGTTTGTATCCCATTCTGAGGCACAGTATGACAATCTGCTCTTGCCTACTTATATTATGATAGTCATCTTGTATTTGTGTTGGAAGCTCTCTCATTGATTTAATCATCTTTTTCTTTTGATGGTATGTAACTGGTACTGTCACTGCTTGTTTGAGACACCTTCCCTCACCAGTTTGTCAGCCCTCTCATTTCCTGGTATTTAGCAGTGAGACGGCATCCACTGTAGCATGATTCTACGCTGGTTGCTCAATGTTGACAATAAAACTTGTAGATCTGACAGCTTCCCGGATGATAGTGCTTGGAGTACTGATTTTGCATCTGTCAGAAATACCACTGGATATGGGCCACGGTTGGTGTTCAGCAATTTTTCCGTCCCCAATTTCATCGCTTGTATCTCTGCATCATAATTATGGCAGAATTTTCTTGTTGGTGCTGCAACTGCTTCCATAGTGTTATTTGGGTATTCTATATACACTCCTGCTCCTGCATTCTGTGCTGACCCATCTGTGTATACTCGGACCCATATATCCTGTGAATATTCTTCATCCAAGAAACTGAGAGCAATTGTCTTACGTTCCACACTGTTCTGTTCCTTCTTGTTTAGTATTCCGTGAATGGTTGTTTGGACTCGTACTGATAGTCTATGCTACTTTCTCCAGGGTGTTTGATCTGGCACAGTTGTTAAATGAATATCAATTTCAGGCAGTTCTGTGGTGTCTATGAAGTCATTTGGCTTGGTATACAAAGC
Source organism: Ariolimax columbianus (assembly GCA_036924085.1). Classification (NCBI taxonomy): domain Eukaryota; kingdom Metazoa; phylum Mollusca; class Gastropoda; order Stylommatophora; family Arionidae; genus Ariolimax; species Ariolimax columbianus. The sequence continues at coordinate 71,877,566 of JAVGWX010000005.1, read as the reverse complement.
TACTTCTTTTCAATCATCCCATTGCTCGGTCCCTGAATCTAATCTTCATTAGTTGACTTGGCATACAGTTGAACGTTTCTGTCTGTGTTAGCACCTTTGTATCTCTACGTTCCCCTAGTGCTTGCATCCTCCCTAGTTTCTCCATCTCCACTATAGGCGTTGATTTCATTGCCCCTGTAATAACCCTTAGCGCCTGATTTTGTACCTTATCTAACTCTTTCAATGTAGTGTTTGTTGCTGGATATAACTGATTCATATTCCAGATGTGGTCGTATACACTGTTGGTAAACAATTTTCTCTCTGGCTCCCCATGTGGTTCCACTTTTCTCAGGATGGCTAACTTCCTTCTGGCTTTTCCTGCTGCCTTGTTGACGTGTTGTCTCCAAGTCAGTCTATCATCAAATGTAACTCCGAGGTAGGTGAGTTGTTTATCTTCTGTTAGTAGTTCTCCGTCTATCTTGATGTCTCCCACTTTTTGTTTTGAAGAGAGGTTGAAGAGCGTAGTGCTGCATTTATCTGTGTTGATGCTAACACACCATTTATTTGCCCATAGGGTTAATGCATCTATTGCTCTTTGTAGCATTTTGGTGGTGACTTGCATATTCATCAGTTCACCATATCACCAGGTCATCTGCATACATTGCCACTTTCACTCCACTTGGCAGTTCGGTAATCAGGTTGTTAATGTATGAAAAGTGTGGGGGAAAGCACACCACCCTGCGGTACACCATGGCGTAGTAACATTTTCTTACTCTTCAGTTCATCTAGTTTGCACTCTGGCTCTTCTGTTTTGCAGGAATGCTGTTAACCATTTGTACATCCTTCCTTACCATTTGTACATCCTTCCTTATTTTTTATTGTTTCTCATTGTTTTAAAGAGTCCTTCTTTCCATACCTTGTCAAATTCTTTCCTTAGGTCTATCCATGCTGTTAGTACCAGATTCTTGTCTTGGAAAGAATCCTCAATCTCTTGGGAAAGATAAGTTGCTTGGTCCTCAGTAAATAAGAATTTTTGAAAACCTGCTTTCTGTTACACAAGGATATTCTCACTCTCAAGGTACCACTGCATCCTGAGATTAATGATATGTTCCATTGTTTTACAAAGACAACTTGTAAGGCTGATTGGTCTATAGCTCAATGCGTAAGAATGGTCTTTCCCTTGTATTAGGAGCGGTATCATAATTACTTCTCTCCAGGTCTGAAGGACTCTGCCTGAGGTCCAACAAGCATCGAAGATCTGTCTGTAGCAGTTTTTGTCTTCCCTGGTACTCCCAAGTTCTTAATCATTTTGTTTGATACCCCGTCAACCCCTGGTGACTTTCTCATTTTTAATTTAGATATTGCTAGCTCTAGTTCTCTGATAGTGAATGGGGTCTCCATAACCTCTGGAATAGTTTCATCACTTCTTACGTTTTGTTGCTTCAATCTGATCTTCTGCTGTTTCTCTGAACTAATTTCAATGTCATTATCTTTAGCAAAGGCATCTGCAAAGTGATCAGCTGCCTATTTACCTGTGATGATGTTCTCATCTTTATTTAGTGCAACCCTTGTGTTTCTCCCTGTACCTTCATCATTTAGTTGTACTACCAACTTTCACATTTTCCTGACGCCATTTTAAAAGTTCAGGGACTCTGTTTTCTCCTTCCAACTTTTCCACCTGGCTTGCAGCTTAGCCCTTTGGAATTTGGCATGTTGAGAATTTTGGTGGTGATTTTGACTTGGGCTAGTCTCTGCTTGTTTTTGAGAAGTTTCCACTTCATTGTGCAGTTGCTCTAGTTCACTGTTCCAGTAAGGTCTATAGTTCTTTTGCGCCCCTCTAGGTATTGTTTCACGGGCAGCCTGTAGTATGCGTCTGCTGAACTCATCAACTACCTTATCTATATATCTGATTACATTTAGATCTTTAACTAGTACACTGGTATGATGCTGGTACATTTTCCAGTCTGCCTTTTTGTAGTTCCACCTTGGTAGTGTGCTGCTCTCCCTGACATATTCATTTTCAACAGTTAGAAAAACTGGCCTACGATCACCGCCACCCAGTTTTCCCAATAACGCGTGTGATGTTCCACTTCATATCTGGTGAATGGAGTTCTAGGTCTGGGGTGGAGGTGGTATGCCATGTCCTCGAGTAGAAGGTCGGTTGGCTGATTGATCAGGATAAGTCCATTGTTATCCTGTCATTTTTCTAATTCCTCTCCTCTCTTGCCCATTTGATCGTAGCTCCAGCTTTGTGAATGTTAAAATCTCCACACATGATCAGTTTTATCTTTTTTAGGGATTGTATCCAGTGCCATGGGTCAGTCACTTGGACAGTAGTAATTCAACAGGTGAAATTCTGTATTTTCTGTCTTGAGTTGAAGCTTCTGGTATTCTGCCCCCTCCGTATATACTTCAATCTGGCTTTGCACTGATATTTTTCCTCACCAGTGTTATGATTCCACCCTTTCGTCTGTCTTTTAGGTCCACCAGATGGCACTGATATCCTCTAATTTTGAACACTGTATCTTTGTTTAGATGTGTTTCTTACATGCAGCACACATTGACTTTTTCTTTATTTAGTACACGTTCAAGTTCTATTTTTTTGATGTACCCATCTCTTTTGCTATTCACTCCTTCCATATTCCATGCATTATTTTCAGTGGTCTTTGCTTTGTCCTGTTTGGCCAGTAGCTCTATTCTCGTGCCTCCTGGCTCCACACTGCAACCAAGAAGGACCTCCAGTAACTAAGGTTGGGCCTTCTGCACCTGCCTGGTTGTCCATCACATAATTATAACATTCATGATGAACTAACTACCACATCCTTCCTTCTTCTCATGTGACCTAATTAAAATTAGTCGCCTTTTAGTACTAAACACACTTGTCAAATTACAGTGTTACTATTCTTTGCTCCCCTTTCAGCCCTGGTAATACATGGGCGAACGAGTATTGTGCTATTGTATCCGGCTTTAGTCCAGGGATCCTCAGTCTGCAGGGAATTCCCTCCCAGGGCATTGGGGTCATTGCCCATGATTCACATTCATAAGTCAACTGGTACAAAGGTGGATACAGCCATTTTAGTTTTAAAAAAACTATTTCTCGTTTATTGAGAAATCCTCTACTTATACCTATGACATGAACAAGTTATCCAGTAGCAGCTCTTTGAGTAGCCAATTCTTCTGTTAATTGTGTTTATAATTCAAGTCTCTTGACAAGAGACACACAAGACTTGTGTATTCTTTTCATTATTTGTGATTATTACATTCTAGCACCACAAAAGTGGTTTCTTGAGATTAGCAAATTGTAACTTATTTAGTCACTCCTCTTCTACCCTGATGTGTAGAAGTCTTGTTCTGGTCTTAAGAGTCGGCTTTACTGCACTGCAATACCCATAGGTGCTCAGTCTCTCTCAGAAAATAGTGAAGGGTGTAGTTACTAATGGTTCCTGTAGCTTGTTGGTTGTGCACACTCCTACGTTTTCTCACTTACCCCATTCCACTCAACCCTGGTTTGATTTCAAAGTTCTGCAGTCTGTGTATTGCTGATTCATCTATTGCTATGTGATTTATCCAATATGTGGTTATTGTGTCCTAAATGGGTGCTTCGTCATGGCCCGCCTGATGAAGAGAGTCTGGGAAAACACTGCGCTATTTCATTACACCAAAGTCCGGGTCTATCAGACCTGCGTTCTTGGCACTCTGATGTATGGAAGCGAGACTTGGAGCACTTACACTAAAAATGAATGACGGCTGAACACCTTTCACATGAGGTGTCTACAGCGTATATTGGGGATTGGGTGGCAAGAGAGAGTATCACATAATACGGTTTTACAGAGAGCAAACACTCACAGCATGTGTTCGATGTTGAGCCAGCGACATCTACGGTGGTTGGGACATGTTTGTCGCGTGGAAGACAGAGGCTGCCAAAGGATATTCTTTATGGACAGCTAGCCATTAGAGTTAGAAGAATTGGCCGTCCCACACTGCGATTCGTGGACATATGCAAGAGGGACATGAAGTCATTCAACGTCCGATCCGAGGGCTGGGAAGAAATTGCTCAGGATCGAGCTATGTGGAGTCAGTCAGGTGGAGGGGGCATAGTGGCTACTGACACTAATGGAGATCTTCTGGCTGCAGAAAAATAAGAAAGACGGAAGAGAACAAGGAACAGTCAGGCAAGCCAGCCTCCTCAGTATGGTTGTACGATCTGTGGCATGGACTGTCACTTGCGGATCGGCCATACGAGACAAGTGTCGAAATACAGGAGACAGAGCTGGACAAAACTGATAGGGCGCCATGCACATAGTCTATAGAGAATGAGACGCTTATGATGATGATGAATGGGTGCTTACGAGGCTAGAATGTCATCTCTGTCAGTGCCTAGTTAAGGAGGTCTAAGCCATCTCAGAACTGAGGTCATTGCTTTCCCCTCTATTCTCATATTGGAGATTGCTCTGTATGCCCAGTCCCACATGCAGCGGTGTAACTTTCCAAATGTTGTAAAAGGTAGCTAAATAAGGTTTTGCATGGGGCTAGCAATGTTATCATGTGAACAATTTCTTACAGAAACTACTTCTGCAAGTGTACACATAAGTACTTTGGTATAGGCTTCCAAAAGGAGGGGGGTGGGGGTGCAGCAGTAGTGATGGTCAAATGCTTCATTTGGTTCGAAAAGGAACCACACACCATTTCTTTAGTCATTTCCATCTTAATCTTTTCGATTTGTTAGTCTCATTTTTGTTGAACTCTTGTTTTGTTCATAAAGTAGGTTGAAGTTTGTATTTGTGACCTCAGAAAGGACATATACTCATTTCTGACAATCTGTCAGTTAAAATCTGTTCAGCTCCCTTAAGAGCATAGGTATTATATTTGTTGTTTGAAGCTACTCGTGCTGAATTTGACGTTTCTTTGATAGCTGGTTACATCCCAAGACATACTTGAGAAGGTGGACTGGGGTTTACCTGGCAATGTGAGGCTTCTCTGTAAGCTGACCATTATGTGGATTACAGTCTAAATCCCCACCTCTTTGTACAGACTGCTGTGACACAGTCTGTTTCCAAGGATACTGGTGGGTGCTTGAGGAAGGGCATTGATGAGTGTGTTTCAACCGTCCCTAACTCTAGTCTCCCATATGACCTCAGAAATGATTGTACTCATTTATGTCAGTATATCAAAATAAGATCATGTCTGCGGTTGAAAGTAGAGTGCCTCACCAAGAAGAGGCAGATTTTTGAATGAATGAACCATTTGTTAAGTTCGTGAAAACATCATAATCTTTTTCCCTGTTCTCTTTTATGCAGGATGTGGTGCTCTTTGCAAGGGTGTGCAGTGCATCATTCAGCATGCATATGTTATAGACTGCTTCTTCTTGTGATCACACCTTTGATGTTTACACTATAAAGAGTTCTCATGATGAATTCGACCATTGTGTGGAGTTAATTTTTAGCTCCTTAAAGTGTAGGATTAGCGTTGAATAGTTTAGCTAGAGTATCTTCCTTAACTGGTCGTACTAGAGACAGTCCTGCAGTACATGCTCAGAGTTTTCCTTCTCCGGTGTGAATAGAGTTTTTTTTACTCTTGCATGGGGGATCAGCAAAGATGGGCCGAAGACGCAGCAGTGAATGAGATGACAGCAGCCAGCGACTCTTAGTTGTCTGTTTGTTGACCAAAACCCTATTATGCCTCCAAGTAGTGGCCCTGGAAACAGACTTGCACCTATGCTGTTGGCAGAGAGAATAGAGATTAAAAGAAGCAACAAAGAATGCACTTTTTTGGTAGGGTTTATACCATGACTTGGAGTTGATTAGAGTAGTCTTCCTTAAAATACCATTGGTTGGAATTTATAGCATGTCTATACATCAATGAACCCAACTTTCCACAGCCATCATGCGGATATGCTCCACTAGAGGCTTTTTGTGTGAGTCCCCCTCGTTGTCTATAGCACTTCACTATAGCGTGTAAAGGAAATGAGATGAAGAGAAAGCTGATCTACTTGTGACATCAGCTTTTAGTCATTCTAATAAGAACTGCCATTACTTGAACTGGGGGCATTTTATCGTTTACCAGGTCTGTGTTGGCATCAGCGGGAAGCACCTTGAGTTTGCTTGACAGATGCTTTTCATACAGACATTACCTATTATCTACTGTGTAGACCTTCTTCTCAACCTCCCCACTCATATAAGAGAAAGCAGGACACGCATTTAAAAAATTAAAGTCCTAGTGGTTGATAACTTGATAATATGAAACCCCCATACTCTTACAGAAGTAAACCTCTACCGGCCAGTGATCTTGTCAAAGTTGCTGGACCATGACAAACCAGCTTTCCATGGACTCATTAAGGAAAATGAAAAAATTGTCCAGTTGAAGCCAGAGTTGGCAGCATCTGATGCTGATGAAACTGGGGGTGCAAGTAAGTCTCGCTCTCTCTCTCATTTCTGCTCCCTCTATTATTTCTTAATTTTAATGATTATTTCATCTTATATTTCATCTCATCTTTCCACTTGTGTTGTTAGATGTCGTGTGGGTGTGTAATTTTATTTCATGTATCATCTGTAGTGCTGTTCTTATTTTCAATCTATGCCTCTATAGTATGTAGAACTCTTCTTTACTTATCTTGTGGCATAATAGTTTTGAGTGTGGTAGTCCTTTAATAGCGCTAACCCCTTTAATTGTGGAAGAAAATCACTTAAATCAGCAATGCAGTGCAGATAAATTTGCCATCTACAATTATTGCATATCCTAAATTATGAGTTTGTAATTTTTATTTTGTTTTTGTGTGAAATAATTGAAAAACAATTATTAAACGCATTCCATATCTCATTATGAATTTCAAGGGTTTTCATTGATTGAAATAAAAGCAGCCCATAATTTAAGCTAATTTATGTCCTCTTCTAAATTCAAACTATCACTCATACAAACATTGCCACAAAGACAGTTTCAGAGATATATATCACATGCACTACACACATCACATTAATAAAGCTATGTTAAAGGTCAGACTATGTGTTATATTATTAGGAATGATATTTCACAGACATTATCTTCTGTACATCACTAGACTTTCTATTTTGGATACAGGGAACTATTGTGTGTTCTTCACAATTGTGTGTTCACAATTTGACAAATCTACATTAATAATGTGCCTATTATTTATAAAGCTTCTGCTCTTTTCTTTATACAAGCTGCTGTAGTAAACCTTCCACAATTCTATTAATCAGTCATGTGTGAAGTTGGCTTTGTTGACATTAACTCCAGGATGGACTAATTCACTGGGTCTATCAGTACCACTAAATACAAATGTAAATAACTGTTTATGTTTTGTCATTCTGGGATGGCGTGGGCTAGTGGTTAAGTGACATGGCTCACAACTGGCCGTTACCCTTGGGAAGCAAACCCTTAAAAAATGCAGGAGAAAGCAGACCCGTACTTGAAATCCATGCTGTAGTCGGATGCACTGGGCTGACAGGAATAAATTAAAAACATACTGCAATTCACACTGCCTTGGTGAATAGAGAAAATAAGTCAAATGCAAAGACAAATTAAAAATGTCATTACATATTACATAAATAAAAATAAAGTTATTTCATGTTATCCAAGTACATGTTAACTCTTTCAGGACCAATGACCGATATATCGGACTCCGATTTAAACCCCAGAGGACCATTAACCGATAAATCGGATTTTGTTTTGTAGAGTCGTGAATCAGGTTTTGTGTTAACCAAACTACTTAAAAATTACAACCAGAACTAGAACAGCTTCCGTTTGTGACATTTGAGTCAAGCCACACGTGTTTTGGTACTGAATAAGTGATATATTTGCGTTTTGAAGTAGCTAAACTGTGTTGTTGATTCCTAAAAAATAATTACAACACCCACTGCTTCTACTAGACCATTTTTGGAGATAAATGCATCAAATAAACAGTGTTTTGAGGGACTTTGGGTACTATTCTACAAAATTACCAGACAAATTGAAATCAACAATTCAGTCCAATGAAAAAGGATAGTGAGTTACAATATTTTGACTTATTTACAATATTTTGACTTACAAATTATCTATCCTTTAAATCTTTTTTCTTGTACAACATAATTATTTTTTCAAATAATGAAATATCAGCAATTTACATATATTTTCATTTTCTGTACCCATTTTTCTTTACAATGATATATAATGAGTACTATATTTGTCTATGCTATGGTGTGTAATAGTCAGTTGTAAAAGGGATGCAGTGAAATTTTGCTACAGCTGAAAATTAATTTGGCCCAAACCTAAAAAGAATCAAGTCCTGAAAGAGTTAATAGCAGCGACACAATGGAATCCATATTAAGATGGATTTTTTATTTTAGGTGCATTCCTTGTAATGAGAAATGAAAATGCATGATAAAATTACAATATTATTGCAAAAATTGATACTAACTACTTACTGATGTAATGCATGTCTGCTGTAGAATATGTTAGTTTCAGTTGACAGTGCACAATCTGATTTAATAAATAAACACAGAATGCAAGATGACATAATAATTATGAATATCTATACCATGCATGATCAGCTGATGTGAAATCAAAAGAGGGGGCTCCTAGAAACAAAACTTAAACTATAGAAACTGAAAACTCAATGATCTGCCATTAGGAGATACATTATTTCAAAGGTTTGGCTTGGCTTGGCTTCTTTCGTTCTCAATCTCCCGCTACCAAACCCTGACAGGGTTAAGTAGCAGAATGTAGTCCAGAGAACGGAATGCGTTGTATCGTAGTTTACAGCTTGGCTGCGATATTTGCACATTTCGGTCCAACACATCCGACTTCAGCAAGCATTTTTTGAGTACGGGGATATCATTCCCTCTTCGATCCCTTCTCCTTAGCCAGTCTGCCCTGCTGCAGCCTGTTATCCAGGATCACCGCGTAGAGGTGTAGAAGGGTCTTGGCCGCTATGGTTCGCTGGCCCTGGTGCCAGCAGCCAGCTATGGGTCACTGACCACTGCAGCTCATGTGCTGCTCAGCATCTTGATCCCCTTCATATGTACAAACAAATATACCAGAATAAGCAGTGATGTGTGGGCCATGTTGGAGAAACCAAGAGTTGGTTCTCAACAACTCAGGTCTTTTTTTATTTTATGGCATGATTCTATGGAAAAGTTGCATTCTTCTGCTATTTCTCGAACTGTCAGATGTCGAATGGAACCTGGCAACGTTAGCGGTGTCAGATGATGGCATGGATCGTCCTGAACTCATCTGATGACTGCCGACCATCTTTAAATCATTATTCATAGCAGCATGTATGGTTCATTCACTGATCCCTGTAAACTTTTTTGAACTTTTCATGAGGCAAAATTTGATGTTAATTTACTGGTCATGAAATTCAGACATCTTGAGAAACGCAAAACACAATCATCACATAAATAATCAGCTTACAGGATGATAAACAATTGCAACAGAAAAATGTATCTATGTTATTCAAGAAATTAGACAGTCTTTAGGGATCAAGATTCTGAGCAGCTTTTAGGGATCAAGATGCTGAGCAGCGTATGAGCTGCAGTGGTCAGCGACCCATAGCTGATTGCTAGCTTCAGGGCCAGCGAACCAGAGCTGCCAAGATCCTTCTACACCTCCACGCAGTGATCTTGGATAACAGGCTGCAGCAGGGCAGACTGGCTAAGGAAAAGGGATCGAAGAGAGAATTCTAACCCGGTACTCAAAAAATGCTTGCTGACGTCGGATGTGTTGGACCGAAAGGTGCAAATATTGCAGTCAAGCTGTAAACTACGACACAATGCATTCCGTTCTCTGGACTACATTCTGCTACTTAAGCCCTTTCAGGGTTTGGTAGCTGGAGATTGAGAACGAAGAAGAAGAAGAAGACAGTCTTTAATTGAAAGTTGCTGTTGACCTCGTATTAGCATGCAATTTAAAAGTTCTTAAACTTTTTGAACAGACCTAGTATATTTGATAAAAATCATCATCAGTCCCATAACATAGAATGTTGTTGAGGAGCCGTTATTGCAGTTTGTAGTACCAGCTCCCGCCATACAACAACAGTATGTCTTGGGCCACTGCACACCTGATGGAGCCCATCTCTGTCCAGGTGGCAGCTCATTATAGTTGTCTAAATTTCATACAATAAATCTGACACTGTCTTCAGCTATGGCAAAGGGTGCCAATCTTGTGAAGTTCAGCAGTGTGAAATAGACCATGAAATATGACACATGTTTAAGCGTAGTGCTATTCATAAAACCGATGCCCATTCCAGGATAATCGGACGGAAGAAAACACACACAACGAACGAATTAACCAGTCCAAATGGAAAACAATAATACGTTTCCGTGAACACAAGTGTAAGTCGTCGACTAGTGTGAATTCCCGGCAAATCCTTGGTCTGGCTGCCTCTATAATGATCTAAAACAGAAAGCAATGTAGATAAAAAAGAGTTAGTCAAATCTGAATTTGTTAACACTTGATCGTTATCCACAGGGTTCATATGTAACTACATTATTACAAGTAACAAGAGGCACCCAAGAACAAAACCTTTGCCTTTTGAGATCATCGTGACAAACAAGTTGACGGGGGCTGCAGAAATCCGTGTACGCGAAGGTGAAAAACTTGATTATGAAGAGCATCCATACTACAAGTTTGGCATTGTTGCTGAGGACTGTGGCACACCAGCCAAACAGTCATTCAGGTAAAGAAGTTGCACAATCAATCAGTCACTCAAAATTGTTCTGCTCCTAAAGGAATACAAGTGTTCAACAAATACATGTCAAGTCTTCCTGTCCTGTGTCCATAATGTTTGCTTCTAACTCCTTCCTCCATATGTGTCTTGGTATGCCTCTTACCAAGACCCTTCTACACCTTGATGTGGTGATCCTGGATAAGGAGATGGGATCGTAGAGGAAAGGCTAACCCGGTACCCAAAAATGCCTGCTAAAGTCGGATCTGTCGGACAGAAAGGTCCCAATATCGCAGTTAAGCTGTAAACTACAACACAGTACATTCCATTCTCTGGACAATGTCCTGCTACTTGCAAAGCCCTTTTCAGGGCTTGGTAGTAGGAGTTTGAGAATGAACGCCGAAAGAGAATAGTAATGCTATCAACAGTTTTCTGTAATGTGTGACCTACCCAGTGCCACACCTCCTACGAATGTCACATTTTACTGATGTCTGCTCTGTCCTCTTCAGCAGCTCCACATTAATGACCTTGTTGAACCACCTCAATCTTGAGCAAGCACTTATTCGCGGAAGTCTTTAACTTTGTGGTAAATTTAAATATGAGTAGATTACCGTAAATTCTCTAGAGCAATGAAAACCGGTCCCTTTTTTATCCGTGGATATCTTTATCCAAAACACCAATTATCAGGGCATGACAAATTTCAGGGTGGCTCACAAATTTTCAAAAATTTCACCAATCAGCCTGGTCAGACTACATTTATGCAATTTATGTTAACAAATTTAAACCTTTATTTCTAAATAACCATGCGCACCAAACCAAAATATATTGTATTACTTATATAATATTAGCATATTTTTTCTTAAGAAAAAATTCACTGCTGTCAGATACATGGCGTTTATATCTTTGAACATGTTTGGTAGTTTTTGCACTGAAGAACCATTTATCTATGACTTTAGTAAGTTTAAATTATAGTAGGGGGACGGCGTGGGCTAGTGGTTAAGTGACACTGCTCATAACCAGAAGGTGCTGGGTTCGATCCCCATCACAGCACCGGCCGTTGCCCCGGGGAAGCAAACCCTTAGAAAATGCAGGAGGAAGCAGGCCCTTACATAAAATGCATGCTGAAGTCGGATGTACTGGGCCGACAGGCGCAAAATAAAAACCACAGTGCAACGCACACTGCCTTGGGGGATTAGAGAAAAAAAACCAAAACATTATAGTAGTGTAGGTCCATTGTGATTCATTACCATAAGCTGGATTATGTACAATCTATTTGTACCGTAATATCATTAATAATTGTGTCAGAGTTGTTATGTAGTAACGATTAAAAACACAACTAACAACAGATTTTGTTTTACTCGTCAAGCAAAAATGTTTACTTGTCATGGACAGCAGACAAGTGCTTTTGTCAAACCCTGCCAATTATGTACGAGGTGTGTTGAAAAAAGTATCGGACCTTAACATTCTCAGTGAAACAAATGAAGCATGGGTGTTGTACTTTGGCAGGGAGGTATAGGGGGACAGTCATGCACATGTACACATTTTTTTCCACCTGCAGATTGCGTCTGCCGTTGGGACCAGCCTTGCAATTTTGAGTGTAGTGAGCACCAGTCAGGTTTTCATTCACCACAAATTGATGGAAAGAATTGAGTAGTGTTGCATCACATTTTGCTAAAAGGTTGGCGATACCGAAATGGAAACCATTCAGAAGAATCAACAGGCTTTCAGTGATGATGACATGAGCATCACACAAATTAAGGAGTAGTACAATCGCTTCAGAGATGACAGCACATCAGTGGAGAGCGGATCATGTTCCGGTAGACGCTCAATAAGCCGAAATGAAGTCATTGACCAAGTATGAATCTTGGCCATACAGCCATCGTAGAACTTACAGATGAATTCACGATAAGAGTTGGTATGGTACAGGTACACTCCATTTTCAGTGAGGATTTGACTATGCAGAGAGTGTGCGAAATTTGAACAGAAGCTGCTAACAATGGAGCAGAAGCTGCTAACAATGGAGCAGAAGCAACTCTGTCTGGAAACCAAGTTACAGTTGTCACAGTGGAGACATTCATCATCCCAGAGGCCGAAAAAAGTGAGGCAGGTGCACAGCAATGTCAGTCATTTTGGCCGTTTTCTTTTACTCCTATAGGGTTGCGCATCACGAGTAGGCACCCAAAAGGTCAAAACATTACCAAAGACCTGGAGGTCATCTGTCGCCTTCATGATGCTGTTTGACGCAAACGATCGGACCTTGTGGACAGAGTGAACTTGGCAACCCCATCATGACAACTCACCCGCCCATTCTTCGCACCTGATTCAGACTTTCTTGGCCAAACACAACAATTCCCCTGGTTCACCAGGCTCCCTATTCTCCAGACATCACTCCTTGTGATGTTTGGCTGTTCCTCAATCTGAAAATTTCGCTGAAGGGGACCATTTTGAATCACGAGAAGATATTATGTGGAATGTGACAACCCAGCTGTACTCCATTCCCACAAAAGGCCTTCCTGAAATGCTTCCAACAATGGCAGGATCGCATGGAGAAGTGTGGAGAGTCCCAAGGAGAGTACTTTGAATGGGGTTAGGGTTTCAAAACTCCAGGTGAGAATTTTATTTTTCTGGCTCAAAGGTCGGATACTTTTTGAACACACATTGTGTATGTTGCCACCAAGATACAGCATATTAACTCGCATAATCTTCTTTCCCTATATATTCTCAGGCTGGACATTCATGGGCCGATTCTTCTTAATCACTTGTTGATTCATTGGCATCTGCATTACTGCATAATATATCGTCTCTGAGCTATAGAAAACTTTGTATGAAAATATTGAATTAGTAATTTCTCCAACAATGAACATTTGTTTGACTGATGTTACATTTTTGCTCTGTGTTCCATTTCCATATTCTTCTGCATACACAATAACTTTCCTTTTCAACTCGGCTTTGTAGTGTAGTCTTTTCTACAACATTTTGATAGGCAAGAGATCACAATGAACGAAAAATAAATAATGTGACAGTATTATACCAAAACAATACAGGAAGCTCCACTACCAAATTTGTGCTTGTGTTAGGAAATGGCAATGCCGACTTACACATGATGCCAGACAACTTTCTTTTGACTGCGATTGTAAGATGCATCCTAATTTTAGATAAGTTTAAATGGGGAAAATTTTACTTCCTAGAATCAAAGAAATACCGTTTATTACATTGACATTGCATTTCCCCCATGTCACTTTTCTGGACGTCTCATGACAACGAGAAAGAAGAAGTTTGTCATATTACATTGACATAAAATTTCACCCTTTGTCATCTTTCTTTAGAGCCTATGTCATGGTCAAGGTTTTGGATGTTGACGAATTTGCCCCCAAGTTTGACAATGAATCCTACTTTGCTTACATTGAGGAGGGTAAAATGTACGACTCCATTGTCCAGATACACGCATCTGATCAGGACAAGTCAGACACCTTCAGAACTATATGTGGTTATGAGCTCCTCACCCCTGACGTGCCTTTCGAGATCTCGTCCTCTGGAGTTGTGAGGAACAAGGAGCCTATTGATTACAGTGTCCACAGGAACTTCATTTTAGAGGTGAGCTTGCATTTGCCAGGAAATATTTTAGAGTACTAGTGCACAACTATGTGGATTTCCTACTCACTTTCAGTTGTTGTTCGAATCTACTTGCTTTGAGTTAATTTTACTCTTGACGGTGTTTCTTTGGTAGATGGTTGCAGTGGCTGTTCTTACATACTGGAGAATGTGGATCTTAGTCCTTCCTGCTGTAGTGTGATGTAAAGCTTATCCGTAACCTCACAATATTGATCACCACATTGTTGGCTAAACTGATGTGGCACATCGTGCTTCCATGAGCACTATGAAGAAGGAAGAAGGGGTCTTGATCAGTATGTTTCACCTAACCTAGATGTTACTCTTTGCTCGAGCCCAATATCAGTAGAACCAGAACTAAAAATGTATGGCTTATACCCTATCACAGGAGGGTTCATTAACACGCAGTCAAGTGCAAAGCCTCCTCATGTATATCCCTTACTGGGTGGCAAAAAGAAAAGAACCACTGCACCTTCATGAGAGTTGGGCATGGAACTAGCAATCTCATTGCGTGAATCAAATTGCTGCAAAATCACCTACTTCCAAAAAATGACACTGTAGTGAAGGCCTTATACTCTGGCCTGGGGCCGCCAAGACGCAATGAATGAGTTGACAACAACCAGTATCCACTTCTAAGTGGTGGCCCTGGAAACAAATTACACCTGTGCAGTTTAGCTGAAAGAATAAGGATCGAAGAGGGAAGGTCAAACCGGTCATCAAAATGCTGTGCTGAAACTGGAAATGTCGGGCTAACAAGTGCAGACATCGCAGTCTCACTGTAAACTAAGACACAACGTAAAAAAAAACACACACTTTTTTCAGGATAAATTAATAAGAGAGTGAAAAAGGACAAGATGATGATGGTATAAAGATCAAGTGTAGTGCACATTTTTCAGAGGGATTCAGTATTTGCTCATAATTTGGCTTTGTACTGCTGAGCTACCATATGTCATATAACAGAATAACCTATTTCAGTCCTGCCTCTGCAACTCTAAAATAGTTTTTTTCTTCAAACTAAAATTATGATATGAAGACATACTTCTATAACATGAAGTTTTCGTAGTAAAAATGTGTATAAGTATGAAGTGTTAAATATCTCTGGGGGTTACCAAGTGTATTTTTGATTTGTAGCATTGATAGTTTTGCATCATTAACTTTCTTCGGTGTCCCGGTCAAAGTGTAAATCAGACTTGTATATTCATGTATAATCCAGATGCATGATCATTGGTCTGATCATATAATTCATTTCTCAGTTCTTGAAATCCAAATCCATTGAATATTTCGTAACTGGTGTTTCACATAATTACATAGTTATCTGAATAGAAATAATGTATTGTATAGAAGCAAACTCAGTTTTAGGTACAGGTTGGTGGTTATTACATATTAAAATGTGTATTATTAAGGTCGTGTGGAGTGGGCACGAGGGAGGAGATATCCTTTATGAATTACACCTTCACAGAGATCGAAAAGGCGAAGTAGTGATGTTGTAGCTTGAGGATATGAGAAGAAGAATCAAATGACACACAGGATCAAGATGCTGAGCAGTGCATGAGCTGTAGCGGTCAGCGATCCAAAGCAGACTGCAAGCGTCAGGGCCAGCGAATCAGAGATGCCAAGACCCTTCTTCACCCCAATGTGATGATTCTGTGACAACAGGGCAGACTGATTGAGGAGAAGGGATTGAAGAGGGAAGGCTAACCAAGTACTCAGAAAGGCCATGTTGAAGTTGGATGTGTCAGACCAAAAGCTGCAAATATCGCAGTCAAGCTATAAACTACGATACCATGCATTCTGTTCTCCAGACTACATCCTGCAACTTGCAAAGCCCTTTTCAGAGAATGAACAACTAAGAAAATGAACACGCGCTTCTTGCTATCTATATTTTTGTTTGCGGTTTTTGAAACAAATCTCTATAACTTCTGCTGCTGTAACCATTTCTATGATTATTTGTTTTTGTATAGGCTGTTGCCACTGACTGCGGACAGCGAAGATCCGAACCAGTATTCATCAACCTGGCAGTAACTGAGAAATGTTTGAGTGGCTGGTCAGGCTTGCAAGATATCATCAGGTACAGAGCTGGCACGGGGCAGCAGAGACTTGCAGACGGAGCCAGTCTGCGGCTCTGTGACGGTGACTGCAAGCCCACTCAAGTTAACGTGAAGATCACACTGGCAACGAACCACATCGGTAAAGGCTGTGATCGAGACACATACTCAGTCAACTCTCAGCGGAAACTATGTGGTAAGGACCCTTTTCAAACTCGATTTCTTCTGTTCAAGTCCATCTTCTTCTTCTTCGTATGCTGTCAGACGTCAACTTGTATTTGTTCGAAGAAAGCAGCTGTCATCCTGAGGCTGTCGACACTGCCATAGAGCTTGTCTAGTGTTGCCACTGGTGATGGCCACATGTGCTTTCTCTGGTCCTCGTATGTCGGGCAATTTTGCAGCAGATGTTCAGCGGCCATTTTCCCTGTACCACAGGTGCATTTGTCAGTGCCACCTATCTTCAGTTTATTGAATAGGTGGTACCTCAGTCTGTTGTGGCCTGTGCGGAGTCTGAAGACCACGACCTGCTCTCTTCTGTTCAACTAGTAATAGGCAACAATTTTTTGTGTAGCCAGTATGTTCTGTTTCCCATTTGGCCATGTATCTGGCTTTAATAAACCTTTTGGACTCTTCGTAGGTCACACTAGAATCTGGTTGTGGTAGTCTTGCACCTTCTTTTGCCAGTCTGTCTGCCTCCTCGTTGCCTTGTATGTTACAGTGGGATGGAACCCACTGTACCACTACCCTTTTTGGTGCGGACTGCTGGCATAGTTGACAGAGTACTGCTCTTGGATCATTAAGTTCAGTATTTTTCTGACTTTTTAGTGCTGTAGCTATGGCCAGGGCATCTGTTAACAGGACAATCTGGCTTTCATTTCTTTTGCCTGTCAGCATTGCTTTTACTGCAGCCTTCAGTGTCTCTGCTTTGAAATTGCTGTTCAAGTCCATTTAATTTTACTAAGTCTCTAGGATACAAACTGTCCAAGAGTGAAAATAGTTATAGAGAGAGAGCTGTTGTACTTATAGCACTGACTCAAACCCTAGGTCCATCTGAACTTTTACGCTGCCACATAGTTTTTTCAGCGTGTCACATTTGACTATGGTTGTTGACTTTGACAGCCTGTAACCTTTTACTTGGTTTTACTAATGTGATTTTGTTGTGTGTAGAGACATGTATTAATAAAGAACTTGTTGGTGTTATTGTTTTTATTGTGTGTGTGCTAGTTTCTGAAATACAAGAAGATGAAAGTGATAGTGTTGAAAAATAGCACAAACATATAGACACCCGTTTTCTGCATCCCTGGTGTGTTATAAATTTGTTTGCAAGTACAACAGAGGACGGATAATCAATGTTTACAAGATGAGTATATCTGTTTCCACCAAAAATGTATTTTTTGCATTTATGAGGGACTTTCAGAATGTAATGCACCACATCGTTTTTCTCCGGAACTTTTTATTCAAAAGGCATGACATTTTTACACAATATACATGGATGGATATGCCATATAAACATCTGTATTATTCAACATATTCTCCATCAACCTGTACAGCGTTATGCCAGCGGGAAACAAGTGCATGTATTCCTAGCCTGTACCAGATTTTGTCTTGATCATGCTGCCAAGAAATGGCTGCATGAATCACTTCTTTGTCATCTTCAAACCTTGTCCCGCGAAGTGCATCTTTGAGTGGACCAAACATGAAAATCAGAGGGTGCCAAATCAGGACTATGGGGTGGATGGGGTAGTACAGTCTAACCCAATTTGGTGATTGCTCCTCGTGTTGCCAGACTTGTGTGAGGGCGCGTATTGTCGTGTAGGAGAAGCAGGTCTACTGGATTCTTGTGCTGCTGAACTCTGCGGAAACGTTGATTTAGTTTTTTTTTCAATGTCTTAATGTAAGCTTGCAAATTGATTGTCTCTTTTTGGCATCACATCCACAAGAATCACACCTTCAATGTCCCATAAGGCATTGATCATGACCTTTCCAGCTGAAGGACTTGTCTTGAATTATTTTCATTCATGGTGATTGCAGGTGATGCCACTCCATGGACTGTCTTTTTGTCTCAGGTTCAAAATGATGTGCCCAGGTTTTGTCACTTGTAACGAGATAAGCCAAAAAGTTCTCTCCATCAGCATTGAAACGTTCCAACAATTCAGAAGAAATTATTTTCCTTTGCAATCGGTGGTCATTTGTGAGACTTTGAGGAACCGATCTTGCGCAAACCTTAGAAAATCCAAGTTTTTTGCACTACCAATGCTGATTGACAGCTGTAAGACCAAATTTTGGATTAGTGATTCGCCTTTCAGTAAGAATAATGTCCTTGGCACATTTCAACATTTCTGCCTTGGTGACTGTGACAGGAATTCCACTGCGCGGCCAATTAAGCAGCTCCGTATTTACACTTCCTGATTCTTTTATTCTCTGAACCCAGCTCTAACTGTACTCCTGTTGACTACAAAACTTCTGTACACATCATATAGATGCTTCACACATGAAGTTGAAAATTCACTTAAAAAAGAGCTAAAAAACACTTTTACATGAAGAGCATATCTTTATTAACAAAGGAGTTAAATAGCTGGACTAAATGAATTGATACCAAGACACTGAAAATGGACAACAGTAAAATTTGTATAAACTCCACTTGGGAAAGGAAGTTGGGGAGATCCATAAAGTCTTTGGTATCTCCAGAAAACCTTGTCCAGAAATGGTACTGAAGATAGTCATATGTGCTTTTTCTGTTCATCATATCATGAGGACATTTGCAGCAAGTGTGGCATTCAGTAAGTCGAGCAGTGTCACAGTTCAGTCGGCCAGTCTTTCTAGCAGTGTCACAGTTAAGTCAGTCTTTCTAGCAGTGTCACAGTTGTCAGTCTAGCAATGTTACAGTTCAGTCAATCTAGCAGTGCCATAGTTCAGTCAGTCTTTCTAGCAGTGTCACAGTTCAGTCAGTCTTTCTAGCAGTGCCACAGTTAAGTCAGTCTTTCTAGCAGTGTCACAGTTCAGTCAGTCAGTCTAGCAGTGTCAGTTCAGTCAGTCAGTCATCATTTTCAGCTGTGCATTCAGTTCAGAGTTAATTTAAAATATTAAATTTATGTTTTACATTTCAGGTGCCAGTGGAGACAGTGTTGACCTCTTACCATCACCTGACAGTGCTGAATGGTCACACAATATTCCAACAGATGATGGACATGAAATGGACCAAGTGTTTTCCTTTGATGGACAGAACAATGCTTTAGAAGTACCGGAATCAGTTTTTAATCACATGTTGCATGACCATTTTACAATTTCTGCTTGGCTACGGCACGGTCATACTCAGTCACAAAGTTCATCAAAAATGCCCAAGGAGCACATCCTTTGTATGTCTGATGGAGAAGGTAAGCATTGTCCCAAACTAATGACTTGATTTTACTTAGTGATTCCACTTTTACCAGGGGATGTAGAGCAGTGTTTCCCAACCTTTTTACACCTTCGGACCAGTGAATATACATAAATTTGTCGGACCTGTGAAAATAGAAAAAATATGTCTTGTACCTGTCAAAATAGAAAAAATATGTCTTGTACCTGTCAAAATAGAAAAAAGATGTTCTCTGGCCGGTAAAATCAGGAAAAAGAGTTTCGTTGGCTGTGCAGAGAAAAATAAATATAATTATTTTTATAGTATCTTGTGTTATTTAAAAAAAATGTAATATTATAAATTCTAGTTGCTTAAAATAACCAGAAACCGAGCAGTAATTGAAAATGCTTATAACAGAATGGCTTGAACTTTAGAGAAAGCAATATTTAATTCAAATACAGTTAATGTGAAATCTGTTGATCCATCTTTGCTGGAATATTTGATAAGCATGGCTGCAGTCTTGATTCCGAAAGACGAAGTGATCCATTGACATCTATTCAGTTTCTCTGTTTGGTTTTGAACCCTGAGAAAAGTCTTCTCACAAAAATAGGTAGTTTTAAAATACAACCAACAATTTAACAGCTTAAATCACCTTAATGTGATCTCCGCAGTTAAAGAGTTAATCTGATGTAGAGGATTTCTGATCTTTTTATTGTGACTGATAATTTCTACGGGATGGAGTAACTGGTTTCATTTCCAGAACAGAAGTAAAAGATGTTGCAGTGAATGTGCTGACAGCAGCCAGGAACTCATAGCTGGCTACTTGCATTAGGGTCAGTGACCCATTGCACACCAAGACCTTATTCCGCCTCCAAGTGACGGCTCTGGAAACATACTGCAACCATGTAGACTGGCAAAGAGATTAGAGACCAAAGCATGAAGGCAAATTCGGTTTAAAAAATGCCATACTGAAATTGGATATGTTGGGCTGAAGGCCACAGACATCACAGCCTCACTGTAAACTACGACACAATGTCATGAACCTCTTTTTCAAGAATGAACACAAAAGAAGAAGAAGAAGAATGTCTAGGCCATCTTCTACTATGGAGTGTAATTGTCCTCTTTTCTTTTTCTTGTGGTTTTTAATTTCTACAGGATGGGTTAGCCAACCTCATCTCAAATCCTCTTTATGAGCGCATGTATCAGTGACCCATAGCTGACTGCTGGCGTCAGGGTCAGCACACCAGAACTGCGCTGTGATCCCAGATAACAGACTACATCAGAGAAGACTGACTAAGGAGCAGGGATCGAAGAGGGAATGCTGACACGGTACTAAAAAAATGCTTACTGAAGTCGGATGTGTTGGACCGAAAGGTGCAAATATCGCAATCAAGCTGTAAACTATGACACAACGCATTCCGTTCTCTGGACTACATTCTGCTACTTAAGCCCTTGTCAGGGCTTGGTAGCGGGAGATTGAGAAGGAACTAAGCCAAGATAAATCCTCTTTAGGGGATGGCGTGGCCTAGTGGTTAAGTGGCACGGCTCACAAGCCGAAGGTGCTGGGTTCGATCCCCATCACAGCACCGGCCGTTACCCCGGGGAAGCAAACCCTTAGAAAATGCAGGAGGAAGCAGACCCTTACATAAAATGCACGCTGAAGTTGGATGTACTGGGCCGACAGGCGCAAAATTAAAACCGCAGTGCAACGCACACCGCCTTGGGGAATAGAGAAATAAGGCGAACGCAAAAACAAAAACAAAACAAAATCTTTATTCACTGATCATGTTACAATGCAACTGTTATTTGCTCACCTTTTGGACTACAAACCATTGACTTTTTTTTAAATAGTAAGGAATTTGTATGGTCTAACATATTTACTATTGCTGGCATTCAGTCAGACAGATTAGTGTCTGATGCCAGGTAACCAAAAGCTATTCTTCTCTTTGGCAATTCATCTGATCTACAAGTAGAAGGTGCCTTTCCATGTCTTCCCTGGTTTGCTTTTCGGACTCACATTTGGCTTTTAGTGGTTAGTTTTTAGGTGGTTTCCTGCTTGTGCCTTTATTGGTTTGGGGAAGATGCAGTTGTGGGGTGTTCAACCTTTTTGTTTTTTTCTGTAAAGAACAGTAATTTATTAAATATTTTGATCTTATCTCTTGAGTTCTGCCGATGACATTCTGGCTGCTTTGTCTTCTGCTGTTCTTCAACAAACAATCCACTAGAGTTTCAGTATAGTTTTTAATTTATTTTAATTTATTTGTGTCACGCACAGGCATGAACCGTCACCATTATGGGTTGTACATCCATGGAGGAAAACTGGTTCTGCTGCTGCGCAAAGAAGCTGAAGACGTTGAGTCTCCTGAGAAAATGGAGGCATTCAGGCCAGCCGAGTTCCGCTGGAAAGTTCCACATGTCGCAGATGACAAATGGCATCATTATACCGTCAATGTAGACTTTCAAGAGGAGAGCAGTGATGCTGGAGTGAGTCTTATATCTTAAATATATATATGCGTTTTAATCACCTATTTGGGGGATAAAGTTAGTTGCCCATCGCAAGAGATGATTGCGACATCATCAGACAGTTTATTTGTCTTGATGATGTAACTTGCGCTGTATTTAGATTATAGTCAGAAAGAAACTGATGATCATCAACCTCACTCTCTCGTCTCGAGCTACCTTGGACAAGTAGCAAGACGATCAGTCAAGACAACTGGAGGTAACTCAGGATACAGGCACTCTGGTCTTACCTACCTTTAGACCAGGAGTTGCTTGAAACTTGCGAGATTCGATCGTCAACCGTTTCCGTTCATCGCATTGAGAGGTTTGTGCCTTACCTATTGACTATAGAGAGGGATAAATACTGCCTAAAAGTGGAAATAACTACAGATTGCCATCACACTGTCATACTTTAGTACTGGTTCAAATCCAAGATTCACTTTAAACCAGCAGAATTCAGCATGTGGGCCTCATGAAGCTACAAATAGTAATGGCCATCCCAGGTAGCAGTCTCGACCGACTGACTAAACTACATTGTGCTCGCTTGTAAGGAGCTCTTCTCAGATAGGGAAGGCTCAATAGTTCAGAACTTTTTCTAGGAGAGACAACTGACATCACAAATAATTGTTGCCTTGCAGGTAGACTGGGGGCGACCACCAGCTGAAGAAGCAGCTCCAAACAAATGTGTGCAGAAGACGGATTAACTAGACCCCCAGGTATCCCGCCTCATTAATGTTGACTCCATTGATATGGATTTTGAATGAGGAAGAGGAAAGGAATGGGACTACTGTAACTTTCCAATTTTTATATAAAAATGACCTAAAGAAGGTTAATGCATGAGGCTAGCTGTTGAGACAGTCTCTTCAAATAGATACAGGTGTCCTTAAGGAGACTAGCTGTAGTGATAGCCTTATGCTTCACAGGGAGTGTGAATCCAGAAGAAGAAAAGTGCATTTTAAGAAGGTGGTTCTTGTGTTTAATCCGTTAGTCTCACTGAATTTGGAAAAAAATGCGTCTTACAG
Organism: Ariolimax columbianus; assembly: GCA_036924085.1. NCBI lineage: Eukaryota > Metazoa > Mollusca > Gastropoda > Stylommatophora > Arionidae > Ariolimax > Ariolimax columbianus. Next base: position 71,854,421 of record JAVGWX010000005.1, on the reverse strand, counting down.
CCCAAGGCAGGTGCCACAAATCTGTATGCCAAATATTTCTGATAATGAAATTAATTAATATTAAATAAATAGAGCTAAAATTATGATCTGACGATCTGAAGGACATATTATTAAATTATCTATGACATGAAGTATTCATAATAAAAAAAATATGAAGTGTTAAATGTCAGTAAAGCGGAGATGGTGATACAGCATAATTATTTGTACTCGCCACGTGTGTTTAAGTTGTTGCTTTATCCCCTCTAAAGCATCAACACTTTTGCTGTCGTCTGAGTCTGAATCAGACCTGTATTGAATATCCATGTGTAATCGAGATACATTATCATTGACCTGATCAAATAGTGGCATTTATTTCAAAACCTAGATGATCATGGCTAAGTGACACAGCAAAACACTAGTGTTAGATACTGATTCAAACAGAATCAGACTATCTGATGTTTTGCGAGCTACAGGTTCTGACCGAAAGGCACTGTAAAGAGTTAATGCCACATTGTGTATATAGAAGCTACTCCAACTTGTGACAATGCACACATTGCTATTTATATAGGCTAAAACCTGTTGAATCGGGAGTAGACATATGGGATTGATAGAGATGCATTAACTCAAATATGATGCAGAGAGAAGTGTAAAACTCTAGATACAGTATTCCAAATATAACACAGAATGAAGTGTAAAACTTAAGGTATTCTATCCAAAATATGACACTGAGAAGAATAAAACTATCATCTTAAAGATTGGAGGAAAGTGAAGAATTCAATTCGTTTGAGGGATAAACTTTAAGGTATTGAGTGAAGTTTGAAATGGACTGCCAATTTTATGAGGGAAATAGATTTGGTTATTTGAGGGATAAAATGTGATGACAAGAGATGGCTTAGACCTTTGGGTTTTAGGAGAAATAGATATGGTTATCTAAGGAATAAACAAGAGCAGCGTGAGATAGACCAAAGAGAAAAAGATGTGATTATTTGAGTGAGAAACTTTATGGCAATAAGAGAAATCTTCTGTCGAAGATGGATGTGTTGGACCCAAAGGTGCAAATATTACAGTCAAGCTGTAAACTAGCGACACAATACATTCCGTTCTCCTGACTACATCCTGCTACTTGCAAAGTCTTGTTCAGGGCTTGATAGTGGGACATTGAGAATGAACACAGAAGAAGAAGAGAGGTATGAGACCATCATCAGAACTTTTCATGCTATAGATCCCAAAATGAAAGAGAAAAACTTAGACTGAAAACAACTAGACTGGGAACTACAGAAATAGAAATGAAAATTGTGAAGCAGAGCTTGGTCGCGACAAGAAAGTTGGCCAGCCACAGACTGTTTTGCCACTCATTGGTCAATGATTCAAGAAAAAGTTGTGGTTTGGTTGTGTTTTTCTCTTTGTCATGAATTAACAAATGCTATGTTGTTGTTACCAGGTACATCTATACATTGATGGTAAACTCCTTGTGACTGATAAGTCCAACTTTGAAATCATTGATGACTGGCCCCTGCACAAAACCAAGAAGGTTCACACATCTAAACTTACAGTTGGTGCTTGCTGGCAAGGTATGTCACTGTGTGTTTTATTTATATAGTATTATCCTGTCTATATTCATTTCAATTATGATGTGTGAAATGATATGTCTTCTTCTTTGTCGTTTGCTTTCAAATAATCACATCTGTTTCCCTCATAAACTCAGCATCTGTCATGATCATACAGTTTATCTCACAGTTGGGTTGGGGAGAGCTTCTAGTGGAGCTGATTGCTCGAAGAACATGTTTCACTGTTTGTTCTCTCCAGATGGTCATGCATGTGTTCCCAATTTTTGATTTATTGAAAAGATGATTTTCCAGTCTATGATGGCCAGATTGTTAGAATAGTGTAAGGAATACTATCTTATTTTTGGCATGGTCTTTGTTTTCCCATGATGGCTGCTACAGCTGTTCTCAATGATTCATCTCTGAAGGGACATGAGATTTTTTCCAGGGATCGCTGAGATTTGGATTCCTGTCAATTAATTTTGTGCGTACACACCTCCCCTATCCATCTTTTATAGCTTTCATTGCTGATTCAAATGAAATGTCTAAGAAAAGCCATTAATGTCAACAGAAGAGACAATATAAATGATGACATTATAAATATTGTGATTATTGCTCCTTGTGTACATGACCGATTCACCTTTTAGTTCCATGTGTAGCATACCATTACTGCTGGCGCATTGATAGGAAGTCTGTATTGGAGCAGTTGCAGTTTCATATCAGTTGTTTTGCAAGTTAAAATTCTCAGGTGTGCTGAATACATAGCAAGACAGAAAATAAAATGGTTTGGTCATGTCATGCAAAAACAAACCCGACAAACTACCAGTGCATGCTTATAGCAAAATAAGATTCTTCTTGTCCCTTTTTCACTCCAGAAGGAGCATAGGGGCATCACTACATTTGACCTTCTTTAGGCAGACTCCACCAAAGCACTTTGTGTGCTCCTGCAGTGGTGATCTCTGTATCAATGGATAAATTTGTTTTACATAATAAAGCTGCTAGCGCCCTCTCTTTGATTACCTTTAGCATGGAGAAAATGGAGGTATTCAGGCCAGCCGAGTTCAGAACTGGTACGGACCAGGGGAATCCAACTGTCTAATTAAAACAAAGCATTGCAATGACCATCATCCAGGGTTTGCATAACATAATTTCTGCACATTGCTCTAAATGTATAACTGCTAGACAACAATAATGCTTCCTGAAGTCCCGTTCCGCTTGATGTCAGACCACTTTCTTTTGACGGTGATTGTAGAACGTCATCGATTGTAAGATGTATCTTGATTTTAGAGATTAAAATCTGGAGAAAAAAAATGGGACTTAGAAGTGAAGAAATATGGTATATCTGTATGATTAATTCCTGGGTTTGCTCTTCTCTCTATGAAGGCCTCCATATGACACCAGCAAAAAAAATGAGTCAGCAAAAACAAAGATTGAATAGGTTGTTATTGCTGGGATCAGAAAAGAAGTAAATGTAATTGTACATATTTCTGTCCATTTCAGGGGCAGACAACACATTCAACCATTACTACAAGGGCTATATGGCAGGGCTATTCATTTTGAGGGGCAAGACCGAGAGTGAAAGAGTAATAAAGTGCTTGAACAATTGTAAGGAGAACCTTGACTTTCATGCCATCAGTGACATGTCTAGTGGCACGGTACGTTGTTGACTTTTGTGTATTCAGGTTGAAGTATTTTTATATGTTAATGTTTTTAATTTAAAAAATGTAATTATTTAATTTGTTTAATGGTTTCATATTCCATTGGGGTTCAACCTTGCGGCTTCATTAAGTGAACACATGCATATTTAGTTTGTTTGCTGCGCCAATAACCACCCATATGTGAATGTTCACTTTATTGGCATCCATGGTGGAAAGAATAAGACAACTTATCTTCCAAATAACCACCTACTAAAAAACGTGCCATGTGTCTAGAGTTTTGACTGAAACTGCCACTGCAAGTACTTGAATACGGGCTTCCTGTATGGAGTCCATCTGTAAAACTGATGGCTGAGCGGGGTAGGATAACCGGTCTCTTAATAGGTATGTGTACGTACCTTAGTACTTAGTAATGTCTACCATTTTTTTGTATAATGGGTAAAAAATAAACTTAGCCTCTTGAACGGCTTCCAGACCTGGATGGTCTTGCAGGGAGATCAGAAGCAGCTCGAAGTCTTCCACATGCGCAACCAACTTCCTATCCTCTGGAGTATGCCTAGTCGCTAACTTTGAGATCTCCTTATGGACACTACTCAAGAACATTACCTCAATGCTGTATCGGTGGCGCCTCTCTTTCTTTGGCCATATGGTCTGTCTGTCTGTCTCAGGATGTCCTGGCTCAACAGCTTGCACACCTGTCCCTCGGAAATCTGTAGCGGGAAAAGACCACACCACTTGTGGGGTAGTCCCCAGGGCCACCCCCGCGCAACACCCAGCTGAGACACATCGTCTTCATCTGCCCTGCATGCTGCCTGTGACTCTACCATCAACCGCGGTCGTGGACTGCCAGCACGACGAGCCTTGGTTGCCTAGATGGATTACTTAACTAGTTGACTTGTTTCCACGGGATGGACTAACCAGCTCCAATAGCATTCCTTTTTTTCTTCTTTCTTATTGCCCTTCTCACTTCAGTCTGAGTATAAGACCACCGCTATATTTGGCCTCCTCCAGTAAGCTTTCGCCAAAACATTTTATCTGCTCTTGCCGTGGTGGATTTTGTAACAATTAATTGTACATGATGCGATTGCTGGCCCCATGCATAACTCTCTGTAGTTGCTTTTTATGACATGCATGTAGATGCAATGGTCTTATTCTTTTCCCTGCTATAAGGGCTCCAGAATCCACAAAGAGAATATAGCATATCATCTCTTTACACAAGTATAATCAGTAGCATCAGCTATGTTGCATACCTTTTTCTCCCATCTTATGTTGCAACCACTTTCTTCAATCTAATTTTACAGAGTGTTAGCTTCAACAGTGAGATGACAGAGTTCACCATTAGTAGCCACAGTGTGGGCGAGGTCAATAGATTGATGGGCCAGGTGGCATATATGAATGCTCGCACATACCCTACCCCTGGCTATCGAACACTTACCATTGAAACTTCTATTATGTAAGTCCAGCTGTTTTTTAAATTTTGTTTATTTATTTGGAGGCAGCAACAAAATGTAGATACCTGTAATAACCCCCTCTATGGGGGAAGACAACCTGGGACGTCGCTGCGAGGTGCTCAATGACATTGCATAACATTCCAAACTTGATTGTCTTTTTCCTGCTTGTGCCTTTTTCGCTCCAATGGCTTCAAATGGATACCATAAATATATATTTTTTTTTGGTAAATGTATTCTGAAAAAGTGAAACAACTATCATTTTTTGACATAGTCACCATTGTGTTTGATACAAGTTCCCCAGCACCTATAATGTGCATGGATTCCTGTATCAAAAAATTATTTTGATCGGATGTGTAACCACTCATGCATCACCTGCTGGGCCTCTTCATCAGACCTGAAAGTCTTTCCTCCTTATGCCTTATGCCTCTTTTAGTCGTCCAAAGACATGGAAATACTTAGGGCTATGTCTGGTGAATAGGTCTGGCAGAAGTGGTAGACACTGAAAGAGGAGGTCCTCAATGGTTGCAGTCATTATACCGGCAGTATTGGGTCAACTAAGAAGACTTGGCATGTATTTGTTGATGACCTTTGCTCCACAGGAAGCTGAAAGGTTTTGATTGATTGATACGTTATGCTGCTTAGAATAAAACTGGAAGCTTATCTATGTGAAATTCTGTGAAGAGTATTGCAGTCTGACCTTAGGAAATGCCTAGCCAATATTACTATTGTTTGCTTCCCTTTTGAACCCTGTAATGTACAGACATATTTGGCCAGAACTTTTATCTTCGTCTTCCAGCTGTGAGGGTCAGACTGTGGTCTTGCCACTTCTAGAGAAGCGAATCCTGGTGGAGGAGCAGCAAGAACCAGTGTTTATCATCACAGGTTACTCCAATTTGACCCGCATGGTGTATGAGTTTGAGAGGGGTCTACAGGTCTTCCATGACATCCGCATCTCTGCTCGCATCCAGTCTCCAGAAGAAACTACAGCAGATGATGATGAGGATGCAGATGATGTGGAGGCTGCTAAGTTGGCTCAGAAAGTGGCAAAGCCACAGATACACCGTGAGTGGATTTAGTTGTTTAATGGATGATTTCTCACTTTAATCAATTACAGGTGGGGTATCTCTTCTTTTTAAACAGGATCCTACATCTGCCTATTGTTTTTGTTTTTGCAAAAAATTCCTGACAGAATAGTGATATGTGGGAGGACACATTGTCATGATGGAGAAACAACTTCTAGTTCCTCCATCATGACAATGTGTCTTCCCACACAGACCTTTTTCTCCAGTTAGAATGTCATATTAGAAGTATTTTAATTATTTAAATGTATGCCAAAATTGCGTGTACTGGGCCATTAGGTGCATAACCTAGTACAACTCACAGCGTTGGGGGGGGGGGGGGGGGGGGGGGGGGGGTGAATGGAAAAATATAATTTTACATGTGTGGAATCAGATTTGTGGTGTGTCTGAGACTGTGTCTTACTCTGTACTTTAATTTCTGTGAAGAGTAGTTTTACTAGTTATCAATCTCTCTCTGTTGTTCAGAGTCCAGTGGAAGACTTAAGCAAAACAGCTGGGGATTTGACAGGATGCAGTGGGATAGCCGTGGCATTTTAGTTTTTCACCAAACTCTTTGCATTCCACACTGCGTTGCTGGAAGTCACCTTCTTATCCAATAAATGAGCTAATTATTTCATCTGCAGTCCATTGAGTCCATTCATCACATTCTTAGGTATATGTCCCAGCTCACAGAGGGTCCTCTGCTATTTTCACCTAGTTTAGCCTGCCAGTCAAGCGTTGTTCCAGTGTGTGGTTGCTGTGCGTGCTGCAGCTACTTGGAGTCACATATCAGGGCTGGTGGGAACCAAGGGTTGGTGAACCACTTCCAGTGGTATCATATAATGCTTTTCCCACCAGAGGTACTACCACCCATACAGCCTATGTCCACCAGAGGTACTACTACCCATACACCCTATGTAAAAGTAGTTCAAATGAGGCTAGCAACCTCATCATGTAAAAACATTGGTACAGAAACCACCACAGCAAAAACACTTTAGTATAAGTTTTATTGTAAGGAGCTAGCTGTAGTGGCGGCCCAATGCTTCAGACAGTTGATAGCTTTACCTACCTTGGAAGTATCCTCACCAGAAAAGAGAATATCGACTCATGGGGTTCCTACCTTGGAAGTATCCTCACCAGAAAAGAGAATATCGACTCATGGGGTTCACAGCAGGCTTGACAAAGGTGAGTGCTGTTTTGGGAAGACTAAGAGTGAATGTTTGGGACCAAAGAGGAATCAGTGTTGCCGCCAACATCGAGGTCTATCATGTTGTGGGGCTACACACCCTCAAAACATTGGCACTCAGTAGCAGACAATTCAGGATCAGCGGGCAGTTAGAGTACCAAACTCTGAAGTCTTGAACAGAGTGAGGGGCTGAAGATGCAAGAGTGAATGAGCTGATAGCAGCCAGCGAATAACTGACCAAGACCCTATTCCGACCCGAAGTGGCATTCCTGAAAACAAGACTAACCATGCAGCCTGACTACGAGATTATGGATGGAAGATGAACAAAAAATGATGTACTGAAATCGAATGTGTTGGGCCAAAAGGCGCAGATATTACAACCTAGCTATAAACAAAGACACAACAACACAAATGCCTTTTCAGGATGAACGCCAAAGAAGAACAACAGGTTGAGACTCTTGAGTATTTATACTCCGCTGCTCAATTGAAATCAGATGGACTGGACATATTGTTTACATGCCAGATAAATGTCCCTCTATGCAGCTCTTACAAGATGATCTAAGGAGCGGCAAGCACTTATCAGGGGGACAGAACAAAAGATGCAAAAGTCTGAAGTTTCCTCATTGATGTTGCCTTCTTGGAGATGCTTACTCCAGACCACGCAGCCTGGCGAACAGCCATCACACACTGTGCTTGGATCGACGAGCAGAGCATCATCGCTGGATGCAGAAAAGTTTGTCACTCTAAGATTTATCTGTAGTCATATGCTGTTACCTTTAATGCATGTTGTCAAAAGTGAGCAAAGAAATTTGTGCATGTGGTTAGCAACAAATATTTGAATAAACTGGAGTTGCCGTTAAGTAGTTGTGATTTTTAAATTTAATTCACATCTTTTGATTGGTTTTTACTCTAATCTCTATAAAATTATGAAATGGAAGGATGCTACTTTATTAATAACTGCTCTTCAGAATCCACTGAGCCTAAGGATGAAGAGTTCATGATTGATGAGTGCCACATTAAGGCAGATCCTCCACTCAACCTCTTCATTGAGCACCTGTCACTTCCCACTCACCTGATGGAGATACATGGACTGGAGTGGACGGAGACCAATGATGGAGTTGTTATCAGGAGTGAGTACATATACTGTGTTTTAGAGTATTTCTCCCTACACTTTTCTATTCTAGTTCAGTTCATGTGCCATCTACTCAGCAGTAGATCTCCAATGTCCTCTGTCTCTTGTCTTGAAGGTACAATCTGCCAGACTTTTCCCTGTCCATATTTTGATGTTATCTTCCCACTAATGACATTGTTTACCTCTGACACGTTTGCCTTTCCTTCCAGCATTGTTTTCAGTAAGGTGTTATGTCTTTTTATATAGCCAAAGGGGGACGGCGTGGCCTAGTGGTTAAGTGGCGCGGCTCACAACCAGAAGGTGCTGGGTTCGATCCCCATCACAGCACCGGCCGTTACCCCGGGGAAGCAAACCCTTAGAAAATGCAGGAGGAAGCAGGCCCTTACATAAAATGCATGCTGAAGTTGGATGCACTGGGCCGACAGGCGCAAAATAAAAACCACAGTGTAACGCACACACGCCTTGGGGAATAGATAAATAAGGCGAACGCAAAAAAAAAAAAAAAAAAATTTAGCCAAAGTAGCCATTTTCCGTTATTATATTGACAAGATAGGAGAACATCTGTTCCAGTATTTGACAGTTCATTTTAATATGGGGAGTAGATTTTGAGTCTGCTTTGCTAATTATCATAATTTTCGTTTCTTAGTGTTAATGACCAATCCATACACCCAACTTTACTTGAATCACTAATTCTTATAGTTCTTGTTTGCTTTCAACATGCAGAACTGTATCATCCACATATCTGAGATTATTTATTGATACTCTACTGATTATGAGTCCTGGAAAAATGTGCTCTGTGTAAATGTTAAATAGACAGGAGACAGTACATGTCCTTGTTTCGCTCTTCATTATTTATCTATACATGGTGATTTTGCAAATCCACATGAAACAGAAATAAATGGTTTAAAAATTGTCTAAAACTAAAACAGCCATTGTATTGTCATCAGGGCAGATGAAAGTGGTCTCGTTTTTGATTCAGCTGTTTCTATAGCACAACCAGTGTCAGCACAGCGAATACACCAGTGAATATACAGAGACAATGCCTCGCACAAATTTTTCTGTCAATAGTTCATTAAAAGATAACTAACCTATACACTAATGTAGAAGACAGCTGATATGATAGCATGGTGATCTCTCTAACTTCAACACTCCAGGGTATATGACAGCTGATAGGATAACATGGTGATCTCTCTGACTAGCCTCAACACTCCAGGGTAGAAGACAGCTGATATGATAGCATGGTGATCTCTCTAACTTCAACACTCCAGGGTAGAAGACAGCTGATATGATAGCATGGTGATCTCTCTAACTTCAACACTCCAGGGTATATGACAGCTGATACGATAGCATGGTGATCTCTCTGACTAGCCTCAACACTCCAGGGTATAAGACAGCTGATAGGATAACATGGTGATCTGTCTTGACTAACCTCAACCATCCAGGGTATTAAACAGCTGATAGGATAACATGGTGATATCTCTGACTAACCTCTACACCAGGGTTGTTGTTTCGAATGCTCACAATGAAAAGGTTACTCTTATGTGCGCCCTGAAAAGGGTGTTAAGTGACGGGTTGCAGTAGCTTTCCTTACATCTCGAGCGTGCTGATGAAGGTGGTCCGGGGTTGTGCTATGATTGGCTTAGTCTGCGTGTCGCTCACTACTGCGGAGATCATGCCGAACCTCACCTTGTTAGCCAGACTGTTGTCCTCGACAATGGCCCATTTCCAAGACGACCAACGAGGAGGTCAGGTAAGGGTCTTGGCCAGTATATTTCTCCTGACCCTGGCTAACATTCTCTGATTAGTGTGTTTTGCCTGATCGTCCTCATCGTCCACTACACCAGGGTAGAAGACAATATGATAGCTTGATAATCTCATTTGTTTTAAAAATGTATTAAGTTATCTAATTCTGCTGCTTATTATGTCAGTAGCTTGTGAAATATATTTTATGAGGTCATCCTGTATCATGATTGCATATCAACATTGTGTGGGATATGCCTCAGACCATAACCTGAACCCTTAAGGGATCAAAAACAGTACTAGCTTGATCATAATCTGATTAACACATTTTGTCATTTAAATGGTCATCAGATTTAGTTAATTGATCAGTTTCTGATTCAATGAGAATTCGTTAGCTTGTTTTGTTGCTAGCTATTTAGAACAGCCATTTTAAAAATGCCACTTTATCATGAGAACAATCAAAACGTTAAGTAAGGTAACACCAGCAATGTGTGTACTCCCTGATGCCACTGTATATTGGAACAAAATCCAAGCCTATATCGTAAATGTAAGTGTGCAATACCGAATTATTGATTGGCCGAGTAAGGTACTATTTGCACACATACACACCAATTTTAAATGGTGGCTTGGGTAAAATGGGAAATTGACACACACATTCACCACAATATATTTGTGGCTTGGGTACAAAGGGTTAATCAGTCATTAATATAAAAAAATACTACGTTTTAGTGAAAAAGAATTTAGCCCTTAACAGTCTGAATTATCCGATATGGCCTGTCAACACCCATGTTGCATATGTTGCATAACAGTGAACTTCGTTTTTTAGATAGACATAATTAGTACAATGACTTCCTGTGCATGCACAGGTTTCAGATCAATCAAAATTTCAGCTCCTTGCGGTGCAGAAGTCTTTAACAAATACATGCCAAGTCCACCAGTCATGTGTCATCCTTTCTAACTCTGTCCATGTCTTTCCTGTTTCTTTTATCTTGTGTATTTTGGCCTCTATGTCTCTTCATTTTGGTCCTATTCAGCGTCTTCTCTTCACGTCAAGTGCCACAGCTATCTGTCTGGTCCTTTTCCAGTTCCACATTAGGGACTTTATCATACCATTTCCATCACTTTATGCAAAGCATCCACTCATTATTGGAAGCCTGGACATTCTTACTGTAGTTTTCATTGTTCCTCTTGTAACGGAACCATACAACAGGGTAGACTTGACATTGAAGTTGAAGATTTGTATTCTTGTGGTGGACTTGATTTCTTTCAACTTTTGAATAGTTAACAGTATTTTAAAATCTGAATAGTCCATGTAATATAACTGAACCAATTTTTAACTTTTCTTTGGGGCAGATGCGGACACCATCCCAAATTACGAGAATGTCATTCGGAACATTCACTACTATCACAACAAGCCAGAAGATCTGGCCAACCGGACTTTGACTCTCTACTGTTCCAGTCAGAACCAGCGCTTCATCAGCACCAAGTTCATTGAAAGGGTGAGTATAGAACCTGTCTGCCTTTTCCAGTTTGTTGCTTACGAGGCAAAGGTCCAGAACATTTTAAAAATAACTTTTTTAGACTCAGCTGTAACTCAGTCAGCCTTGTCTCCTTTAAAAATAGTCTGCTAGAGCCAAGTCAAGTGAGCAGGGTGCCAACAATTCCAAAATGAGCAGTGATGTGTGGGTGATGCATTGTCAGTTGTAGATTCTCCGTAACTCTGGCTTTTTTATCCTGACATTCCTCTGTTAGAATATCATGACATGATCTTACAGAGATGTTACATTCGTCATATACTTCCTAAACTGTCAGGAGATAATCGTCAGATAATGCGATGGGTCATCCCGAACTCTAGTCGTCATCTGTTGACCTCTGACCATCCTTAAATCACCTTAGGACCATCTGTAACAATACGTGCAGCTCATCCACTGATCCCCCATACACTTGTTTTAGCATTTAATGTCTCCGTGAATGTCTTCCTCTGCTTGAAGCAAAAACTCGATGTTGATTTGTGGTATAGCGAAGTGGTTATTGGCAAGACTCACAACCCAAATATGCAAATGTTTGGAACCAGGAAGATCATGCCGTATGGGAAGTAAACTTAATTTTTAAAAGTGTGCTGAAGTGAGATGTATTGGGCCATAAGGTGCAAAAAACACAGCGCAACAAGACGAATGAAAAGAAATAAAATGGTACACTTTATTTGCTGCCTTGCCATCCAGCCATTTTATGTTTGGTTAACCGTATTGTACTGCTAGTTGAAGATGTAGTGTGTCAGGTCTACTGTGAGAGGCAACCTGCATTAACTATGATTATTGTTGAGACCAAGTCAGTATGTATGTCACAAACTGAAATGGGATAGATGAAAAATGTGGTTGGGTAGTTTCTAAAGGTGTCATTAGGTGGCAGCAACATTCAGCTTTGTGATTACTGTAGGTTGCAAACACTAGGTGTTGTTGCATGTGCACAACTGAAGGGCTAGGCATAGGCTGATTACTTTATCATGTGGAAATGATAAAGCCACAAAATCTGTTACAAATATGGACAGGTTAATTGAAATGAGCCAATATTGAAAAACATCTCCCTAACATTGTGCCTGGGCAAATTAGCAAAGAGAATGATAAACACACATCTCTATTTGTGCCTGGATAAATCCAACACCTTATGCCAGGAACAAGCATGCTTTAGAACTGGTAGCGGCACAGAAGACCAGCTTTTTAGGCTAATCCAAAGAATAAATGATGGCTTCCAGAAAAACATACAGTGGCCATTTTTTTTTTTACCTACAAAAGGCTTACAATCATGTTTGAAGAAAAGGTCTTCTGATTAAGATGCTTAACCTGGGAATTTATGGCAAGCCCTACAACTGGATAAAGCACTTCCTGACTGATCGAACGATCTAAGCGAAGGTGAAGGATGCTATCTCTTCTAAAGATGTTTTATAAGAAGGATTACCACAAGGCTCATCCCTAAGTTGTATTCTTTTCCTGATCTATATCAATTACATGGCTGACCAGATCTAGCTGAATAAGCTTTGTATGCTGATGACCAGGCTATATGGCTATGCAATGAAGACATTGAGAGTGGGACACAAAGGCTAAATGGAGTCCTGAGGAGACTGCATGACTACTGTCAAACATGGAAACTAAAAATCAACTGTGAAATGACAGTGTATACAATCTTTACCAAGAGCTACAGAGTTGCCAAACAAAATGTAATTTTGAGATTAGTGAAGAACACCCCACATATCTTGGGGTCACACTTGACCGACAACTCAGCCTCAAGCATCACATCCAGAATGTGAAGAATAAAGTAGTGAGGTGTCTACAGCTTTTTAACCCATACAATCCCAGCTGATCAGAAAAACTCACAACTGAATTCCTAGGGCAAGGGGAATAACTCCACAAAAATTAGACGTGCTTATGCAATAAAATGAATAAAAAATACAATTTTAAATTTATTTGTGTGATTCAAACTCCAGTTTACAGATAAATGAAAGAGGTACTCTTCTGTGCACATGTTTTTTGTGAGTGTCATGTATGTTGGATGTGAAAAATTAAACAAGTGAAGAAACAAAATGTATCAATATAAAATGTCAATTTCACTTTTATCAATATTGCTGTTAGATGTCCATGTGAAAAGCTGCAAAGCAATCTCCCTCGGTTCATTATAACTAGTCTATTTTTCATCTTCTTGTCTGACTTTCCAGTATACACCTCAAAGTTATAGAGGTTTCTAGTATGAGGATCTGTGGCACACAACATTTTTATTCCTCAAGGACAGGGTTTGTTTTTTTACACATTGCTTGAACTGCAGTCTTCCTGTAATAGCAACCAAAGCTTCATCAATACTAATATTCTGTTCAGGCCTTATTAGTTCTCTGGACTTGGCTAGAATAAGATCAAATAGAGGTCTAATCTTAAAAATTGCATCTTGTCCTCGTAGAATTAAATTGGAATTATCATTGAGGTGCAAATATTTGCTGATACTTTCAAATCTTTTTCTTGACATTATACTGGACAGTGCAGGCACACTCAACAGTTCATCAGTAGACCAAAACATTCTGTAGTAGGGTAACTGATGAACCCCAAACATATAGGTAACATAAAGAAAGCCCTTTTCCATCACCACTGTGGCCTGGCTGTGAGGTGGGATGGGTCACGTTGTCATCGTCTTCTACCAATAATTCGTCATCACTAGTGAGACCAGTGTCACTACTTTCATTTTCTAAATCTTGAACTTATTCCTCATCGACATCTGATTTGTTCTCATTCTCTGCAACTCCATCAACAAATTCTCCACCACCATTTTGAAGAAAATTGAAGTCCATATTTTAAAAAATCATGGCTCGAACACCACACGATCTGTAAACTGCAATGGGAGCCGCTATTACTGGTAATCATGTGGCGGCTAAATTTAGGGTGTCTATTCGCAAGTAAAGCGTAAGAAAAAATAATTTAAATTAGTATATCCACGGCGGCTGTTGCCAGTCGGGCTGGGAGAACAGTACTGCAATGTGTCTGCAAGGTGGGTGCCATGGCAGCTTATTCCAGAATTAAAACAATGACGTGTTGATGCCTGTCAGGAACTTCTGCACCGCTTTGAAGCAGAAGGTGACGATTTCGTAGCAAGAATTGGGTTCACTACCATCAGCCTGAAACGAAGCTAGCGAGCATGGAATGACACCATTCCTCCTCACCAAAACCGAAGAAGTTTTGCGTGCAGCAATCTGCAGGGAATGTTATGCTGACTCTTTTGAGATGAACCAAGCGTTAATGTCAAGCACTACATGTCCAGAGGGAACACTGTCACCAGTGCCACACATTCAGATATTCTCTTGAATCATCTTTGACTCACAATCAAATCCAAACAATATGGACTTCTGAGTAAAGGTGCCCTTTTGCAACGTGACAATACTCAAGCCCATACTGTCCGTGCAATGGCCGCAACCAGCGAGGACCTCCACTTTCAGTGTCTACCACATCTGTTGTATTCACCAGACCTAGCCCCAAGTGATTTCCACATTTTTGGACTACTAAAAGAGGCATTGGGAGGAAAGATTTTCAGGTCTGATAAACAGGACCAGCATGTAGTGATAGGAAACTCCCAGTAATAATATCTCATACAAAAACTTAATACCTCAGTGCAGGTCCTATACTGCTGGGTAGGCTAAATGTCAACACGGAAAAGTAAGGAGAATGGATACCCCAGAGCTGCACTTTTCCCAGACTTAGTAAGCCGCAAGAAGAAAACCACAAACTTACTACTAATAGTGAAATGAAAGTTGAAGCTGAAAACTTTGGAAGATGCATGATGGCACATTCTAAGGGCCAACCAGAGGATTTGCAGAAAAAAAGGATATCTTTCTGGTTTTTGGTGCTGATCGAATACCAGGATTCCATCTATAATTTTCTTTGTACAAACACTTTCTGGTTTCGGGTGCTGATCTGCCTAATTGAATACCAGGATTCCATCTATAATTTCTTTGTACAAACACTTTCTTCTTTCAGCTTGTGGCAGTCCACCAGGCTATTCCTGCGCCTCATCCAGCCAATGCCCAGAGCAATGTCCAGAGTGTTCACCAGTCTTTGAAGAAGGTCAATTCTGAGGGTATTCATGCTGCTGGACCAGCTGGATCAAGTAAGTCTTTGTGGACATATCATTTTATAGTTTGGGGTTTGAGCTCTCATTGAAATTGATTTATGACTTGTGGTTTGATGTGTCCTTATATAGATTTGTGACAAAGCTGCACGACTGGAGACAGGGTTGGGACTTGCACAAGAGAGAGACAGACAAGCGTGCGAGCACACACAAACAAAACAAAAAATAGATTTCCAGAGACTTTGATAAGGTAAAGAAAGACAGAAAAACAATAAAGGAATGGCATCAATGGTAACACGGGAAATGGATCAAGTTGTTCCTACAGAACTGGAAAGTAAGACATGGACTATTATAGCAGCAAAAAATTACTTCTAAAACACGCAAATCTTCAGGCTTTACCTTGTTCTTCATGTTCATCAACAACCTCACCCACTATCTGCGACAAGGGGCGAGAGCCACTCTTTGTATAGACGACCTGGTGGTGAGGTGTATAGAAAATTTAACAATTGCATAGCAGCATCAGCAGAGAAATGGATGGTACAGATAATGTAGAAAAATCCACAACAACACACTTCACGCTCTCAAAGAAAAAGGAGAAACACAACTTGAAAATATACAGGTCCATAATGACAATTAAACAGTATCTTTGAACATCACATTAGAAGGGACTCAGTGGTCTCGAGGTAAGGTGTCCGCCTCTAGTGCCGGAGGTCGCGGATTCGAATCACTGTTGAGACCGTGATTTTTTCACGTGTATTTTCTGGTAAAATACCCCTGATCTCTGGAAATTGAGATTGGATTCCCGTGGTCAGTGTCAAGCACGTTAAAAATACTTTGGCAGTTAGAAATCTAAAAGAGTAGGCTTAATGGCCGCTGCCCAGACAAAAATTATAGTTAAAAATCTACCTGGCAACAGACATTAACATGCCTGGTTGAATACCAGGTCTCCAAGTATCACATTAGATAAGAGAATGATATGGAGGCCACACATTGAAAATGAAAGCCAAGGAAATGAAGAATGGAGACACAGGAGTCTATGTTGTCTACCCAGATTAAGAAAACAAAACCACTAATTCACCCACTAGAAAATTTAGTTTAAACTACATGGTTGAAGTAGGGACACTAATCGATGCTGCAGAAATAACAAAAACAACAAACTAATGTCAGTAGCAGGTTGTATTCCTTACAGATGCAATGTCAGTTCTGCGGGCCCTCATGAATGATTAACAGCCAGAGCTTAAAAAAGCTTTGGGCGAACTAAAACCCAAGAGAAAGGTGGTGCTACAGTAAATACCATTAGACTGGGACATACTAGGAAATGTGATAACAGACAAGTTAGAAAAAAAAAAGCAACATGAGAACAAAGAAAGTCAAGAGCAAACTGTTGTGTTGTGTCTTAGAACAGGACAAGTAGAGCAGGTGATCCTGTTAAACAGGACATGACATTGAATGGCCACTTACACAGGCTAAATTTGTATCTGCACCCATATGTGCAGACAGGCAGCACAGACAGCTGAACATATCCTACAAGGCTGATATACTTGGGTAACTGCAATCCAAGAACTGGTTCATGGAAATGAACCTTCGCTCAAAGCTATTTAGAACCTTGAAGACCTCTCCACCAGATCAAACTTTACCCAGAGAACTGGACTTCTTGTGTAGACAATAGTTTTTAGGTGTGAGACAAAGATACCAACTCTTCCATTCTTGACAGCATTTGTTGCTGATTTTTTGTTGTTGTGTGCGTTCGCCTTATTTCTCTATTCCCCAAGGCGGATGTGCGTTGCACTGTGGTTTTTATTTTACGCCTGTCGGCCCAGTGCATCTGACTTCAGCATGCATTTTATGTAAGGGTCTGCTTCCTCCTGCATTCATTTTCTAAGGGTTTGCTTCCCCTGGATAACGGCCGGTGCTGTGATGGGGATCGAACCCAGCACCTTCTGGTTGTGAGCCGTGCCACTTAACCACTAGCCCATGCCGTCCCCTGTTGCTGACCTATCTGTGCAGGGACAAATTTCTCTTTCAAGATTTCAAAGCTACTCATAATGAGTTCTTACTCAAGAATTTTCTCTGGTTATATCTTGGTCCTCATTACTGTAGTGCAATGCAAGTTTTCCAACAAGTTTGCTCACTACGGAGATCACAATACAGATCCTCACCCCATTTGACAGACTACTGTAACATTCTGTTTCAGGTGCACTGTGTGGATGTAAGGTTTTGTCTTGGTCAGTGTGTTTCACTTGGTCCTAATGCGAGTTGAGTCTTTGTCAGTATGTTTCACGTGTCCCCGATCTTAGTCAGGGGTCTTAGTCTGTATGTTTTACCTGATACTTATGTGAGGTAGAGTCTTTCTTGATCAGTAGATTTCACCTGACACTGATGCCAGCTTTCACACCATGATGGAGTGCTGCGTTGTGAAGTGATTTTGGCACAGCTCACAATCAAATCTTGCTTGTAGCCAGATTTTTGAATCAGCAAAGTAGTACCGCCACTGAAACCATCCCAAGAGGAGCTAGGAAAAACTATAAGCCCTACTGGAATGATGAGTTACAGAAAGTGGAAGATGCAGTAACTAATGCGAGGAACATGGCAGAACGAGAAAAATCCGCGGAGGCAAACATCGCCCTCAAAGCCGCCGCGGCGAAGTACAAACACACTCTCAAGCAAACAGCAAGAGAAAGTTGGAAAAATAAAACGGAAAGTTTAAACCTGGACAAAGAAGGGAACAAGCTATGGAAGCTAGTCAGAGCCATGAACGACGAAACCCCGTCAAATAAACAAATTACTATCAAGCAAGGCGAGAACTTGATCACAGGTAAGAAAGCCGCAAACGCCTTTGTCGATCACTATGCCAGAGCAAACCACATCGAGGTCCCTGCAGATAAGCATACAGACATTAGCGAAGAGCTAAAGGGGCACGAAAACATAAATACGGCTCCTGAAGAGCACATGATGGCCAAACTAACAATGCGCGAAATGGAAGAGGCTATGAGAACACTAAAGAGAAGGAAATCTCCCGGAAAAGACGGGATAACAAACGAAATGCTGATGGGGCTGGGCCAAACAGCGAAGGAAAAACTACTATCAGTCCTGAACCAAAGCTGGAAAAGGGGTATTGTACCCCAGGCATGGAAAGATGCAATACTGGTACCAGTACCAAAAACAGGAAAGGACAAAACAGATCCGAATGGATACAGGCCCATAAGCCTACTGAGCTGTGTCGGCAAGCTGATGGAACGGATGATAAACACCAGACTGATGTGGCATCTGGAAGAAAAACGAATACTAATTCCACAGCAAGCCGGCTTTAGACAGCACAGATCCACTGAGGACCAGGTCATCCTCATAGCCCAGGAGATAGAAGATGCCTACCAGGCACAGAAACACACAGTAGCTGTTTGGGTGGATCTGGAAAAGGCATTTGACAAAGTCTGGAAGGATGGACTTAGAGTCAAGCTAAGAAGAAGTGATGTTTGTGGGAAGATGTACAAGTGGATCAACCACTACCTCAAACAAAGAACGGCCAGAGTCCAAGTACAAGGGCAGATGAGCAAAAAGGTGACACTCGAGCAGGGAGTACCCCAAGGGGGAGTACTGTCACCCACACTCTTCCTGGTATATATAAACGATATTACAGAGAATATACCAAGAAGAGTCCATAGCTCAATGTTTGCAGACGATCTGGCTATGTGGACCTCTGAAAAGAATCTCACCATAGCAAGAAATCGGATGCAAACGGCCCTAACATCGCTGGAAGAGTGGGCGAACTCATGGCTGGTCAAAATAAACGAGGAGAAAACCACGTGCACAATATTCTCGCTCTCATTAAAACCCCAAAGTACCAAATTAAGCCTAAATGGCAAAATCCTGCAGCCAAACGACAACCCAACCTATCTGGGAGTCACATTTGATCGGCGCATGACATGGAAAAGTCAGATTGAGAGAAACCGAATGAAAGCCAGAGAAAGAATGGCGATCATGAGGAAACTTGCTGGCACAAGCTGGGGAGCAGACGAAGGCATACTAAAGAAACTGTACACTGGAAGAGTGAGACCAGTTCTCGAGTATGGCATCGCGGCATGGACAACAGCAGCGAAGGCGAACTTCGATAAAGTTAACAAACTTCAAAACCAAGCTATGAGAATCATAACTGGTGGCATGAAGTCAACGCCAATTGTAGAACTTGAAAAGATTACAAAACTGCAATCCATGACCGACAGAAGAGACTGCAGAGCCCAGCTGCAGTCAGAGAAACTCCGAAGACTGACGGACCATCCAATGTACCAGAGGCTAAACAATTTGGGAACTGGGAAACTAAAGCGGAGAAACTTTGCAGAAATAGCCAAAGCAAAGATGCACGAAGACCCCATAAACGCACTAACAACACCAAAACCCATCACTACTGTACGAAAACCTACTTGGAGGCAGGACATATTTCCAGAGGTGGTAGAAAATATACCAGGTATTGCAAACAAAAACTGCCAGACCGAAAAAGAAAGGAGAGACACTACCCTAAGCTTCATAACGAAAAGCTACCCAAGCATGGACTGGACCCATGCATACACCGACGGTTCTGTAACAAACACTACACAGAACGGAGGGGCAGGAGCATTCCTGAACCTACCAAATGGCAGAAAAATAACACTGTCATTCGCTACTGGTAAGTACACAAGCAATTTCAGAGCGGAGGCAGAGGCACTGAGGGCGGCAGTGGAAGAAATGGCAACACACAGTGAAAATGAGAGCCACATAGTCTTGTTGACAGATGCTCTCGCCGTAGTCACAGCGCTAAAAAGCCAGAAAAACACTGAGCTTAATGACTTAAGAGCAGCACTCTGCAAACTGTGCCAGCTGTCCGCACCAAAAAGGGTAGTGGTACAGTGGGTTCCGTCACACTGCAACATCCAAGGCAACGAGGAGGCAGACAGACTGGCAAAAGAAGGTGCAAGGCTACCACAAACAGATACCAGTATGACGTACGAAGAGTCAAAACGGCTTATCAAAGCCAGGTACATTACCAAATGGGAAACCGAACATACTGGTTACACCAAAAACGATGCCTATTACCAGTTGAACCGAAGAGAGCAGGTCGTTGTCTTCAGACTTCGCACTGGCCACAATAGACTGAGGTACCACCTATTCAACAAATTGAAGATAGGGTGTACCGACGAATGCCCGTGCGGTACTGGTAAAATGACCACTGAACATCTGCTGCAGAACTGCCCGACATACGGGGATCAGAGAGAGCAGATGTGGCCATTGCCAGTGGAACTGCAAGACAAGCTCTATGGTAGTGGCGAGAGTCTCAGGACGACCGCCGCTTTTTTCGAAAAAATAATGGTTGCTGTCTGACTGTGTACGCAGAAGAAGAAGAAGAAGTACCCCAAATGGGTATTTAAAAAAATGTGTGTTGAAGTCAGATGCCCAGGGTCGTTAGCTGTAAAACAAACAATACAATTCACCTTAGAAAATAAGGTGAATTAAATTAAAAACAATAAATCCATGATGAAAGTCGTAAAGGTGAGAAATGACTTTGTTTCAGATCTAGGCATGGTGGCCATAATTGTGGTCTGTGTGGGCTTTTTGTTGTTCATGATCGTGCTGGGCGTGATCCGTATCCGAGCCTCACATAAGCAGACCCATGTTGTTCAGGTGGATGAGAAGCAGGAGATGGAGTGGGACAACTCTGCTCTCAACATCACCATCAACCCCATGGAGCAGGAGGTAAGCTGACAACTTCACTACATCATCATGTGTCATGCCTTGGGACATTGATGATCAGTTTCCTCTATCGCGCCCCCCCCCCCCCCCCCCCCCCCCCCCCCCCCGTCCCCCACTTTGTCTGTGTTTGTCCAGAAAAGGATATTTTGATACAATGCGTCGTAATTTACACACAGGTTTCAGCAGCGCATTTTTGGGTCCAGGTTTGCCTTCCATCTTCTATCTCTTCTAGGCAGAATAGAGTTTTAGTTTAGCTCTAGTTTGCTAACGCAATCAGCCAGCTGAGTCTCTGACTGCTGTTATTTCCTTCACTGCGTCTTCGATTCAGCAGCATTCTGGCTCTCACCATTCGGCCATATAATGGTTTCTGCATGTATTTGTTGTTGTTTAGTACCAGACAAAGTGTTCTATTTATCTGGCCTCAGAGGAAGAAGCGTTTTCAAAACATTATGAGGGCTTGACCCTCGAAGAGCAATTTCATCTCTTTAATTGTTCCTTGTTTTCCCATCCAGTTTGTTGATAATGTCATAATCACATATGGCTAAGATGCTGCTCTGAGCAGATACAAAACATAATCTAAAGGCCTTCATACAGATAACGGGACGTGTAGGCTAGTGGTTAAGTGGCATGGCTCACAATCCGAAGGAGCTAATATCCCGCGAAGCAAACTCTAAGAAAATGCAGGAGGAAACAGACCCTTACAGAGCCTTGTTCAGGGTTTGGTAGCGGAGATTGAAAACGAACGCAGAAGAAAAAAAAAATAATCCACTTACCGTGGATTATAAAAAATAAAACACAAAATACTTTTGTCGGTTGAAAACCTGTATAGATGGATGTGACGTATTCATCATAACAAACTCTATTTCTATGGCAACCCAGTTTGGTCATAAATGATTAAAACAGTGTATGATCGGCATATTACCACGTTTTGGTTTGTGCGACCACGGCGGACAAAAGGACATGTTTTTTTACACGTTTCCGCTACCATGGTGCGATAAAAATTAAAATCTCAATTTTGTAAGCCAGTCGGCCCTGGAGCCATTTGTGATCTAAAAAAATATCCAGCACCAGCTGAACCTAGATTACTCAGCTGGACAACCAGTGCACTAACCAGCGCCTTGTCTTGGCTCCATCCATGATGTATGTGTGTGTTTAGATAATGTGGAAGTTTTTTTTGAATTTTTCCTGCCAGTTGTAGCCTCTTTTGTCAGTTATGGGGTATCGCTTTGTTATTTTCCTAATTTCTTGTATCAGTGTTATCATTTTTCCAGTGGCGGTGAAGCTGTTAGTGCACAGGTTCACAACTCAAAGTTGTTTGTGTCAGGGTTAAAAAAACAGCATGGCCATGCCCCTTTGGGAAGTAGACCAAATGTGAGAAATTGTTACTAAAGTCGGATGTGCTGCTGTACAACACATTCCACCTTAGTAAATAAATCAATCTGTGTAGGCCTATTTTGTTCTGGGACGCATGCCATGATTCAAACATTCTCTGCCACTCTCTGGCTAATGTGACCGCTGTCTTGTGAATCGCATACTTATCTTTGTTTTGTGATTTGTTTGTGTTCATTTTGCCATTTTTTCTCCTCATCGAGGCATTGTGTCTTTAAGATATCTTTTACCTGGTGCAGTTCATCACCTGCATGTTTTTTATTGACTGTCTATGTGTGAACTTTTGTATTTGTACTCAATGTGAAGCATGCGGCAAGCTTTGTTTACATTCCTAATGTACCAGGTCCAAATCATGTCATGCTCAGATTGAGCACACCGTCTGATTTTTTTTCATGGTATGACTAATTCTTCCAGTCAACCCAGCTGTAAATGGGTACCTGATAATGTCATGGGAAAATATCAGTCGCTGTGGGAACTACAGAGTTTGTGCTGTCTTTGGCACTTTTAGCAATGAAAAGAACTGGGCACACATGAGGCTCTCGGGTGCAATGAAGTTGGTTCTGTGAACCATTTCCATTCATTTATAATATTTAACATTTCCTTTTTGGTGTATTCTTTGTTTTTATAACTGGCATACTCTGACTCACACATTCCTGGCCTCTTCCTAGCAGTGGGTTGCCAACTCAAACTGTATTGTGTTGTGATCATATACTATGTCTTGGTTTTTGTTGTGATTTTTTTAGTTGTTTTAGTTTGTTCTTTGTCCACGACATTTTGGATTTTTTTTAGGTTTGGACCAAATTAATTCATTTTTTCAAAAAAATATATGCGTGCCATTTTTTATGTTACTACTTAGCATCATAATATAGACACACATATTAATATTATATATCACTGGGATGGGAAATGGTTACAGAAAATGAACATTTAAGAAAATTGTTGATATTTGATTATTTGGCAGAAGAAATAGGTTGTAAAAACTAAACAAATGTAAAGGGGCAAATAATGTATCGATACAGTGGCCATTATTGTAAACAACACACTTTAATTGTGATAAACAATCCATTTTTAACACAGAACACACCCGTTTTGGTAAAATTTAGTTTAAAGAACTATTCTAGTCCTTATCAGTAAAGTATTGGATCACATAAAAACCTGAATCACGATTCGGCAAAACAAAAAGAACTTGTCCACTTTAGTGGCTAATAGTCCTGTAGGGTTTCATTAGCTACTTTTGTGGCTAAAGGTCCAGAAAGAGTTAAGACTTTGTTTTTATTCTGGTACTGTCACTGAGCCATTACCTGTATATATTTCTATCAACCTTAGGAAACAAGGTGAAAAATGTAAGAGAAAAATAATTAATAAAAAAAAATTAAATGTAAAAAATAATGACAGAAATAGAATACAAAAATTATAAATATAAAATTTAAATAAAAACATTACAAAAATTAAATAAAACAACACAAAATTGTAATTAAACAAATTAATATAATTAAATGAAAAGAAATTATTAATACAAAAATTAAATAAAAAGTTCCACTCAGCATAATTTTGTGATGTTTCTTCAAAATTGAATTTTGAAGCTCTGATGGACAGAGTTGTTAGGTAATATGTTCAATGATTGTTTTCTATTTTCTGATCTGCAGATGTTTGAGTACGAAGATGGAGCAAAACCAACATTTCCTGAAGATAGCGATAGCGATGAAGATGAAGAGAGCAGCATGCAAGGAGACTACGGCGACAGCACAGAAGATGAAGAGCCTGCTCCTCAGAAAAAGGGACCTGTAGGCAATGACTTGGAATGGGACCATACCAGTTTCTGAAGAAAGATAGCGTGTCTTGACTCATGGTAAGCTTGTGTACATTTTGTTGTTTTCTGGAGTTACAGATCATTTTACTATTTGACCTCACCACTTGTCTCTTCCCATGCTGGTTTTAATCCAACCCATGTCCTGATTTGAGTGGTATCCTGGATGAATGGAATAGGGTCACTATCACCTTCTAAGTCTAAGCATGAATAAAAATCCACTAAAGAGGTCGGGCTTGGGGCTGTTGACCTTGTCATGTAAAAAAAATACCACTGCTCGGTTGACTGAAAGAAGCGGTCAAACCATAAAAAAACCTATGACATGCAGATCTTTCAAATGGAGAGCGACGTATTTGAACCTGTTACGTTGGAATTGTAAATGAAGGTCACAACTGCTAGGCCACCTGCTTCCTAGGATGTATATATTCTTTCTTCTTCTTCAATCACTTGATGCAATGCTTCTATTTTGGTGAGGTTCACAGAGACTGGTCTTTGCTGGTTCCTCCACAGCTTTTCGAACATGGTCGCTCCTCCAGGCCAGATTGCCTCTCTTTGGTCTGCATAAGTAGGGCAGTCCTGCAGGATATGTTCTAGTGTTTGCTAGGGTGCTCCACAATCGCATGAGGCGGTGTCTCTAAGACTCATTCTTTATAGGTGGGCCTTTAATCTGCAATGTCTGCCTTCTTGTTTCCAAGAATCCCACAATGGGCCAGATTTTATTGTAGGACTATATCTATTTTTTGAGACAGCAACCCGATGTTATATTTTATTTCATGTGAGATTCTATTTTGTTTGAGGCTTGAGATGGATTGGACTACACTCTTGGAATCTATTAGAATTACCTTTTTTTCTTGTAGTTCTGTTTTGACTGATAAGAATCTAAGTTGTAGGTGTGTATATGCAAAATTTATTTACAAATGAGAAACACACTCTACGATACAGCTATTAAACACTTCTCGATGCAAAACATGAAGCGCACAGGGAATACCAGAGGGACACATCATCTCCGGCAGGAAAAGCTGCCTTCAATACTGCTTGCAAAGCTGTCCAGACCAGGCTTAGAGAGATGTAAGACTCCTGGTTCAGCAAAAGAGCTGACGAAATTGAGATGTTCGCCGAGCGTCACGACACCAAATGGTTTTACGAGGCACTGAAAGCTCTCTACGGCCCGCAGCCCTCTAGTAATACTCCAGTTCGCAGTGCGGATGGGGTACTGCTAACAGATAAGGTTCAGATTCTAGACAGATGGGCAGACCACTTCTGCAAAATACTAAACCACCCATCTGCAAAATACTAAACCACCCATCGTCCATAAATGAAGAGGCCATCTGGCGAATACCGCAGGTGGAACTGAACCTGAAGTCATCACTAAGGAGGAAGTCGACAGGCAATCAGTTCACTATCTATAGGAAAAGCTCCAGGAGCTGATGCAATACCAGCAGAGGTATATAAGACAGCTGGCCCATCCCTCACCAGAAGGATCACTGAACTCTTCTGTCAAATGTGGGCTGAAGGAAAAATTCCGCAGGAGCTAAAGGACGCCTCCGTCGTTCATCTGTACAAAAGAAAAGGCAACCGTCAGGAATGCGACAATCATCGTGGAATATCGCTACTCTCCGTAGCAGGCAAGATCCTAGCTAGCTTACTGCTAAACAGGCTCAACAAACACCTTGAACAAAGCCACCACCTCCCAGAAAGCCAATGTGGATTCAGAGCCGGCATAGGAACAGTGGACATGATTTTTGCCGCTCGCCAAGTACAAGAGAAGTGTCGAGAACAAAATCAGGCCTTGTACACCACATTTATTGATTTGACAAAGGCATTTGATACAGTAAACAGAGGAGGGCTGTGGAGGATAATGTCTAAGTTTGGCTGCCCCAACAAGTTCATAACAATGGTGAAACAGCTATACGAAGGCATGTGTGCTCGTGTACTGGACAGCGGTGCAATCTCTAAAACGTTTCTAGTATCAAACGGAGTAAAACAAGGATGTGTACTCGCCCCGACTTTGTTCAGCATGATGTTCGCGGCCACGATGACAGACGCCTTCAGATCACTGGAGCTTGGAATACCCATAAAGTACCGCACAGATGGCAAGTTACTCAATTCCAGAAGAATGAAGGCCAAAACTAAAGTGGCTGGCGACATAATCAGGGAACTTGTATTTGCTGACGACTGCGCTCTAATGAGCAACTCAGAACTGAACATGCAGGTTGGAATGGACCAGTTCTCTGCCGCATGCAAAAATTTTGGCCTGACCATAAATGCTAAAAAAACAGATCATGTACCAACCAGCACCAGGCATGCCGTATACTTCTTCGTACGCAGTCAGACAGTAACCATTATTTTTTCGAAAAAAGCGGCGGTCATCCTGAGGCTGTCGACACTGCCATAGAGCTTGTCTTGTGGTTCCACTGGTGATGGCCACATCTGCTCTCTCTGATCCTCGTATGTCGGGCAGTTCTGCGGCAGATGTTCAGCGGTCATTTTACCGGTACCACACGGGCATTCGTCGGTACCACCTATCTTCAATTTGTTGAATAGGTGGTACCTCAGTCTATTGTGGCCAGTGCGAAGTCTGAAGACAACGACCTGCTCTCTTCTGTTCAACTGGTAATAGGCATCGTTTTTGGTGTAACCAGTATGTTCGGTTTCCCATTTGGTCATGTATCTGGCTTTAATAAGCCGTTTTGACTTTTCGTACGTCGCATGCCGTATACAAAACCAGAGACTACAGTCAGCGGGCAGACGCTGAATGCCGTAGACAAATTCACATATCTGGGCAGCACGCTGTCGAGATCTGTCAGCCTAGACGATGAGGTGGCAAGCAGAATAGCAAAGGCCAGCACAGTCTTTGGTAGAATGCGCTCGATGGTCTGGGCACGTCGTGGCATCAGCGTCAAGACCAAACTCAAAGTCTACCGTGCAACCATCATTCCAACCCTACTATATGCTTGCGAAAGCTGGACTGTATACTCTGGACATGCAAGAAGATTAAACCACTTCCACACAGGTTGCCTGAGGCGAATATTCCACATCCGTTGGCAAGATCGTGTCACTGACATGGAGGTTCTCTCGAGGGCTAACATTCCCAGCATCCATGCACTGCTAGAAAAAGCACGACTAGGATGGGCCGGACACCTCGTCCGTATGTCAGTTGAGCGGCTCCAAAAGAAGCTTCTCTACGGCGAGCTGAGAGAGGGATGGCGCGAGAGAGGGCGCCCAAAGAAATGTTTTAAAGACGGTCTGAAGTACTCACTGAAAAATTGCCAGATAGAAATCGACACCTGGGAATGTCTTGCGCAAAACAGATCTGACTGGAGAAGCGCAGTCAAATCGGGTGTAGCTACCGGCGAAGACGACCGTGTTGTGAAAGCCCAGAGCAGGCGCGAGACCCGGAAATCCCGAACAGCGGGAACACAATCACCTTCTACAAACCTTGTGTGCCCGATATGTATAAGATGTTCTTGTGCCCGCATTGGGCTGTTCAGGCACATGAGCACCCACACCCAACAGGGAAATCTGTGACAAGGATGATGTCGGCGGTCATCATCATCAACGATGGACAGCTATTATTATTATTTTAATTTACAAATGTGTAAAACTTCATCAAATAAACATTTAAGTAACTAGAGCTCATCTGGCGTTTTAATAACAGCAAATTCATATTCAGCAGCTGAAACAACACAAAAGTAACTTGGTTCAATTTCAGATACACACAAAAAGTTAAAATTTGTTGTTCAATGTTATTTGCCTTTTTTGCTTGAAGCATAGGGCGACCAATTCATTCTCTCACACACACATGCACACACACACCAAATTTATTTAAAGGATTCCTGCATTTGTGAGGTGCTTTCAATGAGTTTTACATGATGAGGTTGATAACTCCATGTACAAGTCTGTTAATAGTTAATAGTCACCTTTTACATGATGCTTTGAAAGTTACAGTGATCCTGTTCTCTCCAACCCAGGATCCACTCTGGTGGTTATATGCTTACTTGTTCATATTCACCTGTTTAATGTTGTTTTTATTTCTTGCAGAGACCACATGAAAGATGTCAAATCCCCAAAGAAAATGTCACCATCTTCTCCACCTAGTGTACATATGTTCAGCAGGAAACAGCTAGTAAAGAATGCAATGAAGAGAAACACTACAAGTAATAATATAATATCTGAGCCATCCTTAGTGAATTTACCAACAGACCTCTCTTTGTCTCTCCACAAATTTTTGTGTTACTAAATTATTTTTAAACTATATATATTTACATATTTTTCTGGGGACTCAACAACTACAACAGAGAGGCTGGATACTTTTTGTAACAATGTTAAGTTCTTTTACTGTGTGTGTGTGTATGTTTGTTCTTGTTTGTTTTTGAAATGGTTAGTGATAAATTGAAACTTGCCATAATGTATCATGTACCAGAAACCATATGAAGCTTATTCCACATGTGCTAAGAATTATCAGATTGTGTCCCAAGAGTTGAAACAGGATAGGTGGAACATATGGTCTGAGGAAGTTTTTCTTCTCTTTGATGAGTTACCAACTGTAGCCAAGAGACATTCTCTGAAAAATTTTGTTTTAGGGCACTTTGCCCGCTCTGTAGTAGAAAGTTATGCCACAACAGGACCAGGAGCTAGCTTTCTGCTGTCAAACGCTACATGCTGTACATGCCTTGGGAGTATTTAGTTTGAATTGAGAGTTAATTTCAACTCCCGGCTAAGACAGCTCTTGGGACCTTATTGTTTATAAAAATATGAATTTGGGTACTAGCTTTGAAAGCAAAGATAGGTTTAGATGAGTATTTGAAATGTGGAAACAAAACGTGATTTTCTGTACATTAATAGATATTTCTTTATTATTAATGTGTATGCTATGGTTCCTGCGATGGTAGGGGCCCATGTTTCATTGGTGGCTGCAGCTGCCTCATGCTTTGTTAGGAGCAAACAAGGTGCAGTAAAAGTCAGAAAATGATCCTGAAACCCTGACAATTGAGATAGTTTAAAATCTCTATCATTTTGCTTTCGTCTTTCGATCAGCGGGAACTTAAGGTGGAGTGTGTTGTACAGTCCAGTGCATCAGACTTCAGCACATATTTTTTGAAAAGGTTAGTTTCCCATAGAGGTAAGACCTTGCTGGTTCAGCAATTTGAGTTACCAGGTGATCTCATTTATTCCTGTATCACATGAGGTATTGTTTCTAGAGCTTTCTTTCCAATCTAGGGTATTTTGTGACATGTTGTAGTTTCCTACAGGGCTGTGATAATTAGGCCGTTGAGTCTGACACATTTGGTTTCAGCACGGCACATTTTTTAGACAGGGTTTGTCTTCTCCGATATTGCAGTCTGGTTGCATTGATGCATCCTGTTTCCATAGTCACCAGTTGGAAGCAGAATAAAGTCTTGGACAGCTCTGGTTCACTGACCCTGATACAATTAGTTTCTTCTACGCCACTTGATCTAAAAATAACTGCATCCAATCGATTCTTGAATGCATTAATTGATTCTGCCCCCACTATTTCCTGTGGCAATGCACTCCAAGCATTAACCACTATCTAACTAAAAAACCATTTACTGATATCTAATCTTGATATTTCTTTAATTGTGTAGCTCTGGCTGTGTAATCAGCCAATTAGGAGTTGCTGATGCTGTCATCTCGGTCACTGTGTCTTTTGCCTCTTATAGTGAAATGACCCTTGAAAAACATAATTTACTGTCACATAGTTAGATCTTCTTCTTCTTCTTCTTCTTCGTACGCAGTCAGACAGTAACCATTATTTTTTCGAAAAAAGCGGCGGTCATCCTGAGGCTCTCGCCACTGCCATAGAGCTTGTCTTGCAGTTCCACTGGTAATGGCCACATCTGCTCTCTCTGATCCTCGTATGTCGGGCAGTTCTGCAGCAGATGTTCAGCGGTCATTTTACCAGTACCGCACGGGCATTCGTCGGTACACCCTATCTTCAATTTGTTGAATAGGTGGTACCTCAGTCTCTTGTGGCCAGTGCGAAGTCTGAAGACAACGACCTGCTTTCTTCGGTTCAACTGGTAATAGGCATCGTTTTTGGTGTAACCAGTATGTTCGGTTTCCCATTTGGTCATGTATCTGGCTTTGATAAGCCGTTTTGACTCTTCGTACGTCATATTGGTATCTGTTTGTGGTAGTCTTGCACCTTCTTTTGCCAGTCTGTCTGCCTCCTCGTTGCCTTGGATGTTGCAGTGTGACGGAACCCACTGTACCACTACCCTTTTTGGTGCGGACTGCTGGCACAGTTTGCAGAGTGCTGCTCTTAAGTCATTGAGCTCAGTGTTTTTCTGGCTTTTTAGCGCTGTGACTACGGTGAGAGCATCTGTCAGCAGGACTATATGGCTCTCATTTTCACTGTGTGTCACCATTTCTTCAACTGCCGCCCTCAGTGCCTCTGCCTCCGCTCTGAAATTGCTTGTGTACTTACCAGTAGCGAATGACAGTGTTATTTTTCTGCCATTTGGTAGGTTCAGGAATGCTCCTGCCCCTCCGTTCTGTGTAGTGTTTGTTACAGAACCGTCGGTGTATGCATGGGTCCAGTCCATGCTTGGGTAGTTTTTCGATTTAAAGCTTAGGGTAGTATCTCTCCTTTCTTTTTCAGTCTGGCAGTTTTTTTTTCCAATACCTGGTATATTTTCTACCACCTCTGGAAATATATCCTGCCTCCAGGTAGGTTTTCGTACAGTAGTGATGGGCTTTGGTGTTGTTAGTGCGTTTATGGGATCTTCGTGCATTTTTGCTTTGGCTATTTCTGCAAAGTTTCTCCGCTTTAGTTTCCCATTTCCCAAATTGTTTAGTCTCTGGTGCATTGGATGGTCAGTCAGTCTTCGGAGTTTCTCTGACTGCAGCTGGGCTCTGCAGTCTCTTCTATCGGTCATGGATTGCAGTTTTGTAATCTTTTCAAGTTCTACAATTGGCGTTGACTTCATGCCACCTGTTATAATTCTCATGGCTTGGTTTTGAAGTTTGTTAACTTTATCGAAGTTCGCCTTCGCTGCTGTTGTCCATACATAGTTAGATCAAATCAGGTATTTCCACACTGAAGGTGGGCTGCAATAAGTTTCCAACATGATCTGGGTCTTACCTTGATGGTGCAATCTGATAGGCTTTTCCCTGTCCATCTCTTGATGTTATCCAATCACCTACTGACTTGTTTGCTGTCTACTTTTACTTTCAGTTTGATTTTTAGTAAAATATGTCTTTTGATATGACCAAAATATCTCAAATGTCTGACAGATTTCATTCAACTTCTCATGCTCCTCATTCTTCTTTATCCACATTTCTTTCTCTTCTCTTAGTTGCTCTTCTTCTACCTCTGGGGGTTTACAGGCCATTTTAAAAAATATATTTGCCATCGAGTGTGCAGGCACTAATGATTGGTTGGTTGTGTCTTTGCAAAATGGAGGGGTCACCTCCTTTTGGCCTTCATGCAAGCCAATATTGGGTGGGAATTTTATCTTTTGAATTTTTGCCAGGAGAGCGGTTTAACAGCATGCTCATTTCAATTTTAAACTGCCAAAGGTTCTTTTATGTGCACTGCGTGTACACAGGACCTCTGAGTGTATCATTCATCTCAGATAGGACTAAGCACTCGATCTCACTTGCCTTGAAACCAGGGGATGTTTAAAACTTGTGGGGTTCAATCATCCACAGTTTCATGCTTTCTTTTCTTGAGTGGCAAGTGTCTTACCTCTCAGCTATAGCGACCCCTCCCGCATCTTCCATCATATATTATTATTCCCATATTGTATATCGTAGTAAATAACTATAATGAATATCATGTCCTTTCCATCTTTATTCTTACTCAAATTTGAATTTTTAAATTACCGAATGAGATTCAAGCAAATAAGTTGATTAAACCCCTTTTAGTCCCTGCCAAGCCTAGATTTTCAGACTTTTACTGTACATAGAAGATGATGAAACAATTCCATGTTCTAACAGATTCTGTGTTTCTGAGATTGTAGTGACTTCAGCGAGTGTTTGTAAGAGGCTTCCAGGGTGTCTGGCGTCAGTCCCAAATATTATAGTCACTGATAGCAGTGGGAATGTATTGTTCATTGCATGATCCTGTTGTGATGAACGAGAAAATAGTTTTTTTGGTTTTGTCATTCAATATTTTAATGCTGAGTTATAGTATCAAGTGGTTTTCTGTCTCCTCCATATCACTACTCTACGACACAAGATCAAAATTAAGAAAACCTTTCAAAGACGAAATTTAAAAACCTAGATTTGGTTGACGGGATACCACAGGACTCTTTGCAGACCCCACATAACTTTGCGGCACCCAGTTGAACTTTTTGCAGACTCTCACAGAACCCTTCAAATACCACAGTATTTTTCGCAGATTATTTCGCAGACAGAGGCACCCCACAGGACTCATCAGGAGCCCACAAGAGTTTTTGAAAATCCTCACAGTATTCTTTGTGAACTGCCACTGGACCATACCTCAGATATCAGGTTGAAACCCTACTGATCTTGTGAGCCGTTGGTGAGCAGTGTTAATTTGAAATGGGAGAAGAGCTTCTGTGGTGTAGATTCTGCATTTTGTTTTTATCATGTGAGCATAACTGGCATATCACTCTAGTGGTACCTGAGTTGTACAGAATAGGGCCACTGTAACCTTCCAAGCTTGTCATGAAAGGTGACTAAATAGGGTTGTGCACACGGGTTAGCGACACATCATGAAAAAACCATTGCTATTAAACTGCCACAGGAAATACTCAAATACAGGCCAGCTGCAGTAGTCATCTTATACTTCACTTGGAGTGGAAAGGCCATTCAGTCAATAATCAGTAACTAGCAAATTGAGTGACAGAAGTCGAGGGAGATTGAGCACAGTGGGGGTCAATTCAGAACAGAACTGAGTGACAGGAATGGTTATAATGTTTGTCTCTCACAGCAAGGATACCATGGCATACTCTACCCATTTGTAAAATGGTATCTGACTTGCAGCTAAGGAAGGCAAGGCCACAAAAGAAAAATACTTCTCCACCTCGCATTAAAGCTGAGACCTCTTACAATGAAGTCTGTAACACCTCATCCTTGATGGCATAGTCTGATGTGGCAACCTTTTGCCTTGTATTTCACACATTTATGAGGTGTAAGGTAATTGGCATTTTAGACCTAGTGTTTTCCTATGGCTTTTGTGCTCTCTATAGCTTATTGAGGTATAAAGTCAAGAGCTTAGATATCCATTCCGTCTTGGCATGCCGTCGGAAAGTCTCTGGTCTTAGACTCACTGGAGTAGAAGGGAGTGGCATATGGTGCATTCACCGCTATCCAAAGGGCTCTCCAAATATGCTGGGCTAAATCACTATGTTCTGACTCAGGGCTATCTCAAGGAGTCGTCACATCCTGCACACAGCCAACTCTCAACTCTGCTCTCCAGCCGTCTAACCATTACCTGGTCTTCTATTCTGCATCGGTCAGGCAGATATTTGAGTTAAGATCAGAGCCCTTGTTGCTCTCCCAAAGCCTGTGCAAAGCTTGGTACTCATTATGCCAGACCACAAAAGCAATTCTAATATTAGGCGTACGTTGGCTGTCAACATGCAAGGCAGCATGGGGGTTTTGGAGTCCAGAATTCTCCTTCTCTTGTATGACTTGTCAGCTATGTCTTATGGACTTTATCTGCCAAGATCAGTCTCGTTTTAGCCGTACCGAGTTAGCCTTCCCTCTCTGATCCCTTCTCTTTAGCCAGTCTTCTCTGTTGCAGCCTGTTATCCAGGATCACCACGTGGAGGTGTGTAAGGGTCTTGGCATCTCTGGTTCGCTGGCCCTGGCGGTAGCAGTCAGTTTTGGGTCGCTGACCGCTGCAGCTCATGTGCTGCTCAGTGTTGATCTTTTGGTCGAGAGAAATAAGTGTGGTTTTAAGGCATCGTAGACGTGCACATTGCTCTACTCCTGAAATCCTTCCACAAGAAAGCCCCAGAAGTTGGGCTTCTGATGTGAGAAACTATGTATGCATGTCATGGGAGAATTTGGACAGAATTAAGAGCTGATCCCCAAATTCACTCCCGACTTTGACAGCATTTAGGACCTAAAGTGTAAGGTAAAAGTGGTCCCATAGCAGACGCTGTTGTTTGGGAAGAAGTGTTAGAAACTTCACTGTACTAGGTTTCAAAAGTTTATTGGGTTGGTGTTACAATTCCTCACTGCCTTACCATCACAACATGTCAGGTACCAATTTACATTTGGACTTAGTCTGCTCGAACTGGATAATGGACACAGACAGTTTTGTGGGGGTTGTCAAGTGTTCTCTTCCATAAATAGTGTCTCTTATTACTTCTGGGTGTCTTAAATGAATAGTGTTGTATGACCATTGTACTATGCGCATAAAGATTTTTGTTAACACTTTATGAGTTTAAGAATTTGTTTTTCCAGTGTGATGTTTGTAATAACTTTGTCCGTTAATTTGATGTCTGTAATAACTTTGTCCATTAATTTAATGTCTGTAATAACTTTTGTCCATTAATTTGATTTTTCTTATATCTTTGACCATTATTTTGATGTTTGTAAAAACTTTGTGTTCCTAATAATTTAATTGTTTGTTAATTTTATGTTTATTATAATTGCGTCGGTTAATTTGGTGTTTGTGATAATTTTGTCTGTTCTTGTGATGTGTGTAATAATTTGTCAAATAATTTGATATTTGTAATATTTTTATTTTGTTTGTACTGTTGATTTTTGTGATAATTGTGCCAGTTGTTTTTAAATAATCATTTTTTCTGTTAATTAGATGGTTGTAAAAAAATATTTTAGTTAATTTGATATTTTAGTTAATTTGATATTTCAAATGATTTTGCCCGTTCAATTTGATGGATGTTAGAATTTGATGTGTATTTGATGGATGCAGAACTATGTCTGTACTGAATGTAAGATAAATTGTCTGTAAGACATTTCCTGCACACTTGTCCCCTGTCGCGAAGACAGTGTTTATGGTATATTGTGATCGTGTTCAGAAACAAAACAAAAAACGACATTGTTATCAAATGCTTGGATGTTTATATTCCTAATATCATGAACTTTTATGTAAATACTGTAATCCCGCTTCTTGATGTATATTTAGTTGGTCTCGCTCCGCTGGCCTCATTCCGTTCGCTTTTGTGTTAAATGCATTTTCAATATGTTCTTTATTGTTAGTAGTAGTTCTGATGTACAAGAACCTGTTTGTATGAATCCTTCCATATAAGAACCTGTTTGTATGAAACATATGACAAGGACGAGTCTGATGAGACCCATTTTACAAATATTCTTATGACCAAATTTCTCTTCCAGTATATTAACTCTTTGCAGTCCGGCCTAATTTGGCAAAACTGTGTCTTATCGTCTGAGGCAAGTGCTGAAACTTTGTATGTCAAAAAGTTTTTTTACAAATAAAATAAATGAATAATTAACAGATTGAGCTAAAATTGCAATCTGTAGATTTTAACCTTAGGCACGCTACATAATAAGTGACTAAATTTGACCTAATTAATTTTCTTAATTAGTCGCTGTGGTAGTCGTCTTTCAAAATTTGTAACTTTTATGTTTGTTTGTCAATAAATATGATTTTCTGGTGTGTAGATACACAATAGCATAACGAACATGTGGGTGTTATTGTTTTTGTTGTATGTTTGTTAGTTTTTGAGATTTAAAAAGATGAAGTTGAAAATTTATGAAAATCTCGGGAAAAATTTGGACTCGACCACTAGGCCTAGTCGCTTCGATAGAAAACCATGGAAACCACAACAACGTATCGATACTGTGTTTACAATATCTACACAACTGTTAGTTTCCAATTCAAACGTAGTTCTTTCATTTAAACAAACAAAATAAACA
Organism: Ariolimax columbianus; assembly: GCA_036924085.1. Classification (NCBI taxonomy): domain Eukaryota; kingdom Metazoa; phylum Mollusca; class Gastropoda; order Stylommatophora; family Arionidae; genus Ariolimax; species Ariolimax columbianus. The sequence goes on along the minus strand of JAVGWX010000005.1, from coordinate 71,818,317 downwards.
GATCTACGCGATAAAAATCTTTCTCAACAATCTACTTCCCCTTTCGCAAAAAGTCGGCTTGCTCCAAACGGCGTATACAAAATTAAAACTGTTCAAAAGCCATTTGTAATCGCACATACGATACTTTAACCGGCAAAATATCGTGTATATATGGAGGGCGTAGTCAGCAGTAAAAAATGGCTGTCAGGAGTGACTCCGTTCAAAAAAAAAAATTTTTTTTCCGCACACCGTTTTTGCAGGCCGAGCTGGTTCAAAGAGACAGGACATTGGAGTGCTACAGGTTAAGACACATATTTAAACTATGTATAACATGAAGTATTAAGCATAAAACCTTATTAATGTGGAGGTAAAAAAATAATTTTATGCTCACAAAGTCTTGTGTATTTCTGTATTAGTGATTCTCAATGCCATTACGAGTCCCTGTGCTCAGTGTCCCAGTCAAAGTCTGAATACAGTGTGTGTTGAATATCCACATCTAATCCAGTTGCGTGATCATTGGTCCAATCAATTAATACATTTTTTATCGGGTCTGGAATTCCAACTTTCCTCTCAGCTAAATTGGTCAAATTTGAAAATTCACAACATTCTTAAATGTCTATCAGAATTAACATTAAATGTCAAATGTGCATGCTCCAGTTGTTGGCCATGTTGTATGTAGGTTACTTCGAAACCTTAAATTCCACACACTTAATGACGGCAGAATGTAATCCATGTGTTAGAAATCGGTTTCACTTGAGTAGGCCAAAAAGTTTTTCTGTTAAGTCTGCTGGGCTGATGGTACTGTAAATAGTTAAATAAAAGCTGCACGTGAACTGGATATTCTACCATCCCTAAGGGTATTAAAAAACACCAGATCGTTGTAGCGGCACAGTGAAACACTGGTGTTAGATACAGACTTTGGTCAAATCGGACTGTAACTGATGTTCTGTGTGCCATTGATTCCAATGGAAAGGGACTGTAGAGTTAAACGGTAGTTTCTTCTAAGGCAGACTCGCCTTGTTATATGGAATGCCTTAAATGTGATGTATGAAATACAGTTGCCATGTCTTGGACAGTTCATATAAATCCATGTTAGGTTTTTTGTTAAAACATGTATTATGTAAATATATTTCAATCTCTATTTGAATCCTGAGGCCTCTTATAAATTGAACCACTCTTCCTCTATGCATGTCGTAAAAAGCAACTGCAAAAAGTTGTGCATGGGGCTAGAAACTTCATCATGTAAAAAATTTGCTCCAGAGTTGACCAATACAAGAGCACACACAGTGATTCAGCACATGCTTCTTGAAAGAAGCAACTGTATTGGTGGCTCTATGTTCTGACTAGATGAATTATATTTCATAAAAACTTTCGTACTGTTGGACTTTTTCACAATGTTATTGCTACCATCACAAGACTGGCACACTCCCAAGAAAACCCAGATTGGGAGCAGCCTTCCTTGCATGTTGTAAGAGGTGACTAAAAAAGGTTGTGTATGGGGTTGGCAACCTCACCATGTAAATACCATTGCTATAAAACCACACAACAAATGACTGGAATCTTAAAAGCTGGTTATGTGAGCCAAATCCAGTGTCGGATGTATGCTTCAACAAATCACTGAAATCAGCTTTCTTAAAAGCTGGTTAAGGAAAACCAAATCTAGTGTTGGACTTAATGCTTCAACAAATTGAGTGATGAGGGAAGTTTAGGTGCAGTCCACAATATGAAAGTAAGAGTTGTGGAGGCAGACAGAAGGTAGGCCCCAAAACAGGACAAGAAAGGTGGAGACAAGTCCCAAAACATAATGATAAGAGAAGTGAAGGCAGACAGGAGATATGCCCCAAAACATAAGGATAAAAGAACTGGAGGCACACAGTAGATAGGCCCCAAAGCATGAGGATAAAAGAACTGGAGGCACACAGTAGATAGGCCCAAAAGCATGAGGATAAGAGAATTGGAGGCAGGTCTCAAAACATGAGGATAAGAGAGTTGGAGGCAGACAACAGACCCCAAAATATGAGTTGAAGGCAGACATACCGCAGGCCCCAAAGCATAAAGTTGTAGGCAGACATACCGCAGGCCCCAAAGCATAAAGTTGGAGGCAGACAGGCGGACGAAGAAGTTATTACTAGAACTTGGACAGGTTGTGAATTACTGAAAAGTGAGTTGTCAGGAAAAGGATGGCTTGGAGAAATTTCACTGCAGATCTATGCTACACATGGAGCATGAACAGTGAAGATGAATGGATTGACTCTTGTTCCTTTCAACAACATTCAAATCAGGTTTTCTTGTTTACTTTTACATGTCACAGAGTGTTTATGGATTAGTTTGTACCCTGTATTGCTATAGATACTAAAGTTCTTGCTGCAATTTTGCTATGTATATTTTGGGGGGATTATATTTACACACACTTTTTAGAACCTTTACAGTTTTATTTTAATTGCACAAGTCAAAGTCTTACAGTGATTATGCTTTCTGTTTCTGTATAATTTTACTAGGTCAGAATGATTCTTGTTCCTATGCTCAATGACGAATACCAGATTTTTTTACATGATGCTGCCAAAACAGTTGCAGGATGTAACTTTCCTGTTCTCTGGTTCCAGGCATTTCTTTTGTATTGTAGTGGTTTTAGTGTCAAGGACTGTTGTGTAAAGACATGAATTTGTTGGCTAATTTACATTTATATGTATCTCATCATGTTGTATTGTGTTGTTTTCCTGTATTTCAAAGTACCGTCCGTATATAATTGTCAAACTATCATTTAGGGACTTATTCTCAGTGCTAGTGATTTATAGAACTATTGTATAAAGGCAGATTACCACTGCAATTGCCACCGAGTGTATATGCTTGGTTTTTATATTATCCCAGACAGAAAAACCTAAGCAGCAGGTAGCCATAACTGTCCCCTTGACCAACGAGGCGTGAGTTCAAATTCTCAGTATAGAACAGGTAATTTTTTTTCTATCAGAGGTAAAATACAAATCTGGCCCGAAAAATGTGGTGACTACATGGCAAGCAGCCTTTATTCCTGAGTCATATAAATCCTTCTCATCGACTCCAGTAATGGCAAACGTTTTAAATTAATAAAAAAAAAAAAAACCATGTTGCATTGCGGTTTGTAACCAAAATCACTCTGGTCAAGGAGCCGATATTCTAACCACCCACTCCTCTCGTCATTTGTACATCTTTCCTAGAACTGTACTGGTAATCTTCGTCTCATCAGTTCGTGGAAAAATTAGACTCATATCCCTGTATAATATATCTAGCTACATCCTTAGTGGCACGGCTCATAAACCAAACTTGCGTGTGCTCAAATTCATGAACTGGTAAGATCAAAACTCTACATGATGTCAACCCATTACAATATGGACGTTGAATTCAGATGAACTGGCTTGTAAAGTATAAAACACAGTACAACACACTCCACATTAAGAAACAAGGCGATCGGATGGTTTAGAAGTTATAATATTAATATATACATACGCATAAGTAGTGTTGCTTACATGTGCCGGTACTGTCATGGGGAGCGAACCCAGCACCTTCGGATTGTGAGCCGGGTCACTTAACTACTAGCACATGCCGTCCCCAGACTGTCAAGTGAAGGTTGAAAGCTACCTCAACTTGATATATGTATAACTTCTGAAGGTTTACCACATGTAGATACAGGCATAACTGAAAAGCAGAGCAAATAGGTCAACAATCAAATAACGCATATTATCTGCTTAACAGAGGTGGGCAGGTGGTAATGTTTAGATTCTGCACAGCACATAACAGACTGAGATACCATCTGTTCAACAAACTAGATATAGGAAATACTGTTGAATGTATCTGTATATGACTGCGGATCATCTGCTATAAAGTTGTCCAACATACAAGGAACAAAGAAAGCCCATGTGACCATCGCCGGTGACATTCCTGGACAAGCTCGGTGGAGATATCAATAGCCTCAGGATAACCACTGCTTTCTTTACAATGTAAATTCAAGTTGACGTCTGAAATCGTACGACAAAGAAGTTGTCGTTCACATGTGCAACCAGAGTGAGGAAACAATCTGACTTACAAACCTTTCCAACATGTAATAAAAGGTCACTTAAAAATGACTGACAGTCTCATCATGTAAAACATATTTATGCAGGAACAACCACTGCAAAAGTGTTTGTAACAGCTTTGATACAAGCTTTCAATATGGGGGCCTGCAGCAGTAGTAGTTCTATGCTTCAGAGGAAGCAAAAAGGAGAAATGAATGATTTGCTAAACCTAAAAGTTTTCAATGAGCCCACAAGAAAAATGGTTGATATTGTTGCTGTTTAATGCCCACAATGAATAAGTTTACCCTTTTGTGTGCTTTGAAAATGACGTTAGGTGGCGGTTTGTAGTAGCTTTCCTCATATCCCGAGCATGCTGATGAAGGTGAACTGCGGTCCTCAAAGTGGTTTTGCTATGCTTGTCTTCATCTGCGTGACACTCACTACTACAGAGATCGCATCGATCCACATCTCGTCAGCCAGGCTGCCTTGAAAACAGCCTGTTTACAGGGAACGCTACATGGAAGAGAAATTATAATCTTGGTCAGTGTATTGTGCCTGACCTAGAAAACGCAACGTCCTGGTCAGTATGTTGTGCCTGACTGGACTAGCTCCTCAGTTCCCCAAGTAAAATGGTAGATTGTTATGAGAGTTAGTCGTAACCCCATATGCCATATTATGTTAATACAAAAATATCGTGACTTGTTGACTCCTTGTACATAGGGTCCTTTTTTGGTTGGAAGCTGGCAGTAGAAATGGCCACATTATATCTGTGCCAAACCTCTCCAGGGTGCAAGAATACCAACAGTTGTAGACACTTCAGGCTCAAATAATTAGAAATAGTTGCCTAATGAAATAACAACCAAATGTTACCAGGGCTTGAAAAGGTAGCAAGGAATGGTAACACTGAAACCTGATAAACATGTCATAAGATGTGACTATGGAGGGTTTTGCATGGGGCTGGCTACCCCATCCTGTAGAAACGTTTAGCCTATAAAACTTCAACAAATATAAACAGATCAACATTTGATTATTTGGTGTGTATTTTTGAAGATATAAGCTCCACAGGGAACTGAAAATATGTTCATTGATTTATCATAGAATTAGTCTGTCTCAGGATTCTCTAATTGACATACAGTATATCTCTCAAATAACCACATCTATTTCTCTCATAAAACTTGGTGGTCTGTCCAAAGATTATGTCAGGACATACAGTTTATTCCTAAATAACCACACATTTTTCTCTCATAAAGTTGGTAGCTTCTCTCACCATCACCCAGTTAATCATTTCTCCAATGGGTTGAGAAGGACCATGCTATCACTTTCCTTCTTCCTGGAGCTGACAGATTTGGGACACATGTTCTACCTATTTGTTCACCTTCTCTATACAGTCACATGTCTGTCTATCCATCTCATACTCTCTCATTGGCTAATAGTTTATCCATAAATAGACTGAGGAACTTTCTTTGATCCAACAGACTTGAAGAGCGTGTTATTTGTGTCTTCACAAGTTCTATTCTGTGTACCTGATTGTTTTACAAGTTGAACAAGTGCTGTCTGAGTCTGCATTTTTCCGTCTGAATGTTGTGATAATATGTTTACAATTATTGATTCATAGATTTATCAGATTTATTTGTATCTACATTTGTCAGATTTATTTGTACCTAGATATGTCAGATCACCTTTGCTTATAGTATATACATCCATCATTCACCTTCTTTTTGCTAGTTACCTTTTAGTGATGTGATATGCCATTTGCGTTGCTGTTTAAATCATTTGTGCTGTCAGTATATTGTTTTTAGCTTCTGTATTAAAAGCTTGCCTGGTAATATGGCACACCCCTATTTTTACTGAAATTGTTGGATTATTTGAGTTACCTGTTACATGTCAAATGAGTGAATACAGTGAGGTCAGAATAGGCAGGGAGACAGAAGAAAGGCTACAAAGTCTACTTACAAATGTTTTTTAATGCATTCAACATTGATGTCACCTCCTGGGAAACACATGCACAGAACCGTACAATCTGTTGTGCTAACATCATACAAGGTGCTGAGATTGCAGAGTGGAATATCAATGATGCTGAGAGAAAATGAGGTGTTCGAGAGAACGAAGCGCACGATAATCCAACGGTCGACACCTTACATGTGTGTCTCAAGTATGACAGAGTCTGCTGTGCCAGGATTGGACTTTGCACTCATATGAGATCACGTAGCATAGGTCTGATGCTATCACCATCTTCACTTGCCATGGGCAACTATTATTATTACCTGTTTGAAAGTGAGAAGAGTGTTGACCTGACATTGATTTTTAACAAAGAAACAAGAATGTAGAGATAATGCTCTGAATATCTTCCATTTCTTCTGTAACCCCTGTAGCAAGAGTGTTGTTATTATTGTTTTCCCTGTGTTGAACAGTTCAGTTCAAGCACTATCTCCACATTGCATTGAAGATCGACTGCAACGGATTACCAGTGTCCTTTGCTTCTTGCCTTGATGGGAAAATCTGTCAGGCTTTTCCTTGTCCATCTTTTAATGTTATCCTCCCATGTATGTTGTTGTTTACCTCTGGCACGTGAGGAGGAAGACTAATGTCTGGTCAGGTAAACTATACTGATAAAACATGTTAGTCAGGGTCAGGCAAAACATACTGGCCAAGACCCTCACCCTGACTTCCTAGTAGCCCTACCTGGAAACGGATTCTTCATGGCAGCCTGGCAAATGAGGCAAGGGATCGACGTGATCCCCGTAGTAGTGAGTGACATGCAGATGAAGACAAGCATAGCACAACCGCCTGGAGGACCCTGGTCCACCTTCATCAGTACGCTTGGGATGTGAGGAAAGCTACTGCACCCCGCCACTTAACATCCTTTTCAGGGCACACAAAAGAGTAACCTACTCATTGTGGGTATTCGCAAACAACAACAACCATCTTAGGCACATTTGCCCTACACCTTTCCTTCCAGTATTGTTTTTTTGATGTGACCAAAAAATCTTAACGGCTGAACTCTGATTTTGTTCATCCTTTCTTGGTCTTGTAATAGTTGGAAGTTATATATTGTTCTCCTTGTTCCCCTTACTTGGTGCTTTTTTAAATATAAATTATGACATCATTAGGCAAATCATTTTGAACAGTCACAGCCAAATAACACACGACATTGTAATAACATCACTATAGTGTGTTTCAAAAAGTCGTGCCTCTCTTTTAAAATATGTAACTCAACAACCATTGCACAAATGGATGAAATTTGGAATGGAAATGTCATTATGACATTAAGGAAAATAATTTCTGTGAAAACAAGCAGGTGGTTTTTTTTTCCTCTTTGTGATACACAAAAACCAGCATACGTAAACAGGGCGAACATTAACTTTTTCAGCAGTATCTTGGAGGTATTAATTTGGTGTGCAATCGTGAAAACATGAATTTGCACATGATTTGTCAATTTTTGAATGACTTACAGGAAATAATAGTTGTCTACTGTGAGCGAAGATGGCGACAGCATCAGACTAGTGCTGCTAAATGTGTTCACTCATCGCTAATAGAGACCAATCCTGACATCAAACTTTGCCACCACACTGATCACTCATGTGAGGAGTCGGCTGTGGAAGCATTGCACGTTCTTTTATTTTGAGCAACTTTGGGCAACACACTTTCTCTGGGCCTCGGCAATAGAGTTATGCTCTGTCATCTGAGTACTTTGTCTAATGCAATTACACCAGGTAGAACTATTTATTCTGTGCAAATATCTCCTAGGAGGTGACATCAATGCTGAAGCTTTTCATAGACACTTTCAAGGAGTCTCAATAGTTTTTTTCTGCCTTCCTTGGAAGAAAGGTGTAACTTAGGAGGCAGATAAAAAGTGATGTTTCAAAGATTGAGAGTCAAATTAGCAGGAAAGCAGACCCAAAGTGCTTGTAGAGTTCGTTACTTTCACTCTACAAGTGGCCATTTTTGCCTAGCTTAACAGAAATTCGGTGAGATCGGAACATTGGTGAAGCATAGGCCTGCATCCAATTGTATTAAGCTGACATTGATGGACTGAATCTAGTAAATATATGTCAAGCGTCAGTGTGTGTCTCGATGTCGGTTGAAAGTCCAGTGGTGGCCTGTGTCAGAAAAGTGTTGGTAAAACACTAGCATTGGTCTCTGGAGTCTTGTGTCAAAAAAGTGTTGACAAAATACTAGCATTGGTCTCTGGAGTGTTGTGTCAGAAAAAAAGTGTAGGCAAAACACCAAGGATCATATCCCTAAAGCATGAATTCAAGAAGCATTTTTATTCCACAGTGAAACCTGAACAAGTGAAGCTGCTAGAGTGCCATAAGTCGAGACGCGTTACAAGTGATGAGGAACAAGAACCTAGAACATGTTTAGCAATTAGATTATATTGTTAGGCAGAGAAATAGATTACAATTGATGAAGAGATTACGAGCCTGGGAATAGATTACAACAGAGGATATAGCCTGCAAATGCAAGTAACTTCTGTGTTTAGCTTTGATTATGGTAGACTTATTATTATGGTAAGGGGTTATAATAGATCATACAGGAAAGGTGAGTGAGAAAGTTAAGGTAGCAGTGAAAAAGGCAAATGCAATGTTAGGTATGATAAAAAGAAATATTAAACATAGTAGCAAGGAAGTGATCGTCAAACTGTATAAAGCTTTAGTTAGACCTAGATTGGAGTTCTGTGTACAGGTGTGGAGTCCTTATCATAGAGGGGACATAAACATGCTAGAAAGAATACAAAAAAGAGCGACAAAGATGATAGTGGGATTCCAGAATTACAGTTATGAGGAACGACTCAGAAAAACCGGCCTACAGTGTCTCGAAAAGAGAAGAATTCGTGGTGACTTAATACAGGTTTATAAGATGATCAAAGGAATCGATAAATTAGACTATAACAAGATTTTTAAAATACAGCCACCTACAATAACACGAGGGCATAGCTACAAGCTGACTAAAGAGAGGTCCAGGTTAGATATTAGGAAATATTCTTTTAGTCAGAGAGTGGTGTCTGCTTGGAATGCATTGCCAGGGGAGGTAGTGGAGGCAGGGACAGTTAATGCATTTAAGAATAAACTGGATACGCATAGCTTTTAGAGCAAGGTGATGTAAATGTAACTGGTTGTATACAGACTCTGCAGGGTCTTCTAAACCAGTATAAAGACGTTAAGTTAAGTAGACTAATATTGTATTGGTGTGATCAGATTAAGTTATACAATGAAATTCATTCATTGTTTTTATATTCCGAAGAAAGAATTTTTTGAGTTGAATATATTTTCAGTGAGAGGGGAAGTAATTAAATTAATTAGTCTAAGGGAGATAGCTTGCTGCATGTCTATATAATAATTGGTTCCAGCGACCAAATAACTAAACAGGGTTGAGGGGGTCTATTACATGTGTAATGCTGAATAAGAATAAGTTTTCGTACCAGAATTTATCAACTTTGAAGACAGGTCTTTTTCAGGACAGCAAGAAGATTTATCTCAACTGAATAACCTATTCCGTCCCATAAGCTGTTTATTCAAGTAAACCCATTCCTTTTCTTTTTAAAACATGTATCTTTCAATTTTTTTTTTTGTTGCTGATTTTTTTTGGTTTTGATTTCTATTCCTGAGCCTACCACACATTCAACACCTAATTAGCTGTGAGAACTAGAGGGCACAGGTGAAACGAAGGATCTACAAAGTGGCACACAAATCAGTAAATCGCTTACAAGTTGGAATACATGGCTGTGATGGAAAAATATGTGAGAGCAGGCAAAACCTGATACACCAAGACCAGACGGAAGGAAGTCAACACAGATGGGCCTCACAACAGAAGGAAGACCCTTTTCAATTAATTTATATTGTACTCTTAATTCTTATGTATCCAGTATATTGTTTGTCATATTTCCCAATCATTCCATTTCATTCATTCTCGTTGTACACCTCACTACACTGCTATCTTCACAATTTTTTTATAAAATGTATGATGGTATTTTTTTATTTTTGGGGGGGGGGGGGGGGGGGGGGGTATATATATTTAAATCAGGAAATAAATAAAGAGATCCGAACCAAGTATGAAGGAAAATAAATATACTCATTCCGAAAATGGTCCCAGGAAAACAATTGTGCAAATACCTACGAAGGACAACGAGGATCATCAAAAGCAAGAAACGGGAGGAGCATCACGGAAATACCAGGCTAGCTACAAACAGATACACACATGCATCCAAGCACTGGTTTATGCGTCTTAGTATCGCCCAAATTGACTACGGTCTGGGGTGGAATAGACGCGCCTCCCTCAGTAGAAACTAGTGAGGCAAACACATTTTGAAAGGATAATTAAAAGCGAGGAACAACGGGAGGAACATGGAAACACCAGGTTAGGTTTAAAACTCTTGCACAACTTTCACACGCGCCCTCATGGTGAGGCCCTTCCATTGCACTTTGGTTGGGCTAGCTTCTGAGGGCGCACACATTCATCCAAGCACTGGTTTATGCGTCCTGATATCCCCCAATGGACTACTGTCTGGGGTGGTAAATGGCGCGCCTCCGCCAGTAGAAATTAGTGAGACAAACATCTAAGAAACAACAACTTTTTTAAATTGTTACAACAACAACAAAAACTTTTTAAAATGGGAAGATCAGACTCGAAGAAGGGACTCTCTTCTTACCTCACTCTATTTCATTTGACTCTGTCCTACAGTCACACTCTTGCACAACTTTCACACGCGCCCCCAGGGTGAGACCCTTCCATTACACTTTGGTTGGGCTAGCTTCTTGGGGCTCACAAACCTAGCATAGGTACATACAGATGCACACATGCATCCAAGCACTGGTTTATGCGTCCTGATATCGCCCAATGGTCTACGGTCTGGGGTGGAATGGGCGCGCCTCCGCTAGTAGAAACTAGTGAGGCAAAGATCTAAGCAACAACTTATTAAAATGGGAGGATCAGACTCGAAGAAGGGACTTTCTTCTCTCTTCTCACCTCACTCTATTTCATTTGACTCTGTCCAACAGTCACACTCTTGCACAACTTTCACACGCGCCCTCAGGGTGAGACCCTTGAATTGCACTTTGGTTGAGCTAGCTTCTGAGAGCGCACAAACCTAGTATAGGTACATACAGATGCACACATACATCCAAGCACTGGGCTTATGCGTCGTAATATCGCCCAAATTGATTACGGTCTAGGGTAGAACAGGCGCGCCTCCGCCAGTAGAAACTAGTGAGACAAACACGTAAAATAATAAAAATTTAAAACTTTAAAAAATTTCGTTGAAATTTCTAATGCTGTCTACCCATGGGCCGTTTGTGCTGGGATAAATGTATTATTCGGTACTGTACTCACATTGGAATGGACCGGTTCTCGGCTGCATGCGAAAATTATATGCCAAGAAAACAGAGGTCATGTACCAACCAGCAGCAGGCATGAAAATCAGAGACTAGTCAGCGGACAGACGCTAAATGTCGTAGATAGATTCACGCATCTGGTCAGCACGCTGTCGAGATCTGTCAGCCTCGACGATGAGGTGGCAATCAGAATAGCAAGGGCCAGCACAGCCTTTAGTAGAATGCGCCCGATGGTGTCGGAACGTCGTGGCATCAGTGTCAGGACTAAACTCAAAGTCTACTGTGCCGCCATCATTCCAACCCTACTCTACGCCTGTGAAAGCTGGACTGTATACTCTGGACATGCAAGGAGGTTAAACCACCTCCACATAGGTTGCCTGAGGCGAATATTCCACATCTGATGGCGAGATCGTGTCACTGACATCGAGGTTCTCTAAAGAGCTGACATGCCCAGCATCCATGCACTGCTAGAAAAAGCACTATTAGGATGGACCGGACACCTCGTCCGTATGTCAGACGAGCGGCTCCCAAAGAAGCTCCCTACGGCGAGCTGAGAGAGGGATGGCGCTAGATTGGGCGCCCAAAGAAACGTTCTAAATTGTTCTATTGCTACATATATGTCGACCCCTGGGAATGTCTTGCGCAAAACAGATCGGACTGGAGAAACGCAGTCAAAGCGGGTGTAGCTACCGGCGAAGACGACCGTGTTGTGAAAGCTCAGAGCAGACACGAGACCCGGAAATCCCGAACAGCGGGAACAACAACACCCTCTACAGACCTCGTGTGGCCGTTATGTAGCAGACGTTTTCGTGCCCGCGTTGGCCTGTTCCGCCACATGTGCACCCACACCCAACAAGGAAATCTGTGACAAGGATGATGTCGGCGGTCCTCATCGACATCGATAGACAGATATTATTGTTACTGTACTCAAATAAAAAAAAAAATAGGAGTTGAAGTTACATCTAAGACTCCACAAAAGTGCGCAATTTGTTGTTGTTGTTAAATGCCCACAATGAGTAGAATTACTTTTGTGTGCGCCTTGCATAGAACGTCTAGTAGCGGGTCGTTGTAGCTTTCCTCACATCCCGAGCATGCTGATGAAGGTGGACCGGTGTCCTCCGGGTGGTTGTGCTATGCTAGGCTTCATCTGCATGTCGCTCACTACTACGCAGATCACATCCATACCTCACCTCGTTATCCAGGCTGCCGTGAAAACAACCCGTTTCTAGGGAGGACTACGGGAAAGTCGGTGTGAGAGTTTTGGCCAGTATATTTTACCTGACCCTGACTAAATTGCCTGATCAGTATATGTTACATGACCCTGACTAACATGTCTGATCAGTATATTTGACCTGACCTTGACTAACATGCCTGATTAGTATGTTTCTCCTGACCCTGAGGAGTGTAAAAAAAAGTGTCACAAAAATTAAAAAATATTAAGCTCCAATATAAAGTCCAGAATTGTCTTGGATGTTTTACTTTCTTGATTTTGGTCAATTTCTACTCTTTGTCTTGCCTCCGTTTAAGTTCAATCTGTTGCACTTCAGGTAACCAATACGGTTTGTGGTTTCTTTTCGCGCCTCTTGTGATGTTTTCCATTGCTACCTCTAGTAGGCACTGGTTGTATTTCTCCACCATCTTACCTACTTTCCTGTGGAGGGTGTTGATGGACTGGCAGTAAAGATCTGTACTTGTAGCAAACTTCTGTTAGTCTGTTTTCTTATAGTTCCACCTGGGCAATGGCTTATGGTCTGGTGGAATGTTTCCCAGCTTTATTGTAAATTTTATGGGTCTGTGGTCACTTTCTACTAGAGGTGTGAGTACTGTTATTGGATTTTTGACATGGGTCGCAGGTGGTAAAAGCAAGATCAGGGGATGATGTTGATGTCCATCGCCTTGAATAGAACGTTATATGGTCATCTGGGAGGTTGATCAGGTAGAGGTTGCTGTCAACTTCTAATTCCTCTAGTTCGTGTCCCCTTGCGTTGGTCTTTGCGTAACCCCACTTCTCAGACTAGCTGTTAAAATCTCCTACCGCCATGGTTGCCTGGCTCATAATATTCATGGCTTCTAGGGCCAGATTTTGTTGTTGGCGGGCAGTACATTTTATACATTCTTACTGTATGATTAGGTACGGTTATGTCCACTCCTATTGTTTCAGCTTCTCCGTTTTGCTTCTACCGAAATCACATTTGATAGGATCAATATTTTGGAGAGGATAAGCGCACCGCCTTTATGTCCACCCCTATTCAGTCTATGAGTTTCATATCCTCTTATGCTAAATCTGTGGTTAGGATTAAGGTGTGTTTCCTAGATGCAGGCAATATATATTTCTTCATCATATAGTCTTCTGGAGAATTCTTCTTTTTTGTTGTATATACCTTCAGCGTTCCATTGCAACACCTGCGGGGTTTGAGTCGCAGATGTATCAGTATGTCCATGGTGGGAGAAACATGCCTTTGTCTGTGTGGGTACCTTATGGTAACTCTCTGTATAGTCCAGGTCCTTGATAATTCTTGGATGAGATACGCAGTATTGTGGTTTGCAGCAAGTTGTTTTATTTGCACCTTTCGGTCCAACACTTCTGTTTTTTAGCAAGCTTCTTCTTCTTCTTCGTCGTTCGTTCTCAATCTCCCACTACCAAACCCTGAAAGGGCTTAAGTAGCAGAATGTAGTCCAGAGAACGGAATGCGTTGTGTCGTAGTTTACAGCTTGGCTGCGATATTTGAACCTTTCGGTCCAACACATCCGACTTCAGCAAGCATTTTTTGAGTACCGGGTTAGCATTCCCTCTTCGATCCCTTCTCGTTAACCAGTCTGCCTGCTGCCTTTAGCAAGCATTTCATTGAGGTTTGCATCCCACTCCTTTGGTTGTCCCCAACCGGCATGGCTGCCAAACCTGCAAGCCAGCAGGTTATTTATTAATACCATGTGTATAAATGGTTTGATGGGGTAATTATACGGTTACCCTAACAGTTGACCCTTGTCATGGAAGAGGCAGGGGATGTCCTATTTTGAGTCCATGAGCCTTCCGACGCCCCTCTCACCAACCAGACTCCCGTGCTCATTACTACTCTCTCAGAAGCCACTCAGTCCATTAGCCCGCTGATCCACAGTGGACTTGAGGTAATTTTGTCCAATTGGCTGGGGTCATTTATAGACCTGAACTTCGAAAAGGGATACTGTTCTCATAATTGTTACCAAATTTCACAATAATCTAGTACTTTTAGACCGAGCATTAAATAAAATATTTAGTGGTTGTGGATTTCTTTGAATCACGGTGTATATAATCAACCATCTTTTGTCAAAGATGCGTTTCTTTCAACACAATACTTTTGGTTATGCCAGAGCGGATGGCGTGAGTCGTCCAAACATTATTTGACATGCAGACTTAACTCTTGTGGATCTCGGTCTATGGTTCCAGCTCATATCATTCATCTCATGTCCTTAATACTGATGGCACGGCACTGCTGACCGAAGAGTCGATATTCTGGTGCGATGGTCAGAGCTCTTCAGTCCTATTCTAAACTGTCCATCCACCAGCAGTAAACATGCATGCCTCAAGTTGCAATCAATGGTAGGCTTGGTATCCTGCCAAGTAGAGGTGAAGCCGAGAAAGTAATCAACCTAATGTCCAGGTCAGATGCTATTTCTGCCTATATTTACGAAGATCTCGGCAGGAATTAGTCGGATCCCGGAGCCTTTCCATTAATGAGGAGGTCGATGGCTTTCTGTGTTTCCTGGACAGTAGGACAGTGAGAGCTAGGGTATCATTAGTTTCTATTTGTGGCAGACGATTTATCGCCTCATCATTCATTGATCAGTATGTTGAGAACGCTACTGGAGTGCTCTGTCCAGTGTTCCAGTATTTTCGTTCTATTATTGTCTGTTATCAGGATGCTGCCATCTGCATTCAGCAAAGGTGAGGTGCCAAATGGATTTGGGCCATATTCTTCTCGGAGTGCACTGTTAAAAGTTTCTGAGATCATGTCTATCTGCAAATGCGTATCTGATCAGCTTTCTTGCATATCCACGAATCTTGCATCTCACAGAGCCACATAATTCTAGAAAACGTCTCCTTCTCTGCACATGTTTAGGGATCATTGCTAAATGCACGATGGAGTTTATACTTCTCCTCTAGCAGACGCTGTATATCTTCGTAGTTTCCACCAAACCAGTCCTGTAATTGCATGATGCAGTGTCAAGTGTGTTAGCGGGGGTGGAGTATAATATTTGTCTAAATCTGACCCAGTTTACCTCTATATCCTGTAGTTTCAAAATTGATGGTGTCAATATGGTTGACTAATTTGTCAGCTAGACCATCTATGGTGCTGTTGTTGTCCAGCTTCATGATGTTAAGTCGCTTAGGAACTTTAACTCATTGTTGGCGTCTTGGAGCCTGGATCCTAATGTTAAGCTTGGAGGTAAGCTATCTGTGATCTGTCAACCATAACTATAAATTTCGTCCATAAGTCCGGCCAGTTTCCTGTCGCCCATATTTTGTTACAGATGTGTGTCAGGCCTTCCACCACTACCTCTCCACCTGCTTGTAAGAGCTCTGCTGGTATATTGTCCACGCCGGCCGCCGTCCCTCTTCTCAATGTCTTTACCGCTGCAATTACCTCTTCCTTCGTTATCAGTTGGTTATCCTCTATATTTGTTGGTGTTGGGGGGGGGGGGGGGGAAATGTTTTCCCCAGGTTTGTTTCGCCCTTCATAGTTGTATAGCTCGGAACAGTACTCTGTCCATCTTGCCAGTACATCATTTCCCTCAATGAGACACTTGCCGTTTTTATCATGAATCATAAGGTTCCTGCTTTGTCTTGGTGTTAACAGTTCTTTGACCACATTGTATGCTCCTTTAGCATCATTTCTGTTTAGTCTGTCTTCGATGTTTGCGCATTGCTCACAGTCACATATCCACGCTTCTTTCGCCTCTCTCATCTTTTGTTGTATGGCTTTCTTGATCTCTTTATAACTGCCGATCTCCTCCGGTGGGTGATTGTGTTTTAAATAATAATAAATAATAAATAGTATTTATTATTGTTGTGATTCGTTACGTGTTTTCATTTGTGTTGTTTTTTGTAGCAGAAGAAGACTTTGTGGCTGTAACGTCGATTTCGTTTTGGATCTGTTTCGGTGCGGTAATTGAGCCATACTTGTTTATGTTATTCCAGCCCGTTCTTTGTGGAGACAGCACCTTATCTTTCAATACGGCCGACGGGACCTGTTTTGATAACGTGACCAATCAGCTGGCTAAAAAGGATATTTAATTGAAAAAAAACAAAATTCAAAATATAAATATGTAACCCTATACAAACAATATTAATAATAGCACTTAATACATTTAAACATTTTATAGTATAATAATAATTATACTATTATTACGTGGTAAAATGTCTGAGACTTTAATTTAAAAAATACAAATTCTTGGAATGAATGCTCCCGACTTTGTGACAATCATGGCCGACCTACTAGGATCTATCCTTGGCTCCATGCAGAAGCCGCCGTCAGTCGGGACAGATGAAAGAAAAAAAGCAAAAAGTAAGATTTATTTGACATTTCTTGGGTCAATTCCGTTATATATGTTTTATAATATCGAGCAGATGTATCCTGGCATTGTCAAAATGCATTATAACAATTTTTAAAAAGTCCGCATGCATGGATCGTTGAGTAAAGTAAACTTAACTAAATGTAAATCGTTGAAATGAATGAATGTGCAGCTCCGATGCTTAACTCAATTTACTGACCTTACTTTAAAGTTTAGCCACTTAATTAAAAATTAATTTAATCCTAGTGCTTCATGACACTGTCAGTGTCACTAGTTTAAGTGCTGCTCAAGAGTTAAGACATGGGACACGAGTGCTCGGACGTTTGGAGGAAGGACGTATTTTAAAAATAATTTTTAAACAAGTGAAAAGTTAATTAAAATGATGTCTCTGTCTAATGAATGAAAATGAACAAGTTTTAAATATGCAATTCTCGCAAGTTAGTGAAGTAGCAGTTTTGGCCAAACATTTTGTCAAACACGTTTGCAAGTATCACTGCGATGCGACCTTTGCCTGGTTGGGTCATCAAATTATTCTTCATCAGTTCATGAATATCATGTTTGTATAGTTTAGTAGTAAAATATTATTAGAACCTTAGGTTCATTAACATGGCATAATGTAGCCCTTGGTCCATTAACTGCATGAACATGGGCCTTGGCACATAAACTTGACTGATGTGGTCCTTGGTTCATTAGCCTTAACTTCATTTAGCAGTTTGGACCATTACATTGATTTCATGTAGTCCTTGGATAGTTAGTTATGGTAGTACCTATTTATTGGTGTCAACCACAGATGTGCACATTTGGGACCGAAGATTGGTCCTCACTAACTTCCAAACTCACACTATTGTCTAATAGTATAATAGCTGGTAGTGCACACCAGCAACCACAACCGTGTCAACTCCTCCACTAAGGATTTCATTTGCCTGGACAGTAAACAAAACTCTAAGCGCACAAAGTCTCCACTGAACCTCTGTCGTCTTCATTCTGATGTATGGTTAAAAAACCTGGACTATTCTGCAGGTCGATCAGAAGCACATTGAAGCCTTCTACATGCACAGCCATAGACAAAATCTTATGATTCACTGGTATGATCAGGTCTCAAACGATGAAGTCACCCAAAGGACAGGCCTCATTAGCACATTCACCATACTAAGCTGTTACTGTTTGGCCCTAATTGAACACGTGGCCCACCTTGCTGAGGATGTCCCCGCAATATAAAAATATATTGATGAGTTGGTATGAGAGGCAGAAGGAGCTGCAGCAAAAGTAAATAGAAATATGAAAGATCTGTACAATAGCATAAGGAAACCAGCAGGAAAATATAAGCAAGTAAATTACTTTATAATATGAGGGGTGTCCAGTAAATATAAGAATTTTGTCAGGATAACCCAAAAACAAAATATTTTAGGTATAGTAACTATTCCAAAGTGAACAGTTTTTGTTTGATATCTGGTGGTTTGCTTACAAAAAATATATATACTTAATGAGAGGTCACAGAAATTTGGAATTATTTTTTGTTGTTCATCCCGAAAAGGATATTTTGTTACTTTGTGTCTAGTTTGCAATAAGGCTTAGATATCTGTATGTTTTCAGGCAGGCTGTACTGATGCAGCCTGTTTCCATAGTATCCACTAGGCAGCAAAATAGGTTTTTGGACGACCACCAGATTATTTCAGTTACCATTTGTTTATTTCACAGTACAGAAAGATCTGCTAGAAAAACAGCAAGAAGCAGAGAAAAAGAAGTTGGACAGCTTTCGTAATAAGGTGAATATATAGCATTTTATTTTATTCTGCTCTGTTTTGCTTCCTCTTCATTGTTTTCTTCTTTTTCAGAGCCAATTTGCATGCGCATATTACAGGGTGGAGGTCACTACAGCAGAGAAGTAAGGTGCTCATCTGTTAAGAAGGGAAATAAAAATCTTCTGGATTTTTATTTGTGTTTGTTTGTCTTCTGACATACATTCCCAATTTTGTGAACCTTTTTTGTTGCCATGATAATTCTTCTTCAGGCTTCAA
Organism: Ariolimax columbianus; assembly: GCA_036924085.1. Lineage (NCBI taxonomy): Eukaryota > Metazoa > Mollusca > Gastropoda > Stylommatophora > Arionidae > Ariolimax > Ariolimax columbianus. The sequence continues at coordinate 71,799,411 of JAVGWX010000005.1, read as the reverse complement.
TTTAGCAGTCTCCATTGTTGCTTATAATGGAGCAGAGATACTCAAAACTATTTCTTCTTCTTCTTCTTCGTTTGTTCTCAATCTCCCACTACCAAACCCTGAAAGGGCTTAAGTAGCAGAATGTAGTCCAGAGAACGGAATGCGTTGTGTCGTAGTTTACAGCTTGGCTGCGATATTTCACCTTTTGGTCCAACACATCCGACTTCAGTAAGCATTTTTTTAGTACCGGGTTAGCATTCCCTCTTAGATCCCTTCTCCTTAGCCAGTCTGCCCTGTTGCAGCCTGTTATCCAGGATCACCGCATGGAGGTGTAGAAGGGTCTTGGCAGCTATGGTTCGCTGGCCCTGACGATAGCAGTCAGCTATGGGTTGCTGACCACTGCAGCTCAAGCCCTGCTCAGCATCTTAATCCCACTCAAAACTATTTGTTTCAATTTCTTTCATTCCTAGTGTAACTTTGTGTTTGATTTTTTATTTGTCGATGGTCATTATCTCAGTTAAAGTAGCTGCGGCTCTTCTTGTACCTTATCTTACCCCGTGATAGAAGAGAGCTGGCTAAATCAAGATTGTCAGGTCTGAATAGATTCACCTAGTTTGAACTATAGCTTGTTGTTATTGAGAAAGCCTTGTACTGAGTTAATTCAACTCATTGACAGTTAATTTGGTAAGGGTTTACAGTGGTTCCTGAGGTGTACTTGGAAAGGTGGACTGTCATCCTCTTGACTGTAGTGCAAAGCGAGGCTCCTCAGTAAACTCACCATGTTGAGAATTATAGTGCAATCCCAACTTTGTTGACCAGACTACTGGGGTGCAGCCTATTTCCAGAAGTAGGAAGAAGGATGTGAGATGGGGGTCTTGATCAGTATATTTCACCTGGCACTGATGTTACTCTTTGCTTCTTAAACTATAGGTAAAAGAGTAGTGGTACAGTGGGTTCCATCCCACTGTAACATCCAAGGCAAAGAGGAGGCAGACATACTGGCAAAAGAATGTGCAAGACTACCACAACCAGATACTAGTGTGACATACGAAGAGTCAAAAAGCCTCATTAGAGCTAGATACATGACCAAATGGGAAACAGAACATACTGGCTACACCAAAAACGATGCCTATTACCAGTTGAACAGAAGAGAGCAGGTCGTGGTATTCAGACTTCGCACTGGCCACAATAGACTAAGGTACCACCTATTCAACAAATTGAAGATAGGTGGCACTGACGAATGCATGTGCGGTACTGGGAAAATGTCCGCTGAACATCTGCTGCAAAACTGCCTGACATGAGGATCAGAGAAAGCAGATGTGGCCATCACCAGTGGCAACACTAGACAAGCTCTATGGCAGTGTCGACAGCCTCAGGATGACCGCTGCTTTTTTAGAAAAAATACAGGCTGACGTCTGACAGCGTACGAAGAAGAAGAACTAAAGGTGGGGCTGAAGATGCAGCGTTGACAGCAACCCGTGACTCATAGCTGGCTACCTATATTACTGTCATTGACCCATAACTAACCAAGACTCTTTTCCACCTATAAGGCTACCATGCAGCCTGGCTAAGAGATTAGGATTTAAGAGTGAAGGCAAGCCTAGTCAAAAAAATGCAGTGCTGAAATTGAATGTGTTGTGCCGAAAGGCTTAGATATCGCAGCAATGCTGTTAACGAAGACACAATGTCACAAACATCCTTTTCAGGATAAACACCAAAGAAGAAGCTGCTGTAGGTTGAAACACATAGCTGGACCAGCCAATACTTGATAGCTTCAGACACATCAGAAGGAAGATCAAAGACAAAGGTAGACACTGTCATCAGGGATGAAGTGTCATATACTCCTTTGAAATTGGTCTCAGCTTTTTTTAATTATTCTTTTGCATTCTTCCTGAAAAGGACATATCTGCCATTGTCATTAGGGAAAAACACCCAAACAACGAACAACTGAAATGTGCTGTTCATGGTCGCTACATTCTTAGTAGCTCCTTTTCTACTCTGTGGTGTAGTCTTCTACCATACCTACTTAGTTGCTCCTCTTCTACCGTGGAGTGTAGAGTCTTCTATTTTACTTAATCAGTTCTCTTCCACTCTGGGGTTTAGAGTCCTCTACCTTACTTACTTAGTCGCTCCTCTTCTACCTTGAAGCATAGAGGTTTGCTAGAAAGAGCGACAACTATTTTATCCTCTGTTTTTCTCTATTCCTGGTTCCAGACTAGTCCTCTGTCCTTTTTAGACTGTCTAATATTGTCATCCTGATCCCTACAGACTAGTCTTGGAAATCGACGCATTGAAAGTTGGAAACAGCTGACACAGGTCCCCTTGATCGAGTTACGGGAGGAACCTGCGCCTGGACATCTCCAGCCCTACGCAACAAGATGCAGTCAGTGATCCTGGATAACAAGCTGCAACAGAGCAGACTGGCTAAGGAGAAGGTGATCCTGGATAACAGGTTGCAACAGAGCAGACTGGCTAAGGAGAATGTGATCCTGGATAACAGGCTGCAACAGAGCAGACTAGCTAAGGAGAAGGTGGTCCTGGATAACAGGCTGCAACAGAACAGACTGGCTAAGGAGAAGGTGATCCTGGATAACAGGCTGCAACAGAGCAGACTGGCTAAGGAGAAGGTGATCCTGGATAACAGGCTGCAACAGAGCAGACTGGCTAAAGAGAAGGTGATCCTGGATAACATGCTGCAACAGAGCAGACTGGCTAAGGAGAAGGTGATCCTGGATAACAGGCTGCAACAGAGAAGACTGGCTATGGAGAAGGTGATCCTGGATAACAGGCTGCAACAGAGCAGACTGGCCAAGGAGAAGGTGATCCTGGATAACAGGCTGCAACAGAGTAGACTGGCTAAGGAGAAGGTGATCCTGGATAACAGGCTGCAACAGAGCAGACTGGCTAAGGAGAAGGTGGTCCTGGATGACAGGCTGCAACAGAGCAGACTGGCTAAGGAGAAGGTGATCCTGGATAACAGGCTGCAACAGAGCAGACTGGCTAAGGAGAAGGTGATCCTGGATAACAGGCTGCAACAGAACAGACTGGCTAAGGAGAAGGTGATCCTGGATAACAGGCTGCAACAGAGCAGACTGGCTAAGGAGAAGGTGATCCTGGATAACAGGCTGCAACAGAGCAGACTGGCTAAGGAGAAGGTGATCCTGGATAACACTCTGCAACAGAGCAGACTGGCTAAGGAGAAGGTGATCCTGGATAACAGGCTGCAACAGAACAGACTGGCTAAGGAGAAGGTGATCCTGGATAACAGGCTGCAACAGAGCAGACTGGCTAAGGAGAAGGGATCGAAGAGGGAAGACTAATTCGGTGTCCATAAATGCCAAACTGAAGTCGGATGTGTTGGACACAACACATTTCGTTCTCCGGACAACATCTTGCTACTTGCAAAGCCCTTTTCAGGGCTTGGTAGTGAGAGTTTGAGAATGAACGAAGAAGAAGTATTATATCTATATTTGAACTGCTGTTCCAGAGACTGTTTATCCAGCACAACATAATGTGATGTCTGTTCTCCTCTCTCTCGAGACCACCAGGGTTTTTGTTTTTGAACTACTTATGGTCATTTCTTTCTTCTTTAGCTCCTCTTTTCAGGTTTTAAAGTTAGTTCTAAAGCCTGCTCCATAAAACCTTATCGAGTACCTTTTCCACGTCCAAGAAGCATTTCATCATCATACACGAGAGCATTTTAACTCAGTTGCTTGAGTGTGAAGATGAGGTCTGGAGTACTTCAGTTTGTTCTGAAACCACATTGGGCCTCACCTGTTGGGGCTCGACCAGACATCTTAGTCTCTGCTCTGGTATTCTAGATTAGGATTTGCCGGGGATGTTAACTAGGGATATACCTCTATGACTTTTGCACTATTACCATTTTTGAAAATTGTCCTTTATTAAAAAAAATTTTTGTTTTTTGTTTTTGGCTTTCGCCTTATTTCTCCAGTCCCCAAGGCGGTGTGCGTTGCACTGCGGTTTTTATTTTGCGCCTGTCGGCCCAGTGCATCCAACTTCAGCATGCATTTTTATGTAAGGGTCTGCTTCCACCTGCATTTTCTAAGGGTTTGCTTCCCCGGGGTAACTGCCGGTGCTGTGATGGGGATCGAACCCAGCACCTTCGGATTGTGAGCTGTGCGACTTAACCACTAGGCCACGCCGTCCTTGAAAATTGGTTTAATGATTGGTATAACCTTGTGGTGTTATGGTATCCAGAGAACCTTCACGAATAGCAGTTCCCGTGTACTTGACCATTTCTGGTGTTAAACACCACCATGTCCAACTGCTTTGCCAACCTTTATTTTCTCCACAGCTGCATTCAGCTTCTCTATTGTGATTTTGTTTTCTCTATCATCGATTTACACTTCTGTATTAGAGCCTTTTGCATCTGGAACTTGGTTTTCCTCTGCATACAGGAACTCTGAGAAATAGTCTTCCCATCCATTATCTCCCTCAGGATGGTAAGCAAAGCATTTTTGTCATACGAATTTCATTGGGCACTCTTTTCATTCCTCATGTTCTTTAGGGTCCTGTAGAATAGCTTCTTGTGATCTCTGGTTATCGTTTCAAGTTTTTCTCCAAAGTAATCTCAGAATTGTTTTTGCTCTTAGCATTTTTTTCTTGGTTTTAGATCTGAGTGTCACATTCTTTTTTGTATTTCTTAAGTTTTTCTTGCTATGTTCTTGCCTTCCAAGTTTTGTTTGCATGTCTTTTTCTTTTCCCTTATTATCATTTTGACTTTCTCTGTCAACCATGGTGTCTACTTGATATCTTTCTTGACTCTGTCTTCACCATGGTTGCTATTATGTTTATCAATGTACTATCCCAGCCAATTATTTCTCTTTACTTACAGACTCAGAAGCAGCTTCATGAGTTTATCAAAGATGGGACAAAGCAGAAGCTGCAGCTTGAACCGATGGATAAAGTGTTGAGGACGATTGTGTAAGTCTCCAATTTTACTGCACTTGGTCATCCCTCTTCGATCATGGAGTGTATGTAGATTTCTAAAATGGAATGTTGAAGTCTTCTTTTTCTTTTACTTGTGGCTTTTACGAGGGGGCTGAAAATGGAAACCTTAAAATTGCAATAGACATTCAAAACATCCACACCATTGTCATTTAAATTGGCAGTATCATTGTTAAGGAGTTCAAGAGTGTCAAATTACAGCAGTTGAACTCATCATGATGAAAAATCGTTGAGTGACTGCGAATAAAGTAGCAGCACTTTTCAACATCAGCACAACACATCATCCATGATATGCGCCAGTTCCACAAAGCGTCTGAAAGGTGGGTGCCACAACAGCTGACTCCAGAATTGAAACGATGAAACAGGAGTTTCTTCTTCATCGTTGGTTCTCAAACTCCCGCTATCAAGTCCCAGCAAATAGCAGGATGTTGTTAGGAGAATGGAATGCGTTGTATCGTAGTTAATTGCTCAACTGTGATATTTTGAGAATGAATGATGAAGAAGAAGACATTTTTCTGCGTTTTTATTTTAGCACAAATCTCTACCATTTTTATGATGTCCACTTATTCACTGCCACCTTATCTCATGTATGTTTACTCAAACTCTCTTCTTTGTGTGTGTGTTCTTGTTTCCCTCTATTTCTCGTACCTCTGGCCGAGTGGTTTGAATATCAGTCTTCTGTGCGTTCAGAAACCTCGGTAAGGCATATGCGTTTTTCTATCGAAAGCAAAATAAATACTTAATCTGTACAGTGTCTACTTAGTCTTTGTTTTGAAAATTATTTTTTTAAATGCTGGTCGTGGTTTACATCGCGGCTGTGATATCTGTGCATTTTGGCCTGACATATCCAGTTGCAGCACGGCACATTTTTGGAACCGTGTTTGCCATCCGTCTGCTATTCCCATTCTGCACAGATGCAGCCTGTTTCCAAGTCTCCTGGTATATGGTTTTGTTTGGACAGTTCTGTTTTGCTGACCGTAATGCAAGCAGTCAGCTATGAGTCACTGACTGCTGTCATCTTGTTCACTCCGTTTTCAACTCTACTAGATGGCACAGAGCACACCTAAAGCATGATATAACAGCAATATTCACTTTGTGAACTGGCCACTGCGGACTGGAATGCCATCTATTCACAAATAGAATATGTGGGGAGGATAGATAGACAGTAAAACACGTTCTCTAAGTCTGTTGGCAACATGAGAGAAGCAGGAGGACGTCATGGCCTCTCCAACTTAGATGATGAATAAACTGCATGGCAATGGCAGAAAGCTGAGACATAGCATCACGTTTGTGAGGGTAATAGATGTGAATGTTTGTAAATAAAATGTATGACTCTGTCAAATCCGTATTGGAAGATATTTATACATTTTAAAAAATTAATTGTTCTTATGTAGAATATTGGATTTGAATGTTATGACAAACTTACTAATATAGATCTGTGGTGCAAGTCTGGTCAAGGGCTAGTTACAGAAGAGATAGTGAGAAGGTGTTGGAGTTGTATTCATACTATGAGAACACTAAAGAAAAGGAAATCTCCCGGAAAAGACGGGATAACAAACGAAATGCTGATGGGGCTGGGCCAAACAGCGAAGAAGAAACTACTATCAGTCCTGAACCAAAGCTGGAAAAGGGGTATTGTACCCCAGGCATGGAAAGATGCAATACTGGTACCAGTACCAAAAACAGGGAAGGACAAAACAGATCCAAATGGATACAGGCCCATTAGCCTACTGAGCTGTGTCGGCAAGCTGATGGAACGGATGATAAACACCAGACTGATGTGGCATCTGGAAGAAAAACGAATACTAATTCCACAGCAAGCCGGCTTTAGACAGCACAGATCCACTGAGGACCAGGTCATCCTCATAGCCCAGGAGATAGAAGATGCCTACCAGGCACAGAAACACACAGTAGCTGTTTGGGTGGATCTGGAAAAGGCATTTGACAAAGTCTGGAAGGATGGACTTAGAGTCAAGCTAAGAAGAAGTGATGTCTGTGGGAAGATGTACAAGTGGATCAACCACTACCTCAAACAAAGAACGGCCAGAGTCCAAGTACAAGGGCAGATGAGCAAAAAGGTGACACTCGAGCAGGGAGTACCCCAAGGGGGAGTATTGTCACCCACACTCTTCCTGGTATATATAAACGATATTACAGAGAATATACCAAGAAGAGTCAATAGCTCAATGTTTGCAGACGATCTGGCTATGTGGACCTCTGAAAAGAATCTCACCATAGCAAGAAATCGGATGCAGACGGCCCTAACATCGCTGGAAGAGTGGGCGAACTCATGGCTGGTCAAAATAAACGAGGAGAAAACCACGTGCACAATATTCTCGCTCTCATTAAAACCCCAAAGTACCAAATTAAGTCTGAATGGCAAAATCCTGCAGCCAAACGATAACCCAACCTATCTGGGAGTCACATTTGATCGGCGCATGACATGGAAAAGTCAGATTGAGAGAAACCGAATGAAAGCCAGAGAAAGAATGGCGATCATGAGGAAACTTGCTGGCACAAGCTGGGGAGCAGACGAAGGCATACTAAAGAAACTGTACACTGGAAGAGTGAGACCAGTTCTCGAGTATGGCATTGCGGCATGGACAACCGCAGCGAAGGCGAACTTCGATAAAGTTAACAAACTTCAAAACCAAGCCATGAGAATTATAACAGGTGGTATGAAGTCAACGCCAATTCTAGAACTTGAAAAGATTACAAAATTGCAATCCATGACCGATAGAAGAGACTGCAGAGCCCAGCTGCAGTCAGAGAAACTCAGAAGACTGACGGACCATCCAATGTACCAGAGACTAAACAGTTTGGGAAATGGGAAACTAAAGCGGAGAAACTTTGCAGAAATAGCCAAAGCAAAGATGCACGAAGATCCCATAAACGCACTAACAACACCAAAACCCATCACTACTGTACGAAAACCTACTTGGAGGCAGGATATATTTCCAGAGGTGGTAGAAAATATACCAGGTATTGCAAACAAAAACTGCCAGAGTGAAAAAGAAAGGAGAGACACTACCCTAAGCTTCATAACGAAAAGCTACCCAAGCATGGACTGGACCCATGCATACACCGACGGTTCTGTAACAAACACTACACAGAACGGAGGGGCAGGAGCATTCCTGAACCTACCAAATGGCAGAAAAATAACACTGTCATTCGCTACTGGTAAGTACACAAGCAATTTCAGAGCGGAGGCAGAGGCACTGAGGGCGGCAGTGGAAGAAATGGCAACACACAGTGAAAATGAGAGCCATATAGTCCTGCTGACAGATGCTCTCGAAGTAGTCACAGCGCTAAAAAGCCAGAAAAACACTGAGCTAAATGACTTAAGAGCAGCACTCTGCAAACTGTGCCAGCTGTCCGCACCAAAAAGGGTAGTGGTACAGTGGGTTCCGTCACACTGCAACATCCAAGGCAACGAGGAGGCAGATAGACTGGCAAAAGAAGGTGCAAGGCTACCACAAACAGACACCAGTATTACGTACGAAGAGTCAAAACGGCTTATCAAAGCCAGATACATGACCAAATGGGAAACCGAACATACTGGTTACACCAAAAATGATGCCTATTACCAGTTGAACCGAAGAGAGCAGGTCGTTGTCTTCAGACTCCGCACTGGCCACAACAGACTGAGGTACCACCTATTCAACAAATTGAAGATAGGGTGTACCGACGAATGCCCGTGCGGTACTGGTAAAATGACCACTGAACATCTGCTGCAGAACTGCCCGACATACGAGGATCAGAGAGAGCAGATGTGGCCATCACCAGTGGAACTGCAAGAAAAGCTCTATGGCAGTGGCGTGAGTCTCAGGATGACCGCCGCTTTTTTCGAGAAAATAATGGTTACTGTCTGACTGTGTACGCAGAAGAAGAAGAAGTATTCATACTTTGAGGAAGGATACTTTTAGCGTTCTTAGGCAGTCTATTTTGAACCCAGCGGCAAAAGAGGTATAGAGTCAGATCAAGGCACACCTGGAGACTGGCAGCGAAGACAAACTGGAAGGTTTCTGGGTAATCGTGGACAATATTCGAACATATCACGCAGTGCAATGGGAGGCTCCTCAGTAAGCTCACCCATATAGGGATTACAAAGTTGATCTCCATCTCATTGACCAGACTGCAGTGACACATCCTGTTTCCAGGAAGTCCAATTAGGAAGTAAGGTCAAATCTTCATCAGTATGTTTCACCTGACCCTGTTGTTACTCTTCACTCCCACCTTGATCAGTATATTTTACCTCACCATCATGTTACTCTTCACTCCCACCTTGATCAGTATATTTTATCTGACCTTCATGTTACTCTTCACTCCCACCTTGATCAGTATATTTTATCTGACCTTCATGTTACTCTTCACTCCCACCTTGATCAGTATATTTTACCTGCCCCTCATGTTACTCTTCACTCCCACCTTGATCAGTATATTTTACCTGCCCCTCATGTTACTCTTCACTCCCACCTTGATCAGTATATTTTACCTGACCCTCATGTTACTCTTCACTCCCACCTTGATCAGTATATTTTACCTGACCCTCATGTTACTCTTCACTCCCACCTTGATCAGTATATTTTACCTGACCCTCATGTTACTCTTCACTCCCACCTTGATCAGTATATTTTACCTGACCCTGATGTTACTCCTCACTCTACAACCTCATTATATAAAACCATTGCTATTGTAGCCTCTACTTTAAGTGATTGGACACAGACTTCTTATTAGGGGACAAGCTATAGTGGTGTCCTATGCCTTACATGGATCAGTAACATGGAAAAATATGATTTTATATTTCAGAACTATCCTTTCTTAAACCCATTTTGGGGTTTGCATGAAGAAGCAGTTAGTAGCATGGGTTACAATCTAGACTGTCTTGTGTTTGGATTCATGAAACAGCAATGTTGAGAATGACTGTATGACAAGTAAAACCCTAAAGAAATGCGCACTGAAGTCAGATGCATTGGACCATTAGTTGCAAAAAAAGCAGTACAATCGAGATATAAAATGTGTTTTTATTCTTGTTATATAGACATTCGTCTGAGTGTTACAGGACCCAATAAGGGAGCAAAGAATAGTAACACTGTAACCTGTCATGCGTGTCGTAAGAGGCAACTAAGGTTGGTTAGGCATGATGTTTGTTCGCCCATCCTGTAGAAACTTTCAATTACAAATATAGACACAGATATAGATAGGTCAACATTTGATGACATTGTTTGTATTTATTGAATACCAATACTCCACAGGGAGCTGAAAAGATATTAATTGATTGATTGATATAAATGTTGTTGCAATCTTGTCTATTCTTCATAGACATGATGTAGCAGAAGTGGCAGGCTTGACATCTTTTTCCTTTGGTCAAGAAGAAGATGACAGATATGTTATGCTCTGGAAAAAGGTATGTACATTTTTGTGTATTGTTCCTTTTTCAATTTCTGTTTTGTAATCGGCAACTTTTTCTGCTGAATATGAAAATGAGATTTGGCTGGTCAACGCTAATGTTGTTGTTGTACGAGTTACTTGTATTGAGGTCCACACTCTTGTAGTGGATTACAGTGGATCTTCTTAAATCACTGGGTTTGATCAGGTCATTCTGACTAGTGCAATGATACGACTTTTCACCACTATGCATCAATCCCCAATTTGGCAATCCCCAACCTCATTAACCAAGCTGTGATAACATATATTGTTTGCAGGTGCAAGGAGTGGTCAGTATGTTTCACCTGACCCTGACATGAAGTGGCATCTTGATCTGTATGTTTCACTTGACACTGACATGTGGTGAGGTTTTTGTTAATATGTTTCACATGGCCCTGACATTAGCTTTATTATCAGCATCCAGTCACAGAACAGCCTTGGTCAGTAGTTGTGAAATGGAAACAGTCAAGCTAAAACAAGATGGATATCTCACCAGGGCAGTTATCATATCCGTCCATATCTCTGGAGTCAAGAAAGGATGGTTACAGCATGAGTGGATAGCAGACATAGATGTCTTACATCTTTCGTCCTAGAATTGGGAGGGCCCTCTGTCCTAGCAATGCTGGGGTTCCTTGCCATAAAAGAACTAATATGATGGCTTTGGTTGAACACATGGTGGAGACATTTAGTTTGGATAGTAGGAAATGGAAAATGGCTCATAGAATTGCTGGCTTCATTGCACATTGGCGCCCCCATATGTGCTCAGGCCACTGGAAGAGTGCCAACTCCATAGCTCCTGTGGCGCATCAGAAATTTCCACATCTACAGCAGGGTCAACTTGGAGGCGCTGCCATATTACAAAAAAACGCCTGATATGCCTGGTCTGTCAAACCAAGTGCAGCGTGATATGAGCCTAGTACATGAGATTGTAAACAAAGCCCATGCTTCCTAGGTCACATGTTCCACCTTGAGATAAGAAGATCTACAAAAACTTTTCATTTCATCATTTTGCTGTTTGTTCCTATTGATGGTTGTACCTTACTTATGAGGATTAACAAATCACCTGGTCCATTTAACATCAGTGTCACTGATGCTGCTCTTCATCAGGCCATGAGTTCAAGTATCTGGGCAGTATGTTTTTAGGCGATGGTAGCCTTAATAGGGAAATTTAAACTTGATGTAAGGGACGACGTGGGCTAGTGGTAAGTGACATGGCTCACAACTTGGATGTGCTGGGTTCACTTCCCAATCACAGCACCGGCCGTTACCTCGGGGAAGCAAACCCTTATAAAGTGCAGAAGGAACCAGACCCTTACATAAAATGTATGCCAAAGTTAGATGCCCTGGGCCGCCAGATGCAAAATAAAAACAAGATGCTGAGCAGCACATGAGCTGCAGTGGTCAGCGACCCATAGCTGACTATTAGCGGCGGGGCCAGCGAACCATAGCTGCCAAGACCCTTCTACACCTCCACGCGGTGATCCTGGATAACAGGCTGCATTAGGGCAGACTGGCTAAGGAGAAGGGATCGAAGAGGGAATGCTAACCCGGTACTAAAAAAATGCTTGCTGAAGTCGGATGTGTTGGACCGAAAGGTGGAAATATCGCAGCCAAGCTGTAAACTACGACACAACGCATTCCGTTCTCTGGACTACATTCTGCTACTTAAGCCCTTTCAGGGTTTGGTAGCTGGAGATTGAGAACGAACGAAGAAGAAGAAGATTTATGCCAAATCTGTGCTGCCAGTGCCAAAAATGGCCATTGATTAAGATCATGGGTGCTAATTTAGAAATTTTTTGTTGTTGTTTCATTTGCCTTATTTCTCTATTCCCAAGGCAGTGTGCGTTGCACTATTTGTTTATTTTGCGCCTGTCGGCTCAGTGCATCCTACTTCAGCATGCATTTTATGTAAGGGTCTACTTCCCCGGGGTAACGACTGGTGCTGTGATGGGGATAAAACCCAGCACCTTCGGATTGTGTGCCCTGTCACTTAACCACTAGTCCACGCTGTTCCTGATTTAGACATGTGAAATGAGGCGTTTGTGAAACGACACAGGTGTCACCAAGAGAGAGAGAGAGGTTATATATGAAGACGTCCAAGGCATGGTCGGTATGCCTTGTGTTAATTTTATTTTCAGACAAAAGATATGATGACTCTGTCATTTTATAAGAATGTACCATGATGACTTTCCATTATTGGCTTACAATGCTGGTATTGGACTACAGGGTAAGTGAATGGGAGCGAGACAGGTGGATATGACATTAGGGTGATCTTGCAAAGGCTCATGTTGATCAACTCAACGCACTTGGCCTGAGACAGAAGACTACAGCTCTCTACTTCACTCAACGGCATAAGTGGACATAGAACTAACTACCCTTACTTGAGGTGAAGAGGGGTTACTTTGAACCACCAAACTCTTTTTGATTATACCAGGACACATAAGCCAGTGTGTGGATGCATGCATGAGTGTGTCTGTCTGTGCTGTGAGGGCATATGTTGATCTGGATGTGTCTGGGCTGTAGTGCATATGTTGGTCTGGATGTATCTGGGCTGTAGGGCATATGTTGGTCTGTCTGGATGTATTTGTGCTGTAGTGCATATGTTAGTCTGGATGTGTGTGTGCTGTAGTGCAAATGTTGGTCTGGATGTGTCTGGGCTGTAGTGCATATGTTGGTCTGGATGTGTGTGTGCTGTAGTGCATATGTTAGTCTGTCTGGATGTATTTGTGCTGTAGTGCATATGTTGGTCTGGATGTGTGTGTGCTGTAGTGCATATGTTGGTCTGTCTGGATGTATTTGTGCTGTAGTGCATATGTTAGTCTGGATGTGTGTGTGCTGTAGTGCATATGTTGGTCTGGATGTGTGTGTGTGCTGTAGTGCATATGTTAGTCTGGATGTGTGTGTGTGCTGTAGTGCATATGTTAGTCTGGATGTGTGTGTGCTGTAGTGCATATGTTGGTCTGTCTGGATGTGTGTGTGCTGTAGTGCATATGTTGGTCTGGATGTGTGTGTGCTGTAGTGCATATGTTGGTCTGGATGTGTGTGTGTGTGTGTGCTGTAGTGCATATGTTAGTCTGGATGTGTGTGGGCTGTAGTGCATATGTTGGTCTGGATGTATCTGGGCTGTAGGGCATATGTTGGTCTGTCTGGATGTATTTGTGCTGTAGTGCATATGTTAGTCTGGATGTGTGTGTGCTGTAGTGCAAATGTTGGTCTGGATGTGTCTGGGCTGTAGTGCATATGTTGGTCTGGATGTATCTGGGCTGTAGTGCATATGTTGGTCTGGATGTATCTTGGCTGTAGTGCATATGTTGGTCTGTCTGGATGTGTTTGTGCTGTAGCCAAATATGGGTCTGTCTGGATGTGTGTGTGCTGTAGTGCATATGTTGGTCTGGATGTGTGTGTGCTGTAGTGCATATGTTAGTCTGTCTGGATGTATTTGTGCTGTAGTGCATATGTTGGTCTGGATGTGTGTGTGCTGTAGTGCATATGTTGGTCTGTCTGGATGTATTTGTGCTGTAGTGCATATGTTAGTCTGGATGTGTGTGTGCTGTAGTGCATATGTTGGTATGGATGTGTGTGTGTGCTGTAGTGCATATGTTAGTCTGGATGTGTGTGTGTGCTGTAGTGCATATGTTAGTCTGGATGTGTGTGTGCTGTAGTGCATATGTTGGTCTGTCTGGATGTGTGTGTGCTGTAGTGCATATGTTAGCCTGGATGTGTGTGTGCTGTAGTGCATATGTTGGTCTGGATGTGTGTGTGTGTGCTGTAGTGCATATGTTAGTCTGGATGTGTGTGTGCTGTAGTGCACATGTTGGTCTGTCTGGATGTATTTGTGCTGTAGTGCATATGTTAGTATGGATGTGTGTGTGCTGTAGTGCATATGTTGGTCTGGATGTGTCTGTGCTGTTTTCTATTTCCTGTTTTTTCATTGAAATTTATTTTTATTGACAGGAATTTGCTCCTTCAGATGATGAAGTTCTTGCTTACAGGAAAGGGGAAGAATGGGATCCTGAGAAGAATAAAGAGCTTACTAAACAGAAGGTATGGAGTCCAGTCCTTGAGTCAGTCTCTAGCGGCAATGTTGAAGATTTACATATGTAGTTTCCTAGAAGCAACCTTTTTTTTCCACAGGCAATCTTAATAATCTACATTTATTACTAACTTGCAGCTAATCAGAAAGTAGTATTTAGTAACTGTTGACATCGTGGCCCACCGAGCCTCTCTTCCTCAGAAAGATACACTGACTGTTTTACACAAATATTTTTTCTTATATTTTTAAGTCTTGAATTATGTAACACAAAGTAAGGGAGAGTGATATGTGAATCTAATAATTGGGATCAAGATGCTGAGCAACGCATGAGCTGCAGTGGTCAGCGACCCATAGCTGACTGCTAGTGTCAGGGCCAGCGAACCATAGCTGCCAAGACCCTTCTACACCTCCACGTGGTGATCCTGGATAACAGGCTGCAAAAGGGCAGACTGGTTAAGGAGAAGGGATCGAAGAGAGAATGCTAACCCGGTACTCAAAAAATGCTTGCTGAAGTCGGATGTGTTGGACCGAAATGTGGAAATATTGCAGTCAAGCTGTAAACTCTGACACAACGCATTCCGTTCTCTGGACTACATTCTGCTACTTAAGCCCTTTCAGGGTTTGGTAGGGGGAGATTGAGAACAAACGAAGAAGAAGAAGAAGAAGAATCTAATAATTGAGCGTTAATATTATACATGTGAGAAGAATTACGTATTAGCACTCATGTAACTCTATTGCTAAAGATGGCCATGTCTATGTCCTCCTTACCTGAAGAAAAAATCATGAAAACTTTGAAGGCATTTTTAAACCAATCTTACACCCAAAACATATAAGTACAGCAGATCCAGAAAACATTTGCTCAGTTGGTAGTGGAAAATTTAGAAATCACTAGGTCGCTGGTTATAAACCTACTTGCAGGAATAAAAAAATAAAAAAATTGTAACCTTTTCAATTTTAAAATGTTGTTTTGATTGACATCTCAAGCTAAGAAGAAGTGATGTTTGTGGGAAGATGTACAAGTGGATCAACCACTACCTCAAACAAAGAACGGCCAGAGTCCAAGTACAAGGGCAGATGAGCAAAAAGGTGACACTCGAGCAGGGAGTACCCCAAGGGGGAGTACTGTCACCCACACTCTTCCTGGTATATATAAACGATATCACAGAGAATATACCAAGAAGAGTCCATAGCTCAATGTTTGCAGACGATCTGGCTATGTGGACCTCTGAAAAGAATCTCACCATAGCAAGAAATCGGATGCAAACGGCCCTAACATCGCTGGAAGAGTGGGCGAACTCATGGCTGGTCAAAATAAACGAGGAGAAAACCACGTGCACAATATTCTCGCTCTCATTAAAACCCCAAAGTACCAAATTAAGCCTAAATGGCAAAATCCTGCAGCCAAACGACAACCCAACCTATCTGGGAGTCACATTTGATCGGCGCATGACATGGAAAAGTCAGATTGAGAGAAACCGAATGAAAGCCAGAGAAAGAATGGCGATCATGAGGAAACTTGCTGGCACAAGCTGGGGAGCAGACGAAGGCATACTAAAGAAACTGTACACTGGAAGAGTGAGACCAGTTCTCGAGTATGGCATCGCGGCATGGACAACAGCAGCGAAGGCGAACTTCGATAAAGTTAACAAACTTCAAAACCAAGCCATGAGAATCATAACAGGTGGCATGAAGTCAACGCCAATTGTAGAACTTGAAAAGATTACAAAACTGCAATCCAAACCGACAGAAGAGACTGCAGAGCCCAGCTGCAGTCAGAGAAACTCCGAAGACTGACGGACCATCCAATGTACCAGAGGCTAAGCAATCTGGGAACTGGGAAACTAAAGCGGAGAAACTTTGCAGAAATAGCCAAAGCAAAGATGCACGAAGATCCCATAAACGCACTAACAACACCAAAACCCATCAATACTGTACGAAAACCTACTTGGAGGCAGGATATATTTCCAGAGGTGGTAGAAAATATACCAGGTATTGCAAACAAAAACTGCCAGACCGAAAAAGAAAGGAGAGACACTACCCTAAGCTTCATAACGAAAAGCTACCCAAGCATGGACTGGACCCATGCATACACCGACGGTTCTGTAACAAACACTACACAGAACGGAGGGGCAGGAGCATTCCTGAACCTACCAAATGGCAGAAAAATAACACTGTCATTCGCTACTGGTAAGTACACGAGCAATTTCAGAGCAGAGGCAGAGGCACTGAGGGCGGCAGTGGAAGAAATGGCAACACACAGTGAAAATGAGAGCCATATAGTCCTGCTGACAGATGCTCTCGAAGTAGTCACAGCGCTAAAAAGCCAGAAAAACACTGAGCTTAATGACTTAAGAGCAGCACTCTGCAAACTGTGCCAACAGTCCGCACCAAAAAGGGTAGTGGTACAGTGGGTTCCGTCACACTGCAACATCCAAGGCAACGAGGAGGCAGACAGACTGGCAAAAGAAGGTGCAAGGCTACCACAAATAGATACCAGTATGACGTACGAAGAGTCAAAACGGCTTATCAAAGCCAGGTACATGTCCAAATGGGAAACCGAACATACTGGTTACACCAAAAACGATGCCTATTACCAGTTGAACCGAAGAGAGCAGGTCGTTGTCTTCAGACTTCGCACTGGCCACAACAGACTGAGGTACCACCTCTTCAACAAATTGAAGATAGGGTGTACCGACGAATGCCCGTGCGGTACTGGTAAAATGACCACTGAACATCTGCTGCAGAACTGCCCGACATACGAGGATCAGAGAGAGCAGATGTGGCCATTGCCAGTGGAACTGCAAGACAAGCTCTATGGTAGTGGCGAGAGTCTCAGGATGACCGCCGCTTTTTTCGAAAAAATAATGGTTACTGTCTGACTGTGTACGCAGAAGAAGAAGAAGACTTCGCACTGGCCACAATAGACTTAGGTACCACCTATTCAACAAATTGAAGATGGGTGGCACTGACGAATGCTCGTGTGGTACCGGGAAAATGACCGCTGAACATTTGCTGCAAAACTGCCCGACATACGAGGATCAGAGAAAGCAGATGTGGCCATCACCAGTGGCAACACTAGACAAGCTCTATGGCAGTGTCGACAGTCTCAGGATGACCGCTGCTTTTTTAGAAAAAATACAGGCTGACGTCTGACAGCGTACGACGAAGAAGAAGAAGAAGAAGATTGACATCTACAAACACCCACCATTATTGACCTGTTATAGCTAGTATATAAATATCAAACTAAGTTCTTGTCTCTTGAAGGAACTGCAAGAAAAACAAGAGAATGAGGATCTGAAGAAGTCGTCACAACAAGTGCCAGCATCCAACTACAGAGATAAATATAAACATCTTATAGGAGATGAGGCGGCCAAGGATGCGGCTAGGGAGATGGTTTCCAACACGTCATACGGTATTGGTAAGTATCAATCCTGCATTTGTATCATCAACAATATACTACTTTCTGTAGAAGACTCTCCACATCATGGTTATACACACCATTCACACAGGCCCAACTCGTGGCTATTCACACATACCAAAAGCCAGTTCAAGTTTGGTGTAGTTATCTTTCTTTGGTTTAATGAACCACTCTAAGGTAGAGGAAACCCCAACTCATGGCTTTTCACACGACACACCATTAAAACATGCCAAATGTCAGTTCTACTTCATGTGGTGATCTTGATTTAGTTGTTTGAAGCTAATTATGCTAAATTGAATAGGATGCCACTATAGCTTGAGTGGAGAGAACATACATGGTGGAGGGTGGAGAGAACATGCATCTTGGGGAGTGGAGAGAAAAACATACATGGTGGAGAGTGGAGAGAAAGAACACACATGGTGGGGAATGGAGAAAAAGAACATACGTGGTGGGGAGTGGAGAGAAAGAACATACATGGTGGGGAGTGTAGAAAAAAACATACATGGTGGGGAGTGGAGAGAAAGAACATACATGTTGGGATGTGGAGAGTGGAACGAAAGAACATACATGGTGGAGAGAAAGAACATACATGTTGGGATGTGGAGAGTGGAGAGAAAAAACATACATGGTGGAGAGTGGAACGAAAGAACATACATGGTTTAGAGTGGAAAGAAAGAACATACATGGTGGAGAGTGGAGAGAAAGAACATACATAGTGGAGAGTGGAAAGAAAGAACATAAATGGTGGAGAATGGAGAGAAAGAAAATACACGGTGGAGAGTGGAGAGAAAGAAAATACATGGTGGAGAGTGGAGAGAAAGAACATACATGTTGGAATGTGGAGAGTGGAGAGAAAGAACATACATGGTGGAGAGTGGAGAGAAAGAACATACATGTTGGGATATAGAGAGAAAGAACATACATGGTGGAGAGTGGAGAGAAAGAACATACATGGTGGAGAGTGGAGAGAAAGAACATACATGGTGGAGAGAAAGAACATACATGGTGGAGAGAAAGAACATACATGGTGGAGAGAAAGAACATACATGGTGGAGAGAAAGAACATACATGGTGGAGAGTGGAGAGAAAGAACATACATGTTGGAGAGTGGAGAGAAAGAAAATACATGGTGGAGAGTGGAGAGAAAGAAAATACATGGTGGAGAGTGGAGAGAAAGAACATACATGTTGGAATGTGGAGAGTGGAGAGAAAGAACATACATGGTGGAGAGTGGAGAGAAAGAACATACATGTTGGGATATAGAGAGAAAGAACATACATGGTGGAGAGTGGAGAGAAAGAACATACATGGTGGAGAGAATGAACATACATGGTGGAGAGAAAGAACATACATGGTGGAGAGAAAGAACATACATGGTGGAGAGTGGAGAGAAAGAACATACATGTTGGAGAGTGGAGAGAAAGAAAATACACGGTGGAGAGAAAGAAAATACATGGTGGAGAGTGGAGAGAAAGAACATACATGTTGGAATGTGGAGAGTGGAGAGAAAGAACATACATGGTGGAGAGTGGAGAGAAAGAACATACATGGTGGAGAGAAAGAACATACATGGTGGAGAGTGGAGAGAAAGAACATACATGGTGGAGAGAAAGAACATACATGGTGGAGAGAAAGAACATACATGGTGGAGAGTGGAGAGAAAGAACATACATGTTGGAATGTGGAGAGAAAGAACATACATGGTGGAGAGTGGAGAGAAAGAACATACATGTTGGAATGTGGAGAGTAGAGAGAAAGAACATACATGGTGGAGAGTGGAGAGAAAGAACATACATGGGGAGTGGAGAGAACAGATGCAGAGGTCCCTTCTGGGAAAAAAATATTGGTCCACTGCACCTTCATGAATGTTGTTAAAGGCAACTGAGGAGGGCTGTGCATGAGACTAGCAACATCATTGTGTAAAACAAATGGTTACAGAAACCACCACACCATTGGCTAGCAAAGTGACTTGTTCCTGGTATTTCTTCTTCTTCTTCGTACGCTGTCAGACGACAACCTGTATTTTTTTGAAAAAAGCAGCGGTCATCCTGAGGCTGTCGGCACTGCCATAGAGCTTGTCTAGTGTTGCTACTGGTGATGGCCACATGTGCTTTCTCTGGTCCTCGTATGTCGGGCAATTTTGCAGCAGATATTCAGCTGTCATTTTCTCTGTACCACAAGTACATTCGTCAGTGCCACCTATCTTCAGTTTATTCAATAGGTGGTACCTCAGTCTGTTGTGGCCTGTACAGAGTCTGAAGACCACGACCTGCTCTCTTCTGATCAACTGGTAATAGGCATAATTTTGTGTGTAGCCAGTATGTTCTGTTTCCCATTTGGCCATGTGTCTGGCTCTAATAAGCCTTTTGGACTCTTCGTAGGTCACACTAGAATCTGGTTGTGGTAATCTTGCACCTTCTTTTGCCAGTCTGTCTGCCTCCTCGTTGCCTTGTATATTACAGTGGGATGGAACCAACTGTACCACTACCCTTTTTGGTGCGGACTGCTTGCATAGTTGACAGAGTAATGCTCTTAAATCATTAAGTTCAGTATTTTTCTGGCTTTGTAGTGCTGTAACTACGGCCAGGGCATCTGTAAACAGGACTATCTGGCTTTCATTGCTTTCGCCTGTCAGCATTGCTTTTACTGCAGCCCTCAGTGCCTCTGCCTCCGCTCTGAAATTGCTTGAAAATTTTCCAGTTGCCACTGACAGTGTTATTTTTCTACCATTTGGTAGGCTCAGGAATACCCCTGACCCTCCATTCTGTTTTGTGTTTGTTACAAAACCGTCGGTGTATGAATGGGTCCAGTCCATGCTTGGGTAGTTTTTCGTAATGTACCTCAGGGTTATGTCTCTTCTTTCTTTTTCAGTCTGGCTGTTCTTTTTTCCAATACCTGGTATATTTTCTACCACCTCTGGAAATATATGCTGCCTCCAGGTACGTTTTCGAACAGTAGGGATGGGCTTTGGTGTTGTTAATGCGTTCCATAGGGTCTTCGCTCATCTTTGCTTTGGCTATTTCTGCAAAGTTTCTCCGCTTTAGTTTCCCATTCCCAAAATTATTTAGTCTCTTCTGCATTGGATGGTCTGTCAGTCTTCTGAGTTTTTCTACTTGCTGCTGGGCTTTGCAGTCTCTTCTGTCGGTCATGGATTGCAGATTTGTAATCTTTTCCAGCTCTACAATTGGCGCTGACTTCATGCCTCCTGTTAAAACTCTCATGGCTTGGTTTTGGAGTTTGCTAATTTTGTCAAAGTTTGCCTTTGCTGCTGTTGTCCATGCCGCAATGCCATACTCGAGAACTGGTCTCACTCTTCCAGTGTACAGTTTCTTTAGTATACTTTCGTCTTCTTTCCCCAGCTTGTGCCAGCAAGTTTCCTCATGATTGCTATTGTTTCTCTGGCTCTCATTCGGTTTCTCTCGATCTGACTTTTCCATGTCATGCGCCGATCAAATGTGACTCCCAGGTAGTTTGGGTTGTTGTTTGGCCGCAGATATTTGCCGTTAAGACTTATTTTGGTGTTTTGGGGTTTGTTTGAAAGCGAGAATATCGTACATGTCGTTTTTTCCTCATTTATTTTGACCAGCCATGAGTTCGCCCATTCCTCCAGCGATGTTAGAGTCTGCTGCATCCGATTACTTGCTATGGTGAGATTCTTTTCAGAGGTCCACATAGCCAGATCGTCTGCAAACATGGAGCTATGGACTCTTCTTGGTATATTCTCTTCAATGTTGTTTATCTACACCAGGAAAAGTGTGGGTGACAGTACCCCCCATTGGGTACTCCTTGCTCCAGTGTCACCTTTTTGCTCATCTGCCCTTGTACTTGAACTGTGGCTGTTCTGTTTTCGAGGTAGTGGCTGATCCATCTGTACATTTTCCCACATACTTCACTTCTTCGTAGCTTGACTTCAAGTCCCTCTTTCCACACCTTGTCAAATGCCTTCTCTAGATCCACCCAGACCGCTACTGTATGCTTTTTCTCTTGGTAAGCATCCACTATTTCCTGTGCTATGAGAGTGATCTTGTCCTCAGTGGATCTGTGTTGTCTAAATCCTGCTTGCTGTGGAATTAGTATGTGTTTTTCTTCCAGGTGCCACATCAGTCTGGTGTTTATCATACGCTCCATCAGTTTGCCTACACAGCTAAATAGACTGATTGGCCTGTATCCATTTGGATCTGTTCTATCTTTTTCTTTCTTTGGTACTGGTATAAGTACAGCATCTTTCCATGCCTGCGGTACAATTCCCCTTTTCCAGCTTTGGTTCAGGACTGATAGTAACTTCCTCTTTGCTGTTTGGCCCAACCCCATCAGCATTTCGTTTGTTACCCCATCTTTTCCGGGTGATTTCTTTTTCTTTAAAGTTCTCATGGCCTCATCCATTTCATTCGTTGTTAGTTTTGCCATCATGTGCTCCTCTGGTGCCATCTTGATGTTGTCGTGGCTCTTTTGTTCTTTACTAACGTCTGTATGCCTGTCTGTGGGGACATCAATGTGGTTTACTCTGGCATAATGTTCTATAAAGGCGTTTGCTGCTTTTTTCCCAGTAAGCATATTGTCGCCCTGCTTGATGGTAATTTGTTTATTTGATGGAGTTTCGTCATTTATGGCTCTGACTAACTTCCATAGTTTGTTCCCATCTTTATCTAAATTGAGGCTTTCTGTTTTGTTTTTTCTGCTGTCTCTTGTTATTTGGTTTAGTGTTCTTTTGTATTTCGACGTGATGGCGATATTTGTTTCCATAGATTGCTCACTCTCTGCCATGTTCCTAGCATTTGAGACTTCGTCTTCCGCTTTCTGCAGTTCATCATTCCAATATGGCTTGTAGTTTTTCCTTGCCCCTCTTGGGATGGTTTCGGTGGCTGCTTGCAGTATTGCTTTGTTTAGGCTTTCTACCATCGGTCTCATATTGTTATTTCGTGTGTTGATAGTTTCACACAGTCCATCTGTCAGCATTGCAAATCTGTCCCAGTCGGCTCGTTTATAGTTCCAACGTGGGAGCGGCTTTATTTCCTGTGGGCCTACTTCCATATCAATTTCTAGCCTAATTGGCCTGTGGTCGCTACCTGCCAATTGGTTGAGCACCTGGCGGTCTATTTTGTGGTGAATATCCCCCGTGGAAAAGGCCAAGTCTGGAGTGGAGGTGGTATGCCATGTTCTAGAATAGAAGCTAGGGCTGTCGTCCGGCCTATTGATAAGATAGAGATTTGTGTCTATCTCCCAGTCTTCCACTTCATCACCTCTGTTGTCTGTGTCCGAATATCCCCATCTCTCCGAGTGGCTGTTGAAGTCTCTAACTACTATGCAGCTGGAGTCCTTGATTTCCATACTCGAGAGCGACAGGTCTTTGTTGGGTGGGCCTTACAGGTTGAAGATACGGATCTTCGTTTCTTGTGTCATTATGTTGACTCCAACAATTTCTGCTTGTGTGACAGCTACCGCGCTACTCGGTATGCAGTTTCGTGTCAGTATCAGGACCCTTACTTTGTGACCTTCTCTATCAAGACGGAAGGTCTGGTATCCTCTGATTGAGAATCTGTGGTTGTTGTTGAGGTGTGTTTCTTGGATATATGCCACGCCAATCTTGCCTTCATGCAGGTGATGTGTTAGGGAAACCTTTCTGTTAATGACTCCCTCCGCATTCCACTGTAGTATTCTGAGGGTCTTGGGTTTTTGGTCAATAGTTTTTGCCCCATCACCTTGTGCCTTGACTCTACAGCACATGGGTGGGTGACCACCAGTAGCATTAGGTGGGCGACCACCAGTAGCATTAGGTGGGCGACCACCAGTAGCATTAGGTGGGCCCCTTCGAGGCGTGATGCCCGGCACGCTCGCTGCCTGGCCGGACTCCACAGGATGAGCACCATACTTTTTTCTGTTAGGTTGTGTCGTCATTATACAGCGATATATGTTGCACTGTTTCGTTAAGCCTGTGGCCCAGTGCATCCGATTTCAACAGGCTTTTCTGTAGGGATGCCCTCCTTAGCCTTTAACTGTCCCCAGCCTATCTGCAAGGCAGCAGTTGTTTTTGGTCAGAGTTGTCTCTCTTAGGGAAGTTGTCTTGCAGGACTATCGAGTCTTCACCACTCGTGTCTAAAGGGTGTGGTGATGATATTTTTGTTTGTTTATTTTTTTTGCGTTCGCCTTATTTATCTATTCCCCAAGGCGTGTGTGCGTTACACTATGGTTTTTATTTTGCGCCTGTCGGCCCAGTGCATCCGACTTCAGCATGCATTTTATGTAAGGGTCTGCTTCCTCCTGCATTTTCTAAGGGTTTGCTTCCCCGGGATAACGGCCGGTGCTGTGATGGGGATCGAACCCAGCACCTTCTGGTTGTGAGCCGTGCCACTTAACCACTAGGCCACGCCGTCCCCTTGGTGATGATATGAAATGAAGGACTAAAGTCTTCTACTAGTGGTTTCACACCTCAACGCGTATGGGGTGAATATTGAGCAGCTCCCCGCCCGCTTTGATCGGCGGGACGGCTGAGACGCGAGCGCCAGGTCCCAACCATATCGTTGCCTCCCGTCGCAGTGATGCTGAGATTCAGGGCGGGATTCCAGCTTAGAGGCGTTCCGCCGTAATCCCTCAGATTGTAGCCTCGCACCATTGGCTTATCAGCCAAGCACGTGGACCAAGTGTCTGAGACCTGCGATTCCTCTCGGATTGAGGAGGATTACCGTAGCAACGCCCTGTCAATAGTAGGGTAAAACTGACCTGTCTTCCGAGGGTCTAATACCTGCACCCGTTCCCTATTAGACCCAATGAATCAAGAGAGAGCTATTAGTCAGTCAATGACCAAGTGTCTGAAACCTGCGATTCCTCTTGGATTGAGCAGGATTACCGTAGCAACGCCCTTTCATTAGTAGGGTAAAACTGACCTGTCTTCTGAGGGTCTAATTCCAGTACACGTTCCCTATTAGACCCAACGAAAGTGCTATCGGCCTGTCAATCATTACATTGTTGGCGTGTTGAGTCAAATTAAGCCGCAGGCTCCACTCCTGGTGGTGCCCTTCCGTCAATTCCTTTAAGTTTCAGCTTTGCAACCATACTTCCCCTGGAACCCAAACACTTTGGTTTCCCGAAAGCTGCCCGCAGAGTCATTGAAACAACTCCTGCGGATCACTAGTCGGCATCGTTTATGGTCAGAACTACGCCGGTATCTGATCGTCTTCGCGCCTCTGACTTTCGTTCTTGATTAATGAAAATGTTCTTGACATGCTTTCGCAGTAGCTCGTCTTGCGGCGATCCAAGAATTTCACCTCTAACGCCGCAATACGTATGTCCCCGTTTGTCCCTGTTAATCATTACCTCCAGTTCTGAAAACCAACAAAATAGAACCGAGGTCCTATTCCATTATTCCATGCACCATTATTCAGGCAGCCGAGGCCTGCTTTGAACACTCAAATTGTTTCAAAGTAAACGCACCGGCCACCCGGGACGCTCAGCGAAGAGCACTCGCAGGAGAGAGCCGGCAGACGGTAGGGCAGGAGACAACGGGTAGTGAACCTGTACCTGAGATCCAACTACAAGCTTTTTAACTGCAACAACTTTAATATACGCTATTTGGAGCTGGAATTACCGCGGCTGCTGGCACCAGACTTGCCCTCCAATAGATCCTCGTTAAAGGGTTTAAAGTGTACTCATTCCAATTACGGGGCCTCGAAAGAGTCCCGTATTGTTATTTTTCGTCACTACCTCCCCGTGCCGGGAGTGGGTAAGTTGCGCGCCTGCTGCCTTCCTTGGATGTGGTAGCCGTTTCTCATGCCTCTCTCCGGAATCGAACCCTGATTCCCCGTTACCCGTTACAAACATGGTAGGCATGTCACGTACCATCGACATTTGATAGGGCAGACATTTGAAAGATGCGTCGCCGGCACATGAGGCCATGCGATCAGCACAAAGTTATCCAGAGTCATCAGTGGGGATGCCGCAACCCAGCGAGGGAAAACGACGATTGGTTTTGAACTAATAAAAGCGCTCTTTCGGAGCTTGGTAAGCATGTATTAGCTCTAGAATTGCGTTATCCAAGTAGGATAATGTCATCTAAGGAACCTCGACTGATTTAATGAGCCATTCGCGGTTTCACCGTGAGACAGTGTGAACTTAGACATGCATGGCTTAATCTTTGAGACAAGCATATGACTACTGGCAGGATCAACCAGATATCTGTCGGAGACGGACGAACCACACACACCTGTCGGCGATGGATGGATGTGTAAAAAGCCTCACGAGGACGGCCACAGGGACCGACTGACGGACGGACGGTTGTTCTGTCCCTCACGCCGTCTACCTAGGACCGCCTGGCAGGGGCCCGTACACACACCAACTGACTGACCGGGCTCGCTCGGGGAGGGATGGCAGCGCTCTGTGCAGAATGGATCCCAATGGCCCCGGCGATGATTTTCACTCGGACTGGAGACGATTTTTGCCTGCTGGCCTGCTCTTCTCCGGCCGGTTGGTCAGGCGAGTGCAGGGCCTTTAGGCACGATTCCTGCTTTCCAATTGCCGGTCCCAAGCTCATTGCGAGAGAAGGACCTCTAGCGAGACGAACTGTCGAGATTGGCTATACGCGCTAGCCTTCGATGAACCTCACGGACTGACAAAGCTTCTCGATACGGACTACAGTAGTAACGCACTGCTACCAGCGGTATGATGCCACCAACTTGGTCCCGCTCGATAGCCGGGGAGACTAGAGCGAGCGTAGAAGGCAAGCCGCGCTCTCACTCCGCCTGGCGGGATTGAGATTGCTGTAGGAACACTGGATGCGAGCCAATCAAGCCACCGAGAGACTAGCCCCAGATGTTCCTGGTATTTAATCAGGCAGATCAGTGTCTGATGCCAGAAAGTTATCCTTCTCTTCTGCAAATCTTTGCAAATGGTCAGTCCTTTGACGCTGTCATCCTATGTCTTTCATGGTTTGTCTTTTGGACTTACATTTGGCTATTAGTAGTAAGTTTATGGGTGGTTTCCTTCCTGTGGCTTATTATTGCCGGAGAATGTGATTTTTACATTTTATTTGTAAATTTCTTTATTGCATATTTTAGATCAAAATTTATGTAAAGTGAAGCTATGATAGTTGATAGAAATGAATCTTAAAGATCTGATGGTGAGGCCCTCAGGCCAGGCAAATCATCGATGCCAACTGGGGAAGGGGCCTATTTCAGAGCCAATTCAAATAATAGAGTTGACGGCCTAAAGAAGCCCGTCTGCATTACAGTGGAAAATTCTGAAATGGGACTAAAAACAAATCTTAGAATGGGCACCTGGAACGTCAGGAGCCTATACCAGGGTAAACAATGGCACCAAGATATCCAGAAATGTCTGGATATGACTGTGGCGGTGGCTGGAGTTTTGGCAAGAGAAGAGTTTCTTTCAGACACACTGTGACGGGAGACATTCTATAAAGGACATGCTACATGATAAGTGAGATGGCAAGATGCATGCCCATAATATCAACATCAGACAGATTGAATGGAGCAAGAGAACTACCAGGAACACCTAGGTTTGGTTCTTGATAAATGACCATTTGTAGTAGTTGCCCTATGTTCCAGTTAAGAGTAAACAAAAAAGACAAGAGACTAACTATAAGTTACACCAAGTAATGTTTTTCTCTTTCAGTTCCAAGTACAAACAAACGTGACCTGCGGACAATTGAGCAGGTCTTAGCGGACACACGAGCCAAGAAAAAACAAAGGTTGGATGGAGCTGCAGCTGCAAACACACCATCTTCCACGCAAGCACAAGAGTCTGGCAACAGCTCGGGAGATGCTAGTTCATGATTAAGTTTGATTGTCTCCCTTTAGAGAGATGAAGTTTGGTTGTCTCCCTTTAAAGAGATGATTAAGTTTGGTTGCCCCCTTGGCATGAATGATTGAGTTGTATTGTTTCCTTTGGGTTGGATGTGTGAAAGTTTGTCTTCCATGTGGAAGGGATAAATGTATGTTTGTTGTGTATTTTGAAATAAATGGAGAGTTTTGTAGCTTTTTTTGACTTATTTCTCCATGTAAGCTTGAAGACTCCCTTATAAGGAGTCTGTATGCAAGCACCTGTTATGCTGTTTGCAATGGCAATTGGTTTTACTTGATAAGGTTACTAGCCTCATACACAACCCTCTTTAGTAATCTTTTACAATATGCTTAGAAAGTTACGAGGAACTTGTTCTGTCCTCATTTGACACCACTCAGGTGTCCATCATTATCTGGAGGCTCAGATTTAAAAACTGTACCACAATGTACAGCTGGACTGTAATAGAGCCTTTCCACCTGGAATGTTTGATTTCTGCATGTCTTTTCATTGGAGTTAATTCTCCCCAGCCATTAGCTGTTTTCAGACTGTCTATAACGCAGCAGGTGTTTCAATTCAGAGTTTTCTTCCTCCAAGATATATTACTACGTAAGGCTAATGGACTATCTACCCAGGGAATTGAATGTGGAGGATAGAGTGTAGGTTAGGTGTGAAAGTCAGGGTTAGGGCACGGGTCCAGTGTCATGGTTAGAGTGAAGGTTAGGGTATATAAGTCAAGGTTTCAAATGATGTGATAGCCAGAATTGGAAGTAAGAATGAGCTCTCCATTTTAACTGCATTCTCTCAAGACATGTACAACATATAGCATCCTCATGCTCTGAAGCTGGATCTTCTTGTGTTATAAGCATGTAGTTGATGAAGTTACATTCTCATGAGATGCCCGAATCATCCTATTTTCTGCATTGAAATGTATTGAGCACAAGGGGAAGTTCTCACCACTGATCTTGTCAAATGTCATTTTGGCTCTCCGGGTAACGTGATTGATTATTCTTAAACATGTCATTTCCAACACTGTAATTTTTCTCTCCTGTGGCTTGGATAAGGAACAAGTTTGATATTGTTTTGCACAAAGTTAATAATGTTGTTTATCAGTTGTTGTTTTGTTGCCAAGCTGATGTTGGATTGTAGCGGTAACAGTTGATAAGTCACAACAAAAGTTTTCTAACATCTAGTTTAATTTTCTTTATCAAGCTGTCCATTTTGAGTAAAAATACCTCTAAAGTATTTGAACGTTTGGGCATGCTAAGTAAGTTTGATATTGTTGACATGTATGCACAATGGCCCTGGAGTTCGGCTAATCACCATAGTGTCTGTCTTTGATGTGCGAATCTTCATATCATATATTTAAATGCATTCATATGATTTTTGCAGTTTTATCTTCATCCTCGAATATTAAGCTTCTTCTCTTCTTATGTCAATTTCCATTTCTGGTTTTGCAATTTTGGCTGGCTTCTTTTGTAAATGTTGAGAAGCATACATCCCTGTCTTACTCCTGTAGTTATTTCAAAAGCATTTGTTCTTTATCTTCTTCTTATAATCACATCTTTGATGTTTACACAGATGAGTTCCCATGATGAATTTGGCCATTGTTTATTGTTGGATCATTGGCTAGTATCATTAATTGGTCATACAAGGCAGTCCTGTAATACATGTGCAGCAGTTTGTTCATTTAGTCCACCTGTATACAGTGGTGAAGCAGATAGTCTAAGCTTGTATATATGTTAATTCTGTTGTGCCTTGCCCTGAGACAAAAAATGGTGATCTGTCCCTGCTGGTTAAGGGTGTCATAGTCGTCGTTGGGCTGGTTCTGTTCTCTTCTGACAACCTGGATAGCTCTCTTTTTTTTCAAAGTGATTTCAGAGTGTTTTTGTTCAGTCTTTGTCTTCTCATTTCCAGGTATACCACAATGGGATGATCAGTATTGAAATATGGTTCATGATCTGACAGCTGCCTTAGGTGTGAAAGTTTGTCACCCTTGAGAGCTTGTAGTACAGATAGTGCATCTGTGAAATTGACTACATTGTGGCATTAAGAATTATTATTATAAATCATATTTGCAGCTTATTCAAGTGCTTGAACCTCAATTATATATAGTTAGAGCAGAATGTGCCAGTGGGAATACTTGTCTCATCATCGATCTCGAGATATGAGATAATGGCTCCTTCATTCTTGACATCATCTGTTGCTGATCCACCCGTGTAGGCAAGTATCCATGACTGTTTTGAGTTAAACATCAGTGACCCACCTCAGTTGTTCTTATTACATTTTTGTTCTCACATGCCACTGCCAGTAAAATCCCATCTCCCGTCATTCTTGCTTTGTGGCTGTTCTTATTAAAACAAAGGGTGGAATGTGAGTCTCTGATGTTCTTGAACCCAGAATGTTCTGAGGAAATGGAATCTGTGCGCCATGGCTGGTAATTTATCCAGGAGAAGCACACTGACTTTAAATCACCTGAGTCTCTGACCCTTTTACCCAAAATACTCTGAATAGATAAAAACCTGGAAAACAATGCTGTCAAACCTTTATCTTACTGTATGCCACTTTAAAAGTTTTTATTAAGCTGATGAACACTCCAAGGTTTCAAATGCAGAGATTATAAAATTTAGTACTAATGTTATTGTTTAGTGACTGTAATTAAGTTCACTTATTTTTAAATAATGAACGCTTTGAAATTAGGCCATATCAGAAACAAATAGATGCACAAAAGCGATTAATGATACACATATATTAATGATGTATGTTGATCAACAAAGTTATTAATTAGTGAGAATTTGTACCTTGAATTGAATTGTCAATTTTTTAAATTTGTGGCTAGTACTGAGTAACAGCCACCCTCATACAATTTTCTAAATGTCCATTAGTCAGAGAGTTTCATATTTATTACTTGATGCTGGTCATGGCAGAGAATCATCCTTTACAGACATAAGGCACCCTATGTTTGAACACCAGGTCCAGTGCACAAGACTGAAATCTAGACAAAGTTTATTACAATCAACACAGTCCCTACAGACTAGTCCCAGAAAATGCCTTATTGGAGAATGGAATTAACTGACTTGGGTTCCCTGGATCAAGCTGAGGGAGGAGCCTGCACCTAGACACCACCTGCCGTACGCAACTTTGAAGTCACTAGACTCCCCACTGGAGAATCACAATGCAGGAATAACTTAAAGAGATGGCAATACACGAATGATGAGAGATGTGACTGTGAAACAGCAGAAAACCTAGACCACCTGATTATCTGCCAAAACCTTCTGGAAACATGCAGAATGGATGACATGTTGAGGGGGAATGACAAGGCAATCCACAGGGCTGAACATTGGAAACATGATGTCTGGTGTGGTGCCCAGGACACGGAAAGTAAATAAGTAGTGCTTCCAAACATTGTCAATAGTTTTTCACAACATGATTTTCCTTCATCAGAGTTGGCAATTTTTGATACTGTCCTTGTAATTTTATATTGAGCTTGTTAAGACGATCCGTGATGTCAGTCAGAAATGTTAGTCTTGCAATAAAAACAGGATTTTCAAGATGACGTAACAATTCTTCCTTGCATTTCATCCTGAGAAAGATGTTGACTTTTTGCATTAGATCCCACAATCATGTCAAAACTTTCCCTTTGCTCAACCAACAAACATCTGTAGAACCATAAAATGACCATAATTACTTTCTTAATCTTCTAACCACATTCTGAACTGCCTGTTATTTAAAATATTTGAAGTTAACAATCTTTACAATTATGTCCATCATTTTTTTAAATTTGATGATCCTGCACGGAAAGGTGCAAGGCAGATCATGAAGAGGCTGTCCCAAAAAGATGTGGGAGGACAACATAAAAGAATGGACCAATCTCCGACCAGAAGAGGCACAGGCAAGCCGCTGACAGAGAAGGGTGGCGTGGGGTTGTGAGGATGTCTTCATGTGTGCCACAACGACCTCACTGGTTATGGGATGACCTGACCATTTCCAAAACAATTTTTCATTTACTTTTACAAAAAAATGATAAAGCTGTAATACATTTCTGCACTGGCATGAGCGTAGAAATATAAACAAAGTAGAATAACTAACAACACTTTGGTCCACTTGTTGTAGTGAAGCAACAAATTATTGTTCTTGGGAATGTCAACAAATTAATTCAATTACATGACTGTATGGGATAATGGAGGACTCAATCACTCATGGATTGGTAGTTTGTAAAATATAGGACAATAGCTATTTTTTGGTCATATGATTGGTTGACTCTGTTTACCTATTTAGCATACAGAACAACAGATGCTGAACTTGTGCTTGAAGCCTGCTGCTCTATAGCGTGCCTTAGATGAAAGCAGTGTTGTCTGCATATTACTAATCACCTGCTTCCGGTTTTATTAATTCCAGTAAGTAAATTGATTAAAATGCATTAAGAAATTATGTTCTAAATGTTTGCACAGTCGCTATGTTAATGAGTTCGAGTTGTGTGTGCAATCACAGGACATCAATGAAAATGGTAGACTAGGTATTTAGAATTAACTTTTTTGAAAAATCAAATAAAAAAGGCATCTGCGGTTCAAGTTTGGGAAGCTGGAATTGACAGAATGAAACACTGACTTTGTGTTTTTACACAAAATCATTATAGCTCGGGCAGCCACATAAAATCATCTTGTTTTACAGCAAAATGTAAGCCATGGGTGGTAATTCATCCAGGAGAAGTCATACATACTTTAAATCATTTGATTCTTTGAACCCAGAATGCTCTGAGGAGGTGAAGCCTGAAAGTCATGGGTGGGAATTCATCCAGGAGAAGTAATATTGACTTTAAATCACCTGTCTCTGACCCCTTGAATCCACTTGAACCCAGAATGCTCTGGTAGATGCAGCCTGCATGCCGTAGATGGTAATTTGTTCAGGAGAAAATCCTGATTTTATTTAAATCGACAGTCTCTGACCCCTTTGAAACTAGAATTTTCTGGATAAAGCTTGTAAGTTATGGGTGGTAATTCATCCAGGAGGAGAAATACTGACACCAATCAGACTTGCAGGTGGTCTGTCAACAGCCAGAGGTTGTGAAGAATTAACCCTAACAAAAAAGGGTGTACAAAACTGCAAATATCAAATTAAACAAGTATATTTTTAGCGATAACAATCATAGAGACAAGTATAAAAGTGCACTCAGAAAATATGGGTACCAGACAACGAGAAAGAAAGTCAAGCAGTAGGCAGTTTTCAAACCACAGACCTTCAGGTGATTGATGTGCTTTGCTGCAATGAAAGACATGAGCTAGGATGTTACATTAATCCTTTACAGTTCAAACTGATCATTGCAATCAACTAGATTAGCATTACTTAACTTACATTCCGATTTATCTGATGTTGCATATCAACCATATCCTGTTATTTAGCTAAATTTAATTTTTTTAACAACAGTATCTTACAATTTAAAAATCATAATGTTAGTTTTAATTACTTTTTTTCATAACCATGAAACACATAAAAATTACTGTTCTTGTCTTGAACATTAGACTACCATTTTGTAAGTTAGGTTGAACTGTAAAGGGGTAACTAGAAACCCCCCCTCTCCCTCAAAAACTGATGTATCATTAATCCAGCCTATTTCACACTAATCAATAACAACTAATGGGATATAGAGACCTAGAACCATCATCATGTAGCATGTCCTTTGTAGAACGTCGCTCCCATCACAGTCTGTCTGAAAGAAACTCGTTCTCTTGCCAAAACTCCAGCCTCCGCCACAGTCATACCCAGGTATTCCTGGATATTTTTGTGCCATCGTCTTCTTGGTCTACCACTTCCTCTTTTGCCTGGCACCATACCTTCCATCACCGTTCTCTCAAGACCGTTGTGTCTCTTGATGTGACCAAAGTATTTGCATTTTCTAGCCAAAATGGAATTGATAAACCAGTTCTCCTCTATGCTCAGCTCTTGCCGAATGTCTACATTTGTTCTTTTCTCTGTCCAGGGTATTTTGAGGATCTTTCTGTAACATTTTGACTTGAAGGATTAGATTCTTTGTCTAGAAGTTTTGGTAATCGTCCATGATTCACAGCCATAAGCTGCCACAGGAAAAACACAGGCTCTCAAGACTTTTACTTTTATCGTTTTGTTGGTGCCCTGCCATAATTCCTTCAGGCTGTTCAGTCTCTGCATTGCTATACAATTATATAGACACTATGACTTCCTAACTCCGCAGATGGATCCTGTCTCCTTACTATGGAGGAATAATAGACCCACAACACCTCTGTGAATGGATCCTGGGTTCCCAGTAATGGGCGCCCTTACTGGGGAAAAGAATACGCACCTCCATATATGTGTAGCAGGGTAGCGTATAAACTGATATCCTGGTCATGAGGACCAATAATGTATATGTACTTTAGCTGAGTAGTTCCTACCGAAGACAGATATGTACTTTAGCTGAGTAGTTCCTACCGAAGACGGATATGTACTTTAGCTGAGTAGTTCCTACCGAAGACGGATATGTACTTTAGCTGAGTAGTTCCTACCGAAGACGGATATGTTGGACCGCAAGGTGCAAATATCGCAGTCAAATTGTAAACTAGTGACAACGCATTCCGTTCTCCAGACTACATCCTGGTACTTGCAAAGTCCAGTTCAGGACTTGGTAGCGGGAGATTGAGAACGAACGGAGCAGAAGAAAAAGAAGTTGAGTAGTAATCTAAGAGTTTACTGACCTACAACATAGATTAAATGACGTTACACTTCCAACACATAAAACACTAAAACTATGTTAACCATTAAGACAAATAATATCATTTATTGCATGAATAATTGTTATATAATATCAACATCAAAAAAGATCTTCTAAACTAAATAATAATAATATCTTATACTAAACTAACACAGAAGATACAAGAAGTACTGTTGATATTACTTCTGTAAGCTACATAAACCCAGATTCTAAGTCTATATTTGCAATAACACAATTCATAATCTCTAATACTGTCTAGTTACAACTTAGTGGTTCTAGCGAACTTGTTCTCCTCTACTGCACGCTCACATGTCATCAGATCCCTACTCAAACAATCTGTACGCTCACATGTCATCAGATCCCTACTCAAACAATCTGTACGCTCACATGTCATCAGATCCCTACTCAAACAATCTGCACGCTCACATGTCATCAGATCCCTACTCAAACAATCTGCACGCTCACATGTAATCAGATCCTTACTCAAACAATCTGTACGCTCACATGTAATCAGATCCTTACTCAAACAATCTGTACGCTCACATGTCATCAGATCCCTACTCAAACAATCTGTACGCTCACATGTCATCAGATCCCTACTCAAACAATCTGAACGCTCACATGTCATCAGATCCCTACTCAAACAATCTGCACGCTCACATGTAATCAGATCCTTACTCAAACAATCTGTACGCTCACATGTAATCAGATCCTTACTCAAACAATCTGTACGCTCACATGTCATCAGATCCCTACTCAAACAATCTGTACGCTCACATGTAATCAGATCCTTACTCAAACAATCTGTACGCTCACATGTGATCAGATCCCTACTCAAACAATCTGTACGCTCACATGTGATCAGATCCCTACTCAAACAATCTGCACGCTCACATGTGATCAGATCTTGTACTGTTCACAGGGTGTCCAGATGTAGACCTATTGAACGTGAGGCTCGAGGTGTATGATATGAAAGGCAAAGGCCGCCGTCCATCGTAGACGATGATGGCAAAATTAATTTTGCTAGCGCTATTTTTAGTAAGGATTAACTGCGCTACTTTTTATCCTCACTCTCTCGTCTCGTGCCGCCCGTCCCCAGTGGCAAGTCAAGGACAAGACGACTACGAGATGCAGTGGACTCCGCATCAAGCACCCGTGAAAAAGACGGTGGAGTCCGGAGTCGAACATCACCACCTGATCACGAGGCCGAAGGCTTAACCACTTCGCCACGGAATCCCCGTAAACTCTCTCTCCCCGTCTAGAATCTTTCTGTACATTGTCTGTTATAGCTTATTTACTTAGCTCTAGGAACCTCCATGACTGTGAAGTGGTCATTGCCCAGTTGGCTGGCTAGCCATCACTCTAATTTTGTCCCACACTCCTACCGAAAACAGATATGTTGGACTGAAAGGTGCAAATATCACAGTCAAGCTGTAAACTAGCGACACAATGCATTCCGGACTTCCTGCTTCTTTTAAAGTCCTGTTCAGGACTATGGTAGCGGGAGATTGAGAACGAACGCAGCAGAAGAAGAACTAGTCCCACCCAAACTAGAATCCATTGGTAGCAAATCTATAGATCATTGTCACTTTAAACGTGACAGCCTGGTACGTGCTTCCTATTGTTCATCTAACCCCTATCCACTTGTATCTGGGACCAGAATGATCAATCTGTCCCCCATCCCTAAACTAGCCAAAGCTCTCCCCTCCTATCGTGAATATTTACCTCTCACTTTTCTTGTGGACACTGACCCTGGGGTGACCTGTGCCGCGTAAACTACTATTCAGGCTACTTTTGATTCCTAGTGAACACAGTCGCTAGCCCCTCTAGCCTTCCCTAAACGTGTTTGCCCCACAGGAAACTGGAACTGTCACCTATGCCTTTAAAGGTGACTAAAGATTGTTGTACATGGGGCTAGCAACGCCATTGTGTAAAACAAATGACTATAGAAAACACAACTGCAAAAACACACCAAATCCTTTAGCCCATATCCTATAAAGGAGGTCAACTGCAATGGTGGTTCTATACTCTGACTGGAGCGATCAATGGACAAGACAAGATTGTTCTTGCGTTGCTCTCTATTTTGTAAACTTTGAATTGCTTCATTTTCTTTCCTGTTGTCTAGTGTGTATGTTTACGGAGTACTAAATACAACAAATATTTCTTCTTCAGTTTGCTTTATGTTATTACCTTAAGATAAGATGTGCCAACACCATTCATATGTTGACATCCACCAACACCAGTCATATGTTGACATCCACCAACACCACTCATATGTTGACATCCACCAACACCACTCATATGTTGACATCCACCAACACCACTCATATGTTGACATCCACCAACACCAGTCATATGTTGACATCCACCAACACCACTCATATGTTGACATCCACCAACACCACTCATATGTTGACATCCACCAACACCACTCATATGTTGACATCCACCAACACCACTCATATGTTGACATCCACCAACACCACTCATATGTTGACATCCACCAACACCAGTCATATGTTGACATCCACCAACACCACTCATATGTTGACATCCACCAACACCACTCATATGTTGACATCCACCAACACCACTCATATGTTGACGTCCACCAACACCACTCATATGTTGACATCCACCAACACCACTCATATGTTGACATCCACCAACACCAATCATATGTTGACATCCACCAACTAATAACTCTCACATAAAAATGAGAGTGATCAGGTATTTTGTACACTCATCTTTACTGTATGGTGTGGGAGCAAACAGGATCAGGTGCAACAACTTCCTCTGTACTTCTGGGAACGGGATGTGTCACATCAGTTGGGCCAATGTGGTGAGGACCAACGCTGTCCTCTTCTACTTCTTCTTCTTCTGCGTTTGTTCTGTCTCCCGCTACCAAGCCATGAACAGGGCTTTGTAAGTAGTAGGATATAGTCCGGGCAATGGGATGTATTGTGTCGCTAGTTTGCAGCTTGACTGCGACATTTGCACCTTTCGGTCCGACACATCCCTCTTCGGCAAGACCAACACTGTAAGCTCTAAAGAGGCGAGCTTACCGAGAAGCGTCGCAGTACAACAGTCAGAGGGATCCCACTCCAACTCCTCATGTAAATTTCAGAATGTAAGAAGAGCCACTGTAACCTACTGTCAAAGAAATGTAAAGAGTTAACGCAGCACAAGTAGCTTTAACAACAACAGCTGTATGGTGTAGAAACATTGTAAACGAACAAACAGTTTGAGAAAAGATTTCATGCTTTTGAAATGTCGATATATAGAAAAATGAGGCAGATCTTATGGAAAGAAACTAAAACAAATAAAAAAGTCTTGGAGAAATTAGGACTACAAATAGAAATGATAAAAGAAATCAGAGTCAGACATTTAAGATATTTTGGTCACATCGAAAGACACAACACCTTGCTGAAAACAGTACTGGAAGGGAAGGCGGAGGACAGACGCGTCAGATGTAAGCAGAGCTATTCGTGGTAGGATGACATAAACATATGGACGACGAAATGCTTGGCAGATTACATCACCAATGCAAGAGACAGATGACATGGGATATCTTTTGCAGCTGACCATCGCTGTGAAGATAACACCTGAACTGAAGCTGTGCCCCATTTTACAGCGACACTACCGTATTTGCCTGAAAATGGAAGCCCAGGGACAAGTTCGTAAATTCATTTATCGCAACAATGGCAAATACAAGTATATTAACTAGATCTGTTTGTTCTTCGATTCAATCAAAAGACTTGTTTCCTTTGTGCAAGGACAAGTCACTAAGTAGGTCCCACCACTGAGAGCTATAAGAGAGCTGGAAATTGTAATTTGTGGTTTCTAAAGGTTTCTTTAGGGGGCTGCAACATCCAGCTTCATGGTTACTTGAAGCAACCATGCTCGTAGAGTGTGCCAACCATGCTCGTGGAGTGTGCCAACCATGCTCGTGGAGTGTGCCAACCATGCTCGTGGAGTGTGCCACCAAAGAACAGCGTGCTGTTGTGCGTGTTTATGTGTAAACTTATTTAATCAAGTTAACTTTTTAATGCCGGTTTAGAAGGCTCTACAGAGTCTATACACAACCAGTTTCTTCCACTCAATTTGATATAACAAATAACTAAGTATAACCAATATATTTTTGAATGCATTAACTGACCCAGACCCCTCTCCAGCAAAGGATATTCACAAGTTAATGTTTTCTGTGTTCAGTGAGAAGCGTAAATCGGTACATAACTTACAACCAGTTTCTTGGATGGTGGTTTAACCAGTCCCCTTAACTGAGATGAAACATTTTCTCAAGGACACTGACAAATTGATTGCTGATGAAGACAGACCCGGTCATCCTGTGTGATAGAATCATGAGTACGGTTGGTGGGGGTTGATGATTCGAGCTGACAGGCGATGGGATAAGTTGATGGTCTTTATATTGAGACATAAGAGGAAATGCAAGTGCAATAATGATTAATTTTCTGGTTTGTATCTCATTTGATTTTTGTTTGTTGTAGTCATTTACTGATTTGTCCTTTTATCATCATATTACTAGGGAACGGCGTGGTCTGGTTAAGTTGCACGGCTCACAATCCAAAGGTTCTGGGTTCGATCCTCATTACAGCACCGGCCGTTACCCCGTGGAAGCAAACCCTTAGAAAATGCAGAAGGAAGCAGGCCCTTACATAAAATGAATGCTGACGTCGGATGCAATGGGCCGACAGAGCAAAAATAAAACCACAGTACAACGCACACCACCTTGGGGATTAGAGAAATAAGGTGAACGCAAAAAAATAATTTAAAAAAAAATCCAGCTGGAGCACCAAGTCACACCTAATTATGTCCACCTTACTGGTAGTTTGTATTATAGAATGTTTATGCCTTTGTACATTCAGCTTTGGGTTTAATTTTTACATATGTTTAGGTTGCTATCTTCTTACACAACCCTAGTTAGAAACTTTTTTCAACAGTTAGTAAGGTGTTTGGGTGCTGCTCTGTCCTTCCCAACAGTGACATAACGCAGTCACACTATATTGTCATAACTCTTCAAATTGCTCATGGATGGCGTCATCAAAGTCTGTGCGGAGATGACCAATAAGCATTCAGTGGGGCACTGGAAGATGACGTAGGTATGTAGTATGTTGTTACTAATGCCGCTTGTACTTGAGTTATGTCGCTCTTGACAACTTTCTTTGGTGGCAGATTACAGTGGTTCTAGCATCAAGATGCTGAGCAGCGCATGTGCTGCAGCAGTCAGTGACCCATAGCTGGCTACTAGCGTGAGCGCCAGCGAACAAGAGCTGCCTATACCCTTCTACACCTCCACGTGGTGATCCTGGAAAACAGGCTGCAACAGAGCAGGCTTGCCAAGGAGACGGGATCGAAGAGGGAAGGCTAACCCAGTACTAAAAAATGCCTGCTGCTGAAGACGGATGTGTCGGACCGAAAAGTGCAAACATCGCAGTCAAACTGTAAACTAGCGACACAACGCATTTCGTTCTCCGGACTACGTCCAGCTACTTGCAAAGCCCTGTTCAGGGCTTGGTAGCGGGAGACTGAGAACGAACGAAGAAGAAGAAGAAGAAGAAGAAGACAGTGGCTCTCCTCACATTCCGAAATGTATTCGTGAAGCTATACTGTGGTCCTTCTGGCTGTAGTGCACTGAAAGTCTCCCCAGTAAGTTTACCACTTTAAGGATCAGAGTGCTGATACCCCACCTCAGTAACCAAACTGCAATGAAACAACATGTTTCCAGAAAGAACTTCTTGATAGCGAGGCTATGTTTTGATCAGTATATTTCACCTGACCTTGACTAACATAGTCTGATCAGTATATTTCACATGACCTTGACTAACATAGTCTGATCAGTATATTTCACCTGACCTTGACTAACATAGTCTGATCAGTAAATTCCACATGACCTTGACTAACATAGTCTGATCAGTATATTTCACATGACCTTGACTAACATAGTCTGATCAGTATATTTCACATGACCTTGACTAACATAGTCTGATCAGTATGTTTTGCTTGACAGGCCGCTAATCTCTTCTTCCCGGGTAGGTAAGCCGCTAATGTGACAATATCCCCGTTTCGCCAACCGTTGCTTAACCTGATGACCAGAAAGAGGAGCAGGAGAAGGGAGGGATGACCAGAAAGAGGAGAAGGGAGGGATGACCAGAAAGAGGAGCAGGAGAAGGGAGGGATGACCAGAAAGAGGAGAAGGGAGGGATGACCAGAAAGAGGAGCAGGAGAAGGGAGGGATGACCAGAAAGAGGAGAAGGGAGGGATGACCAGAAAGAGGAGCAGGAGAAGGGAGGGATGACCAGAAAGAGGAGAAGGGAGGGATGACCAGAAAGAGGAGCAGGAGAAGGGAGGGATGGCCAGAAAGAGGAGCAGGAGAAGGGAGGGATGACCAGAAAGAGGAGCAGGAGAAGGGAGGGATGACCAGAAAGAGGAGAAGGGAGGGATGACCAGAAAGAGGAGCAGGAGAAGGGAGGGATGACCAGAAAGAGGAGAAGGGAGGGATGACCAGAAAGAGGAGCAGGAGAAGGGAGGGATGACCAGAAAGAGGAGAAGGGAGGGATGACCAGAAAGAGGAGCAGGAGAAGGGAGGGATGGCCAGAAAGAGGAGCAGGAGAAGGGAGGGATGACCAGAAAGAGGAGCAGGAGAAGGGAGGGATGACCATTAGCAGCTCAGAAACACAAATCATGGAGGTCTGGAGAGAGAAGCCAAGACGTCACGCTTTGACGGATGAGCAGTCTCTAGAGCATGTCAAACAGTTCAAATATGCCGTAAATAAAGGATTCGTCAAAAATGGTAAATAGGTAAGATAACTGTACTTCTGTGTACCACTCCACCCATGTTCCAGTTACTTCTGTGTACCACTCCACCCATGTTCCAGTTACTTCTGTGTACCACTCCACCCATGTACCAGTTACTTCTGTGTACCACTCCACCCATGTACCAGTTACTTCTGTGTACCACTCCACCCATGTACCAGTTACTTCTGTGTACCACTCCACCCATGTACCAGTTACTTCCGTGTACCACTCCACCCATGTACAGTTACTTCTGTGTACCACTCCACCCATGTACCAGTTACTTCTGTGTACCACTCCACCCATGTACCAGTTACTTCCGTGTACCACTCCACCCATGTACAGTTACTTCCGTGTACCACTCCACCCATGTACAGTTACTTCCGTGTACCACTCCACCCATGTACAGTTACTTCCGTGTACCACTCCACCTATGTACCAGTTACTTCTGTGTACCACTCCACCAGTTTTGACTTTGAGGATGTGACTCATGGGCAATGGCTACAAGACAGAAAAGATTGAGTCGAGATATCTAAGAAAGTTTGTCCGCCGTTTTCCCGCCAGTATTGATCATTGTTCGATAATCTTTTTCTTTCTAATGACGATCGACGGTAAGAACATTTTCAGGCATGTCTCAGTTGCCGCCCATCACTTTCCCTCCGCCCATCTAATTCTCAACTGCCCTATCTGTTTCCTCCTTACCTCACCCATCACCAGTCTAGCCCCCCCCCCCCCTGCCACCCCAATCAACCCGTCCAACCCCAGCCAATCTAAAAACCCCTCCTCAACATGGCCATCACTTCGCCTATTTATTTCGTGCGGCTTTCTAGCCGCACACCAATCAATGCTAGAAATGGATGATAGAGGGTGGCGCGAACCACGTCATAGCTTAATGTTATCGCGTAATCAGTATTTGACATGTGTGCGCTAACAGTCCCGCACTCACCTAGATTCACCATGAGAGTTTTGCCTTTTAAAGTAATTTTATAGTTACAAAATTGTATCTATTAATTTATTAACTATTATTGAGAGCATCGTTTAGTGCCTATAGTGTTGGCAAATGTATGTTATACATTTTTTAGTTCAATTAATTTTATTTGATGAAATTCCGGAAGAGCCCAATTGTATTTTTAGAAGATATTCGGACAAATAAATTAAGATTTACAGCAATACTTATCAAACATAGATGAGTGCACAATTTTATTTAAGACTATCAGTGGACTTTCTGCATTGTGTTCAAAATCCACAACAGGGAAAATTGTTCTAGCAGATTTTATTCACAAAAAACTTCCACCAGGTGCACCTTCTAGATGTAATTTGGCATCCGGGGTAGTTCTCACAGTACACAAACAGCGCAAGCAATTGGTTGCATTTATTGAATGTGTAGTAGAACATTCCAATGAATGGGATGCAGATGCTGTGTAAAGTCAAAGAGGATTTTAGTATGTTGGAGCCATTTTGACATCATTTTTCAGCTGGAAAGAATTTTCCTAATGATTTCATACAGTTGTATTGTACAATGTTAATTCAGACTAAGAAGGTAAATATTATTTACTGCTTTAGAAAGTGGATGATAAACTTCTTCATGTACAAAGTGATAGACATGGTGAATTTGATACACTCTGGAACCAAGCAATCTTGGAAAAGAACAGAAATAACGCGGAACCCAAGACTACCATTGAAAGTCTGTGCTAGTTTTTCTGGGGGCTGTATTGTGAAATTATCGACAATCTAGCCGGACAAATAAATACGATACACATAATTTATAAATGAGCATTTTTTAAACTTCTGACACATGAAATATTTGACAACCTTTCCTGATAAACAT
Organism: Ariolimax columbianus; assembly: GCA_036924085.1. Lineage (NCBI taxonomy): Eukaryota > Metazoa > Mollusca > Gastropoda > Stylommatophora > Arionidae > Ariolimax > Ariolimax columbianus. The sequence continues at coordinate 71,756,435 of JAVGWX010000005.1, read as the reverse complement.
TTCAATGCACTAAGACTGGCTTACGTAACCACATTTGATCACATCTGTATAAGAAGATAAACCAACAGTAATTTATGTAAGTCCTGCATTTCAAGGATTGTCTATTTTTGAACTTGTAAAGTTTATGAAAGACAATGGCTTACAATCTAGACTGAAAGAAGTGTACACATTAAATGAACTTGTCTTGACAATTTCGATCACTCTAGCTCTGTTAAAAATAAGTCCTTCAGCAGACTTAACCACCGATCAGAAACGAAGAGACCAGTATACTAAGCCTCAGTTTGTGAGGTGATGTGGCCAGTTCCCTTGCTCGCTGTCTTTTCCTTCCCTAACCGTAAGTCAGATACGCCATGCTGCAAGCAGACACCTTACCTCATACGTCCACGTCATTTGGATGTGATTGTGAGTCGAAGATGATTCCGGAGAAGATCTGGCACTGGCACTGGTGACAGTGTTCCCCCTAGACACGTAGAGCTAAAAATTAACGCCTCGTTCATCCCAAAAGAGAGTCAGAATAACCTTATCCGCAGATTGCTGTGCAAAACTTCTTCGGTTTCGGTGAAGAGGGATTTCGCCATTCCTTGCTCGCTCCCTTCATTTCAGACTCGTGGTAGTGAACTCATATTTCATCTCCAGTAACAATTCTTGCTAGAAAACAATCAACTTCTGCTTTAAAGTGCTATAAAAGTTCATGACAGGCATCAACGCGTCGTTATTTTAATTCTGGAGTAAACTGCCGTGGCACCCACCTTGCAGACAGACAGTTTTTGGTCTTGATGGTGTTACATTTGCTCTGAATTTGAATTATAGTGAGGAAAAAGCTGCGCTGGTAATCATCCTTACTCTCTGGTCCCGATCTGCTTTGGGCCAGTGGCAAGACATAAGTCAAGACGGCTGGAAGTAATTCAGGATGCAGGCACTCTGGTCACACCTTCTTTGAGACCGGGGATAGCTTGAAACCTGCAGGCTCGAACACACGCAATTTCCATTTAAAGAAATATCGTAGTTTGGGTTGCGTTACTTGCAGGCGAAACCTTGATTATCTCAAAACTGCTCTAAGGAAGGTCACAGAACGTGTCTGGATACGGTCACAGGACGTGTCTGGATACGAAGGTCACAGGACGTGTCTGGATACGAAGGTCACAGGACGTGTCTGGATACGAAGGTCACAGAACGTGTCTGGATACGGTCACAGAACGTGTCTGGATACGGTCACAGAACGTGTCTGGATACGAAGGTTACATGACGTGTCTGGATACGAAGGTCACAGGACATGTCTGGATACGAAGGTCACAGGACGTGACTGGATACGAAGGTCACAGAACGTGTCTGGATACGGTCACAGAACGTGTCTGGATACGAAGGTCACAGGACGTGTCTGGAAACAAAGGTCACAGGACGTGTCTGGATACAATTATTTCTACCATTGATGATCGCACACCCTTTTCAACTACACGGAGTCGTTGTGACTATATCATAGCGGGCGAGGCTAATCAAATAGTTAAATACCTAAATCCGTGTACGACGCGAACAAACGGTTCGTCTATAACATGACTGAAGTCCAAGCCAACCACCTGGTTAATATAAATGCGAGACCAATGCTGTCATTACATAACGGCTAGCTTACTGAGGAGCCTAGCATTGTACTACAGCCAGGAGAACCCCAGTTCACCTTCTTAAGTATGCCTCGAAATGCAAGAAGAGCCACTGTAACCGGCTACCAAAGAAATGTCAAGAGGTAAACCAACACCAGCAGCTTCGAACAATTTTACACACAATATCTGAAAACGTGTCCCTGGTACCCCTCCTCCCCCTCTCTCCTTGGTGCCCCCGAACTATCCTCACTGTACCTGTCCTGCGCACTAAAACAGAAAAAGCCGAAATGAATGGCTGGCTAGCCAATTTGATTCCTGGAGATATCTCCCAGCCTGGACAACCATTCCCAATTACACGCTAAACAATGATCTGATAATCGATTTCACCGATGGCCTCTCTTTTTTTAAGCTGGATTTCTCAGTTAATCTAGACTTTTCTGCCCTTTCTCAGAGCCGACAATGCATCCATCCAGCTATAGGTAGATTAGTATGGGCGAACATTACTGGGCGAACCGATCACATTATTTGGGTGTAAATTGTGAATTTCGGTTTTGTTTTGGAACAAGATTGTTGGTAATAACCGTTTCCCTGGCGTCAGTAACAGATAATGGTGGACACTGATAATTTAGATTTCCGATAACGAAATTAATGGATTCTTTTTCTTCTTCTTCTTTTTCTGAATCCCTTCCTTTATCGTTCTTCTTCTTTTTTTTCTTTTCTTCTTTTTCTGAATCTCTTCATTTATCGTTTTTTCTTCTTCTTATTCTTCTTCTTCTCCTCCTTCTTCTACGTCTTCTTCTTTTTCATTATCTTCTTCTTCATTATCTTCTTCTTCATTATCTCATTCTTCCTTTATTTTTTGGATTTTCTTTTCTTATCTTATAATTTTTTTATTTCATTCTTCCAATCTTCTAATTTTCTTTTTTTTCTTCTTCCTTTTCTTCTTCTTCCTCCTCTTCTTCTTCTACTTCATTTTCTTCTTCTTCATCTCTTCATCATCATCTCAACTTCTGTCATCTTCTTTCTTCTTCCTCTTATTCTTCTCATTTTCTCCTTCATTGGCTTGTAATCTTACTATATGTAGTGACGCATTCTACGACTTAACTGCGATATCTTCTACCGTCATCCCAGAGTATCAAATTTTGGCAAGTTTTAACAAGTCTTTCTAGCCTGTGACTGTTCCCAACCTACCTGCAAAATATCAGTTTGACGAGTAAATATACCAGATGACTACTCGTGTGTTTGGACGAGATTATCTGTCTTATGTTGTTGAATACACCTTTCCCTTACACCTTTGGCCATTGTTAATACCTTTCTGGTTTAGGCCAAGTTACTGTGGCCTGTCAAACTTTACATCACCACATGTACTTCAACACTGCCCACCCCCCACCACAGCACACAGATCTGGGGAAAAGAATCTAGCCCTCGGCAACTCCCCTCAAAGAAAACCTGAACGGTGGTATTACGACCCTGAAAAAGAAAGCATAATGTATTGAAGAATCAAGTCCAAATCTAAATGAGCAATGATCGCAGAATAAGCAGAAGAAGAAGAAGAAGATTCTCTTTCTTCTCTTTCTGGTTTCTGTTTTGTCACTTCCGCTGGGCTGTATCATTACATAGATTAGTGCTTGAGTAGCGTATGGAAGTCTGTGTGGAATAGATATACGAAAAAGACCCCCACCACACTGAGAACATGTCTTAAGTGCATTATATAGATGACTGCTAGAATGATTTCTGGGAGGAATTTGTGTGGGATACACGCAATATCAAGACGACTGCCACGCTGAAAGTTGTAAGTGCTGACTGGCGTCCAACAATGAGTGTGACCTATCCTCTAGGAAAGAGGTAGTTTTCTGTAATGATTTGTCTGTGACAGAGATGATAATAGGTCCACTGTCACACTGGGAGCATACCTTGTTGTTCGAAGTTATTCGTATTGAATTGACTTAACGCTTGCTCTTTCTTTGGTAGCGGGTTACAGTGGGTCTTCTAGGGAAGGGATATTCAATAAGTAACCTATTTTTTTCGAATCAGCAGAAAATTCCTTATTAAGATAATTGTTTTACTTCTCGCACATTCCGAGACGTAATTTAAAAGGTGCATGTGTCCTCCTGGCTGTAGTGCAATACGATACTACACAGTAAGGTCTTATGCCATTTGTCTTCAGTAAGGTCTTATGCCATTTGTCTTCAGTAAGGTCTTATGCCATTTGTCTTCAGTAAGGTCTTATGCCATTTGTCTTCAGTAAGGTCTTATGCCATTTGTCTTCAGTAAGGTCTTATGCCATTTGTCTTCAGTTAGGTCTTATGCCATTTGTCTTCAGTAAGGTCTTATGCCATTTGTCTTCAGTAAGGTCTTATGCCATTTGTCTTCAGTAAGGTCTTATGCCATTTGCTTCCAGCAAGTGGGTGTGTGTAGTCAAGATGTTAAGGCACTCGCCTCTCACAGTTATGAACGGAAACGGTGTGCGATTGAATCCCGCAAGTGTCAAGCGACCCCTGGTCTCACGGAAGGTAAGACCAGGGTGCCTGCATCTCGAATTACATCCAGTCCAATTGTCTTACCACTAATCCAAGGTACTGGTAACTTGGGACAAGAGTGAAACAAAAACGTCACATTATTAAGACAAAAATGTATAATGTTGTGGCCATCATTGCTTGCGATGAGCAATAACTTCCAGGTGTTATGTCATTTGATGTAGCCAAAAATATCTTAACAGCCTGACTGATTTCGTTGATCAATTCTTTTTGGTCCCATAATTTCTCCATGTCTTCCTAATTCGTTTTTGTGTACGTGCTTTCTTTTCTGCGAATTCACATTTCAATAGAATGGTTTCTCTTCTCAAATTCATATTTCAATGGCATGTATTCTCTTCTTCAACTCACATTTGAATGGCAAATATTCTCTTCTCTAACTCACATTTCAATGGCACATACTCTCTTTTCCAACTCACATTTCAATGGCATATATTCTCTTCTTCAACTCACATTTCAATGGCATATATTCTCTTCTTCAACTCACATTTCAATGGCATATATTCTCTTCTTCAACTCACATTTCAATGGCATATATTCTCTTCTTTAACTCACATTTCAATGGCATATATTCCTCTTCTTCAACTCACATTTCAATGGCATATATTCTCTTCTTCAACTCACATTTCAATGGCATATATTCTCTTCTTCAACTCACATTTCAATGGCATATATTCTCCTCTCCAAGTCACATTTCAATAGGACGAATTCCCTTCTCCAGCTGTTTGTTCATTGCCCAAGTCACTACGACATACATAAATGCTTATTCTCATTATTAATTTGCCAGTTACTTGTTTGAATGCCAAAATATGTCTCATTGTGGTCCCAATTCTTTTCTTGATTTCCATATAGCATCTTCTGCTAATGTATTTTCAAGATAGGAGAAGCGCTTTACACCTTTGCAGTGTTTGATCGGCAATTGCCATCTGTAGATTACGTTTTGAGTCTACTTCGATAATTAACATAGTTTTCGTTTCTCAATGTTAATGTCTACTCCATACATGTGACGTTTGTTCCTTATTTGAACAACCAATTCATGTAGTCATTGTTCGCTTTCAGCCAGTAGAACTGTGTCATTCTAATATCTAAGATTGTTTATTGTTAATTCACCGAGTGAGTCCTGGCATTCCATTGGTCCGTAGAAAAAGGTGTTTTGTGTAAATATAGACTCAGAATGTTATTGATGATCCCATCCTGTCAGCTTCCTCATATCTGAAACAGGAATAAAGGACTGAATAATTCGTTTTCCACGGGTTTTGAAGAAGAAGAAAGGCGACCCAGCCTGTGTGGATTGGCGTAACGACAAGTGATGGAGAGTGATGGATATTCGCGACAGAGCCAAATTTGAATCAGCCCTGAAGAGCCAAGAGGGGAAATGAGCTGTGAGAACAGATTGCTAAGCAACGAGCCAATGTTTTATTCCTCAATGAACTCTTTCAGTGTCTTTTGTAGCGTGTGTTTGAAACCTCGGGGTCAGATAAGCTTTTTACGGGTGACACAAGGTCCTATGTGGAGAGGACAAATAATGCGGCTGAGAGTTTAACATATACATCCTCATCTGATCTGTTCAATTATTTCGTTAGCGACGTGCTGAGGTGCAGTCTTCTTTCCTGAATCTGTATACAAGTTTATATTATCAATCCAATGTGATGTAGTGACTCTTGTTTGAGTATCTACAATTATGTCGCTAGGTGGCATGGGGAGGGGCAATATTCTTTCATTTGCAGTGTACAAGTTTGGATTATTAATCCACGATGTTGTAATGTTTCTAATATGATTATCACCACTTATATCATTAGATGCTTTTAATTAAAGATGTTCAAAACAAGCTGGCATTCCCATGTGTCCACGTCTGTCAACATTTGATTGACTTCTTCTATATCCACGTCTGTCAACTTTTGATTGACTCCTTCTATATCCACGTCTGTCAACTTTTGATTGACTCCTTCTATAAGCATGTCTGTCAACTTTTGATTGACTTCTTCTATATCCACCTCTGTCAATCGTTGATTGGCTCCTTCTCCTCCTTACACCTTATCCCCGCCTGTCAATCTTTGATTGACTCCTTCACCTCCTTACACCTTATCCACGCCTGTCAATCTTTGATTGACTCCTTCTCCTCCTTACACCAAATCCACGCCTGTTAACCTTTGATCGTGTGTCTCATCTATAGCAGAAGTGGATATTTTGAGATAGGATTTTCATGAAATTTAAAACTGGCCTGTGAGATGGCAAATGGAGTTTAATAAAGATAAATGTAGTCATCCATATGGGTAGATTCAATATGAAACATAATTACAGAATGGGCGAGAACAATATTACAGTGATAAATAAGGAAATGTAATTAGGGGTTATAATAGAGCATTCAGGTAAAGTGAGGGAGCAAGTCCAGGAAGCAGTGAATAAGGCAAATGCAATGTTAGGTATGATCAAATAAAATATTAAACATAGAAGTAAGGAAGTGATTGTCAAACTGTATATAGCATTGGTTAGACCTAGATTGGAGTAATGTGTTCAGGTGTGGAATCCTTATCGTAGATGAGATATAATCATGCTGGAAAGGATACAAAGAAGAGCGACAAAACTGATAGTGGGATTCCAGAATTACAGTTGTGAGGAAAGACTAAAAAAAACTGGCATACGGTGTCTACAAAAGAGAAGAATTCGAGGAAAAGTAATACAGGTTTATAAGATATTCACAGGAAAGGTTAAATTAGATTATAAGAAGTTTTATTTTTCAAAATACAACCAGAACGAGAACAAAAAGGTAGAAATACAAATTAACTAAAGAAAAGTTCAGATTGGATATTAGGAAATATTTTTGTTAGTCATAGAGTGGTGAATGCTTGGAATGCATTGCCACAGGAGGTAGTAGAGGCAGGGACAGTTAATGCATTTATGAATAGATTGAATGTGCATAACCTTTAGAGCAAGGTAATGCAAATGTAATTGGTTGAATACAGACTCTGCAGTGTCTTCTAAACCAGTATAAAGACGTTAAGTTAAGTTTGACATTCGACAGGAGCTGAGAATAAAGGAGTACTGATTTAAACAATTCATCGAAAACAGAAAATTGCAATACTTTGGACACACCAAGAAACACAACGGCCTTCAGAGAACGGTAATGGAATATATGGTACCTGTCAAGAGAGGCAGACCAAGAAGGTGATGGCGCCAAGATGTCAAGGACTGCTGGGGCATGACTCTGGAGCAGACTGGAGATTAAGCAAGAGATTCAATTCCTTTCAGACGGGTTGTCGGGATCAAGATGCTGAGCAGCACATGAGCTGCAGTGGTTAGCGACCCATAGCTGGCTATTAGCGGCGGGGCCAGCGAACCATAGCTGCCAAGACCCTTCTACACCTCCACGCGGTGATCCTGGATAACAGGCTGCAGCAGGGCAGACTGACTAAGGAGAAGGGATCGAAGAGGGATTGCTAACCAGGTACTCAAAAAATGATTGCTGAAGTCGGATGTGTTGGACCGAAAGGTGTAAACTACGACACAACGCATTCCGTTCTCTGGACTACATTCCGCTACTTAAGCCCTTTCAGGGTTTGGTAACTGGAGATTGAGAACGAACGAAGAAGAAGAAGAAGAAAACGGGTTGTCATGAGAGCGACGATCGGCAAAGGACATGCTACGTGCTGGTTAAAAAATTCACCGACTTTCTGGACGATCGTGAATTTAAAAAAATTTAGATTTCAGTGAGCGGTAAAGAAAATGTACCCTCCCGAAAGTTATACAAGTGGTGACAGTTATAAAAGTGGGTGCCAGTCATAAAAGTGGGTGCCAGTCATAAAAGTGGGTGCCAGTTTTAAAAGTGGATGCCAGTTATAAAAGTGGGTGCAAGTTATAAAAGTGGGTGCCAGTTATAAAAGTGGGTGCCAGTTATAAAAAGGTCGAAGAGCACTGATCTAAACCATATCAGTATTTGTTATATCGAACGTTTCTCTTTCAGCACCACTGCAGACTTGATCTATTTGTTAAATCGAACATTTCACATTCAGCACTACCGCAGATTCGATCTATTTGTTATATCGAACGTTTCACATTCAGCACTACCGCAGATTCCATGAATTTTTTACACAGTCGATGTCAGCACAATGTGATATCTGCTCAGCGCTCTGACTGTCAAGGTCAAGTAATTCAACTAATGTCAGGTAGTCGGTGCTAGAATACTGCGAATCTCTTATTGTAGCCAAATGTGTCATCGAATTACTGACATGGTCATTATAAAACTGTAGCTGCGAGCTGAAGACAGCCTAGGCTTTAAGATTTGTGTTTGCACAGCTGAAAATGAACATCTCTGCCGTCCGCTAGCGATGCTGAGCGGTCCTCAATAGACTGGCCTGGACAACCGAATTATTCCAGAGTCATTGAACAATAAAAATAAGTACAGATGGACTCAGTCTGAGTAGTTTTAAGCAACAACAAACAACAACAACAACAGCAACAACAACAACAACAACAACAACATTATATGAGTTTTCCAGGTCCATGCATGTCTCCATACTCACCTTGCAAGACATGGATAGTAATATGACTTGTGAGAGTTAACCCGGTCCGGTGGAGGAGCCAAGAATAATAACTGACCTGCCATGCATGTTGCAAGAGGCGACTAAGCAGAGTTGAGCACGCCTCTGACTTCCCCATTCTGTAGAAACTTTAAGACACAAAGATGTCATTACATATGGCTAGATCAACATTTGATGACGAGGTGTATTTGCTGAAGACCTATGGTCCACAAGGAGTTGGAAGCATTTTGATGATGATGATTATAGGATGCAGTGCGGTTATTATTTCTTCTGTTAAAATAGACCCCGGGAAAAAACAAAGGTTCTTTGAGAAACACTATATAGAGATTCTACGCCTTGTCTTTTTTTCGTTTCAAACGAAGGAAAAATCCATCACTGCGCCTGGTCACGTATTAACCACGAATTTAGATTGTAAAACACATTCTTTCATTGATTATGTAACAGTTTAAAATTAGACCGGCTACTGATAAGTGTAGATGTGTCTTATTAGTTTAGGGGTGTTTGATTAGTGTAGGGGTGTTTGTTGATTATTGTAGGGGTTATTGATTAGTGTAGGGGTATTTGATTAGTGTAGATGTGTTTGATTAGTATAAGGTTGTCTGATTAGTAACCTACATTAATCAGAAACTCCTACACTAAACAGAAACCCCTACACTAATCAGATACTCCTACACTAAACAAACATCCCTACATTAATCAGAAACCCCTTCACTAATCAGAAACCTTTAATCAAAAACCCAAACACTAAGCACACATTCCTACACTAATCAGACACGCCTAATTAGTGTAGGGTGTCTGATTAATGTAGGGGTCTCCGATTTGTGCAGGAGTCTCCGATTAATGTAGGGATGTCTGTTTAGTGTAGGGGTTTCTGATTAGTGTAGGGGTTTTTGTTTAGTGAATTGATGTCTGCTTACTGTAGGGGTTTCTGATTACATTAGCTCTTTCCGTCTTGTCAGACGATAGTAATTGTAGTTTGAAAAAAAGGTATGGTACTACAGTCCACGCCGGTAACGAATGTGACTCGTAAGTTCAATCCGGGTAGAGAAACGTCTTCCACAGTGTGTGCAAGAAAAGTCAGGACCATTTGCGGCATCGTATGGTGTGGCGTGTCTTCTAAAACGTTGAGTCTTTAGCCTATCAGCAATCAATATCTCATTTGTATTCCATGCTTAATCCTGCCCCTCCATGTAACACGATCCATGGCGTCCTGTTCCCATGATTTCAAATCAATGCCTGCATCCTTTATATCCCACTGGTATACATCCTTGTACCGAAGTAGTGGCCGGTCCCGAGACCTTTTCCTCAACTGTAATTCCCCTTAAGAGAAGATATTTTGGTATTCTGCCATCATCTATCCTCCGAATGTGTCCCAGCCAGCGGAACCTTCAAAGTCTAAACATGGAAAAGATTGTGACAGTGCCTGTTCTCTCTAACACCTCTGCTACCCCCCCTGCCCCAGATTCCGCGCAGGCTCTTCACGTGACAGCTGTTTAGCCGCTTCTCCTGGTGCATGTAGGTAGACCATGTCTCACTGCCATAAAGACGGGTGCTGAGGACACAGTTACAGTAAACAAGTGTTTTTAGTTTAACAGTGAGCTTCTTGTTCTCCCAGACCCTTTTTTTAAAATCTGATCATTGTTCTTGCTGCCTTGCCTATCCTGATATTGATCAGGGATAGTTTATTATTGACTGATGATCCCAAGTACGTAAAAGGGTTTACACCATCGAGACCTTAATCATCGATGGAGATTACTAGTGGTTTGTTTGCACAGTGGACCATAACTGGTGTTTTCGTTTTGCTGATTGTTAACCCGAACCCACAGCAGGCATCCTAAAATGGAGAAAGAGAGCTTTGCAGTTCCTCCTCTGAGTTAGCCGTAATTGCGGCATCATCCGCAAAAAGCAGTTCTCTCATCAGCTCCTTGTTTATTTATTTTGGTCTTGGCTTTCATCTTTTGGGAATTGAATAGGCCAACATCTGTGCGAGTATGAATGAAGATACCACCTTCCTGGTCACAAAATGCATGCCTCAAGAGAAGTGAGAAATATATTCCAAAGAGGGTTGGAGCAAGTACACAGCCTTGTTAAACCCCGCACTTGATTGCAAACTCCTCTCAGGACGCACCGTAAAAGTTGATGGTGCCCTTCATGCCAGTGTGGAACGACTCGATAATGCTCAGAAGAATCGGCGGACAACCAATTCTCTCGAGCGCTTTGAACAGACTCACACGACTGACCAAGTCAAATGTCTTTGTGAGATCTATTAAGGCAATATACAATGGTTGCTTTTTGTTCTCTGCATTTCTCTCGAAACAGCCGTAACAAGAATATTATACCAGTGGTAGATCTATTCCCAGGAAAACCGCACTGTGACTCTGGGTAAATCTGGTCCTGGCGTGTGCGCAGAACAATTCTGGCAAATATCTTCCCATCGGTACACAGACGCGAGATTCCTCTGTAGTTGTTGCAGTCACTCCGGTCTCCCTTGATTGTACAAGTTTAAAATGTTCGAATATTTGAAATCCTGCGGGACCCGTCCTTCATGCCAGCATAAAGTTATCAACTGGTGTATCTGTGAGGCAAGTATGTCCTACAGGACCCGTCCTTCATGCCAGCATAATGTTATCAACTGGTGTATCTGTGAGGCAAGTATGTCCTGCGGGACCCGTCCTTCATGCCAGCATAAAGTTATCAACTGGTGTATCTGTGAGGCAAGTATGTCCTGCGGGACCCGTCCTTCATGCCAGCATAAAGTTATCAACTGGTGTATCTGTGAGGCAAGTATGTCCTGCGGGACCCGTCCTTCATGCCAGCATAAAGTTATCAACTGGTGTATCTGTGAGGCAAGTATGTCCTGCGGGACCCGTCCTTCATGCCAGCATAATGTTATCAACTGGTGTATCTGTGAGGCAAGTATGTCCTGCGGGACCCGTCCTTCATGCCAGCATAATGTTATCAACTGGTGTATCTGTGAGGCAAGTATGTCCTGCGGGACCCGTCCTTCATGCCAGCATAATGTTATCAACTGGTGTATCTGTGAGGCAAGTATGTCCTGCGGGACCCGTCCTTCATGCCAGCATAATGTTATAAACTGGTGTATCTGTGAGGCAAGTATGTCCTGCGGGACCCGTCCTTCATGCCAGCATAATGTTATCAACTGGTGTATCTGTGAGGCAAGTATGTCCTGCGGGACCCGTCCTTCATGCCAGCATAATGTTATCAACTGGTGTATCTGTGAGGCAAGTATGTCCTGCGGGACCCGTCCTTCATGCCAGCATAAAGTTATCAACTGGTGTATCTGTGAGGCAAGTATGTCCTGCGGGACCCGTCCTTCATGCCAGCATAAAGTTATCAACTGGTGTATCTGTGAGGCAAGTATGTCCTGCGGGACCCGTCCTTCATGCCAGCATAAAGTTATCAACTGGTGTATCTGTGAGGCAAGTATGTCCTGCGGGACCCGTCCTTCATGCCAGCATAAAGTTATCAACTGGTGTATCTGTGAGGCAAGTATGTCCTGCGGGACCCGTCCTTCATGCCAGCATAAAGTTATCAACTGGTGTATCTGTGAGGCAAGTATGTCCTGCGGGACCCGTCCTTCATGCCAGCATAAAGTTATCAACTGGTGTATCTGTGAGGCAAGTATGTCCTGCGGGACCCGTCCTTCATGCCAGCATAAAGTTATCAACTGGTGTATCTGTGAGGCAAGTATGTCCTGCGGGACCCGTCCTTCATGCCAGCATAATGTTATCAACTGGTGTATCTGTGAGGCAAGTATGTCCTGCGGGACCCGTCCTTCATGCCAGCATAATGTTATCAACTGGTGTATCTGTGAGGCAAGTATGTCCTGCGGGACCCGTCCTTCATGCCAGCATAATGTTATCAACTGGTGTATCTGTGAGGCAAGTATGTCCTGCGGGACCCGTCCTTCATGCCAGCATAATGTTATCAACTGGTGTATCTGTGAGGCAAGTATGTCCTGCGGGACCCGTCCTTCATGCCAGCATAATGTTATCAACTGGTGTATCTGTGAGGCAAGTATGTCCTGCGGGACCCGTCCTTCATGCCAGCATAATGTTATCAACTGGTGTATCTGTGAGGCAAGTATGTCCTGCGGGACCCGTCCTTCATGCCAGCATAAAGTTATCAACTGGTGTATCTGTGAGGCAAGTATGTCCTGCGGGACCCGTCCTTCATGCCAGCATAATGTTATCAACTGGTGTATCTGTGGAGCAAGTATGTCCTGCGGGACCCGTCCTTCATGCCAGCATAAAGTTATCAACTGGTGTATCTGTGGAGCAAGTATGTCCTGCGGGACCCGTCCTTCATGCCAGCATAATGTTATCAACTGGTGTATCTGTGAGGCAAGTATGTCCTGCGGGACCCGTCCTTCATGCCAGCATAATGTTATCAACTGGTGTATCTGTGGAGCAAGTATGTCCTGCGGGACCCGTCCTTCATGCCAGCATAATGTTATCAACTGGTGTATCTGTGAGGCAAGTATGTCCTGCGGGACCCGTCCTTCATGCCAGCATAATGTTATCAACTGGTGTATCTGTGAGGCAAGTATGTCCTGCGGGACCCGTCCTTCATGCCAGCATAATGTTATCAACTGGTGTATCTGTGAGGCAAGTATGTCCTGCGGGACCCGTCCTTCATGCCAGCATAATGTTATCAACTGGTTTATCTGTGAGGCAAGTATGTCCTGCGGGACCCGTCCTTCATGCCAGCATAATGTTATCAACTGGTGTATCTGTGGAGCAAGTATGTCCTGCGGGACCCGTCCTTCATGCCAGCATAATGTTATCAACTGGTTTATCTGTGAGGCAAGTATGTCCTGCGGGACCCGTCCTTCATGCCAGCATAATGTTATCAACTGGTTTATCTGTGAGGCAAGTATGTCCTGCGGGACCCGTCCTTCATGCCAGCATAATGTTATCAACTGGTTTATCTGTGAGGCAAGTATGTCCTGCGGGACCCGTCCTTCATGCCAGCATAATGTTATCAACTGGTGTATCTGTGGAGCAAGTATGTCCTGCGGGACCCGTCCTTCATGCCAGCATAATGTTATCAACTGGTTTATCTGTGAGGCAAGTATGTCCTGCGGGACCCGTCCTTCATGCCAGCATAATGTTATCAACTGGTGTATCTGTGGAGCAAGTATGTCCTGCGGGACCCGTCCTTCATGCCAGCATAATGTTATCAACTGGTTTATCTGTGAGGCAAGTATGTCCTGCGGGACCCGTCCTTCATGCCAGCATAATGTTATCAACTGGTGTATCTGTGGAGCAAGTATGTCCTGCGGGACCCGTCCTTCATGCCAGCATAAAGTTATCAACTGGTGTATCTGTGAGGCAAGTATGTCCTGCGGGACCCGTCCTTCATGCCAGCATAATGTTATCAACTGGTGTATCTGTGAGGCAAGTATGTCCTGCGGGACCCGTCCTTCATGCCAGCATAAAGTTATCAACTGGTGTATCTGTGAGGCAAGTATGTCCTGCGGGACCCGTCCTTCATGCCAGCATAAAGTTATCAACTGGTGTATCTGTGAGGCAAGTATGTCCTGCGGGACCCGTCCTTCATGCCAGCATAATGTTATCAACTGGTGTATCTGTGGAGCAAGTATGTCCTGCGGGACCCGTCCTTCATGCCAGCATAATGTTATCAACTGGTGTATCTGTGAGGCAAGTATGTCCTGCGGGACCCGTCCTTCATGCCAGCATAAAGTTATCAACTGGTGTATCTGTGAGGCAAGTATGTCCTGCGGGACCCGTCCTTCATGCCAGCATAATGTTATCAACTGGTGTATCTGTGGAGCAAGTATGTCCTGCGGGACCCGTCCTTCATGCCAGCATAAAGTTATCAACTGGTGTATCTGTGAGGCAAGTATGTCCTACAGGACCCGTCCTTCATGCCAGCATAATGTTATCAACTGGTTTATCTGTGAGGCAAGTATGTCCTTTTCACTCCTGATGACCTCTAATGGGATTCCATCCTTTCTTGGAGCCTTGCCAGAAGCTAGGTCAGCAATAGCACAGTTAACTTCTGCCATGGTTGGCAGCGAGTCCAGATGGTCCAGAGTTGGCATGGCTTCGATGGGATTGAGGGCATCTTCTGTTAGCTCTGTCTCACTTAAGTAGAGTTCAAGATAGTGCTCTACCCATCTGTCTATCTGCTTCCATTTATCAGTGGTGATCTCTCCAGATAAAGCTTTTGGTGGCGCACTCTTTCTCACTGTTGGGCCGATGGCTTTCTTTATCCCTTCAGGCATGCCTCTGATGTTACCATTATTAACGGCATCTTGGATATTCTCACATAACCGTATTCAATAGTCATTTGCACACTGTCTAGCTGTCCTTTGCACTTGTTTCAATACATTGATAGTATTAAGTTTGTTTCTTAGTAGTGCTGCCTTTTTCCTGTCAATCAAAGGCTGTAGTATCCTACTATTTGCCTCAAACCAGTCTTGATTCCTGTGTTCTCTAATGCCATAAGCTGTTACTGTTGCTTTGAAAGTAGCTTCTTTGATTAAATCTCACTTTTCACTAGCTGTACAGTCTTCTGATGTATCAGTAAGAACATCTGCAAGCTGATGTTGGAACCTGAAACACTTTTCTGGATTCCATTTCGCGGTGAAGATTCTCTTAGGTCTCAGCTTGACGCGAGCAACGACCAACCAACATGTGGTCAGTATCACAGTCAGTACTGGGGTAGCTGCGTGTTAATTGTGTGTGATTTAGATGTTGTTCCTGGTGATAATAAAGTCCAGTTGGTGCCAATGACCAGATCTTGGATGTTTTAATGATACCTTAAGGCGATCTTTTGTTTTGCAAAGTAGAAGTTTGTGATGCAGAGATTGATTTTTGTGCAGAATTCCAGCAGCCTTTGTCCATTTTCAGTTATACACCGAATATTGTGTTTGCCTAAACAAACTGGCCCTGAATTCGAGTCCGATCCCACCCGAGCATTTAGATCACCAAGTATGTACGGGCAGTCCGATTTTTGAATTGCATTCACTGCATTGTCTAACTCTACATAGAAGGAATTCTTTACATCTTCGGCTGATGTGTGCGTCGGCGCGTAGGCAGCTGTAAGTGTTATGAATACAAACGAGGTAGACAATCTCATTGTTAACATTCTTTCATATCCTCCAACTGGACTCTCAATATCACACAATTGCCAGTTCTTCACTGCAAAATCCACCCTATGTCGGGTTTCTTTCTTTCCTTTTCTTTTCAAAAAAAAAAGGTTCTAAAAGTTAACCATAGCTGGGGGTGGGGTTGAGGATGAACTGTCAACACCAACTGAATGCTCCCATATCGTGCGTCTCATATAGCCTCTGACAACAAAGTTCAACTCCTGGTCTTCGCGAGGCAGAACTGTTTTGACTAACAGGAGAAGGGGTGGAAGGCGAGTCACTGTTTCGGGCAGATGGGGCTCGAAAGCCTAGGAAGGCAGCTCATCTAGGAGAAGGAAAACTGATTTCAAACCATGTGAAGCCTTTCAGATAAGATACTGGCGTGTCTTATCAGGTTTTGTCAGATATGACTGTTCATCCTGTTTTCTGATAACTCTGAAAGTTGGTCAGCGTCTACCATGCCTGACAACCGACGGTGTGCGGAGGAGCACACACAAGAGGATACAAAGCCTTGTCCTAGAGCGGTGAAGGGCAACCTAGCTGAGTGGTGTGGCAGGGCAGACCAGGCCCTAGCCTTAGTTAGCGACTGGTCTAGGAGGGAAGCCCCGATAGGCGAACAGATAGAGCATTGCTCTGCTGATCCGGCAGCTTCTGCAGCTTGTATGTTTCAAATGTATTGGTATAACATTTCCCTTGGAGCAAACAAGGCAGAACGAGAGAGGGACCATACTGCATGACAACACATGGTCTCTATATTTCAGCCCGGGCTTTGTGCTATGGAGAGGTGCAACTCCATCCCTGGCCTTAACAGGTCTCGGAGCAAAACGGGAGACAGCAGTTTACGGGTTATTAGCCCTTGCCAAATGGCGTAAATAGGGGCGCCACGGCTGTCTCCGATGGTGGGAGACACTTTAGGGTGTCACGGAACAACTAAAACACTCCTAAACCTGGGCATCCTCCTAGCCAATAAGGTTTTAATCCGCCACATCCTGTCTGCTTCAATGGGTACTTGGGGCTTCGGCAAAATCCAAATCGCAGGCTCTAAATCAAGTGTACCAGGCAATAAAACTAAACATGACAACTTCAGGCTTCGGTTTGCAACTTGGAATGTTAGGACCACGTGTCCAGGACATGCCACTGACCTCAGAGACATTAATGGAATGTTAGGACATGTGTCCAGGACATGCCACTGACCTCAGAGACATTGACGGAATGTTAGGACCATGTGTCTGGGACATGCCACTGACCTCAGAGACATTGATGACGTGAGAAAAACGGCTGTTATTGATGCCGAACTCAATCGTCTTGGGATATATATTGATGGTCTGCAGGAGACACGCCTCTCCGAGGATGGGTCACTTAGGGAGAAACATTATACCTTTTTTTGGTTTTTGATTATGGTATTCTGATTAAGGGTGTCTGATTATTGGTGTCTGATTATGGGTGTCTGATTATTGGTGTCTGATTATGGGTGTCTAATTATTGGTGTCTGATTATGGGTGTCTGATTATTGGTGTCTGATTATTGGTTCTGATTAAGGGTGTCTGATTAAGAATGTCTGATTAAGGGTGTCTGATTATTGGTGTCTGATTATTGTAGGTGTGTCTGATTAGTGTATGATTACTTTTGTTTGATTAGGGTGTAGTGTCTGATTAGGTGTGTCTGATTTTTGTATGAGTGTCTAATTTGGGGTTTCTGATTAGTGAAGGGGCGTCTGATTAGTGTTTGTTTGATTAATGTAAGAGTGTCGGATTAGAGGTGCCTTATTAGGGATGTCTTATAAGGAGTATGTGATTAGTGTAGGGATGTCTGATTAGGGGTGTCGGATTAGGTGTGTAAATTAGGGATGTCGGATTAGGCGTGTCTGATTGGTGCATTAGATTAGTGTAGTTGTTATCTGATTGGTATAAAGGAGTCAGGTTAATATAACGATGTCTGATTTGCGAAGGGGTGTCTGATTAGCGTAGGGGTGTCTGATGAGTGTAGTCGTAGAGCTCTGGCCTTTCACGACAAAGATACGAGGACAATGTATGTAATTGTACGCTGCTGTCGATCCATATGAATATCGGTGTACGACACAGTTAGATTAAGAAAATTTCAGCGAGGAATGGAACTGGATACCACACATCATAAACAAGCTGTGACTAACTACAGTGATATCCCTTACATGTCATTACCCGACCAGCACTGCATTTAACGTTCACAGCCGCATGTCCATCTCTATCCAGTTACGTTTTACAGCAGACTACCTGTGAGTGTTTTGTCCTGTCCCACTTAAGCCGGAAAAAGGAACCCTACAACATTTGACTTCTTTCTAGAATTCTGCATGAAGCTTTTTTTTTGTTTTGTCCGTGTGGGTTTCAACGGCACATTTGTTAACGTCATGAGATATCTAGTCGCTTTCTTCAATATACAAGGTTGCACGGCGGGTTTATTCTCCCCTCTCATCAGTGACCTTGGATCTACACAGCGACCTTGGTGTTATACAGTTTTTATATTTTTGCTGCCCATATATCACACGAGGTACAACATATTACTGAACCGAGTAAACTCTTTCTTTATTTGCTGTCATAATCACACAAGAGGCACAACCCATTACTGAACCGAGTAAACTATTTCTTTATTTGTTGTCTTAATCACACACGAGGTACAAGAAGACAGAAATGTGCAAATATCGCAGTCAGGTTGTAAACTAGCAACACAACGCATTCCGTTCTCCGAACTACATTCTATTACTCACAAAGGCCTGTTCAGGACTTGGTAGCGGGAGATTGAGAACGTTCAGGACTTGGTAGCGGGAGATTGAGAACGTTCCGGACTTGGTAGCGGGAGATTGAGAACGTTCAGGACTCTTGGTAGCGGGAGATTGAGAACGTTCAGGACTTGGTAGCGGGAGATTGAGAACGTCCAGGACTTGGTAGCGGGAGATTGAGAACGTTCAGGACTCTTGGTAGCGGGAGATTGAGAACGTTCAGGACTCTTGGTAGCGGGAGATTGAGAACGTTCAGGACTTGGTAGCGGGAGATTGAGAACGTTCAGGGCTTGGTAGCGGGAGATTGAGAACGTTCAGGGCTTGGTAGCGGGAGATTGAGAACGAACGCAAAAGAAGAAGAAGCCACACGAAGTACAGAATATTACTGAATCGAGTAAACTATTTCTTTATTTGTTGTCTTAATCACACACGAGGTACAACCCATTACTGAACCGAGTAAACTATTTCTTTATTTGTTGTCTTAATCACACACGAGGTACAACCCATTACTGAACCGAGTAAACTATTTCTTTATTTGTTGTCTTAATCACACACGAGGTACAACCCATTACTGAACCGAGTAAACTATTTCTTTATTTGTTGTCTTAATCACACACGAGGTACAACCCATTACTGAACCGAGTAAACTATTTCTTTATTTGCTGTCTTAAATCACACACACGAGGTATAACATATTACTTTACCGAGTAAACTATTTCTTTGATTAAGCTTTCAATTTTCTTTGCTTTCTTATTTTCTGCAGCTTCCTAACTGCTCCACATAACAAAATGTTCACAATCTGTCTCCAGCTAAACTGCCTAAAATCTCTATGTAACACAACTTTTCTATTTCTCCGTTTCCTGTATTTCATCAAAACTTGTTAACGCCCCATCGACTTCTCAATTTTCTCGCCATTAGCCAGAAATTGTTTTCACATGACCTCGATGTCGGACATGTCATATTTCTCAGAATTCTCGTAGTGCCTCATTACAAAGTAATTGCTTGGAGGTGTCTAATATATAAGGGAAGGATGGGACTATTCGGGTTACAGTTATGAAGACACGGAAGAGGGCCAGTTCTCTTCTGGCACGTTCCCTCTAAAATAGCCACATCTATTTACCATTTAAACATTAGTGACCTGTCTCCTACATCTCTAATCACCATATAGTTTGTCTCCCAAATAACCACATCTATTTACCACATAAACTTAATCCCCTGTCTTCTACACCTCTTATCATCATACAGTTTGTTCCCCCAAATCACCACATCTATTTACTAAACAAACTTCACGGATTGTCACAGGCATCTGTCCTCGTCATACAGTTAATCCCTTCTTTAGGTTGGGGAATGTGATGCTGTCACTCTGCTCCTCTTGTGGAGCTGATAGACCTGAATACCAACTTCTAATTATGGGGATGGGGGGGGGGGGGGGTCATGTAACAAACACTGGCGATGGAGATGTGGTGTCAATATGTGAGTTTTCCAAGTCTAAGTTTCTGCTTACGACATATCTAGCGTGTTATATTATTTGCTACTCTTTCAGGTCCCGGTAACAATCGAACGGTAGCATCAATCAATCAATCAATCAATCAATCAACCGAAGCCCGTCGCTCCTCTCGGTACATAGGCCATCTCGCCAGCGTACACGGTCCTGCTCTTTCTGCCTCTCTCCAGGTGTAACACGGTCCTGCTCTTTCTGCCTCTCTCCAGGTGTAACACGGTCCTGCTCTTTCTGCCTCTCTCCAGGTGTAACACGGTCCTGCTCTTTCTGCCTCTCTCCAGGTGTAACACGGTCCTGCTCTTCCTGTCACTCTCCAGGTGTAACACGGTCCTGCTCTTTCTGCCTCTCTCCAGGTGTAACACGGTCCTGCTCTTCCTGTCACTCTCCAGGTGTAACACGGTCCTGCTCTTTCTGCCTCTCTCCAGGTGTAACACGGTCCTGCTCTTCCTGTCACTCTCCAGGTGTAACACGGTCCTGCTCTTTCTGCCTCTCTCCAGGTGTAACACGGTCCTGCTCTTCCTGTCACTCTCCAGGTGTAACACGGTCCTGCTCTTTCTGCCTCTCTCCAGGTGTAACACGGTCCTGCTCTTCCTGTCACTCTCCAGGTGTAACACGGTCCTGCTCTTTCTGCCTCTCTCCAGGTGTAACACGGTCCTGCTCTTCCTGTCACTCTCCAGGTGTAACACGGTCCTGCTCTTCCTGTCACTCTCCAGGTGTAACACGGTCCTGCTCTTCCTGTCACTCTCCAGGTGTAACATGGTCCTGCTCTTTCTGCCTCTCTCCAGGTGTAACACGGTCCTGCTCTTCCTGTCACTCTCCAGGTGTAACACGGTCCTGCTCTTTCTGCCTCTCTCCAGGTGTAACACGGTCCTGCTCTTCCTGTCACTCTCCAGGTGTAACACGGTCCTGCTCTTTCTGCCTCTCTCCAGGTGTAACACGGTCCTGCTCTTCCTGTCACTCTCCAGGTGTAACACGGTCCTGCTCTTTCTGCCTCTCTCCAGGTGTAACACGGTCCTGCTCTTCCTGTCACTCTCCAGGTGTAACACGGTCCTGCTCTTTCTGCCTCTCTCCAGGTGTAACATGGTCCTGCTCTTCCTGTCACTCTCCAGGTGTAACACGGTCCTGCTCTTCCTGCCTCTCTCCAGGTGTACCACGGTCCTGCTCTTTCTGCCTCTCTCCAGGTGTAACACGGTCCTGCTCTTTCTGCCTCTCTCCAGGTGTAACACGGTCCTGCTCTTTCTGCCTCTCTCCAGGTGTAACACGGTCCTGCTCTTCCTGCCTCTCTCCAGGTGTAACACGGTCCTGCTCTTCCTGCCTCTCTCCAGGTGTAACACGGTCCTGCTCTTTCTGCCTCTCTCCAGGTGTAACACGGTCCTGCTCTTTCTGCCTCTCTCCAGGTGTAACACGGTCCTGCTCTTCCTGCCTCTCTCCAGGTGTAACACGGTCCTGCTCTTCCTGCCTCTCTCCAGGTGTCCTTGAATTTGAGCTCCTTCTCCCGTTCTCTTCTGCACGGATTATTTTGGGCCTACATTTCTTTCTTTTCCCCCGAGGATTGCATGTAAGAGCCTGTCTGGCTATGTTAGACTTGTATAGTATATTATATTTAACATTACAAGAGAGAAAAGAATAGGGCCACTTCACCTCATGCATGTTGCAAATGGCGACTAAAGATAATTCTGCTATCAACCTTAGGATGTAAAACAGCTTGCTACTGAACCTACCCACGCAAGAAGGCGTAAAGAGCTTTGACGCAGGATTTCTATAGCAGCTTCCCTATGCTCCTGCTGGGGTAAAACGGAGACAAGAAGAAGAAGATGGATATTTGTGGTTTAGAAGAAGAATATTTGTGGTTTAGAAGATGGATATTTGTGGTTTAGAAGATGGATATTTGTGGTTTAGAAGAAGAATATTTGTGGTTTATAAGATGGATATTTGTGGTTTAGAAGATGGATATTTGTGGTTTAGAAGAATATTTGTGGTTTAGTAGATGGATATTTGTGTTTTAGAAGATGGATATTTGTGGTTTAGAAGATGGATATTTGTGTTTTAGAAGATGGATATTTGTGTTTTAGAAGATGGATATTTATGGTTTAGAAGATGGATATTTGTGTTTTAAACATTAAATAACTGGAGAACATTAAACATACCGGATGTTTCTCAGATTCACAAATCATGAACTCTCTCAAACATGGGACGGAAGCTAATACACCAGAGAATGATATCCACCACACTCATAACTAACAATACCTCGTCAATAATGACAAACATTTTTATATGTCAATAAAAAAACAATAAAAACATTGAATATGTTTTAATCGTGCAACTTCGTTTTGCTGATTTTATCATTTTGATCCTTCGTAATAACAAGTCCAATTTTGGCTGGAAGAAACAACCCAAAACCTGCATTTTAAGGTTACAAGAACGATGTGTTTGTTAATTCTTATGGTCTGACGGCTTAACGGAACCAGCTCAGTTGAGTGCATATCATCGGATCTCGCTTGCTCGTTGACATTGGCACAATAGCCTCTTAGGTTTTGCATCTGCAGCTTGATTTGCAGACGTCTTATCATTTTGATCTTTCATAAAAATGAGTCTAAGTTAACATTGAAGAATAATAAAACATAACAATTATAATTTCTCAAGAGCGCTGCTTTTGATTAAATATTACGATTCCGCAGAAGCAGTTCATTGCAAATCAACGCACGCGCTCGAAGGTCCTGACTTTCAATGGGAGCCAACAACGAAATAATTAACTCAGGGTCGCTCATATTATTTTCCTTGTATAACATATTTGACACTAAATCCGATATTTCGTTTCTGTTTTGGTTTTTTTGACTGACAAAACATATTTTGATTGTTTTATAAGACCAACGTTTGGTTTCTATTTTGGCACATCGATTGTCAAACGGAAAGAACGGTACGAATTACGTGTGCTGATATCTCTGCAGTAGCTTTAATCAAACTTCAAAGTCTCTACCCCGCACATCTCTTACCTCCAAACCCTGACCATTAAACTATAACCTCTGAACATTAACAACTAACCATAACCATATGGATGATGGTATTTTGCACAGATCCGTTGTAAATGGTTGCAGTTCGACTTCTTGTTTCATATTCGGTCCAGGTGAAGAATATGCCAACAACTGTAACTGGTACCTTACAGGAAGCATGTATGAAAGGAATTACCTAGTGTGCTTTTTCAATGGTGGTTTCTGCAACGATTTATTTTTCATGATGATGTAGCTGTCTAATTAGTCACATCCTTCATTGCACCTGGGTGTCCGCTACTCGAATCCCAATTGCCTATTGCTCATTATCTTTTCGACTGCTCAGTGTACATTTGTACCCCTCTTATATGAATAGTTCATGACCAGATCCTACTCTTATAGCAGATTTGTTTTAATAGCGTAGTTCAGTCCTTTTTTAGCTTGCAAATGGCCGCCGAAAAAGGTTAATTACAAACTAGATTTAATCATTTGAAAATGTGACTACCGAACACGGACTGAAATGTGCAAATATCGCGTCAAACTGTAAACTAGCGACACAACGCTTTCCGTTCTCCGGACTACATTCTGACACTACCAAAGCCCTGTTGAGGGCTTGGTAGCGGAAGATTGAGAACAAACGAAGAAGAAGAAGAAGAAGAAGAAATGTGCGCGAAAGCTAAATAAAGAAGAGCAACCATAAATAAACCAAAATCTAACCTTTAAATATTTGGTTCTTACAAAAGTGGAAGATGAATGAAAATAATGATGGTGATTAATGTGTAGTGATCGAATAAAGAATAAAGGTGTCAGTCTGACATTCATCCTCATCCTGAGAAAACGTTTAGTGAATGCCAATTTCGAAGCGGAATTTGAGGCTAATCTCAGGCATGGGCAGACAAAGACCTTCAGACTCAGATCGGGACTCTGCAGAATCAAGACAGACTCACCTTCACAGAATGGGTTTTAGACACCGCCGCGCGACACCAAAGCAAACGTCAGAACATATCATGCAGGACTGCCCTACTTATGCAGACCAAAGATAGACAGTATAGCCAGGGATAGCGACCATACTTGAAACGCAGTCTCCATCGTGAATTTCACAGAGCTTGAAGCATAGCATTAGTTGAGTAGCAAGAAGAAGTGGATAGTAATTTTACTTGGGCTGATGTTGATGGCTCTGGGACTGAATGGTCTGGAGCGTGCTGCGATGGGTGTGGAGATTGCTTTTTGGAAAAAGTAATGCAATGTAGTTTGTCACATTAAGGTACATCTGCTTTCTCGAAGCACTTCACGGTAACAGGCTGTTGAGTTTTGTAACATTGCATTGGTTTTTGTGTTGTAACATTGCATTGGCTTTTTGTGTTGTGACATTGCATTGGCTTTTTGTGTTGTAACAATGCCCTGGGTGTTGTGTTGTAACATTGCATTGGCTTTTTGTGTTGTAACATTGCATTGGCTTTTTGTGTTGTAACATTGCATTGGCTTTTTGTGTTGTAACAATGCCCTGGGTGTTGTGTTGTAACATTGCATTGGCTTTTTGTGTTGTAACATTGCATTGGCTTTTGTGTTGTAACATTGCATTGGCTTTTGTGTTGTAACATTGCATTGGCTTTTGCATGCATATCTAAATTGGCATGAGTACCACCACACATACGATCCATTTCTTCCATTCCTGGAGTATCAACCTGCAGGAGTTGACATGGATCTACTGTCCTGCTCATGCATAAGTGTTTAGGGCAATGAAAGAGCTTCACATCATGACTTCACAAGCTCCCATCATGGGCACATTAGCGATGCAGGACCGTGTACGCTGGCGAGATGGCCTATGTACCGAGAGGAGCGACGGGCTTCGGTTGATTGATTGATTGATTGATTGATTGATGCTACCGTTCGATTGTTACCGGGACCTGAAAGAGTAGCAAATAATATAACACGCTAGATATGTCGTAAGCAGAAACTTAGACTTGGAAAACTCACATATTGACACCACATCTCCATCGCCAGTGTTTGTTACATGACCCCCCCCCCCCCCCATCCCCATAATTAGAAGTTGGTATTCAGGTCTATCAGCTCCACAAGAGGAGCAGAGTGACAGCATCACATTCCCCAACCTAAAGAAGGGATTAACTGTATGACGAGGACAGATGCCTGTGACAATCCGTGAAGTTTGTTTAGTAAATAGATGTGGTGATTTGGGGGAACAAACTGTATGATGATAAGAGGTGTAGAAGACAGGGGATTAAGTTTATGTGGTAAATAGATGTGGTTATTTGGGAGACAAACTATATGGTGATTAGAGATGTAGGAGACAGGTCACTAATGTTTAAATGGTAAATAGATGTGGCTATTTTAGAGGGAACGTGCCAGAAGAGAACTGGCCCTCTTCCGTGTCTTCATAACTGTAACCCGAATAGTCCCATCCTTCCCTTATATATTAGACACCTCCAAGCAATTACTTTGTAATGAGGCACTACGAGAATTCTGAGAAATATGACATGTCCGACATCGAGGTCATGTGAAAACAATTTCTGGCTAATGGCGAGAAAATTGAGAAGTCGATGGGGCGTTAACAAGTTTTGATGAAATACAGGAAACGGAGAAATAGAAAAGTTGTGTTACATAGAGATTTTAGGCAGTTTAGCTGGAGACAGATTGTGAACATTTTGTTATGTGGAGCAGTTAGGAAGCTGCAGAAAATAAGAAAGCAAAGAAAATTGAAAGCTTAATCAAAGAAATAGTTTACTCGGTAAAGTAATATGTTATACCTCGTGTGTGTGATTTAAGACAGCAAATAAAGAAATAGTTTACTCGGTTCAGTAATGGGTTGTACCTCGTGTGTGATTAAGACAACAAATAAAGAAATAGTTTACTCGGTTCAGTAATGGGTTGTACCTCGTGTGTGATTAAGACAACAAATAAAGAAATAGTTTACTCGGTTCAGTAATGGGTTGTACCTCGTGTGTGATTAAGACAACAAATAAAGAAATAGTTTACTCGGTTCAGTAATGGGTTGTACCTCGTGTGTGATTAAGACAACAAATAAAGAAATAGTTTACTCGATTCAGTAATATTCTGTACTTCGTGTGGCTTCTTCTTCTTTTGCGTTCGTTCTCAATCTCCCGCTACCAAGCCCTGAACGTTCTCAATCTCCCGCTACCAAGCCCTGAACGTTCTCAATCTCCCGCTACCAAGTCCTGAACGTTCTCAATCTCCCGCTACCAAGAGTCCTGAACGTTCTCAATCTCCCGCTACCAAGAGTCCTGAACGTTCTCAATCTCCCGCTACCAAGTCCTGGACGTTCTCAATCTCCCGCTACCAAGTCCTGAACGTTCTCAATCTCCCGCTACCAAGAGTCCTGAACGTTCTCAATCTCCCGCTACCAAGTCCGGAACGTTCTCAATCTCCCGCTACCAAGTCCTGAACGTTCTCAATCTCCCGCTACCAAGTCCTGAACAGGCCTTTGTGAGTAATAGAATGTAGTTCGGAGAACGGAATGCGTTGTGTTGCTAGTTTACAACCTGACTGCGATATTTGCACATTTCTGTCTTCTTGTACCTCGTGTGTGATTAAGACAACAAATAAAGAAATAGTTTACTCGGTTCAGTAATGGGTTGTGCCTCTTGTGTGATTATGACAGCAAATAAAGAAAGAGTTTACTCGGTTCAGTAATATGTTGTACCTCGTGTGATATATGGGCAGCAAAAATATAAAAACTGTATAACACCAAGGTCGCTGTGTAGATCCAAGGTCACTGATGAGAGGGGAGAATAAACCCGCCGTGCAACCTTGTATATTGAAGAAAGCGACTAGATATCTCATGACGTTAACAAATGTGCCGTTGAAACCCACACGGACAAAACAAAAAAAAAGCTTCATGCAGAATTCTAGAAAGAAGTCAAATGTTGTAGGGTTCCTTTTTCCGGCTTAAGTGGGACAGGACAAAACACTCACAGGTAGTCTGCTGTAAAACGTAACTGGATAGAGATGGACATGCGGCTGTGAACGTTAAATGCAGTGCTGGTCGGGTAATGACATGTAAGGGATATCACTGTAGTTAGTCACAGCTTGTTTATGATGTGTGGTATCCAGTTCCATTCCTCGCTGAAATTTTCTTAATCTAACTGTGTCGTACACCGATATTCATATGGATCGACAGCAGCGTACAATTACATACATTGTCCTCGTATCTTTGTCGTGAAAGGCCAGAGCTCTACGACTACACTCATCAGACACCCCTACGCTAATCAGACACCCCTTCGCAAATCAGACATCGTTATATTAACCTGACTCCTTTATACCAATCAGATAACAACTACACTAATCTAATGCACCAATCAGACACGCCTAATCCGACATCCCTAATTTACACACCTAATCCGACACCCCTAATCAGACATCCCTACACTAATCACATACTCCTTATAAGACATCCCTAATAAGGCACCTCTAATCCGACACTCTTACATTAATCAAACAAACACTAATCAGACGCCCCTTCACTAATCAGAAACCCCAAATTAGACACTCATACAAAAATCAGACACACCTAATCAGACACTACACCCTAATCAAACAAAAGTAATCATACACTAATCAGACACACCTACAATAATCAGACACCAATAATCAGACACCCTTAATCAGACATTCTTAATCAGACACCCTTAATCAGAACCAATAATCAGACACCAATAATCAGACACCCATAATCAGACACCAATAATTAGACACCCATAATCAGACACCAATAATCAGACACCCATAATCAGACACCAATAATCAGACACCCTTAATCAGAATACCATAATCAAAAACCAAAAAAAGGTATAATGTTTCTCCCTAAGTGACCCATCCTCGGAGAGGCGTGTCTCCTGCAGACCATCAATATATATCCCAAGACGATTGAGTTCGGCATCAATAACAGCCGTTTTTCTCACGTCATCAATGTCTCTGAGGTCAGTGGCATGTCCCAGACACATGGTCCTAACATTCCGTCAATGTCTCTGAGGTCAGTGGCATGTCCTGGACACATGTCCTAACATTCCATTAATGTCTCTGAGGTCAGTGGCATGTCCTGGACACGTGGTCCTAACATTCCAAGTTGCAAACCGAAGCCTGAAGTTGTCATGTTTAGTTTTATTGCCTGGTACACTTGATTTAGAGCCTGCGATTTGGATTTTGCCGAAGCCCCAAGTACCCATTGAAGCAGACAGGATGTGGCGGATTAAAACCTTATTGGCTAGGAGGATGCCCAGGTTTAGGAGTGTTTTAGTTGTTCCGTGACACCCTAAAGTGTCTCCCACCATCGGAGACAGCCGTGGCGCCCCTATTTACGCCATTTGGCAAGGGCTAATAACCCGTAAACTGCTGTCTCCCGTTTTGCTCCGAGACCTGTTAAGGCCAGGGATGGAGTTGCACCTCTCCATAGCACAAAGCCCGGGCTGAAATATAGAGACCATGTGTTGTCATGCAGTATGGTCCCTCTCTCGTTCTGCCTTGTTTGCTCCAAGGGAAATGTTATACCAATACATTTGAAACATACAAGCTGCAGAAGCTGCCGGATCAGCAGAGCAATGCTCTATCTGTTCGCCTATCGGTCTGCGATTGAAGGGAGTCGCAAAGAAGGAAGCGACCACGATCTGGTTATGATGACCATGCGTCTGCGATTGAAGGGAGTCGCAAAGAAGGAAGCGACCACGATCTGGTTATGATGACCATGCGTCTGCGATTGAAGGGAGTCGCAAAGAAGGAAGCGACCACGATCTGGTTATGATGACCATGCGTCTGCGATTGGAGGGAGTCGCAAAGAAGGAAGCGACCACGATCTGGTTATGATGACCATGCGTCTGCGATTGAAGGGAGTCGCAAAGAAGGAAGCGACCACGATCTGGTTATGATGACCATGCGTCTGCGATTGAAGGGAGTCGCAAAGAAGGAAGCGACCACGATCTGGTTATGATGACCATGCGTCTGCGATTGAAGGGAGTCGCAAAGAAGGAAGCGACCACGATCTGGTTATGATGACCATGCGTCTGCGATTGAAGGGAGTCGCAAAGAAGGAAGCGACCACGATCTGGTTATGATGACCATGCGTCTGCGATTGGAGGGAGTCGCAAAGAAGGAAGCGACCACGATCTGGTTATGATGACCATGCGTCTGCGATTGAAGGGAGTCGCAAAGAAGGAAGCGACCACGATCTGGTTATGATGACCATGCGTCTGCGATTGAAGGGAGTCGCAAAGAAGGAAGCGACCACGATCTGGTTATGATGACCATGCGTCTGCGATTGAAGGGAGTCGCAAAGAAGGAAGCGACCACGATCTGGTTATGATGACCATGCGTCTGCGATTGAAGGGAGTCGCAAAGAAGGAAGCGACCACGATCTGGTTATGATGACCATGCGTCTGCGATTGAAGGGAGTCGCAAAGAAGGAAGCGACCACGATCTGGTTATGATGACCATGCGTCTGCGATTGAAGGGAGTCGCAAAGAAGGAAGCGACCACGATCTGGTTATGATGACCATGCGTCTGCGATTGAAGGGAGTCGCAAAGAAGGAAGCGACCACGATCTGGTTATGATGACCATGCGTCTGCGATTGAAGGGAGTCGCAAAGAAGGAAGCGACCACGATCTGGTTATGATGACCATGCGTCTGCGATTGAAGGGAGTCGCAAAGAAGGAAGCGACCACGATCTGGTTATGATGACCATGCGTCTGCGATTGAAGGGAGTCGCAAAGAAGGATGTGACCACGATCTGGTTATGATGACCATGCGTCTGCGATTGAAGGGAGTCGCAAAGAAGGAAGCGACCACGATCTGGTTATGATGACCATGCGTCTGCGATTGAAGGGAGTCGCAAAGAAGGATGTGACCACGATCTGGTTATGATGACCATGCGTCTGCGATTGAAGGGAGTCGCAAAGAAGGATGTGACCAGGCTAAAGTTTGACCTGGACAAACTAATGGACCCAAAAATCACCGAAGTGTTCCAAGCAAGGGTAGGAGGGAGATTTGCGCCACTGTTGGCTCTCAGAGAGGAACTGGATACAGATACAATTACAGAGTCTCTTAACGCAGCTCTCATAGATACTGCAACAGAGATCCTGGGATGCCACCTAAACAAAAAAGAAGCCATGGGTGACCAAAGACATTCTAGATATGTGTGATAAAAGAAGGTCATTGAAAAAACACAATCACCCACCGGAGGAGGTCGGCAGTTATAAAGAGATCAAGAAAGCCATACAAGAAAAGATGAGAGAGGCGAAAGAAGCGTGTATATGTGAGCAGTGCGCAAACATCGAAGAGAGACTAAACAGAAATGATGCTAAAGGAGCATACAAGGTGGTCAAAGAACTGGTAACATCAAGACAAAGCAGGAACCTTATGATTCATGATAAAAACGGCAAGTGTCTCATTGAGGGAAATGATGTACTGGCAAGATGGACAGAGTACTGTTCCGAGCTATACAACTATGAAGGGCGAAACAAACCTGAGAAAACATTCCCCCCAACACCAACAAATATAGAGGATAACCAACTGATAACGAAGGAAGAGGTAATTGCAGCGGTAAAGACATTGAGAAGAGGGAAGGCGGCCGGCGTGGACAATATACCAGCAGAGCTCTTACAAGCAGGTGGAGAGGTAGTGGTGGAAGGCCTGACACACATCTGTAACAAAATATGGGCGACAGGAAACTGGTCGGACTTATGGACGAAATCTATAGTTATACCGCTACTTATGTCTGGAAACCTAAAGCTGTGCCAAAATTACAGAACACTAAGCCTCATTAGCCACCCTAGCAAGGTCATTCTTAAATTAATCCTCGACCGATTGAAACCCCAAGCAGAGAACATTATTGGCGAGGAGCAAGCAGGGTTCAGAAAGGGAAGAACTACTACAGAACAGATATTTAATTTAAGGCTGCTAAGCGAGAAATATCTAGAACAGCAGCAAACACTGTATCATGTGTTTGTGGATTCTAAGAAGGCGTTTGATAGGGTATGGCATAAAGCGCTTTGGGCAACCATGAGGATGTATAATATCAACGGAAATATTATAATGGTCCTTGAACACCTGTATAACAAGGCGTCTAGTGCAGTTCTTGTGAATGGGAGGCGAGGAGACTGGTTTCGCACATCAGTTGGTGTGAGACAGGGGTGTACACTCTCTCCAACTCTTTTCAATATATTCCTTGAAGGAATTATGAGTGAGGCACTTGGAGGTCACGTTGGTACTGTCAAGATAGGGGGCCGAACGATTACTAACCTTCGTTTTGCATATGATATCGACGGGTTGGCGGGTTCAGAATCAGAACTCCAGGAATGGGTCAGAAGGCTCGATGAAACAGCTCTTGACTATGGTATGGAGATAAACGCTGGAAAGACAAAACTAATGACAAACAACGCTACGGGCTTCAACAGAAAGATAAAAGCAAACGGTCAAGAACTCCAAGTAGTTGACCGTTTTAAATATCTTGGGTCGATTGTCAGTGATGAAGGATCAAAATGTGAAGTATTGGCCAGAATAGCACAGACAATAGCGCGCTTGCACGTCTTAACAAAATCTGGCAAGATAAACGGTTAGCACTACGCACGAAAATCAGATTAATGCGTACACTGGTCCTGTCAATATTTCTCTATGCGTGTGAGACATGGACAGTTACAGCTGACCTTCAACGAAGGATACAGGCCTTGGAGATGAGATGTTTCCGAAGACTTTTAAACGTCACGTACAAAGATCGAGTTACAAACGAGGAAATCCTAAATAGAATTACGACGGCAATAGGGCCTTTCGAAGATCTCTTGGCAACTGTCAAAAGAAGGAAACTCACTTTGTACGGTCACATATCGAGATCAAATGGTCTTGCAAACACAATCCTCCACGGGAAGGTGCATCGCAGACGACGAAGAGGCCGGCCCAAAAAGAGATGGGAAGACAACATAAAAGAATGGACCAGTCTCCGACCAGAAGAGTCACAGGCAGCGGCTTCTGACAGAGAGGGATGGCGTGGAGTTGTGAGGATGTCTTCATGTGTTCCCCAATGACCTTACCGGTTACGGGATGACCTGACCTGACCTGACTATTGAATTCGGCTAAGTTAAGAATTTATGTTATTCAATATGAGACGTAGAATATGGGTTTGAGGGTAGTTACAGAAACAATATCAACAGCATCTACTTGAATTTTCTGTTGAAGTCAAATATTAATATTATGATTATTTAGTTTAGACGTTCTTTGCTTCTGGTTGGTATTGTGCAATGATTGTTCTTGTAATAAATTCATTGTTTTGTTTGATGGTCAGGATAGTGTTTACTGTGTTTTTCTGTGTAGGTCGTATCGTGGTGTAGATACATGTTGTAACTCTTTAGATAAGTAAACTACTCAGCTAAACCTAGACCCTACCACAGTTACCTAGCTTGGCATTGAAGTCGCCCATTACTATTACTATGTCGTGTTTTGGGATCTAGTTTACGGCACTGGAAAGAAACCCTTAAAAATGGTCTATAGAAGTATCAAGGTCGCCATTAGTTGGCGTAACATTGTAGGATCGTAAATTTGGAATCTGGCTGATATTAGAAAATTGGTGTGAAATCTGGCTGATATTAGAAAATTGGTGTGGAATCTGGCTGATATTAGCCTTTTGCTAATTGATTTCTAACTGATGAGAGATCGTTCAGCTTTATATATACGAGGTGTGTTTAAAAAAGAATCCGACCTTATCTTATTTTTTTCCGTAGAAAAAAATGAAGCAGGTGTTGTCCTTAGGCAGGTATAGGGAACCGTTATGGGTGTTGTCCCTAGGTAGGTATAGCATGAGTGTTATCCCTAGGTAGGTATAGCATGGGTGTTGTCCCTAGGTAGGTATAGCATGGGTGTTGTCCCTAGGTAGGTATAGCATGGGTGTTGTCCCTAGGTAGGTATAGCATGAGTGTTATCCCTAGGTAGGTATAGCATGGGTGTTGTCCCTAGGTAGGTATAGCATGGGTGTTGTCCTTAGGCAGGTATAGCATGGGTGTTGTCCTTAGGCAGGTATAGGGAAACGTCATGCGCATGCGTTTGTTTTTTCACACGCGCAGATTGCGTAAGTCTCTGGCAGTCAGCCTTTCAGTGTTGAGAGTAGTGAGCACGCGTCGAGATTTCATTTACCACGAAATGACGGAAAGAATTAAGCAACGATGTTTCATCATATGTTGGCACAAGCTAGGTGAAACCCAAGCAGAACCCATTCGGAAATGTCCACATTCTTTTGGTGTCAATGCAGTCATCACAGTGGTTATATTCTAGTCGTCACAGTGGAGACATTCCAGTCGTCACAGTGGAGACATTCCAGTCGTCACAGTGGAGATATTCCAGTCGTCACAGTGGAGACATTCCAGTCGTCACAGCGGAGACATTCATCATCCCCGCGGTCGACAAAGCGAAGAAGGTGAGCAGCCTTGTCAATGTCATTTTGACCCTTTTCTTTTGCTCCCGTGGGCTTGAGCATCAAGAGTACGCACCACAAGGTCAAAACATTATCAAAGAGTACCACCTGGAGGTCATCTGTGGCCTTCGTGATGCTGTTCGTCGCCAACGACCGGACCTGTGGACAACGGGAACCTTGCAGCTACATCACGTCAACCCAACCACCGATTCATCTCATTCCGCTGGTCTTCCAGACTTCCTATTCTCCCGTCATGGCTTCGTGCGATTTTTGGCTGTTTCCCCAAGCTGGAAGGGACCGATTTGAGTCACGAGAAGACATTATGCAGAATGCGACGACCCAGGTGTACTCCATTCTTGAAATACGTACAACAATGGCGGGACAGCTGGGAGAAATGTGTGGAGTCCCAAGGAGAGCTGGGAGAAGTGTGTGGAGCCCCAAGGAAAGCTGGGAGAAGTGTGTGGAGTCCCAAGAACAGCTGGGAGAAGTGTGTGGAGTCCCAAGAACAGCTGGGAGAAGTGTGTGGAGTCCCAAGGACAGCTGGGAGAAGTGTGTGGAGTAACAAGGACAGCTGGGAGAAGAGTGTGGAGCCCCAAGGACAGCTGGGAGAAGTGTGTGGAGTCCCACGGACAGCTGGGAGAAGTGTGTGGAGTCCCAAGGACAGCTGGGAGAAGTGTGTGGAGCCCCAAGGACAGCTGGGAGAAGTGTGTGGAGTAACAAGGACAGCTGGGAGAAGAGTGTGGAGCCCCAAGAACAGCTGGGAGAAGTGTGTGGAGTCCCAAGGACAGCTGGGAGAAGTGTGTGGAGTAACAAGGACAGCTGGGAGAAGAGTGTGGAGCCCCAAGGACAGCTGGGAGAAGTGTGTGGAGTCCCAAGGACAGCTGGGAGAAGTGTGTGGAGTCCCAAGGACAGCTGGGAGAAGTGTGTGGAGTAACAAGGACAGCTGGGAGAAGTGTGTGGAGTAACAAGGACAGCTGGGAGAAGTGTGTGGAGCCCCAAGGACAGCTGGGAGAAGTGTGTGGAGCCCCAAGGACAGCTGGGAGAAGTGTGTGGAGCCCCAAGGACAGCTGGGAGAAGTGTGTGGAGTAACAAGGAGAGCTGGGAGAAGTGTGTGGAGTAACAAGGAGAGCTGGGAGAAGTGTGTGGAGTCCCAAGGAGAGCTGGGAGAAGTGTGTGGAGTCCCAAGGAGAGCTGGGAGAAGTGTGTGGAGCCCCAAGGACAGCTGGGAGAAGTGTGTGGAGTCCCAAGGACAGCTGGGAGAAGTGTGTGGAGTAACAAGGAGAGCTGGGAGAAGTGTGTGGAGTAACAAGGAGAGCTGGGAGAAGTGTGGGGAGTACAATGAAGAGCTGGGAGAAGTGTGTAGAGTACAATGAAGAGCTGGGAGAAGTGTGTAGAGTACAATGAAGAGCTGGGAGAAGTGTGTAGAGTACAATGAAGAGCTGGGAGAAGTGTGTAGAGTACAATGAAGAGCTGGGAGAAGTGTTTGGAGTCCCAATGAGAGCTGGGACTTTGAACTTGTATGTTATTGGTCTACAGGATATTATCCAAACCACTGCACACCAATTAAAAAGCAGGAATTTGTCTGAAATGCTCGAGATCTCTGATACATTCAAAACGAGGCTTAGACAGGCATGGCTCTGTTCAGTGTGACTAAACATGGGCTGCTTGTAAGCCGATCTGACAGCCCTATTCTCTTATACGTCATGACAGCTGTAATCTTCCGTTCACACGTCACCAACAAATATATCGGCCATTTTACCGATTCCGTACATAATATGGATTGGTTTCAATTTTAACTTGGACTAGATGGATCGTGATAGCAGGGATTCTAAAATGTCACGCAATTCTTTCAAATGGTTTTCTTACTCGCTGTTTTTATTTATCTAATGTCAGTTCGACTTATCTTTTTTGAAAATACTAGTCTCCGTTCATTACCAGATTTGGGTTAGTTTCAACACAGGTTCGATAATTAAAGCTTTTCCTATCAAATATAATCATTCCCGCGTTATTTTATTTGAATTTACGTACATTTAGTAGAATAGGCCAAGAGCATTCTTTCTGTGAAATACAGGGAATTCCACTCACTACCGACCTCTGCTTTTCCCTGGTCTCTTAAACCATTGAACGAAATGCATAAGAATGTGACATGGACATACCTTGGCGTGGTGAGCATGATGAATTCATTGAAGAATAGCCATATTTGGGTTAATACGATTCTACACATTCTGTATGAGATTCCCTATTTATGATGAGATTCCCTATTTATGATGAGAAAATTGGTGTGTGGTGCGGTCTGTTACGGCTTCCTATTATTAGCCCTCATCTTATTCCATACAACGGTCGGTACAGCGGTCTACAGGGACATCTTCCATTAGTTTGTTAACCAGTTGGACCACGTGGCTGTTTCCGTACTAGCTACTTTCAGCAGGATGGAGTCACATGCCACAAATGTCAACATGGTAGTTATTGCTTCCTTCTTTAAAGATAGTGTCATTTGGCCACCAAGGTCGCCTGATTTTACCTGCACCTGATTTCATCCTATGAGACATGCGGATTTGAAAAGCGTATTGCAACAAACCAATAAATCTCATGGAACTGGAAGATAATATTCGGGGGAAAATTGAGTTTGTAGCTGATGAGGTCTTGGTGAATCTCTCCCGTAAGAAAGGAAAGGCGTGTGCAGACCTGCGTAGATGCTAATAGCGACCACTTTCAACATTTGCTACGATATCATCACGCTCCATACACCAGGGTGTGTCCATGTCAAATTTTAAAGAATTTCTTTCATTGGTTTCCACGTTATCAGGAAAAAGCTGGGGCCGGTAGCGAGTGGGACATCCTGTAGAATAACTGAGTGGGACACACTGTACAATAACTGAGTGGGACACCCTGTACAATAACTGAGTGAGACATCTGTACAATAACTGAGTGGTACATCATGTACAATAACTGAGTGAGACACCCTGTACAATAACTGAGTGGGACATCATGTACAATAACTGAGTGGGACACCCTGTACAATAACTGAGTGAGACATCTGTACAATAACTGAGTGGTACATCATGTACAATAACTGAGTGGGACATCATGTACAATAACTGAGTGGGACATCATGTACAATAACTGAGCGGGACACCCTGTACAATAACTGAGTGAGACACCCTGTACAATAACTGAGCGGGACACCCTGTACAATAACTGAGTGAGACACCCTGTACAATAACTGAGTGGGACATCATGTACAATAACTGAGCGGGACACCCAGTACAATAACTGAGTGGGACATCATGTACAATAACTGAGCGGGACACCCAGTACAATAACTGAGTGGTACATCATGTACAATAACTGAGCGGGACACCCAGTACAATAACTGAGTGGGACATCATGTACAATAACTGAGTGGTACATCATGTATAATAACTGAGTGGGACACCCTGTACAATAACTGAGTGAGACACCCTGTACAATAACTAAGTGGGACACACTGTACAATAACTGAGTGGGACACCCTGTACAATAACTGAGCGGGACACCCAGTACAATAACTGAGTGGGACATCATGTACAATAACTGAGCGGGACACCCAGTACAATAACTGAGTGGTACATCATGTACAATAACTGAGCGGGACACCCAGTACAATAACTGAGTGGTACATCATGTACAATAACTGAGCGGGACACCCAGTACAATAACTGAGTGGGACATCATGTACAATAACTGAGTGGGACACCCTGTACAATAACTGAGTGGGACACCCTGTACAATAACTGAGTGGGACACCCTGTACAATAACTGAGTGGGACACCCTGTACAATAACTGAGTGGGACACCCTGTACAATAACTGAGTGGGACACCCTGTACAATAACTGAGTGGGACACCCTGTACAATAACTGAAAATATAAGATGGCTAAACAGAAGGGTAGAAGAGAATTAGAATAGCCAAAACTGTTTTCAACATCGTTCAGCAAATATTGGCATACAAAGAAATCACTCATAAATTACAAATGAAGTGATCAAGTATTCTGTATGCTCTTCGATAATGTATGTTGTAGAAACATGGACAATAAACAAGAAAATTGAATAGAGGTCTCCTAAATGTGGATATGCAGAAGATGGGACACGACTCATTGTTGGAACAGATAATAAATATGACGGTTTAGGGGAAAGTCAGAGGGGGGAAGAGAAATATTCAACGAAATCAGAATCAAGCAGGTCAAATATTTGGCCACATAAAGTAACATAGCTTCTAGCTGAAAACCATACTGGACATAGCAGTATATGGTCAAAAGGTGAGTCGGCGACAACGATATCGGTGGAAGGAGTCTATCAAGAGATGAACAGAAAAAAGACAGTCCAACACTAAAATAAAATCAGTTATATATTTGTGCAATGATCCCGATCGCTCATCAGAGGACGATATACTCTAATTCAATGCAATTCAATTCTTCGGAGCCGCGTAACGTAGTGGCTTCGCATCTGAGTGGTCCTGGATTCATTCCCCAGTTGAGGCGGTAATGTTTTTTCTGACCGAAATGGCTCCCGGGTTGACTCAGCCTTAAATGGGTACCGGTTCAGCCCGGGAAGTAAAAGCGGCGAGGGAGAGGAGATGGCTACCGCCCTCATATAGCCGAGCCTTTGAAATGTGAGATCGCTAACACCTTACACTCCTACGGCAGTAATGCTATGGGTTACTTTACTTTACTTTATAACGTATATATCAACGATTCGATTCAGAAGAATCGAACTCCGAATGTGAAATTAATTCTGCTAATTATTCAGAATGAAGTGTTATACGACATACCACCTAATCAATTATATTGTCCTTAGTAAACTGAAAGATACGATCAATTAATTGATTTTAACGTTATTTCTTTTAAAAATAATTACATTAATTAATTATTTTTTGGATGGGGGAGGGGGGCAGTTGTGGGGAGTGGTGATGTTGGGAGGCGGGAGTTGGGTTAGTGGGAATTGCATTGCATTATGTATATTAGGATGACAGTACTGACAGATTGTAATCGTTGTCTTCGTAGTGCTAGAATGTAGAAATGCGTC
This sequence comes from Ariolimax columbianus, assembly GCA_036924085.1. Classification (NCBI taxonomy): domain Eukaryota; kingdom Metazoa; phylum Mollusca; class Gastropoda; order Stylommatophora; family Arionidae; genus Ariolimax; species Ariolimax columbianus. Next base: position 71,717,903 of record JAVGWX010000005.1, on the reverse strand, counting down.
CTACAATCGATGGCGTCTTAGAATCGACGACCGAAAGAAATGTGTCATGAAGGTTGAAATGATAGAAATAAATTACACGAAATAAGGGATTGAAAACATAAGAGGATGTGAGATCAAGGGGTTAAAGTCTTACAGCGGCTGAGCTGCTGTCGCTCCTTAAAGATAAAGATGGTGTCATAAAGAAATGATACCTGTATGCTTAGTCGTAGTATTGTATGACTGTCTGCTGCAGGAGTGTGTTACTGAACTTAGTAAAACAATGTTGAGGATTATGGATAGAAAGTTGTGGACAGATTACGCTAGTTAGTTGGTGTTGTATTCCCCTATTGTTTTGTTTGCGGTTACATAATGTGAGTGTGATAACAGGACAATAAAGGTGATATCAGGTGGTGTCATTACCTTCATGAGCATGTCGTTAAGAGACACGTCAGAAAACGAGAGAGAGAGAGAGAGAGAGAGAGAGAGAGAGAGAGAGAGAGAGAGAGAGAGAGAGAGAGAGAGAGAGAACGTATAGACTAGAGATGTGGATTTTAGAGTTGAGTTTATAGAAATGGATGGTAGAGTATTTAGAGAAATGGATAGTACAGTTTAGAGAAATAGTAAGTATAGTTTAGAGAAATAGTAGAGTTTAGATAAATTGATAGTACAGTTTGGAGAAAGAGAGAGATAGAGTATAGTTTAGAGAATTACAGTAAGTTAAATTCAGAGAAATAAAGGAGAGTAAATAGAAAGAGAGAAAGAAAGTTAATTTCGGAGAAAAAAAGAGGGAGTGTAGTTTTGAAATAGAAGAAAGTAGAGCTTAGAGAGAAAAAAGTAGGATTTTGAGAAAGGAAAATAGTCGAGTTTAGATTAAGGGATCGTGTAGAGTTTTTAGAAAGGAAGAGAGTAGATTAGAGGAATAGAAAGTAGAGTTCCTAGAGTGAGAAGGAGATTAAGACAAAGAGTGATATTAGAGTTTATAGAAAAGGAAATTGTACAGTTTTAGAGAAAGGGGCTGAGTAGTCTAGATAAAGGAATAGAGTAAATTCTAGAGGCAGATGTTGTTGTTGTTGTGGTGGTGAATGTATACAATGAGTAAGTTTACTCTTTTGTGCGCCTGAAAGGGCGTTTAGTGGCAGGCTGTAGTAGCTTTTATCACATCCCGAGCGTGCTGGTGAATGAGGACCGGGCTCCTCCAAGGGCCTGGCTATGCTTGGCTTCGTCTGTGTGTCGCTCACTACTACAGGGATACTGTCATTCCCCCATCTCGTTAGCCAGGCTGCCAAAACAGACCGATTCCTTGGTGGACTACTAGAAAGTCGAGGTAGCGGTCTTGGCCAGTATATTTTGCCTGATCCTGACCAACATGTCTGATCAGCATGTTTCACCTGACCAGACGTTAGTCTCCTTCTGCCAGAGGAAGATGCAGTTTTCAGAGAGAAAGAGAGAAAGAGAAAGAGAGAGAGAGAGAGAGAGAGAGAGAGAGAGAGGTGATGAGGGAGAGAGAGAGAGAGAATATGTTAGATGAACATTCTGAAAACAGACAAATCAGCCAAAGTAACATTAACGCAGAGGACAGAATAAGGCCAGCTATCAAACGTTCATATGGCTTTACTCATTCAATTTTGTCTGGTTGCGCACTAATGGTCTGTCTGAAGTCACGTTCTAACTACGTGATGTACACAACACTGAAACATTACTCGGAACCGCTCATACCATTCCTATACGTCATCGCTTCTTGCTCGTCATTGGTGTATACTGGGTAGTTCAATCTTGCTCGTTTCATTTAAAATTAACCAAATTTAATTTGAATATTCGAGAGCCACAGTCAATAACTAGGGCGACTGTTCAATTGATAGTAATCGAATGATTGACAATTGCCGTACACAGACTAAAGGAGATGAAAAATGTTCCCCAGCACAAACAAGTAAACGAAGATCCAACTGATCAAGCGTATATTCTCTGTGCAACATTTGGATGCGAGGCATGGGATTTCAAACAAAGGATTTGCAACAAATATATGTTTCCAAATGAAGTCCGTTTGGCGGCTGCTGAAAATATCATGGGCAGAGAAGAGGATAGAAAGACAAAATCTGTAATTACTGTGTCATTTTAAAACAATTTACATAATTAACATCACAAGGAAAACATAAAGATACTTCGGTAATATGAAGAGAGGCGGAGTCTGGTGAGGCTGATAGTGGGAGACAGGGTGCTTGAGAAGAGGGCGACACTGGTCTAGTGAGGCTGGTAGTGGGAGACAAAGTGCTTGAGAAGAGGGTGACACTGGTCTGGTGAGGCTGATAGTGGGAGACAGGGTGCCTGAGAAGAGGGCGACACTGGTCTGGTGAGGCTGATAGTGGGAGACAGGGTACTTGAGAAGAAGGCGACACTGGTCTAGTGAGGTTGATAGTGGGAGACAGGGTGCTTGAGAAGAGGGTGACACTGGTCTGGTGAGGCTGGTAGTGGGAGACACAGTGCTTGAGAAGAGGGTGACACTGGTCTGGTGAGGCTGATAGTGGGAGACAGGGTACTTGAGAAGAGGGCGACACTGGTCTAGTGAGGTTGATAGTGGGAGACAGGGTGCTTGAGAAGAGGGTGACACTGGTCTGGTGAGGCTGGTAGTGGGAGACACAGTGCTTGAGAAGAGGGTGACACTGGTCTGGTGAGGCTGATAGTGGGAGACAGGGTACTTGAGAAGAGGGCGACACTGGTCTAGTGAGGTTGATAGTGGGAGACAGGGTGCTTGAGAAGAGGGTGACACTGGTCTGGTGAGGCTGGTAGTGGGAGACACAGTGCTTGAGAAGAGGGTGACACTGGTCTGGTGAGGCTGATAGTGGGAGACAGGGTACTTGAGAAGAGGGCGACACTGGTCTAGTGAGGTTGATAGTGGGAGACAGGGTGCTTGAGAAGAGGGCGACACTGGTCTAGTGAGGCTGATAGTGGGAGACAGGGTGCTTGAGAAGAGGGCGACACTGGTCTAGTGAGGCTGATAGTGGCAGACACAGTGCTTGAGAAGAGGGCGACACTGGTCTGGTGAGGCTGATAGTGGGAGACACAGTGCTTGAGAAGAGGGTGACACTGGTCTGGTGAGGCTGGTAGTGGGAGACAGGGTGCTTGAAAAGAGGGTGACACTGGTCTGGTGAGGCTGATAGTGGGAGACAGGGTGCTTGAGAAGAGGGCGACACTGGTCTAGTGAGGCTGATAGTGGGAGACAGGGTGCTTGAGAAGAGGGCGACACTGGTCTAGTGAGGCTGATAGTGGCAGACACAGTGCTTGAGAAGAGGGCGACACTGGTCTGGTGAGGCTGATAGTGGGAGACAGGGTGCTTGAGAAGAGGGCGACACTGGTCTAGTGAGGCTGATAGTGGCAGACACAGTGCTTGAGAAGAGGGCGACACTGGTCTGGTGAGGCTGATAGTGGGAGACACAGTGCTTGAGAAGAGGGTGACACTGGTCTGGTGAGGCTGATAGTGGCAGACACAGTGCTTGAGAAGAGGGCGACACTGGTCTGGTGAGGCTGATAGTGGGAGACACAGTGCTTGAGAAGAGGGTGACACTGGTCTGGTGAGGCTGGTAGTGGGAGACAGGGTGCTTGAAAAGAGGGTGACACTGGTCTGGTGAGGCTGATAGTGGGAGACAGGGTGCTTTAGAAGAGGGCGACACTGGTCTGGTGAGGCTGGTAGTGGGAGACAGGGTGCTTGAAAAGAGGGTGACACTGGTCTGGTGAGGCTGATAGTGGGAGACAGGGTGCTTGAGAAGAGGGCGACACTGGTCTGGTGAGGCTGATAGTGGTTGAGGGGGGGGGGGCACGGTGCTTTAGAAGAGGGTGACACTGGTATGATGAGGCTGATAGTGGCAGCCACTGTACTCGAGAACAGAGTGAGACAGAAGATGGTAGCGAGACACTGTTCTCGGGAGGAGGGCGACACAGAAGAAGATGGTAGCGAGACAGTTTGAGGATGTCCTTGCATGAACCTGCATTGTCTACAATACAGACGTAACGGAGACTACGTTCTGCAAAGAATGTGTCACATTACGATAATGCATTGAAGATGTTTTTTATTAGCATTATGCTTCTTAGTTACGGTTGACCATGTCTACATTCAACATTTAAGAGTACCTTAACATATGGCTATCAAATACTGGAGCTTGACTCCATTAAAACGCGGTTCACGAGTGGTATTTGCTCTGGGGTGCACCAATCCCTCCCCTCTACATAGTTGTAATGCATTCTTGTCTCGCTCTTTGCTGTTTGGTGTTCGCATTCAAGTATCGCCATGGTTGACAAAGAGATGCAGACTGAGGGTCGTTGGAGTCCGTGTATTTGAGGGTAGGTAAGTCCCATGAATTGTAGAATTGTTGGAGCACATGCATTTGGAGGTCGATGGATCAAGAGCATTTGGAGGTTCAAGGATCAAGAGCATTTGGTATCGTTGAATCTAATTAATTTGGGGTTGTTGTTTGTGAATGCCCACAATGAGTAGGTTACTCTTTTGTGCGCCCTGCAAAGGACGTTAAATTACGAGTTGCAGTAGCTTTCCTTACATCCAGAGCGTGCCGATGAAAGTGGACCAAGGTCCTCCATGCGGTTGTGCTATGCTTGGTTTCCTCTGCGTGTTACTCACTACTATGGGGATCAAGTCGATCCCTCACTTCGTTAGTCAGGCTGCAATGAAAACAGTCCGTTTCCAGATAGGGCTACTAGGAAGCCGAGGTGAGGGTCTTGGATAGTTTGTTTTGCCTGACCCTGACTAACAATGTCTGATCATAATATTTTGCCTGACCCTAAGAATGTCTGATCATAATATTTTGCCTGACCCTAAGAATGTCTGATCATAATATTTTGCCTGACTCTGACTAACAATGTCTGATCATAATATTTTACCTGACCCTGACTAACAATGTCTGATCATAATATTTTGCCTGACCCTGACTAACAATGTCTGATCATAATATTTTGCCTGACCCTGACTAACAATGTCTGATCATAATATTTAGCCTGACCAGATGTTAGTCTTCCTCCCAAATTAATTTGGCCTAGTTTGGTCTATTTAATTTGGGATCTTTGAAGCCCCTGAATTTGGAGTAGCTGGTGCCCATTAATTTCAAAAATATGGATTCAATTAACTTGAGATAGACGGAACCCTTTAATGTTTTGTAAATGGTTCCCACTAATTTGAGGAAGATTGATCCCATTAATTTGAGACAGCTGGTTCCTATTCAATCTATGATCGCAGACCCCAGACCAAGGAACACTGCAGCGCGCATTACAAGCAGACGTGACTATTGGTGAAGTACCGGAAATTGGTCCGTCAGCTCTGGGATATTTGCAGTCTTGTGACATTTCGACAGCATCACCGACCCTTCCTCTATCGCCAATTACACTTGGTCTCTTAAGTCAATATTCTGCTCCTTTTGTTTTCCATCTCCCGGGCTTGTGTTAGCAAAGCGCCTTATTGTACGTCTGGCTTCTGTTTGACGAGAATTCTGGGAAATGTAAAGTCGGCTGGTCATCACAAATATCATCAGAGCAAATAGACTCGAATAACTAGGCCATGATGAGAGATGTATGAATGGGTGGTTTCCGTGAGTGATGTATGAATGAGTGGTTTCCGTGAGTGATGTATGAATGAGTGGTTTCCGTGAGTGATGTATGAATGAGTGGTTTCCGTGAGTGATGTATGAATGAGTGGTTTCCGTGAGTGATGTATGAATGAGTGGTTTCCGTGAGTGATGTATGAATGAGTGGTTTCCGGGAGTGATGTATGAATGAGTGGTTTCCGTGAGTGATGTATGAATGAGTGGTTTCCGTGAGTGATGTATGAATGGGTGGTTTCCGTGAGTGATGTAGGAATGAGTGGTTTCCGTGAGTGATGTATGAATGGGTGGTTTCCGTGAATGATGTATGAATGAGTGGTTTCCGTGAGTGGTGTAGGAATGAGTGGTTTCCGTGAGTGATGTATGAATGGGTGGTTTCCGTTAGTGATGTATGAATGAGTGGTCTATGTGAGTGATGCATCAATGAGTGGTTTTCGTGAGTGATGTATGAATAAGTACTTACCTAAAGAAAAACCACATTTGCCAATATTTGAGTAAATTACCCATAGTTGGAAATCGCTGCTCTATAATGTGAGAAAAGTTTCCGAGAGGACGTTGTTTGTGTCTGAAAAACAATAATAGGATGACTGCCACACCGAGAACATGTCGTAGAGATGACTAAGAGAACATTGCAACCTTGTTTTAGTATTACAAGTTTCTGTGAAGGGTATGTGTGTGATATCCGAGAATAGGGTCAATGGCACACTGATAGAAAATACGGTAAGAGAGAAACAGCAGTACATAAAGTCTAACCATGCCATGCTAGAACGAGGGGCGAGTGGAGTGGGGCGCATGATAAGGAGTGTGTACAGACATAGAGCTACAAGAATCATCCTTCCCATTTGAAGCGAGAGACTCAACACTTTTAGATATGCAATTAATGTTATTTGATTTATTACAATATAGGAATAACTATCTCGAGTGGTGCCGGGTCCGAAAGGGGAATATAAAATAATAACCCTGCAACCAGTCAGAGCATACCGGCAAAGGAGAAAGGATTGAAGAGGGAGGGCTAACCTGGTATCCAAAAATGCCACGCTCAAGTTGGCCGATGGGTGCAAATATCGCAGTCATTCTGTAAGTTACGACACAACACATACCGTTCTCCGAACTACTCTGGTAGCGGGAGTTCGAGAACGAACGAACGATGAAGAAGAGGAATCAGAAAAAGAAGATTGACTGATTGACATTAGCCCGAATCTACCAAAGTCCGAAACGGAAACACATAATAAAAACACTGTAACCTGCCGAGCATGTCTAAAGAAGCGACTAGTGAGGGTTGTACGTGAAGTTGGCTACCCCACCATGCTAAAACTTTAAGCCACATAAAAATCAATGGATATAGACAGATCAAAGCTTCTGAACATGTCATGTAATTGTTCAAGCCCTATGCTCCACAGGAAACTGAACGGGTTTTGACTTGATTGATGACTATTTATACAAGGGATATTCAGATGGTAACAGCTGTTTGCTTATGATCATTGCACACCACCGGAAGTATTGCTTGCTCATGCGTAATTGATTCCTCGATCCATTGGCAACACACAGGTGACCTTTTGTTATATTTGTTTGATGCTTGAACTTGTTAACGGGTGTTCAAAATGTTTAGGGCAATCGAAGGGCCGGCTGACTGTGAAACGAAGGGCCCACTGACTGTGAATCGAAGGGTCCACTGACTGTAAATCGAAGGGTCCACTGACTGTGAATCGACGGGCCTGCTGACTGTGAAATACGGTCTGTAATTGGTTTGTTTTTTTTCAGTGCGAAAAAAATTCGACCAATTGAAATTGTTCCCCCGAATTGTAATGTTGATGGTGACAATGTAATGAGTGATATGATGGTTTTGTATTGGGTAAGAACGTTCAATGAGTGATATCATGGTTTTGTATTGGGTAAGAACGTTCAATGAGTGATATCGTGGTTTTGTATTGGGTAAGAACGTTCAATGAGTGATATCATGGTTTTGTATTGGGTAAGAACGTTCAATGAGTGATATCATGGTTTTGTATTGGGTAAGAACGTTCAATGAGTGATATCATGGTTTTGTATTGGGTAAGAACGTTCAATGAGTGATATGGTGGTTTTGTATTGGGCAAGAACGTTCAATGAGTGATATGGTGGTTTTGTATTGGGTAATAACGTTCAATGAGTGATATGGTGGTTTTGTATTGGGTAAGAACGTTCAATGAGTGATATCATGGTTTTGTATTGGGTAAGAACGTTCAATGAGTGATATCATGGTTTTGTATTGGGTAAGAACGTTCAATGAGTGATATCATGGTTTTGTATTGGGTAAGAACGTTAATTGAGTGATATCATGGTTTTGTATTGGGTAAGAACGTTCAATGAGTGATATGGTGGTTTTGTATTGGTTAAGAACGTTCAATGAGTGATATGGTGGTTTTGTAGTGGGTAAGAACGTTCAATGAGTGATATCGTGGTTTTGTATTGGGTAAGAACGTTCTTCATCGTACGCTGTCAGGCGGTAAGAACGTTCAATGAGTGATATCATGGTTTTGTATTGGGTAAGAACGTTCAATGAGTGATATCATGGTTTTGTATTAGGTAAGAACGTTCAATGAGTGATATCATGGTTTTGTATTGGGTAAGAACGTTCAATGAGTGATATCATGGTTTTGTATTGGGTAAGAACGTTCAATGAGTGATATGGTGGTTTTGTATTGGTTAAGAACGTTCAATGAGTGATATGGTGGTTTTGTAGTGGGTAAGAACGTTCAATGAGTGATATGGTGGTTTTGTATTGGGTAAGAACGTTCTTCATCGTACGCTGTCAGGCGGTAAGAACGTTCAATGAGTGATATCATGGTTTTGTATTGGGTAAGAACGTTCAATGAGTGATATCATGGTTTTGTATTAGGTAAGAACGTTCAATGAGTGATATCATGGTTTTGTATTGGGTAAGAACGTTCAATGAGTGATATCATGGTTTTGTATTGGGTAAGAACGTTCAATGAGTGATATCATGGTTTTGTATTGGGTAAGAACGTTCAATGAGTGATATGGTGGTTTTGTATTGGGTAAGAACGTTCAATGAGTGATATGGTGGTTTTGTATTGGGTAATAACGTTCAATGAGTGATATGGTGGTTTTGTATTGGGTAAGAACGTTCAATGAGTGATATCATGGTTTTGTATTGGGAAAGAACGCTCAATGACGGACGCAAGATTGGGCATGATGAGGCGTCGACTGGACGACAGTCTTTGGTGACTGATGACTTGGTGCGAAGTGTTGACGGATAGGTTCTAAAGACATGCCTTTCACAATGTCCTCTCTCTCTCTCTCTCTCTCTCTCTCTCTCTCTCTCTCTCTCTCCATGCAGTTTCCAGACATTTCAAGGAGTCTATGACATTCTGAGAAATCATTTGAGTTTTCAGAAAGTGTGAATACGCTGGGTACCAGAAATGCTCACAGAGGAGCAACAAAACACCGTGTGTTCTTTCGATTTTCTTACAAGCTAACACGAGGGAGGAGACAGAATGATGAGCCATATTTTGACAGAAGAGGACATAAGGTTATCTTAGCTTAACTTAACTTCTTTATACTGGTTTAGAAGACTCTGCAGAGTTTGTATACAACCAGTTTAATTTACTTTATTTGATCTAAAAGCTGTGCGCATCCAATATATTCTTGAGTGCATTAATTTACCATGTCTACAATTTCTTGAAGCAATGCATTCCAAGCATTCATCACTATCTGACTAACAAATATATTTCCGCGTTTCTAATCTGGGCCTTTCTTTAATTAATGTGTAGCTGTGCCCACTTGTTCTTGTAGATGGCTGTACTTTGTAAAACGGGCTATAATCTAATTGATCTTTTCCCTTAATTTCTGTCCTTCTACACACCTTAATCAAAATGAAAGTCTTTGCAGAGAAAACGATTGACCGGATAATTTTTAAAACATTCAGACAGACATTTTCAACAACGAAGATTTTGTGCATCGTGTTCTGGGACAGACAAAGTGTTCTCCTGGTAGAATGGATGGCCCAAGACTGAACAATCAACTCTGCTGCTCACTGTAAAACGTTTAAGAGGTTGCGAGGCGCAATTGAGAGCAAAAGTCACAGAACGCTGAGAGCTGGCATTCTTTTGCTTTACTGCAACGCTCGACCACACTCTTGGACGCACACTCAAACCCAAATTACCTCAGTTGGATGGGTGCAAATGGGCCACTTCCCTTACAGACTTGACTTGGCACGTAGTATCTTTTACCTGTTCTTGTACTTGCCTTGGCTTGGCTTCGTTCGTTCTCAATCTCCCGCTACCAAACCTTTAAAGGGCTTAAGTAGCAGAATGTAGTCCAGAGAACGGAATGTGTTGTGTCGTAGTTTACAGCTTGACTGCGATAATTGCAACTTTCGGTCCAACACATCCGATGTCAGCAAGCATTTTTTTAGTACCAGTTAGCATTCCCTCTTCGATCCGTTTTCCTTAGCCAGTCTGCCCTGCTGCAGCCTGTTATCCAGGATCACCACGTGGAGGTGTAGAAGGGTCTTGGCAGCTCTGGTTCGCTGGCCCTGACGCTAGCAGTCAGCTATGGGTCGCTGATCCAGCCTCTTGATCCCATCCTTGTACTTGACAAGGCTCCTTGCTGGACATCGTTTTTCCTATCAGGGTGATCTGAAAGATTATGTGCGGATTGGCTAATATCGCAGAAGACCCCTTTCTATAGGAAGGGGTATACAAAAAAACTCGTTCCCCGCTACTATAAGGGCCTCAATAGTGGTGGAGAAGTAGAAAGTAAAATAAAAGGTGAACAATGTGATAAAAATAATACCACTTACAGAACTTTTAAAAGATCAAAACACCTTACTTTCTGCCCATTAATCATATATATATGAGTTATATATACGAATATATATATATATATATATATATATATATATATATATATATATATATATATATATATATATATATATATATATATATATATATATATATAATAAGAGCTAAATGATAAGCTTTGCCTTCAGCGCCATAAACATGACAACAGTTCTGAGAGCCACGTGACTCCTATGAAATAAATATAATCTCTATAATAATCTCTAATGAAGTCACTTATAGAGGCATGTAGTGGCATCCGCCTGGAAGGGGATGCATGTGTACAGCAGACAGTAAAATGGCGACCTTCATGGAAATACGGTTGAAGTAACGTGCTGTGATTGAATTCCTGACCGGGATCAAGATGCTGAGCAGAACATGAGCTGCAGTGGTCAGCGAACCATAGATGACTGCTAGCGTCAGGGCCAGCGAACCATAGCTGCCAAGATCCTTCTACACCTCCACGCGGTGATCCTGGATAACAGGCTGCAGCAGGGCAGACTGGCTAAGGAGAAGGGATCGAAGAGGGAAGGCTAACCCGCTACTCAAAAAATGCTTGCTGAAGTCGAATGTGTTGGAACGAAAGGTGCAAATATCGCAGCCAAGCTGTAAACTACGACACAACGCATTCCGTTCTCTGGACTACATTCTGCTACTTAAGCCCTTTTAGGGTTTTGTAGTAGGAGATTGAGAACGAAAGAAGAAGAAGAAGAAGAATCCCTGACCTCGGAAGGGTGTGTGCCCATTGACGTACATCGAAGAATGACTGCGGTATATGGTGACGCATGTGTGTCAGTACTGGTAAGAGGTGGGCACATTCACGCGACCAACATTCACGCAACGAGACGAACCTGCATGACAAGGCTCACATCGGACGACCGATCACATTTGTGGATGCACAGCACCAAGTTCGCCGTGTCAAACCGAAAGATATCGCCGCCGTGCTCATCATCTCGATTGAGCGATTCTATCTCATTAGCCATGCCTTGCTTGAGTATAGGAAAGTGTGTGTGAGATAGGTGCCTAGCATGCTGAGACCTGATAGGAAACAGCGCCGACAGCAGGAGTGTCAGGAACTTCTGACGCGATATGAACAGGAAGGTGATGCCTTTTCCCGCCGAATTGTCACTGCCGACGAGTAATGGGCACATCATTGCCCAGAAAACAAGCGCCAGTCTATGCATTACAGAGATAAGAACTCACCAACCCCAAAAGATTAAAATCGTTTGGTCTTGAAACAGGTCTGGTGAATGATACAACAGGTCTAGTGAATGATACAACAGGTCTGGTGAATGATACAATAGGTCTGGTAAACACTCATGAATTTTTACGTGGAGGAAATATCATATTTATAATTGAAATTCAGTTCAGGTAAAGTGCCATCAGTTCAAGTAAGGTGCCATCAGTTCAGATAAAGTGCCATCAGTTCAGGCAAGGTGCCATCAGTTCAGGTAAAGTGCAATCACTTCAGGCAAGGTGCCATCAGCTAAGGTAAAGTGCCATCAGTTCAGGTAAAGTGCCATAAGTTCAGGTAAAGTGCCATCAGCTCAGGTAAAGTACCATCAGTTCAGGTAAAGTGCCATCAGTTCAGGTAAAGTGCCATCAGTTGAGGTAAAGTGCCATCAGTTGAGGTAAAGTGCCATCAGTTGAGGTAAAGTGCCATCAGTTGAGGTAAAGTGCCATCAGTTCTGGTAAAGTGCCATCAGTTCTGGTAAAGTGCCATCAGTTCAGGTAAAGTGCCATCAGTTGAGGTAAAGTGCCATCAGTTCAGGTAAAGTGCCATCAGTTCTGGTAAAGTGCCATGAGCTCATCAGTGCAATCAGTAGTGATTAGAGAAATAAGGCGAACAAAAAAAACAAAAGGCAAAAAATACCGGTGTCTACCTCTGGCACTCCCTCTCTCCTTCCACCATTGTTTTCAGCAACGTGTTATGTCTTTTGGTGTGACGAATAATACTTTGACTGTCTTGACTATGATTGTGTTCAACAATTCTCTTTGCATCCCTACTGTTTCCAAGGATTTCGTATTTGTTTTCTTTTTTTTTTTCATTGAGATGTACCACTTCTTCTATGAATCTACATCTCAAACGGCAATATGCTCTTCTTCAACTGATTGATTGTTCTTTGTCCAATGTGTAATACCATAAAGTACAGACGAGTGTACATAACGCATGAAAGCGCTCATTTTCAATTTGTGAGTTACTCCTTTGTATGTCGATCTATGACACATGTCGCGGAAAATAGATTTGGCAATCCCTATTCTCGTATTGATTTCCGTTTCTCATCTTCCATCATCTGTTATTATACAAGTGTGTTCCAAGACAGAAGAAGCTCTTTACCTACTCCAGTTTTTTTGTCATTTGAAATTGCTGGCCTGATATTTTCGGACGGCTATACCCCTAGTGTACATTACTCTGAAACAGGGGCCTAACTAGCAAGACTAATTGTATTTACATCTGACAATCTGACACGACACCGGAAAGCTCTGTGTCACTGGCAGCCATGTGGATTGTAAGTTGAGGCTTTACGGTGTTGGGTAAGAAACAACACGCTCAGTATAAATTGGACTTGACGAAAACAAAATATAATTAAGGAAAACATTGTCTGGGCATTCGCCATTAGTCTTTGGAGACATCAAGAACAATCTGTCTGGCGGAATACGTAATGGATATCAATAAATCGTCTCGATGGATTGGGTAAATGTATGTTAATACAATGCTGATTTTGTTGTTGTTGCCGCTTTCATTCCAAATTTCCCATCGCAAGCAGATGGCGACTACATCAGACATGTGATGTGTCTCGAGACTTGTGGTATGTCTCAGGCTGTGAGTTGTTCTGTGTAGTACTTGGCTTTAGTGAAGATATGTTGCGTTCAGGGTTACCAGACAATTCTTAGATAATACCGCCTAATAACATCTCGAAAATCGTCCAAAAGTAGCCTAATAATAAATGACTTGAATTGAATTAAACTTTAAATAGAAGATACCTACCAGGCACAGAAACACACAGTAGCGGTTTGGGTGGACCTGGAAAAGGCCTTTGACAAAGTCTGGAAAGACGGACTTAGAGTCAAGCTAAGGAGAAGTGAAGTTTGTGGGAGAATGTACAAATGGATCAACCACTACCTCAAACAAAAAACGGCCAGAGTCCAAGTACAAGGGCAGATGAGCAAAAAGGTGACACTCGAGCAGGGAGTACTCCAAGGGGGAGTACTGTCACCCACACTGTTTCTGGTGTATATAAACGACATTACAGAGAATATACCAAGAAGAGTCCATAGCTCAATGTTTGCAGACGATCTGGCTATGTGGACCTCTGAAATGAATACCACCATAGCAAGAAATCGGATGCAGCAGGCCCTAACATCGCTGGAAGAGTGGGCGAACTATGGCTGGTCAAAATAAACGAGGAGAAAACCACATGTACAATATTCTCGGTTTCAATCAAACCCCAAAACACCAAATTAAGTCTAAATGGCAAATTCCTGCAGCCAAACGACAACACAAACTATCTGGGAGTCACATTTGATCGGCGCATGACATGGAAATGTCAAATCGAGAGAAACCGAATGAGAGCCAAATAAGGAATGGCAATCATGAGGAAACTTGCTGGCACAAGCTGGGGAGCAGACGAAAATATACTAAAGAAACTGTACACTGGAAGAGTGAGACCAGTTCTCGAGTATGGCATTGCGGCATGGACAACAGCAGCAAAGGCGAACTTCGATAAAGTTAGCAAACTTCAAAACCAAGCCATGAGAGTTATAACAGGAGGCATGAAGTCAACGCCAATTGTAGAACTTGAAAAGATTACAAAACTGCAATCCATGACCGATAGAAGAGACTGCAGAGCCCAGCTGCAGTCAGAGAAACTCCGAAGACTGACTGACCACCCAATGCACCAGAGACTAAACAATTTGGGAAATGGGAAACTAAAGCGGAGAAACTTTGCAGAAATAGCCAAAGCAAAGATGCACGAAGACCCCATAAACGCGCTAACAACACCAAAGCCCATCACTACTGTACGAAAACCTACCTGGAGGCAGCATATATTTCCATAGGTGGTAGAAAATATACCAGGTATTGGAAACAAAAACTGCCAGATTGAAAAAGAAAGGAGCGATACTACCCTAAGCTTTATATCGAAAAACTACCCAAGCATGGACTGGACCCATGCATACACCGACGGTTCTGTAACAGACACTACACAGAACGGAGGGGCAGGAGCATTCCTGAACCTACCAAATGGCAGACAAATAACACTGTCATTCGCTACTGGTAAGTACACAAGCAATTTCAGAGCGGAGGCAGAGGCACTGAGGGCGGCAGTGGAAGAAATGCAGACACATAAAGAAAATTAAAGCCATATAGTCCTGCTTACAGATGTTCTGGCCGTAGTCACAGCGCTAAAAAGCCAGAAAAACACTGAGCTTAATGACTTAAGAGCAGCACTCTGTCAACTATGCCAGCAGTCCGCACCACAAAGGGTAGTGGTACAGTGGGTCCCATCACACTGCAATATCCAAGGCAACGAGGAGGCAGACAGACTGGCAAAAGAAGGTGCAAGACTACCACAAACGGATACTAGTATGACGTACGAAGAGTCAAAACGGCTTATTAAAGCCAGATACATGACCAAATGGGAAACTGAACATACCGGCTACACCAAAAACGATGCCTATTACCAGTTGAAAAGAAGAGAGCAGGTCGTTGTCTTCAGACTTCGCACTGGCCACAATAGACTGAGGTACCACCTATTCAACAAATTGAAGATATGTGGTACCGACGAATGCCCGTGTGGTACCGAGAAAATGACCGCTGAGCATCTGCTGCAGAACTGCTCGACAGACGAGGATCAGAGAGAGCAGATGTGGCCATCACCAGTGTAACCACAAGACAAGCTCTATGGCAGTGGCGAGAGCCGCTTTTTTCGAAAAAATAATGGTTACTGTCTGACTGCGTACGAAGAAGAAGAAGAAGAAGATGACAAACGATATAAAGAAATAAATGTCAGTAACAATGTTATAAAATGGAAAATAACTGCTATAGACTATGACACATCAACATGCAATGAATGAGTGTAACCATCATCGTCGTACGTCTCTGCCACGTATAAAACTAGAAATCGAACTCTTTATGGACATTTTCTGTTTCACCATGTTTATACATGTTGGATGTAAACAGGGTCAGCATTGTGCTGGTTGGTTGAACATTTTTACAAAATATGTTTTTACTAGCCATATATCCAAGAATATGCAGGAGATTTTCAAACAGACTTTGATGCATCTTGTTCTTGGGTTTGGTTTTAATGAGATGTATTAGTGAAAATGATTTCTCGACAGATGCATTACTAAATGGCTAGGCCAAAAGAGACAAAGCATAATGCCCTAGTTCATGGTAGTCGCGTTTGTCTAATGCATCTGTTGGTTAACATTGTCCACCAAAAGTCGTCCAACATCAGCCTCATCAGTATTTGGCCAAGAAATTAAGCTGAGCCGATTCTACTGTTGTTCAGGTTGCCCAAGATTTCTGTTTCTCGAAGAGTTTTTTAGTTCTGACAGGACTTTCTCTGTCTAACTCTAAGAGTTTGTTAACTCTGACAGTTTGTTCTATCTAACTCTAAGAGTTTGTTAACTCTGACAGCTTGCTCTATTTAACTCGAAAGGTTGTTTAACTCTGACAGGACTTGCTCTTTCTAACTCGACAAGTTTGTTAGCAGAATGGGTTGCAAGAAAACAAGGTACAATTTATTTTCAACTGCAGTGTACATATTGTACAAACGCTCAGCAGTGTAATTCCATTCCACGTTTTGAGCCACTTGAAAATGAAGTTTTCATGCAGACGTATTTGTAACACCGTGAATACACAGTATGTCTGTGCTAGGTAGCCCAAAAGTTAACGGGCAAAAACTAAAACAGCTAATAATACCGCAACTAGCAACCTACCTAACTTTCTAGCAACTCTCTAACAAAATTGCCAAATGTGGCAAGAAAACCGCGGAATTGGCAAACCTGGTTGCGCTGGTAGTCAACCTCACTCTCTCGTCCTGAACCCAGCGACGAGACGTAGTCAAGATCGCTGAAGATATGATTGGATACAGTTGATAGCATTGGCCGTCTAATGTCTCACCACGCACGGTGCTGAGAGTCGCATTCATATCCTCCGAGCGACCTAGTGGTATCATTCTTATAATTGAGAGCGTTTTTTGTGTGGTTTATTTAAAGGTTTGCTTTTTATGGATTCTATTGGTGAAGGAACGCCTCTTTCAACCCCAGACCGAAGTCTTTTAGGTTATATAAAGACCTTTTGGCCAGTGCAAGGATGCGTGTGTATATATGTTTATAATGTGAACGCAATAGCCAATGTATGGATTCGTGTGTGTGTCTATTTGTTATGTGGACGTATTGACCAGTGTATTGATGCGTGTGTGTATCTGTTTACAATGTGTTCCCCTATGGCAATTTTCAGTACAATAGAGATGTGCCAATCATTTCTGTACGCGGAGAAGTATCCATAAGGAAAAAAATCCTCGACATGTCAAGTCAAATTGAGCACGATGTGATTCCCAACCCAGTATGAGATGTCTAGTTTTCACATGCTCATGTACACAAGAACTAGCGCTATGTGGGCTTAGTGCTCCTTGGCTACCCTCACCAGCAACCAGTCGCAGCAACGCCCCGAAGTGTGGTCGCTCGCATTCCTATATCCACTTGGAGCCACAGGTGAGAGTTGGGTGGCAGGAAGGTAGCAAGGGTGGGAGAACTAGCTACGAGTTACATATTTTTACACATTTGGTGAGGAGTTGTGCTGTTCAGCTTTTGTTATAGACAACATGTTGACTATATTAAGATCTGTCGGACTTTCTTGGAAATGTACAGATTGGCTGGTGTGGAACGACATACTATTTATCCAATCATATCCTGTCCAATCTATCTATCTATCTATCTATCTATCTATCTATCTATCTATCTATCTATCTATCTATCTATCTATCTATCTATCTATCTATCTATCTATCTATCTATCTGTCTGTCTGTCTGTCTCTCTGTCTGTCTGTCTGTCTGTCTGTCTGTCTGTCTGTCTGTCTGTCTGTCTGTCTATCTAACTACTATATATCTATCTATCTATATATATATATATATATATATATCTATCTATCTATCTATCTATCTACCTATCTATCTATCTATCTACTCACCTACCTACCTCCCTTCCTACCGATCTATCCATCTATCTATCGATTTATCTACGTTCTACCTGTCTATCTAAATATCTATCTATCTATTTACCTACCTACCTACCGATCTATCTATCTATCTATCGATTTATCTATCTATCTGTCTGCCTGCCTACCT
Source organism: Ariolimax columbianus (assembly GCA_036924085.1). Taxonomy (NCBI): domain Eukaryota; kingdom Metazoa; phylum Mollusca; class Gastropoda; order Stylommatophora; family Arionidae; genus Ariolimax; species Ariolimax columbianus. The sequence continues at coordinate 71,700,127 of JAVGWX010000005.1, read as the reverse complement.
CCCTGCTTGCCTATTTGTCTGTCTGTCTGTCTATCTAACTATCTAGCTTTCTGTTTATATATCAATATATCTATATACTACCTAGTTGTTTTACTGTATATCTACCTTTCTATATTACTATATATATGTGGATATATCTATCCGTCCATTATTGTGTCGATTAAGCCATCTTTCCATCCATCCACACATCCGTCCATCCATAATACCTACATAACAACATTTCCATAACTAGACCATAACATAACCAACAAAGCGTATGTGTCATCTTCCCAAAACATCATGATCTCGCATCTTCTTAGGTTTTGAAATCTGACAACCTCAAGTCCTCAACATTCCCTAATTACCTTACATACATCCCCTTATAATCCGCCAATCATCAAAACACCATTACCGACCAGAAGAAACCTGGATACCAAAAGAGAAGAGCAAATCCCCGCCTAATGCACTTTGAGCGCTTGTAATAACAGTCGTTACTAAAATGGAAAGTCCTGAAAGACCAGAGCGAGCCCATCCTGACAGGGACTTTTGTCTGACTGTTTCTGTCTGCGAGAAGGATAGAGCTGTCACCTCACGTCAGAAGAGACATTGACAAAGGCGAGGTACTTAAGACAGAAAATCCATTACAGAATAAGTGTTTTTTGTTCATGACATCGTCATCACTTTCATCATCGTATGTACGTTTTTCGGTCCAACAGGAATTCTTTAACATCTTTAAATCACCTGATTTTCTGGATACATTTCCTTTAACATTTGTCCTTTTTTATCTCTCATTTTATCTCTAACATTTTCCATCTCATGTTATTATCTCTCTTTCTGTCTGTCTGTCTCTCTCTCTCTCTCTCTCTCCTTCTGTCTGTCTGTCTCTCTCTCTCTCTCTATCTCTTTCTGTCTGTCTGTCTCTCTCTCTCTCTCTCTTTCTTTCTGTCTGTCTCTCTCTCTCTCTCTCTCTCTCTATCTCTCTCATTTGTTCTTATTTCATCTTTCTCATTCTCTATCATTAAATAACATGTACTTTTTTATTTCGGGTTTCTTATTTCATTATCTAACACTCTTTCTCTCGGACTTTTATTTCAATCTTTAAAATGTACTCTCTTGCTTTCTCTCTCTCTCTTTCCCTCTCTCTCGCCCTCGTTTTCGTCTGGCAATCACTAACATATACCCACTTTCTGGTATTCGTCTATCAACATCTAACGCTCACTCTATTTTATTCTCTCAATCTTTAACATATCCACTCTCCTTCCTTTCTCTCAAGTGCTGAAATAATCTCTCTCTCGTTTCATTCCGTCAATCTATAACATTTAATTTTTGTTTCTCTCGTTTCATTCCATCAATTTATAACATTGACTCTCTGTCCCTTCCTTCCCCCCCCCCTTCCCCCCGAATACCTCCCAATGAGAATACAGCTGTCCCGGCATCATCTTCTTCTCCTGTGCTTCCCAGCTGTTCCTCCCCCCCCCCTTCCCCCCGAATACCTCCCAATGAGAATACGGCTGTCCCGGCATCATCTTCTTCTCCTGTGCTTCCCAGCTGTTCTTCACCAACCCCTCTTCTCCTGCCTAGTAGATTTTAATTCAGCTCATATCTGGTTACATTGTATGTTGCTTCCTGGGGGTGTGTCATATCCATCTCCACATTATCCCTTAATCTGCATTGCTTCAGTTTCAGTTGGTTATCACAGATTTGTGTTTGTGACCTCTAGTAATCTAACACCAAGTATGTAATGGGGACATCTGTTACTGAAGGTCTACAGTCTGGATGTGAAATTCTTAGTTACATGTGACGGAGACATCTATTAGTGAAGGTCCACAGTCTGGATGTGATATTCTTAGTTACATGTGACGGAGACATCTATTAGTGAAGGTCCACAATCTGGATGTGATATTCTTAGTTACATGTGACGGAGACATCTATTAGTGAAGGTCTCCAGTCTGGATGTGATATTCTCAATTACATGTGACGGAGACATCTATTAGTGAAGGTCTCCACTCTGGATTTGATACTCTTAGTTATATAACCATGTCCCTTAACAATACAGTAAGACAGATTTGATATAAGTGTTGAAGTATTTTTTCATATCCATCTCTTGACATTATTCCCCTACTTATACCATTGTCTTCCTCAGAGACATCGGCCTTATAATTGCTATTCTAGTATGATTTTCAGCACCATATGTGTTTTTATATTGTCAAATACTTTAAATGTTGAACTCTGATTTTGTTGAAGTTAAATATGTCTCCTTCTACCATTAGCTTCTTCAATCCCTTCTATATTCGTTTTCTTCAACGATCAAACAAGATCCCCTTTTCTACACAACCACATTTAGGAGAACTATATTATCTTTTCCAGCGGCGTGCTCATTGTCTAAGTTTCTACAACATACATTAACGACAATCATAAACAGCGCGTGATCACTTCAATTATAATATTGGAGTAGTGTGTTTGTATGTCAATAGCTGTAGACTGTTCCAATTCCCTTCCTGACTTCTATTTAGCCATCTTCTATGCCCTTGGCATTTTCTAGTGAAATCAAAGGTAGTCACATAGTAGACACTGGTGTCAGGGATGAAGCGTTAGAGACTTCGCTGTACTAGATCACAGCTTTTTTATGAAGTGGAGTGACCAATGCTCTGCCTTGCTGCCTTTCCTTCAGTAACAGTAATCCAGCTACCCATTTACAGCTGAGTCAACTGTTGCGTGTCGGTAACGGAAGTTGAACTCCATATCTTTACCGCAAAAAGCGAGTTTTTTCGGACGCTCTAGTATCTATAATGCTGAAATAATTATATTTTATGGACAAAGCTCCAATTATCGAATTTGTGTCTAGCTAACCCAAATCTGGTAATGAAAGTCGACTACTATTATCAATAAAGATAAGTCGAACTGACATTAGATCAATAAAAACAGCGGGTAACAAAAACATATGGAAGAACTACATGATATTTTAGAATCCCTGTCAGCGCGATCCAATCCAAGTTAAATTGAAACCAATCCATATTAAGTAGAGGACCGACAAAATGGCCGACGCGTTTGTTCGTGACGGTTGGACGGAAGATTACATCTGCCATGACGTTAAAAAGAATATGGCTGTCAGATCGGCTTACATGCAGCCCAAGTTTAGTCTCACTGAGCGGCGTCCTGTCTGTGTGAGTGTCATCATGCACGTGTGAACCTCGTTCTTTACGTCTGAGAGGTTCCGAGCATCGCAGATAAATTCTCATTTCTTAATAAAAGGTGATGAGTTATTTATTGAGATGGCATACATGTGATTGTGAAACTTCTTTGCGTTATCTTATGCTGATCATATTTCTGTTCGCTCCAGGTGAAGTATTAGGGTTACAATTGTAACTTGTTCCTCGAATGGGAAGTCTCTATCAGTATTTGCAGTGTCGGTTTCAATAGTAAGGGTTTTAAATGGTGAGGTCGCCAGCCTCAATGTCAACCCTCTTTAATTGCCCTTTACGTTCTAATTGTTTGTGTTTATTCCCCTTTTTTAGTGTTACCCTATGTGATATCTCCACACGGTCCATTGCACATGGTTGAACTTGACCAGAATGCCGCTCTTCACTCTGTTTTCTGGCAGTGCCATCATTAGTGTGGATAAAAAATATTCACGCAGGCGAACAATGGACTCACACACTGGTTGACCACCCTCTGCGAACCCGTCCCAAAGCACAGAATATCCGGTTGCAATTATCAGTTGCTAGGGACTTCATTCGATGAGCTCACCATGGAAGTGGTGGTAATCGCTCGACGCTACGGACTCCGCTGCCTGTGCCAACAAACGTTGGAAGTTTACAGTGACTCCATTCCTTTCTGCCTGGGTATCACTCAGGTTTTGACAGTACGATAACAGGTGTTAAGCGTGTCAGTTATTTCACAGGTATCGACACGCAACGATGTCAAAGTGTCTTTTCTCTGTCTGGTACTTAACTACATTTCAAGTCGGGTGGCCATAAGGTGGTTTAAAGTTAGTTGTTTATCTCCTAAGTGAAATACCACCTTGGTTGAATGGCTTCATCCACCTGGAGCATTGTATTTTCACAGCGCCAGAGATTCACACCTTGTCCCTTCTTCTATTAGTATGGACATCCCACCACAAGCAGACCAGGGTGTGAGTTTTGGCTATCAGAGACTACATAACTTGTCTATCAGAGGTTACGTGATTTGGCTATCAGAGACTACATTACTTGTCTATCAGAGGTTACGTGATTTGTCTATCAGAAAATACGTGATTTGTCTATCAGAGGTTACGTGATTTGGCTATCAGCGTTTACGTGATTTGGTTATCAGAGGTTACGTGATTTGGCTATCAGAGGTTACGTGATTTGGCTATCAGATACTACGTGATTTGTCTATCAGACACTACGTGATTTTTATATCAGACACTACGGGATTTGTCTATCAGAGGCTACTTGATTTGTCTATCAGAAAACTACGTGATTTTTCTATCAGAGACTACGTTATATGGCTATCAGAGGCTACTTGATTTTGGATATTTTGGGCTATGTGATGTAACAGATCTTAGCTGTAGAGACAGATCATAGAAGGATCCATGTTTTAACATGTAACAGAGCTGGAACGATAATAGAATGAGCTTAGACAACCATTATACTTTCTCTTCCTTGGGATTTAACTAGGGACGAATCAGTGCAGCTGGACTCAGTCCCGCTAGAATTTAAGTTACCAAAACGAACCACTTACGTTTTTTGTCTCAAAGTGCGCAGGTTGGAGTTTAGGTAAACATACGTAACCTGAAGTAACTCAAGCCATGTGTCCACACGTAGGACGATAGCGGTGGTGGTCGGGTAGACTTGTTGCCACCGACAAACCCGCGTCGTCTGAAAATCGCACGATCAGGTTGAAAGATAATGGAGAGATGGCGAAAGAATGCGTGCCGTATTGGAAATCACGCGATCTGGGGATGTAGATCGAATATAAATCTCGATGGAGAGACTTGAGGGACATTTCGACTTTCGAATAAGACGCTCAGGGGAGAGCAGACGACGGAGATATGCAGTTGATGCAGATTTGAGTTGAGAACCACAGAGGTAGAACACTTCGATTCAGCGACAGACTTGAGAGGAGACACGCGAAGTCGTGTCGTGAGATTTTAAAAGTTGAGAACCACAGATGAGGAAACAGCTCACTTCATAGACAGAGGTAGATTCTAAAGAGACGTCAAGTGGAGAGAAGGTGACGGATATTATGTGGCGGTCGTACTTACAAGTCGTTAGCAGCTAGAGGCAGTCTTCCAGTGATCCCATGGATCATATTTGACGCAATCTATCCTGATCATGTCGAGATCACTTTGATCTACCGCCGACAAAGAGGAACAAGACCACAGAAGCCATACCTGGGTTTAGAACCTGCGAACTTCACCATCAGCGGCAATCCGCAACAAAGAACCGGGCAATAACAGTATCGATAAGGTTAGGTTTAGCTGTAGGGGTGTTTTGGCAAGCGTGCGAGATAAATTATTTAAGTTGTTACAAGTGTATAGCTTGTAGTGTTGTTTGAATAAAAAATATGTTGTATTGTGTTTATATTTAGTGTTACATGAGTTTGATTAAAGTGAAAGTAGAGTGAGATAAAATAGAGCAGACCTCTTTACCGTCTGCAACAGATCTTCCAGCGAATCCATCAGTACGTCGGTAAGGTAGAGCTCTGTCACAGTGATTTGGCTATCAGGGACTACTTGATTTGCTATCAGAGGTTATGTTCTTTGTATACATTTGGAAGTTTTGGTAAGAGTTAAACCTCAACTACACTCCCGGCTAAGACAGCAGTTAGGACACATTGAGACAGTCAGGGTCGTTGCTGAGTAGAGCAGGGCGTACATGACAATGGGAAAAAAACATGAAAAAAAACTTGTAAAAGTTGATTAAGGTTGAGTTTATCCAAATTTAAAAATGGGTATGGCCAGATACCGCACCGAGACGAGAACACAAACAAAACCTACGTTACGACCAATAGGCCTTCATCAGGGACAACAATACTGAACTAACAAATCAACATATAAGAACAAAATGGTCAACTCATCTGTTTCTTACAGAAGACCCAATCTATTTAAGCGACCGGTTGGGCCAGATGCTTGATTGAAACTAAATCGGAGCGGTCAAACACAAAGTGGCCAGGAGAGCGCCAGCAATGTGGGGGGAATGTGCCGGATAAGCCAATGGTGGCCAAATAGTGGTCCAGATGGGAGAACAAAGAGAAGGCAATATAAGCCGAGAGGGCGTGAGATTATCGTACATGACAACAACAGTTTGAGAATGGAGATCTACTGAATGACTTCGATGTCCATGTGGAAAGTGAATGTCCAGTTCACACCCAGTGTGGTCATCATCATAGTCGTCTCAATCTTTATAGACCATGCGCGTGACGCCCTGTAAGTTTTGTTCAGCTCTATCTCCTGTATTTCGACAGTCTGCTATGGCCGTAAAGGCCGATCCGCGAGTGACAGTCCCTGCTACAGATCGTATAACCATACTGAGGAGGCTGGCTTGCCTGGCTGTTCCTTGATATCTTCAGTCTTTCTCTTTTATTTTCAACCAGAAGGACTCTACAAGCGTCAGCAGCCACAACGCCCCCTCCAACTGACTGTCTCCGGATAGCTCGATCCTGAGCAATGTCTTCCCAGCTCTCTGATGGGATGTCCCATGACGTCATGTTCCTCTTGCATACGTTCTTGAATCGCAATATGGGACGGCCGATTTTTCTAACTTCAATGGCTAGCTGTCCTTAAAGGTTGGTTGGTTGGCTGGTTGGCGGGCTGTTTGGTTGGCGGCTTCGTTGGTTGGTTGGCGGGTTGGTTGGTATGCTGGTTGGTTGATTGATTGGCGGGTTAGTTTGTTGGCGGGTTAGTTTGTTGGCGGGTTGGTTGGTTGGCTGGTTAGTTGGTTGGATGGTTAGTTGGTTGGATGGTTGGTTAGCTGGCTGGCGGGTTGGTTGCAGGGTTGGTTGGTTGGCTGACTTGTTGGTTGGCGGGTTGGTTGGTTAGCTGGCAGGATGGCTGGTTGGTTGGTTGGCTGGTTGGTTAGTTGGCTGGTTGTGTGGTTGGTTGGTTGGTTGGCGGGCTGGCTGCTTGGTTGGTTGGTTGGCCGGCTGGCTGGCTGGTTGGTTGCTTGACTGGCTAGCTGGTTGGTTGGTTGGTTGGCCGGCTGGCTGACTGGTTGGTTGGTTGACTGGCTAGCTGGTTGGTTGGTTGGCTGGCTAGCTGGCTGGTTGGTTGGCCGGCTGGCTGGCTGGTTTGTTGGTTGGCTGTCTAGCTATTTGGTTGTTTCGTTAGTTGGTTGGCTGTTTGGTTGGTCGGTTTGGTTAGTTATTGTCCCAGCGGCCTGTGGGCTCCTGCCTTTTTGCCCAAAACCATATAGTGATATCTGCAAAGGTGTGTGAGCTGTTTAGTTCCGTAGCACGTGTTCCATTGGTCTGGCCTGGTTGGAATAAACTCTTTCCTAACACCGCCATGCGCCTGACACTCAAAAAGATAGTGTTCAAGAGTTCCATATGAATGTGTGCACAGCCAGCACCGTGGAGTATGTTCTGGTTGGATTCTGTTGGAGTAACTGTCAAGTTGTATGTGTTGAGTGAGAAGTCGGAAAATGGTGCTTTATTCTTATCTTTTCAGCAAGTCGATGTTGTCTTTGGGGTGGCCATATGTTTGTAGGTTTTGCTTCCAGTATTCCGATCTATTCAGCCAAGCCTCTTTGTTCGCAGTTTTCAGTAGTTGTTTGAATATTTGTGAAGTTGTTGGTGCATCAGTCTGTCTCCCTTGTCATTTTCATGTGAATTTGAGTTGTTTATCGTCACGCAGATTGGGATTTGTTTTTCTTTGTGATGTCTGAATTTCATGAACAGCTAATCAACACTGAGTTGTCCATCAAGCCCAGGAAGACGTCCAATGAGACTCTTGAAACGTTTATCGGGTTTTGTACGCGAGCTGTACGCGTTCTTACGTTGCTAGGTTTAAGGCATTATATGGGATGGTTGGTTTAACAGAAGCCAACTCGCGTTCAGGCCGTCCAACCTCATCAATTGACCAGGTGACGGTAGCAGGGTGAGCGGGAGGTGGCAGGAGCACGGATAGATAGATAGATAGATAGATAGATAGATAGATAGATAGATAGATAGATAGATAGATAGATAGATAGATAGATAGATAGATAGATAGATAGATAGATAGATGGATGGATGGATGGATGGATGGATGGATGGATGGATGGATGGATGGATGGATGGGTGGGTGGGTGGGTGGGTGGGTGGGTTTTGGGTGGGTGGGTGGGTGGCTGGCTGGCTGGCTGGCTGGCTGGCTGGCTGACTGGACGAACGGACGTTTTAGTTGGATGGACGACTGGACGGACAGATAGACAGCTATATAGATTCCCAGACATTGTATGACGGCACTTTGATGTGTCGCGTAATTCCACTTGAATGTTACTGCACATTAACCCAGCAAGTCACGTAAGGAACCATTCATAAAAGATGTCCCATAACGTGTGTACAGTCCACTCCCCCATGTCTACCTCTGTGGAATTGTGATTGACAATTCTCCCATTGAGGATATCCGCTCTACGTGGAATTAATTAAACAGATGAAATGTTGTTATTCCACGTCTATACTAACACGTAGTTTAGTTAGATACACTTCATCATTTCTATACAGATAACTCATTTTGAATATGTGGAACATAACTTATTCAATATGCTATTCGTATTGAGTATTCCGAGGTTAGGAAGATTAGAGAACCTCCCAAGAGGAACAAAATCCGAAGAACGTATATTTGGATTTAGTTGTACAGACGCTTCCAACGATAAGAGGACCTGAGTACTGAAACATACTTCTGAGCTCTGAGCGTTGCAAATTTAGTCAATTTTCCGCCAGTTTGGCTCATTATTTCCAAACTTGTCTTAAAAAACTGTTTTGATTGGTAATCGAAAACTTGCAATTTTTAAAAACATTTCAGCTGATTTAATTTAATTTTGTATTTTATATTTTACACAAGAAGCTAATCGTTTCATTGCAAATGCGTTGTCTTCAGCAAAATATAGAAGCTTCCATGTTTAAATGACATATTAGTATTACAAATAAAAATCGGCCTACGTTTTTGTCTAACTGCTGGCGGTCAGTGAAATACAAATGATACATCAAAACGGGATCATAGCCAGTGTCTTCAGTGAATTCTAGTTTTCAGTTTCACCGTATTTTATCAGTTAACATGTACGGTGTAGCTAATGGTGTAGCTGCTGTTTGGCTTGCCAGTTTTCTTTCACACTTTTTCAGATGTCATGGCAGTTTAATTGATTCTGTGTTGGCATGATCGTCTGTTGGATGAAGACACCACAATAGATAAATCAGCAATTCACAGACTACAGGTCTCTGACATTGAACGAGCTTCGAATCGACTAGAGCGTAAGAGAGCACGGAGCAGGGGTACGTTCAATCAACCAGCTGGAGGAACCATCAGTATCTACACCCTTCGCCGTTTACTGAGAGATACTGAGCGCCTATGGGTATACCTGGAATGCAGTAAAGTTGATTCTTATGAACAGAACAGAACGATAACAAATAATATCCCTTAAATTTACTTATTATTGTTGCTTTCATGTAAGACACTCTATAATAAAATTATTTTTATTTAAAATGTAGATTTATATTATTTTCAGCAAAATTGTAGATTTTACTTATAATTCTATCTTTATTAATAGAGTTGTTTTATAATGAATGAGGTGAACCGTGGACGTGCTGGGTGTAGCGTGATGAGAGATTTCTCAATAAGTTCACCAACATGGGAATTACTTTTGTCAGTCTCCCCAACATTGACTTGACACACTTCTCTCAGGAGCATATCAGATGTTTCGTTTATCCTGGAATCCAATATCCGTTCCACGTCCTAGTAAACAACCAGCATTTTTGTGATAAAAAAAAAAAATGAAAACTCCTCTCCATAATTTCTAGAGTATAAACACCTCAAATTTATTGTTATGTAGCACCGCCAACCTCCGCCTGTTCCTAATGTCAAATACTCCAGAACGTTTGACCTATTTACATTCAGTTGTTCACCTTGTGCGACATATAGTTGTTTCTGTTTTTGTTGTAAGCTGCTTGTTCTGTTGAGTTAGCTCTTGCGCCGTTTCTTTCGTTGCGGTGACACTGGCTTTTCTTACATTCCCAGGCGTACTTGAGAATATTGGACAAAGGTCCCAACGGAAGTAGTGATATACGAGACTGCTCAGTAAGATCAAAAGAACTTTGGAGATTACAATGTTAATCCCCACCTCGTTAGACTGACTGCTATGACACAACATGTCACCAGGTGTATGTACAAACGTCAGATTAGGTACATCATCAGTATGTTTCACTTGACTACTCTTTGCTCCAATAAATGTATTATTTTGAAAATTATTTTTTTATTTTAGACGCTTTGCTTTCAAATAATAAAAAACCATATATGTTTTCAGGTCTTGAAAGACGTTCTGTTGTAATGTTTCTTAACAAATGTCCTCCAAGCTTTATAATTATAAAACTAAGAACTTCATCAAGTCTAAATTTAACACTACAACAACATGAAAACACCTTCTCTCCTCTCTAGAAGCTATGTCGCCACTGGAAGCATTGAGACCTCTTGACAAATTTAGTTTTATGATAAGCCACTACTCCCCCCCCCCCCCCCCCCCCTTAAACCCACACCATCCCTCACCGCTGTTCCTTATGTCAACCACAACAAGTCGACAATGTCTTTAAATATACTGTATTTATATTCACTCTCCCCAGTGTTACCGGGGCTAGAAACTGAAGCAAAGAATAGGAGCACTGTAAACTTGCCAAGCATCTCGTTAGCGGCAATTAAGGTGGGTTAAGCATGTAGCTCTAGGCTACTAGAACTTGAATAAATATGGAGAAGAGAAAAGTCAAGAAAAACTCAAGCATCCAAGACGAAGTTGATAACTCGCGGCAAAGGCACTTGCCGTGTAATTGTTGATGACCTCTGCTCCAGAGGGAGATGCACACATTTTGATTGATAGATTTAGATTCAGTTACTCCAGTAGTACACATGGTGAAACTAGCAGGACCACCGTAACCTCTCAAGCATATTGTGAAAGATGACAAAGGAAGATTGTGGATGGGGCTACCAACTTCCTCATATATCCTCACTATTTTGAAAATTCCACTGCAGTTGCTCGGGTCCAGATTTCCAGTACGACGACCAGCTGCAGTGACTGCTCTGTGCTACACATGGAGCATCAGGGCCAAAGATGGAGAAGAATATGTCTTTGGTATGGAACTGCATCACAGACAATCCTGAAAGAAGAACAAGAAGTACGATGGAAGCCAATAATATACTTTTTACTTCTTCTTTTACTATCAGCCATCTACATCAATGGTTCCATCAGTCATCTACATCAATCGTTCCATCAGCCATCTACATCAATGGTTCCATCAGTCATCTACATCAGTCATCTACATCAATAGGCCAATGAGTCTTTTACATCAATGGTTCCATCAGTCATCTACATCAATCGTTCCATCAGTCATCTACATCAATGGTTCCATCAGTCATCTACATCAATGGTTTTATCAGTCATCTAGATCAATTATTCCATCATTCATATACATCAATGGTCCCATCAGTCATCTACATCAGTCATCTACATCAGTCATCTACATCAATGGCTCTATCTTATATGTCAAAGACATCAATTTTCTTCTGCAACTGTTTGTTCACTGTCCATGTTTCAAGGTCAAACTGCAAGAAGACCTGATTGTTCTAATTTTTTGGTTTATAAATTATTTGCTTGGATGTCCTTATATGTATCTCATGTCGGTGAAAACAGATTTGTACACCCTCATTTCTTTCCTTATTTCTATTTCGCATCATCCATCTTATGTTATTAGGTTTCCAAGATTGGAGACCCTCTCGACTTGTTCCAAATTGTGATGGTATGTTTTTTTCTAGAATGAATATTTCTAATCTATTTTGTATTTCGTTTTCGCAGTGCTAATGTCCAATACATATTTAGCAGCTCTGCTGTTTAACATTGCCAACAAATTTTTCTTGTGTATTTACAATTACATAACATTAATCAAAGAGATTAGATAATTATTATTTGATCTTGATCTGTAGATATAATTTGTAAACAGGGATTCTCGTAGATTCTCGTGTAACTGGACAACTTTTACAAGTATTTAAAGTTCAAGTATGGCTGTCTAACAGGCGGGTTTTGTCCAATTCTGAAAGACAATATTTTAAAATAGCATGCGATGTGCCTACATTATATAATGAATAAAATATACATTTAGTTATAGTTAGCATTGGGAGATTCAGTACAACACAAGGGAACTAGTTCGTGACAGAATGTAAATTTGCAATTCCAATTTATTGCAGGCTTTGATAAAATATTAAGAATCGTTGGAGACAGTGGCGTTTCTATAATGTAAAAGACCAGTGGGGTTAATTTGCTTGTCATGAAGGTGTATCTTCCACTGAACAACGGTACGCTTCTTCGAAGAAATCCAGCATGAGAAACTAACAACAGGTCTAAAAGCCATAAGAATGGACTCAAAACACACGAATACTCAGTACATTTATACTAGAATCAAACTGACGCTGTAAGATCTGACATCCTTTACTTAACATGTATAGATGTAAAAAGAAAGGTCCGCAAAGGATACGCCCCTCCTTCTTCATCGGTTACATTTTTGTTTGCACAGAATACATTTTCCGACAGATTCGAAAATGCCAGCACTCGTTTTAGGTGGAAGATCACTCAATAATCTCAAATATGTTGATGAAACAGTTCTACGTAATGAAAGCAAATATGAACTGCAGGGATTTTGGATTCAAACAAAGAGCAAATGTTAAGTAGATGGATTTGATATTTAAAATAAGAAAACGTGAAATACTCGTATGATAATTAGCAAAGTAGACTCGAAATCTACTCTAGAGATAGCCATAGGCGATCAAATGTTGGAACAGGTCAAGAGATTCTCCTATCTTGAAAATACAATAACCATAGATGGAAGATGCGAAATGGAAATCAAGAACAGAATAGGAATGGCCGAATTTATTTTCACTAACATGAACATTATATTGGCATCTAGACAAATAATTCACACATTATTGATTACAAATGAGATTGCTCAAGTGTTATGTATATTCGTCTTTATTGAACGATCTAGAAACGTGAACAATGAACAAACAGCTGGAGAAGAGAATTGATGTTTTTGAAATGTGGAAATATAAAAAGATGAGGTGTATCTCATTGAAAGAGAAGAAAACAAATAACCGAAGTGTTGGGGATATTAAGGATGCAAAATAAATTGAGTAACACAATCATGTCGGAGAGTTCAGATATTTTGGTCACATAAAAAGACTTTTCACTTTGCTAAAAACAATTGTGGAAGGAAATACGAAGGGCAAACAATGGTTAAAAGAAGCTATAAGTGGGAGGATAACATTAAAAGATGGACAGAAAACGTCTGGCATATTGTAACATCAAGGAAGAGACAAAGGACGTTAGAGATCTTTTGCAGCAGTTCTTCGTTGTGCAAGTGGCACGTGAATTGAGCTGATCACGCTAATGCACTTCGATCTGAAGATATAATTTGAAAACATGGATTCCCCTAAGACTTGAACACTATTTCAAGTATAAAGATCAAGGAAGGCCGGTCTAACAGGTTCTTATTATCAAATTCAGATAGACAATATTCTAAAATGCCGGGCGAGGTGCCCTACGTTAAATTATGAATAAAATATACATTTAGTTAAAATCATCACCGACACATTCAATACGGCGAGACTGGGGAACTAGTTCGTGGCAGAATGTCAATTTGCAATTCCAATTTATTGCAGGCTTTGATAAAATATTAAGAATCGTTGGAGATAGTGGCGTTTCTACAATGTAAAGACCAGTGGGCTCAATCTGTTTTGGTTTCTCTATTGCTTTTTTTTTTTTTTTTTTTTTTTTTGCATTCTGATTGAGCGTTTTCAGACACCATCTTGAATATATCTCAAGAAAGCAGTGGTTTGTCTAAGACCATGAGGATCTCAATAACGCTTGTTCAGGAATATTATTGGCGATGGTCAAATGTGCTTTCTCTGTTCCTCGTATGTTGGACACCTTTGTAGTAGATGTCCTGCAGTCATTCTATCAGTGCCGTAGACACAAGTATCGGTATTTCCTGTCCAAAGTTTGTTGAACAGCTGGTATTTTAAGCTGTTCAATCTGCTGAGTCTAAACATTACCACTTGCTCACCCGAGTTGAGATGGGATTACGCGTTCCACCTTTATCAGGTTGAGATAACTTTCCACCTGTATCAGGTTGAGATAACTGTCCACCAGTATCAGGTTGAGATAACTTTCCACCTTTATCAGGTTGAGATAACTTTCCACCTTTATCAGGTTGAGATAACTTTCCACCTTTATCAGGTTGAGATAACTTTCCACCTTTATCAGGTTGAGATAACTTTCCACCTGTATCAGGTTGAGATAACTTTCCACCAGTATCAGGTTGAGATAACTTTCCACTTTTATCAGGTTGAGATAACTTTCCACCTTTATCAGGTTGAGATAACTTTCCACCTTTATCAGGTTGAGATAACTTTCCACCTTTATCAGGTTGAGATAACTTTCCACCTTTATCAGGTTGAGATAACTTTCCACCTTTATCAGGTTGAGATAACTTTCCACCTGTATCAGGTTGAGATAACTTTCCACCAGTATCAGGTTGAGATAACTTTCCACTTTTATCAGGTTGAGATAACTTTCCACCTTTATCAGGTTTAGATAACTTTCCACCTTTATCAGGTTGAGATAACTTTCCACTTTTATCAGGTTGAGATAACTTTCCACCTTTATCCGGTTGAGATAACTTTCCACCTTTATCAGGTTGAGATAACTTTCCACCTTTATCAGGTTGAGATAACTTTCCACCTTTATCAGGTTGAGATAACTTTCCACCTTTATCAGGTTGAGATAACTTTCCACCTTTATCAGGTTGAGATAACTTTCCACCTGTATCAGGTTGAGATAACTTTCCACCAGTATCAGGTTGAGATAACTTTCCACTTTTATCAGGTTGAGATAACTTTCCACCTTTATCAGGTTGAGCTTCCCACCTTTATCAGGTTGAGATAACTTTCCACCTTTATCAGGTTGAGATAACTTTCCACCTTTATCAGGTTGAGATAACTTTCCACTTTTATCAGGTTGAGATAACTTTCCACCTTTATCAGGTTGAGATAACTTTCCACCTTTATCAGGTTGAGATAACTTTCCACCTTTATCAGGTTGAGATAACTTTCCACCTTTATCAGGTTGAGATAACTTTCCACCTGTATCAGGTTGAGATAACTTTCCACCAGTATCAGGTTGAGATAACTTTCCACTTTTATCAGGTTGAGATAACTTTCCACCTTTATCAGGTTGAGCTTCCCACCTTTATCAGGTTGAGATAACTTTCCACCTTTATCAGGTTGAGATAACTTTCCACCTGTATCAGGTTGAGATAACTTTCCACCAGTATCAGGTTGAGATAACTTTCCACTGTTATCAGGTTGAGATAACTTTCCACTTTTATCAGGTTGAGATAACTTTCCACCTTTATCAGGTTGAGATAACTTTCCACCTGTATCAGGTTGAGATAACTTTCCACCAGTATCAGGTTGAGATAACTTTCCACCTTTATCAGGTTGAGCTTCCCACCTTTATCAGGTTGAGCTTCCCACCTTCCCTGTGATCCTCTTCATCGCCCAGAATATTGCAATGAGATAAAACCCACTGTATCTCAACTCTTTTGAACCGGTGATGTAGTTTTATAGAGTGCTCTTAGTTCCCTGACGCCTGTATTTGTTGGTTCCTTCAACCTCTGACAGTGCGTCTGTGAAGAGTATCGTTTGTCTCTATGTTTTCAACATTAGAACTTCTGCTTTAACTGTTTTAACGGCCTCTACATCAGCCCTGAAAAGTAAGTAAATATGTTTTATACAGAACGTCACTTCTTACAACCGCCAATCTATTTGGCTGTTAAGTTTCTTGCCAAGTGTGCAGTACGGTAGGTCGCCATTACTTTCCGTACGTGGAGGAGAGAAATAAAAAAACATGTCTACGAAACTGGACAAGGCCATGATTCGAACCGGGTACATAGCTTCGTTAAGTTAGCTCAAAATGCGCCAGTTATCACAGATAGATTTCTTTGTTAGCTCAGAAATATTTGTTCACTTCCATTCTCTGTTTTATCTGTTGCTGATCCATCAGTATATACAAGTGTACCACAGACAGTCATTTTGGTTATATCAAGACGAATAAGTCGCTGCGTTGCTTGGTGGACATGCTTTAGTCTTTATAGGAAATGTGTGTTCGTGTGTGTGTGTGTGTGTGTGAGAGAGAGAGAGAGAGAGAGAGAGAGAGAGAGAGAGAGAGAGAGAGAGAGAGAGGCTTAATTAAGTGGTACAATCTTTAAATTCCTACGGAGTGAGAACAGAGTTGGCTTTTCCGAAACCCGCGATGATGAGTTTTCACTACGTAGGTAGTGGAGTGTACATGTCTTCTTCAGTTGATTGTGTCTTTATACAGGGGGTTGGTCGAGGAGGGGCTTGGTGGTGGAGGGGGTTGGTGGTGGAGGGGGTTGGTGGTAGTCGTTGCTTTAGCAATTCTGACAATGGTGGACAATCCACAAGTTGGTGTTTCACTGTTTCTCCTTGTCCGTCATATGTTTGCAGTATGGAACGTGGTTTTCGGTCACTGGTTCATCTTGTCCGTCATATGTTTGCAGTATGGGGCGTGGTCTGCGGTCACTGTTTCATCTTGTCGGTCACATGCTTGCAGTATGGGGCGTGGTTTTCGGTCACTTTTTCATCTTGTCCGTCACAGTGCTTGCAGTATGGGGCATGGTCTGCGGCCACTGTTTCCCCTTGTCCGTCACATGCTTGCAGTATGGAACGTGGTTTTCGGTCACTGGTTCATCTTGTCCGTCACATGCTTGCAGTATGGGGCGTGGTTTTCGGTCACTGGTTCATCTTGTCCGTCACATGCTTGCAGTATGGGGCGTGGTCTGCGGTCACTGTTTCCCCTTGTTCGTCACATTGCTTACAGTATGGAACGTGGTCTGTGGTAACTGTTTCCCCTTGTCCGTCACATGCCTGCAGTATGGGGCATGGTCTGCGGCCACTGTCTCCCCGTGTCCGTCACATGCTTGCAGTATGGAACGTGGTTTTCGGTCACTGGCTCATCTTGTCCGTCACATGCTTGCAGTATGGGGCGTGGTCTGCGGTCACTGTTTCATCTTGTCGGTCACGTGCTTGCAGTATGGGGCGTGGTCTGCGGTCACTGTTTCCCCTTGTCCGTCACATTGCTTGCAATATGGAACGTGGTCTGTGGTCACTGTTTCCCCTTGTCCGTCACATGCCTGCAGTATGGGGCGTGGTCTGCGGTCACTGTTTCCCCTTGTCCGTCACATGCTTGCAGTATGGGGCGTGATCTGCGGTCACTGTGTTTCCTTCAACGTCACATGTCTGGTTCGCAACTTGCAAATTGTGCTCTCTTCTCTTGGCCTCATATTGTTGATGTTATTTGTATAATTGATTAATGCATGTCGGTATACAGAGCTCTTTCGGTCACACCTGTATCTCATCAGTCCATCCATGGTTGTCTGAAGTTGTTGTAGATTATGTTTTTAGTAGTTCCTTGGTTGTTGGGAATGTTGGGTTGGGGCTTGTGTTACATACCCTACCATAGTATTATTATCAAGTACTCATTATCTAGACATCACTGGTCACTGGCAACAGTTTACCAACATGAAGCAGACCTCTTTCTTCTACCAGTCTTGCAGGTTGACCTACCGCATCGTATAATGACTAACTTCCTGTCAATCTATGTTCCCCTTTTCGTACAAAGACATAGGAAAACACAAAAACTTCTTTCAATATAAAACACATTACATTATTTTATTGGATAATCTAGTATTTACAACAAGAATCTACAACAAGTATCTACAACAAGTATCTACAAAACTAACATTGGATGATATTCCTAAACAAAGGCTGGCAGCAAGAGCTAGATGAAATCTCTTAATCCAACACCCATTTCTGTTGTCTACCACTATCTTCCTAACAATCTGCAACGTCTTTTATTGATTATCTATCCTATGGCCCTCTATTTGATGACGTATCTAGCCGCTGTCAGTCTAACACTTCCGTCCATCTGGTCTCCGCTGTGGAACAAAAAAATATTCTCAACCATTTGGGGACGTGCACTATGATGTATGTAGTACACCCGTTTCTGAGAGGACATTCTCCGCGATGTTTCAGGTTACATATTATGAGCCAAGGTCCATCAAAAAATATAAATCTGCGTAGGACGACATGTTTGCGCCGAGGTATTACTACATGTACCAATACGTGTCATTAAATTCTAGAATTTATTGACAAATGCACCTGAAACTCCAGAGCAGGTCTATGTTATGAACAGCTGTTAACTGACTCTGATGTCATCATGGCGGATGCCGGTGTTAAGAGATGAGAGGACGCAACCAGAGATCGTCTAAGCCGACTCTGGTTTATGAGCTGTGTTATAGTGACCTGGCGTGTTATTACTACTGTTTTGGTAGATGGCAGAGAGTCCTACCACGTGTCACAATAATTCAAATCAGTCTTTTCTTGCTGTTTTGTAGTTTGGAAGTATTTTTTCAAATGCAGTTTGTTTTAAAATTGTGTTGTGTAATGTCTGTTTTTTCAGACAGTGCGGATTAATTGTGCAACACGAGATATTTCTGAGCCGTCGTGCAGTTCTAAAGACGAACGGAGACGAAAACATGGGAAGTATGACGACAGTTGCCGGCACTATGGGTTTACGCGTGCACAACGGGTTTAAGTGTACTCTGGATTTACGTGCACTCCGGGTTTACGTGTACTCTGGATTTACGTGCACTCCGGGTTTACGTGCACTACCGGTTTACGTGCACTGCGAGCTTACGTGCATTACTGTATGGTTACGTGCACTGCGGATTTGCGCGCACCACTGTGGGAAATGAAGAACGCCCACATTGTAACATTTGTTTTAAAAACTACCCAAGCATGGACTGGACCCATGCATACACCGACGGTTCTGTAACAAACACAACACAGAACGGAGGGGCAGGGGCATTCCTGAGCCTACCAAATGACAGAAAAATAACACTGTCATTGGCAACTGGAAAATACACAAGCAATTTCAGAGCGGAGGCAGAGGCACTGAGGGCAGCAGTGGAAGAAATGGTGACAGGTAAAAGGAATGAAAGCCATATAGTCCTGCTTACAGATGCCCTGGCCGTAGTCTCAGCACTAAAAAGCCAGAAAAATACTGAACTTAATGATTTAAGCGCAGTACTCTGTCAACTATGCCAGCAGTCCGCACCAAAAAGGGTAGTGGTACAGTGGGTTCCATCCCACTGCAACATCCAAGGCAACGAGGAGGCAGACAGAATGGCAAAATAAGGTGCAAGACTACCACAACCAGATACTAGTGTGACCTACGAAGAGTCAAAACGGCTTATCAAAGCCAGATACATGACCAAATGGGAAACCGAACATACTGGCTACACAAAAAATGATGCCTATTACCAGTTGAACAGAAGAGAGCAGGTCGTGGTCTTCAGACTTCGCACTGGCCACAATAGACTGAGGTACCACCTATTCAACAAATTGAAGATAAGTGGCACTGACGAATGCTCGTGTGGTACCGGGTAAATGACCGCTGAACATTTGCTGCAAAACTGCCCGACATACGAGGATCAGAGAGAGCAGATGTGGCCATCACCAGTGGCAACACTAGACAAGCTCTATGGCAGTGTCGACAGCCTCAGGATGACCGCTGCTTTTTTCGAAAAAATACAGCTTGACGTCTGACAGCGTACGACGACGTAGAAGAAGAAGAAGAAGAAGAAGGAGGAGGAGGAGGAGAAGAAGGAGGAGGAGGAGGAGGAGAAGAAGAAGAAGAAATAGAAATCAGTTTATGGCAGTTTGGTAAACCGACTACTTGAGTACTTTTCTCGAAAGTTAAAAGAAATGACAGAACAAAAAGCTACGTTAATTAAACAAACTACGATTCCTTCAAAGCTTTTTTTTCATCTTACAAAGTTGCTTACCATATAGCAAAGAGCAAGAAACCTCACACCATTGCGGAAGACCGTATCTTATCTGCTGGTGTGGACATGGTGTACACTATGATAGTTGAGCCTGCTTGTAAGCAATTGCTGAGTGTGCCTTTGTATGATAGAACTATTAGTCGTCGAATAATTTACGGGTTTTATGTCCAGTTGATTGACAAACTCAAATGTGATTTCCCTAATCAGATAGATGATGCTACAAATATGCCCATTGATGCGTATCTAATCTGTTATGTGCGATTGATAGATGACAAGAAGTTCTTTGAAAATCTCCATTTCTGCAAAAACATCAAATCTAGAACAAAACCAGCAGACCTCTTTGAGATACTGGATTCTTTTATTAAAGAAAACAAAATTAACTGGGAGAAATGTGTAGGTGTGTGTGGACTGATGAGGTCGTACAATGGCTGGCTGTTATGGCGGACTGTGAGGCTTGATTCTAAAGAAAGCTCTTCTCTGTGTCTGAACTCATTGCATCATTCACTTGGAAGCACTGGCATTCAAAAACAACAGCCTTGCAATTAATGAAGTCCAATCGAAGCAGCCAATGGCATTAAACAGCGGCCACCAATGTGTAGGTGTGTCGAGCAAATGTGCATTCATGTAGGAATCTGAACACACATGGGAGCTGAGCACACATGGGAGCTGAACACACATGGGAGCTGAGCACACATGGGAGCTGAACACACATGAGAGCTGACACACATGAAGCTGAACACACATGAAGCTGAACACACATAGGAGCTGAACACACATGAGAGCTGAACACACATGAGAGCTGAACACACATGAAGCTGAACACACATGAAGCTGAACACACATGAGAGCTGAACACACATGAAGCTGAACACACACGAGAGCTGAGCAGATATGGGAGCTGAGCACACATGAAGCTGAACACACATGAGAGCTGAACACACATGAGAGCTGAACACACATGAAGCTGAATACACATGAGAGCTGAACACACATGAGAGCTGAACACACATGAAGCTGAACACACATGGGAGCTGAACACACATGGGAGCTGAACACACATGAAGCTGAACACACATTGGAGCTGAGCACACATGAGAGCTGAACACATATGGGAGCTGAGCACACATGGGAGCTGAGCACACATGGGAGCTGATCAAATAATGAAGCTGAACACACATGAAGCTGAACACACATGGGAGCTGAACACACATGGGAGCTGATCACACATGAGAGCTGAACACATATGGGAGCTGAGCACACATGACGCTGAACACACATGGGAGCTGACACACTTGGCTATTTTATGATTGCAACTCTCGCTGGCTGTCACGCGGAAAAAAGGGTGTTTGAACCCAGGAATGAGCTTTATCGTTATCTTGTCGAAGAAAAACGTTTAAGTTCCGAAAAGTTCGTGAACAACTACTTTGTTTTGTAACTAGCATATTTTTCTGAGATTCGTTGCTTCAAAAAAGTGGGTAAATCAGCGGCCAGACCCAGGATTCCTGTTACAAATAAAAACACTTAAGGAAATCCACACGGAGATGGAGCTATTGTGTCCTGGATCCTATCTTTCATATGAGTCGGTAAAACATTGGTGTAGGCAATTTATGAATCTCCGCTCAATCGTTGCTGATCTGGAAGACCTGCCTCTCAGTGCACAGATTGATATTCAACACGACTGAAGACAATCATTGACCAGGATGGACAATGATAACTGCGTAGAGAGAGCTAGTGTAGTCAAACTTTGCAGAATTTTGTACAACAAACGGAACATGAGAAAAGTGTGTACCAGCTGGATTCCATGCCTGCTGACAAATTAGCAGAAACAAAATGAGATTGGATTGCTGTCAACAGTTTCTCAAAAAGGATCAGTTAGAAATATTTTGACGGTCATGGTGACAGTAAATGAATCTTTGATCTCCTACAATTACCAGCATACAATGAAAATTCCTGGCCCCCGAACGCTAATCAAGCCGAGAGCAGTTGCAGGACAATTGAATTAAATTTCAATTAAACAACATTCATTCAAAACCAACAAGTAAAACCGATTGAAGAATGTCACGTGCCTAGGTAACATAATCTCAGCATATGGAAAAAACGACAACGAATCCAAAACAGATGTAATAAAACAAGTCAAATCATTACCAAATTTCTCCGATTTTACTATGTCAGCGTGTGACAATGGATACAAAAAGATCGCTATACAGCAAGTTAACACTTAAGGAAAAAAAGTTTAGAAAGGTCACAATGATGGGCATTTTAGATAGAGCAGATGGGTTAGACTATCTAGATAGCAAAATAATAGGTATGAACCTTAGGTTGCAGGTGATGTGTGCAGACATGGGAATGGAATTTATTGATGTTAAAGTAGACAAAAGTAAAATGTTAGATAGGGGAGGTTTACATCTAAATGAGATAGCACAGCATATTGTAGCAAAGTAACATGTGTAATCATTGTGTTAGAAATTTAAACTAGTAAGGCCTATGAAGTATGAGACTAAAGATAGGCCTACAATAGGGTGCTATAGAGGATGTAGTCAAAGGGGAGAGTTGGGGTGAGGGAAGTGTGAAATAAATAGTGGAAAAGCAAACACTAAAATGATAAAGCAGAAGCAAAAAGAGGAAAACCAACAACATTACAAACTAAAATGTTTTTATGCAAATGTGAGAAGCATAGTAAATAAAAGAGAAGAATTGGAACTGTATGTAGAAGAAGAAAAACCAGATATAATAGGATTAACAGAATCGTGGACATTTGAGGACATTGCAGATAGTGAACTTGAAATAGAGTGATATACAATTATAAGGAAAGATAGGATAGTTGGAGACAAGACTAAGGGAGGTGGCGTTTTATTATACTGTATAAATTCTGTTAATATAACGATCAAAGATGATTTATCATGTGGTAACAAAAATGAAAGTGTATGGGGAGAAATAGAAAGTGAGGGTGAAAAAACAGTGAT